>JAMKCF010000004.1:24408899-25081211 GCA_023634235.1 Pisaster brevispinus
AAGATCCAGTAATATTCTGAGGCTGATTTGACCGTCCTTACTTTGTCTTTGTTTCTTTGACAGCTCTGTGTACAAAAATCCCATTGGGGATGCTTTTGAGGAGCGTTCTGAGTAGCCCCACCTCCTGGTCATTTCCGCTATGAAGCTTGCCCTCCGGGTCGCTAAAAGTTTGATTTTCAGATGCAGGGATATCCAAGGCAGACTCAGGTACAAATTTTGTCTCTCTAGCATTTCTAGTTCATGAGTTATTCCCAACGTTAGCTGAGAAAATATTCCGGACCTTTTTGTGCCGGCTTTTTCTGACTGGCGATGACGTAGGCATGTAATACAGTGGAGTTTCGGGCAGCCCTACTTCCAGGAGGCTGGCCTCGCCTACAAAATCGTGATTTTAACGAAACTCACGGTAGTGAGAGCCCTTGAGACGGGCTTTCCAATGGTATAAAACTTGTGAAGATCCAGTATTATTCTGAGGCTAATTTGACCGTCCTTACTTTGTCTTTGTTTCTTTGACAGCTCTGTGTACAAAAATCCCATTGGGGATGCTTTTGAGGAGCGTTCTGAGTAGCCCCACCTCCTGGTCATTTCCGCTATGAAGCTTGCCCTCCGGGTCGCAAAAAGTTTGATTTTCGGATGCAGGGATATCCAAGGCAGACTCAGGTACAAATTTTGTCTCTCTAGCATTTCTAGTTCATGAGTTATTCCCAACCTTAGCTGAGAAATTATTCCGGACCTTTTTGTGCCGGCTTTTTCTGACTGGCGATGACGTAGGAATGTAATACAGTGGAGTTTCGGGCAGCCCTACTTCCAGGAGGCTGGCCTCGCCTACAAAATCTTGATCTTAACGAATCTCACGGTAGAGAGAGCCCCTGAGACGGGCTTTCCAATGGTGTAAAACTTGTGAAGATTCAGTATTTTTCTGAGGCAGATTTGACCGTCCTTACTTTGTCTTTGTTTCTTTGACAGCTCTGTGTACAAAAATCCCATTGGGGATGCGTTTGAGGAGCGTTCTGAGTAGCCCCACCTCCTGGTCATTTCCGCTATGAAGCTTGCCCTCCGGGTCGCTAAAAGTTTGATTTTCGGATGCAGGGATATCCAAGGCAGACTCAGGTACAAATTTTGTCTCTCTAGCAATTCTAGTTCATGAGTTATTCCCAACCTTAGCTGAGAAATTATTCCGGACCTTTTTGTGCCGGCTTTTTCTGACTGGCGATGACGTAGGCATGTAATACAGTGGAGTTTCGGGCAGCCCTACAATTGGAAGGCTGGCCTCGCCTACAAAATCTTGATCTTAACGAAACTCACGGTAGAGAGAGCCCTTGAGACGGGCTTTCCAATGGTGTAAAACTTGTGAAGATTCAGTATTATTCTGAGGCTGATTTGACCGTCCTTACTTTGTCTTTGTTTCTTTGACAGCTCTGTGTACAAAAATCCCATTGGGGATGCTTTTGAGGAGCGTTCTAAGTAGCCACACCTCCTGGTCGTTTCCGCTATGAAGCTTGCCCTCCGGGTCGCTAAAATGTTGATTTTCGGATGCAGGGATATCCAAGGCAGACTCAGCTACAAATTTTGTCTCTCTAGCATTTCTAGTTCATGAGTTATTCCCAACGTTAGCTGAGAAAATATTCCGGACCTTTTTGTGCCGGCTTTTTCTGACTGGCGATGACGTAGGCATGTAATACAGTGGAGTTTCGGGTAGCCCTACTTCCAGGAGGCTGGCCTCGCCTACAAAATCGTGATTTTAACGAAACTCACGGTAGTGAGAGCCCTTGAGACGGGCTTTCCAATGGTGTAAAACTTGTGAAGATCCAGTATTATTCTGAGGCTAATTTGACCGTCCTTACTTTGTCTTTGTTTCTTTGACAGCTCTGTGTACAAAAATCCCATTCGGGATGCTTTTGAGGAGCGTTCTGAGTAGCCACACCTCCTGGTCATTTCCGCTATGAAGCTTGCCCTCCGGGTCGCTAAAGGTTTAATTTTCGGATGCAGGGATATCCAAGGCAGACTCAGGTACAAATTTTGTCTCTCTAGCATTTCTAGTTCATGAGTTATTCCCAACCTTAGCTGAGAAATTATTCCGGACCTTTTTGTGCCGGCTTTTTCTGACTGGCGATGACGTAGGCATGTAATACAGTGGAGTTTCGGGTAGCCCTACTTCCAGGAGGCTGGCCTCGCCTACAAAATCCTGATCTTAACGAAACTCACGGTAGAGAGAGCCCTTGAGACGGGCTTTCCTATGGTGTAAAACTTGTGAAGATTCAGTATTATTCTGAGGCTGATTTGACCGTCCTTACTTTGTCTTTGTTTCTTTGACAGCTCTGTGTACAAAAATCCCATTGGGGATGCTTTTGAGGAGCGTTCTGAGTAGCCACACCTCCTGGTCATTTCCGCTATGAAGCTTGCCCTCCGGGTCGCTAAAAGTTTGATTTTCGGATGCAGGGATATCCAAGGCAGACTCAGGTACAAATTTTGTCTCTCTAGCATTTCTAGTTCATGAGTTATTCCCAACCTTAGCTGAGAAATTATTCCGGACCTTTTTGTGCCGGCTTTTTCTGACTGGCGATGACGTAGGAATGTAATACAGTGGAGTTTCGGGCAGCCCTACTTCCAGGAGGCTGGCCTCGCCTACAAAATCTTGATCTTAACGAATCTCACGGTAGAGAGAGCCCCTGAGACGGGCTTTCCAATGGTGTAAAACTTGTGAAGATTCAGTATTTTTCTGAGGCAGATTTGACCGTCCTTACTTTGTCTTTGTTTCTTTGACAGCTCTGTGTACAAAAATCCCATTGGGGATGCGTTTGAGGAGCGTTCTGAGTAGCCCCACCTCCTGGTCATTTCCGCTATGAAGCTTGCCCTCCGGGTCGCTAAAAGTTTGATTTTCGGATGCAGGGATATCCAAGGCAGACTCAGGTACAAATTTTGTCTCTCTAGCAATTCTAGTTCATGAGTTATTCCCAACCTTAGCTGAGAAATTATTCCGGACCTTTTTGTGCCGGCTTTTTCTGACTGGCGATGACGTAGGCATGTAATACAGTGGAGTTTCGGGCAGCCCTACAATTGGAAGGCTGGCCTCGCCTACAAAATCTTGATCTTAACGAAACTCACGGTAGAGAGAGCCCTTGAGACGGGCTTTCCAATGGTGTAAAACTTGTGAAGATTCAGTATTATTCTGAGGCTGATTTGACCGTCCTTACTTTGTCTTTGTTTCTTTGACAGCTCTGTGTACAAAAATCCCATTGGGGATGCTTTTGAGGAGCGTTCTAAGTAGCCACACCTCCTGGTCGTTTCCGCTATGAAGCTTGCCCTCCGGGTCGCTAAAATGTTGATTTTCGGATGCAGGGATATCCAAGGCAGACTCAGCTACAAATTTTGTCTCTCTAGCATTTCTAGTTCATGAGTTATTCCCAACGTTAGCTGAGAAAATATTCCGGACCTTTTTGTGCCGGCTTTTTCTGACTGGCGATGACGTAGGCATGTAATACAGTGGAGTTTCGGGTAGCCCTACTTCCAGGAGGCTGGCCTCGCCTACAAAATCGTGATTTTAACGAAACTCACGGTAGTGAGAGCCCTTGAGACGGGCTTTCCAATGGTGTAAAACTTGTGAAGATCCAGTATTATTCTGAGGCTAATTTGACCGTCCTTACTTTGTCTTTGTTTCTTTGACAGCTCTGTGTACAAAAATCCCATTCGGGATGCTTTTGAGGAGCGTTCTGAGTAGCCACACCTCCTGGTCATTTCCGCTATGAAGCTTGCCCTCCGGGTCGCTAAAGGTTTAATTTTCGGATGCAGGGATATCCAAGGCAGACTCAGGTACAAATTTTGTCTCTCTAGCATTTCTAGTTCATGAGTTATTCCCAACCTTAGCTGAGAAATTATTCCGGACCTTTTTGTGCCGGCTTTTTCTGACTGGCGATGACGTAGGCATGTAATACAGTGGAGTTTCGGGTAGCCCTACTTCCAGGAGGCTGGCCTCGCCTACAAAATCCTGATCTTAACGAAACTCACGGTAGAGAGAGCCCTTGAGACGGGCTTTCCTATGGTGTAAAACTTGTGAAGATTCAGTATTATTCTGAGGCTGATTTGACCGTCCTTACTTTGTCTTTGTTTCTTTGACAGCTCTGTGTACAAAAATCCCATTGGGGATGCTTTTGAGGAGCGTTCTGAGTAGCCACACCTCCTGGTCATTTCCGCTATGAAGCTTGCCCTCCGGGTCGCTAAAAGTTTGATTTTCGGATGCAGGGATATCCAAGGCAGACTCAGGTACAAATTTTGTCTCTCTAGCATTTCTAGTTCATGAGTTATTCCCAACCTTAGCTGAGAAATTATTCCGGACCTTTTTGTGCCGGCTTTTTCTGACTGGCGATGACGTAGGCATGTAATACAGTGGAGTTTCGGGTAGCCCTACTTCCAGGAGGCTGGCATCGCCTACAAAATCCTGATCTTAACGAAACTCACGGTAGAGAGAGCCCTTGAGACGGGCTTTCCTAAGGTGTAAAACTTGTGAAGATTCAGTATTATTCTGAGGCTGATTTGACCGTCCTTACTTTGTCTTTGTTTCTTTGACAGCTCTGTGTACAAAAATCCCATTGGGGATGCTTTTGAGGAGCGTTCTGAGTAGCCCCACCTCCTGGTCATTTCCGCTATGAAGCTTGCCCTCCGGGTCGCTAAAAGTTTGATTTTCGGATGCAGGGATATCCAAGGCAGACTCAGGTACAAATTTTGTCTCTCTAGCATTTCTAGTTCATGAGTTATTCCCAACCTTAGCTGAGAAATTATTCCGGACCTTTTTGTGCCGGCTTTTTCTGACTGGCGATGACGTAGGCATGTAATACAGTGGAGTTTCGAGCAGCCCTACTTCCAGGATGCTGGCATCGCCTACAAAATCCTGATCTTAACGAAATTCACGGTAGAGAGAGCCCTTGAGACGGGCTTTCCAATGGTGTAAAACTTGTGAAGATCCAGTATTATTCTGAGGCTGATTTGACCGTCCTTACTTTGTCTTTGTTTCTTTGACAGCTCTGTGTACAAAAATCCCATTGGGGATGCTTTTGAGGAGCGTTCTGAGTAGCCCCACCTCCTGGTCATTTCCGCTATAAAGCTTGCCCTCCGGGTCGCTTAAAGTTTGATTTTCGGATGCAGGGATATCCAAGGCAGACTCAGGTACAAATTTTGTCTCTCTAGCATTTCTAGTTCATGAGTTATTCCCAACCTTAGCTGAGAAATTATTCCGGACCTTTTTGTGCCGGCTTTTTCTGACTGGCGATGACGTAGGCATGTAATACAGTGGAGTTTCGGGCAGCCCTACTTCCAGGAGGCTGGCCTCGCCCACAAAATCCTGATCTTAACGAAACTCACGGTTAAGAGAGCCCTTGAGACGAGCTTTCCAATGGTGTAAAACTTGTGAAGATCGAGTAATATTCTGAGGCTGATTTGACCGTCCTTACTTTGTCTTTGTTTCTTTGACAGCTCTGTGTACAAAAATCCCATTGGGGATGCTTTTGAGGAGCGTTCTGAGTAGCCCCACCTCCTGGTCATTTCCGCTATGAAGCTTGCCCTCCGGGTCGCTAAAAGTTTGAGGCAGACTCAGGTACAAATTTTGTCTCTCTAGCATTTCTAGTTCATGAGTTATTCCCAACGTTAGCTGAGAAAATATTCCGGACCTTTTTGTGCCGGCTTTTTCTGACTGGCGATGACGTAGGCATGTAATACAGTGGAGTTTCGGGCAGCCCTACTTCCAGGAGGCTGGCCTCGCCTACAAAATCGTGATTTTAACGAAACTCACGGTAGTGAGAGCCCTTGAGACGGGCTTTCCAATGGTGTAAAACTTGTGAAGATCCAGTATTATTCTGAGGCTAATTTGACCGTCCTTACTTTGTCTTTGTTTCTTTGACAGCTCTGTGTACAAAAATCCCATTCGGGATGCTTTTGAGGAGCGTTCTGAGTAGCCCCACCTCCTGGTCATTTCCGCTATGAAGCTCGCCCTCCGGGTCGCTAAAAGTTTAATTTTCGGATGCAGGGATATCCAAGGCAGACTCAGGTACAAATGTTGTCTCTCTAGCATTTCTAGTTCATGAGTTATTCCCAACCTTAGCTCAGAAATTATTCCGGACCTTTTTGTGCCGGCTTTTTCTGACTGGCGATGACGTAGGCATGTAATACAGTGGAGTTTCGGGTAGCCCTACTTCCAGGAGGCTGGCCTCGCCTACAAAATCTTGATCTTAACGAAACTCACGGTAGAGAGAGCCCTTGAGACGGGCTTTCCTATGGTGTAAAACTTGTGAAGATTCAGTATTATTCTGAGGCTGATTTGACCGTCCTTACTTTGTCTTTGTTTCTTTGACAGCTATGTGTACAAAAATCCCATTGGGGATGCTTTTGAGGAGCGTTCTGAGTAGCCCCACCTCCTGGTCATTTCCGCTATGAAGCTTGCCCTCCGGGTCGCTAAAAGTTTGATTTTCGGATGCAGGGATATCCAAGGCAGACTCAGCTACAAATTTTGTCTCTCTAGCATTTCTAGTTGATGAGTTATTCCCAACCTTAGCTGAGAAATTATTCCGGACCTTTTTGTGCCGGCTTTTTCTGACTGGCGATGACGTAGGCATGTAATACAGTGGAGTTTCGGGCAGCCCTACTTCCAGGAGGCTGGCCTCGCCCACAAAATCCTGATCTTAACGAAACTCACGGTTAAGAGAGCCCTTGAGACGAGCTTTCCAATGGTGTAAAACTTGTGAAGATCCAGTAATATTCTGAGGCTGATTTGACCGTCCTTACTTTGTCTTTGTTTCTTTGACAGCTCTGTGTACAAAAATCCCATTGGGGATGCTTTTGAGGAGCGTTCTGAGTAGCCCCACCTCCTGGTCATTTCCGCTATGAAGCTTGCCCTCCGGGTCGCTAAAAGTTTGATTTTCAGATGCAGGGATATCCAAGGCAGACTCAGGTACAAATTTTGTCTCTCTAGCATTTCTAGTTCATGAGTTATTCCCAACGTTAGCTGAGAAAATATTCCGGACCTTTTTGTGCCGGCTTTTTCTGACTGGCGATGACGTAGGCATGTAATACAGTGGAGTTTCGGGCAGCCCTACTTCCAGGAGGCTGGCCTCGCCTACAAAATCGTGATTTTAACGAAACTCACGGTAGTGAGAGCCCTTGAGACGGGCTTTCCAATGGTATAAAACTTGTGAAGATCCAGTATTATTCTGAGGCTAATTTGACCGTCCTTACTTTGTCTTTGTTTCTTTGACAGCTCTGTGTACAAAAATCCCATTGGGGATGCTTTTGAGGAGCGTTCTGAGTAGCCCCACCTCCTGGTCATTTCCGCTATGAAGCTTGCCCTCCGGGTCGCTAAAAGTTTGATTTTCGGATGCAGGGATATCCAAGGCAGACTCAGGTACAAATTTTGTCTCTCTAGCATTTCTAGTTCATGAGTTATTCCCAACCTTAGCTGAGAAATTATTCCGGACCTTTTTGTACCGGCTTTTTCTGACTGGCGATGACGTAGGCATGTAATACAGTGGAGTTTCGGGCAGCCCTACTTCCAGGAGGCTGGCCTCGCCCACAAAATCCTGATCTTAACGAAACTCACGGTTAAGAGAGCCCTTGAGACGAGCTTTCCAATGGTGTAAAACTTGTGAAGATCCAGTAATATTCTGAGGCTGATTTGACCGTCCTTACTTTGTCTTTGTTTCTTTGACAGCTCTGTGTACAAAAATCCCATTGGGGATGCTTTTGAGGAGCGTTCTGAGTAGCCCCACCTCCTGGTCATTTCCGCTATGAAGCTTGCCCTCCGGGTCGCTAAAAGTTTGATTTTCAGATGCAGGGATATCCAAGGCAGACTCAGGTACAAATTTTGTCTCTCTAGCATTTCTAGTTCATGAGTTATTCCCAACGTTAGCTGAGAAAATATTCCGGACCTTTTTCTGCCGGCTTTTTCTGACTGGCGATGACGTAGGCATGTAATACAGTGGAGTTTCGGGCAGCCCTACTTCCAGGAGGCTGGCCTCGCCTACAAAATCGTGATTTTAACGAAACTCACGGTAGTGAGAGCCCTTGAGACGGGCTTTCCAATGGTATAAAACTTGTGAAGATCCAGTATTATTCTGAGGCTAATTTGACCGTCCTTACTTTGTCTTTGTTTCTTTGACAGCTCTGTGTACAAAAATCCCATTGGGGATGCTTTTGAGGAGCGTTCTGAGTAGCCCCACCTCCTGGTCATTTCCGCTATGAAGCTTGCCCTCCGGGTCGCTAAAAGTTTGATTTTCGGATGCAGGGATATCCTAGGCAGAATCAGGTACAAATTTTGTCTCTCTAGCATTTCTAGTTCATGAGTTATTCCCAACCTTAGCTGAGAAATTATTCCGGACCTTTTTGTGCCGGCTTTTTCTGACTGGCGATGACGTAGGCATGTAATACAGTCGAGTTTCGGGCAGCCCTACTTCCAGGAGGCTGGCCTCGCCTACAAAATCCTGATCTTAACGAAACTCACGGTAGAGAGAGCCCTTGAGACGGGCTTTCTAATGGTGTAAAACTTGTGAAGATCCAGTATTATTCTGAGGCTGATTTGACCGTCCTTACTTTGTCTTTGTTTCTTTGACAGCTCTGTGTACAAAAATCCCATTAGGGATGCTTTCGAGGAGCGTTCTGAGTAGCCCCACCTCCTGGTCATTTCCGCTATGAAGCTTGTCCTCCGGGTTGTTAAAAGTTTGATTTTCGGATGCAGGGATACCCAAGGCAGACTCCGGTACAAATTTTGTCTCTCTAGCATTTCTAGTTCATGAGTTATTCCCAAACTTAGCTCAGAAATTATTCCGGACCTTTTTGTGCCGGCTTTTTCTTACTGGCGATGACGTAGGCATGTAATACAGTGGAGTTTCGGGCAGCCCTACTTCCAGGAGGCTGGTCTCGCCTACAAATTCCTGATCTAACAAAACTTACGGTAGCGAGAGACCTTGAGAGGGGCTTTCTAATGGTGTAAAACTTGTGAAGATCCAGTATTATTCTGAGGCTGATTATACCGTCCTTACTTTGTCTTTGTTTCTTTGACAGCTCTGTGTACAAAAATCCCATTGAGGAGGCTTTTGAGGAGCGTTCGGAGAAGCCCCACCTGATGGTAATTTCCGCTATGAAGCTTGCCCTCCGGGTCGCTAAAATGTTTATTTTCGCACGAAGTGATATCCAAGGCAGACTCAGGTCCAAATTTTGTCTTTTTAGCATTACTAGTTCATGAGTTATTCCCAACCTCAGCTCAGAAATTATTCCAGACCTTTTTTGTGCCGGCTTTTTCTTACTGGCGATGACATAGGCAAGTAAAACAGTGGAGTTTCGGGCAGCCCTACTTCCAGGAGGCTGGCCTCGCCTACAAATCGTGATTTTAACGAAACTCACGGTAATGAGAGACCTTGAGACGGGCTTTCCAATGGTGTAAAACTTGTGAAGATCCAGTATTTTTCTGAGGCTGACTTGACCGGCCTTACTTTGTCTTTGTTTCTTTAACAGCTCTGTGTACAAAAATCCCATTGGAGAGGCTTTTGAGGAGCGTTCGGAGTAGCCCCACCTGTTGGTCATTTCCGGTATGAAGCTTGTCCACCGGGTCGCTAAAAGTTTGATTTTCGGATGCAGGGATATCCAAGGCAGACTCAGGTACAAATTTTGTCTCTCTAGCATTTCTAGTTCATGAGTTATTTCCAACCTTAGCTCAGAAATTATTCCGGACCTTTTTGTGCCGGCTTTTTGTCACTGGTGATGACGTAGGCATGTGATACAGTGGAGTTTCAGGCAGCCCAACTTCCTGGACGCTGGCCTCGCCTACAAATTCCTGATTTTAACGAAACTCACGGTAGTGAGACACCTTGAGACGGGCTTTCCAATGGTGTAAAACTTTTGAAGATCCAGTATTTTTCTGAGGCTGATTTGGCCGGCCTTACTTTGTCTTTGTTTCTTTGACAGCTCTGTGTACAAAAATCCCATTGGGGAAGCTTTTGAGGAGCGTTCGGAGTAGCCCCACCTGATGGTCATTTGCGGTATGAAGCTTGCCCTCCGGGTCGCTAAAATGTTTATTTTCGGATGAAGTGATATCCAAGGCAGACTCAGGTCCAAATTTTGTCTTTTTAGCATTATTAGTTCATGAGTTATTCCCAACCTCAGCTCAGAAATTATTCCGGACCTTTTTTGTGCCGGCTTTTTCTCACTGGCGATGACATAGGCAAGTAATACAGTGGAGTTTCGGGCAGCCCTACTTCCAGGAAGCTGGCCTCGCCTACAAATTCCTGATCTTAACGAAACTCACGGTAGAGAGAGCCCTTGAGGCGGGCTTTCCAATGGTGTAAAACTTGTGAAGGTCCAGTATTATTCTGAGGCTGATTTGACCGTCCTTACTTTGTCTTTGTTTCTTTGACAGCTCTGTGTACAAAAATCCCATTGGGGAGGCTTTTGAGGAGCGTTCCGAGTAGCCCAACCTGCTGGTCATTTCCGGTATGAACCTTGCCCTCCGGGTCGATAAAAATTTGATTTTCGAATGCAGGGATATCCAAGGCAGACTCAGGTACAAATTTTGTCTCTCTAGCATTTCTAGTTCATGAGTTATTCCCAACCTTAGCTCAGAAATTATTCCGGACCTTTTTTGTGCTGGCTTTTTCTCACTGGCGATGACATAGGCAAGTAATACAGTGGAGTTTCGGGCAGCCCTACTTCCAGGAGGCTGGCCTCGCCTACAAATTCCTGATCTTAACGAAACTCACGGTAGAGAGAGCCCTTGAGACGGGCTTTCCAATGGTGTAAAACTTGTGAAGGACCAGTATTATTCTGAGGCTGATTTGACCGTCCTTACTTTGTCTTTGTTTCTTTGACAGCTCTGTGTACAAAAATCCTATTGGGGAGGTATTTGAGGAGCGTTCGGAGTAGCCCCCCCCCCCCCTGCTGGTCATTTCCGGTATGAAGCTTGCGCTCGGCGACCCTAAAAGTTTGATTTTCGGAAGCGGGGATATCCAAGGCAGAGTCAGGTACAAATTTTGTCTCTCTAATATTTCTAGTTCATGAGTTATTTGCAAGCTTAGCACATAATTTATTTCGGACCTTTTTGTGCCGGCTTTTTATCACTGGCGATGACGTAGGCGTGTCATACAGTGGAGTTTTGGGTTGCCCTACTTCCAGGACGCTGGCCTCGCCTATAAAATGGTGACTCTAACTAAACTCACGGAAGACAGAGCCCTTGAGACGGGCTTTCGAATGGTGTATAACTTCTGAAAATCCAGTATTATTCTGAGGGTGATTTGACCGTCCTTACTTTGTCTTTGCTTCTTTGACAGCTCTGTGCACAAAAATCCGATATGGGATGCTTTTGAGCAGCGTTCGGAGTAGCCCCCCTGCTGGTCATTTCCGGTATGAAGCTTGCCCTCCGCGACCCTAAAAGTTCGATTTTCGGAAGCGGGGAAATCCAAGGCAGAGTCAGGTACAAATTTTGTTTCTCTAGCATTTCTAGTTCATGAGTTATTTTCAAGCTTAGCACAGAATTTATTTCGGACCTTTTTGTGCCGGCTTTTTCTGACTGGCGATGACATAGGTGTGTCATACAGTGGAGTTTTGGGTAGCCCTACTTCCAGGACGCTGGCCTCGCCTATAAAATGGTGACTCTAACTAAACTCACGGAAGACAGAGCCCTTGAGACGGGCTTTTGAATGGTGTATAACTTCTGAAAATCCAGTATTATTCTGAGGGTGATTTGACCGTCCTTACTTTGTCTTTGTTTCTTTGACAGCTTTGTGCACAAAAATCCCATATGGGATGCTTTTGAGCAGCGTTCGGAGTAGCCCCCCCCCCCCTGCTGGTCATTTCCGGTAAGAAGCTTGCCCTCCGCGACCCTAAAAGGTTGATTTTCGGAAGCGGGGATATCCAAGGCAGAGTCAGGTACAAACTTTGTCTCTCTAGCATTTCTAGTTCATGAGTTATTTCCAAGCTTAGCACACAATTTATTTCGGACATTTTTGTGCCGGCTTTTTCTCACTGGCGATGACGTAGGCCTGTCATACAGTGGAGTTTTGGGCAGCCCTACTTCCAGGACGCTGGCCTCGCCTACAAAGTGGTGACCTTAACGAAACTCACGGAAGAGAGAGCCCTTGAGACGGGCTTTTGAATGGTGTATAACTTCTGAAAATCCAGTATTATTCTGAGGGTGATTTGACCGTCCTTACTTTGTCTTTGTTTCTTTGACAGCTCTGTGCACAAAAATCCCATTAGGGATGCTTTTGAGGAGTGTCGGAGTAGCCCCCCCCCCCTGTTGGTCATTTCCAGTATGATGCTTGCCCTCCGCGACCTTAAAAGTTTGATTTTCAGAAGCGAGGAAATCCAAGGCAGAGTCAGGTTCAAATTTTGTCTCTCTAGCATTTCTAGTTCATGAGTTATTTCCAAGCTTAGCACAGAATTTATTTCGGACCTTTTTGTGCCGGCTTTTTCCCCCTGGCGATGACGTAGGCATGTCATACATTGGAGTTTTGGGCAGCCCTACTTCCAGGACGCTTCCGCGCCTACAAAATGGTGACCTTAACAAAACTCACGGAAGAGAGAGCCCTTGAGACGGGCTTTCGAATGGTGTACAACTTGTGAAAATCCAGTATTATTTTGAGGGTGATTTGACCGTCTTTACTTTGTCTTTGTTTCTTTGACAGCTCTGTGCACAAAAATCCCATTAGGGATGCTTTTGAGGAACGTTCGGAGTAGCTCCCCTGCTGGTCATTTCCGGTATGAAGCTTGCCCTCCGCGACCCTAAAAGTTTGATTTTCGGAAGCGGGGATATCCAAGGCAGAGTCAGGTACAAGTTTTGTCTCTATAGCATTTCTAGTTCATGAGTTATTTCCAAGCTTATCACAGAATTTATTTCAGACCTTTTTGTGCTAAAGTTTTTCTCACTGGCGATGACGTAGGCATGTCATACAGTGGAGTTTTGGGCAGCCCTACTTCCAGGACGCTGGCCTCGCCTACAAAATGGTGACCTTAACAAAACTCACGGTAGAGAGCCCTTGAGACGGGCTTTCCTATGGTATAAAACTTGTGAAGATCCAGTATTATTCTGAGGCTAATTTGACCGTCCTTACTTTGTCTTTGTTTCTTTGACAGCTCTGTGTACAAAAATCCCATTGGGGATGCTTTTGAGGAGCGTTCTGAGTAGCCCCACCTCCTGGTCATTTCCGCTATGAAGCTTGCCCTCCGGGTCGCTAAAAGTTTGATTTTCGGATGCAGGGATATCCTAGGCAGAATCAGGTACAAATTTTGTCTCTCTAGCATTTCTAGTTCATGAGTTATTCCCAACCTTAGCTGAGAAATTATTCCGGACCTTTTTGTGCCGGCTTTTTCTGACTGGCGATGACGTAGGCATGTAATACAGTCGAGTTTCGGGCAGCCCTACTTCCAGGAGGCTGGCCTCGCCTACAAAATCCTGATCTTAACGAAACTCACGGTAGAGAGAGCCCTTGAGACGGGCTTTCTAATGGTGTAAAACTTGTGAAGATCCAGTATTATTCTGAGGCTGATTTGACCGTCCTTACTTTGTCTTTGTTTCTTTGACAGCTCTGTGTACAAAAATCCCATTAGGGATGCTTTCGAGGAGCGTTCTGAGTAGCCCCACCTCCTGGTCATTTCCGCTATGAAGCTTGTCCTCCGGGTTGTTAAAAGTTTGATTTTCGGATGCAGGGATACCCAAGGCAGACTCCGGTACAAATTTTGTCTCTCTAGCATTTCTAGTTCATGAGTTATTCCCAAACTTAGCTCAGAAATTATTCCGGACCTTTTTGTGCCGGCTTTTTCTTACTGGCGATGACGTAGGCATGTAATACAGTGGAGTTTCGGGCAGCCCTACTTCCAGGAGGCTGGTCTCGCCTACAAATTCCTGATCTAACAAAACCCCCCCCCCCCCCCCCTGCTGGTCATTTCCGGTATGAAGCTTGCGCTCGGCGACCCTAAAAGTTTGATTTTCGGAAGCGGGGATATCCAAGGCAGAGTCAGGTACAAATTTTGTCTCTCTAATATTTCTAGTTCATGAGTTATTTGCAAGCTTAGCACATAATTTATTTCGGACCTTTTTGTGCCGGCTTTTTATCACTGGCGATGACGTAGGCGTGTCATACAGTGGAGTTTTGGGTTGCCCTACTTCCAGGACGCTGGCCTCGCCTATAAAATGGTGACTCTAACTAAACTCACGGAAGACAGAGCCCTTGAGACGGGCTTTCGAATGGTGTATAACTTCTGAAAATCCAGTATTATTCTGAGGGTGATTTGACCGTCCTTACTTTGTCTTTGCTTCTTTGACAGCTCTGTGCACAAAAATCCGATATGGGATGCTTTTGAGCAGCGTTCGGAGTAGCCCCCCTGCTGGTCATTTCCGGTATGAAGCTTGCCCTCCGCGATCCTAAAAGTTCGATTTTCGGAAGCGGGGAAATCCAAGGCAGAGTCAGGTACAAATTTTGTTTCTCTAGCATTTCTAGTTCATGAGTTATTTTCAAGCTTAGCACAGCATTTATTTCGGACCTTTTTGTGCCGGCTTTTTCTGACTGGCGATGACATAGGTGTGTCATACAGTGGAGTTTTGGGTAGCCCTACTTCCAGGACGCTGGCCTCGCCTATAAAATGGTGACTCTAACTAAACTCACGGAAGACAGAGCCCTTGAGACGGGCTTTTGAATGGTGTATAACTTCTGAAAATCCAGTATTATTCTGAGGGTGATTTGACCGTCCTTACTTTGTCTTTGTTTCTTTGACAGCTTTGTGCACAAAAATCCCATATGGGATGCTTTTGAGCAGCGTTCGGAGTAGCCCCCCCCCCCCCCTGCTGGTCATTTCCGGTAAGAAGCTTGCCCTCCGCGACCCTAAAAGGTTGATTTTCGGAAGCGGGGATATCCAAGGCAGAGTCAGGTACAAACTTTGTCTCTCTAGCATTTCTAGTTCATGAGTTATTTCCAAGCTTAGCACACAATTTATTTCGGACATTTTTGTGCCGGCTTTTTCTCACTGGCGATGACGTAGGCCTGTCATACAGTGGAGTTTTGGGCAGCCCTACTTCCAGGACGCTGGCCTCGCCTACAAAGTGGTGACCTTAACGAAACTCACGGAAGAGAGAGCCCTTGAGACGGGCTTTTGAATGGTGTATAACTTCTGAAAATCCAGTATTATTCTGAGGGTGATTTGACCGTCCTTACTTTGTCTTTGTTTCTTTGACAGCTCTGTGCACAAAAATCCCATTAGGGATGCTTTTGAGGAGTGTCGGAGTAGCCCCCCCCCCCTGTTGGTCATTTCCAGTATGATGCTTGCCCTCCGCGACCTTAAAAGTTTGATTTTCAGAAGCGAGGAAATCCAAGGCAGAGTCAGGTTCAAATTTTGTCTCTCTAGCATTTCTAGTTCATGAGTTATTTCCAAGCTTAGCACAGAATTTATTTCGGACCTTTTTGTGCCGGCTTTTTCCCCCTGGCGATGACGTAGGCATGTCATACATTGGAGTTTTGGGCAGCCCTACTTCCAGGACGCTTCCGCGCCTACAAAATGGTGACCTTAACAAAACTCACGGAAGAGAGAGCCCTTGAGACGGGCTTTCGAATGGTGTACAACTTGTGAAAATCCAGTATTATTTTGAGGGTGATTTGACCGTCTTTACTTTGTCTTTGTTTCTTTGACAGCTCTGTGCACAAAAATCCCATTAGGGATGCTTTTGAGGAACGTTCGGAGTAGCTCCCCTGCTGGTCATTTCCGGTATGAAGCTTGCCCTCCGCGACCCTAAAAGTTTGATTTTCGGAAGCGGGGATATCCAAGGCAGAGTCAGGTACAAGTTTTGTCTCTATAGCATTTCTAGTTCATGAGTTATTTCCAAGCTTATCACAGAATTTATTTCAGACCTTTTTGTGCTAAAGTTTTTCTCACTGGCGATGACGTAGGCATGTCATACAGTGGAGTTTTGGGCAGCCCTACTTCCAGGACGCTGGCCTCGCCTACAAAATGGTGACCTTAACAAAACTCACGGTAGAGAGCCCTTGAGACGGGCTTTCCAATGGTGTACAACTTGTGAAAACCCAGTATTATTCTGAGGGTGATTTAACCGTCCTTACTTTCCCTTATTTTCTTTGACAGCTCTGTGCACAAAAATCCCATTAGGGATGCTTTTGAGGAGCGTTCGGAGTAGCCCCCCCCCCCCTGCTGGTCATTTCCGGTATGAAGCTTGCCCTCCACGACCCTAAACATTTTGATTTTCGGAAGCGGTGATATCGAAGGCAGAGTCAGGTACAAATTTTGTCTCTCTAGCATTTCTAGTTCATGAGTTATTTCCAAGCTTAGCACAGAATTTATTTCGGACCTTTTTGTGCCGGCTTTTTCTCACTGGCGGTGACGTAGGCATGTCATACATTGGAGTTTTGGGCAGCCCTACTTCCAGGACGCTGGCCTCGCCTATAAAATGGTGACCTTAACGAAACTCATGGAAGAGATATCCCTTGAGACGGGCTTTCGAATGGTGTATAACTTCTGAAAATCCAGTATTATTCTGAGGGTGATTTGACCGTCCTTACTTTGTCTTTGCTTCTTTGACAGCTCTGTGCACAAAAATCCCATTAGAGATGCTTTTGAGGAACGTTCGGAGTAGCCCCCCTGCTGGTCATTTCCGGTATGAAGCTTGCCCTCCGCGACCCTAAAAGTTTGATTTTCGGAAGCGGGGATATCCAAGGCAGACTCAGGTACAAATGTTGTCTCTCTAGCATTTCTAGTTCTTGAGTTATTTCCAAGCTTAGCACAGAATTTATTTCGGACATTTTTGTGCCGGCTTTTTCTCACTGGCGATGACGTAGGCATGTCATACAGTGGAGTTTTGGGCAGTTTTACTTCCATGACTCTGGCCTCGCCTACAAATAGGTGCCCTTAACGAAACTCACGGAAGACACAGCCATTGAGACGGGCTTTCGAATGGTGTACAACTTGTGAAAATCCAGTATTATTCTGAGGGTGATTTGACCGTCCTTACTTTGTCTTTGTTTCTTTAACAGCTCTGTGCACAAAAAATTCCATTAGGGATGCTTTTGAGGAGCGTTCGGAGTAGCCCCCCCCTGCTGGTCATTTCCGGTAGGAAGCTTGCCCTCCGCGACCTTAAAAGTTTGACTTTCGGAAGCGGGGATATCCAAGGCAGAGTCAGGTACAAATTTTGTCTCTCTAGCATTTCTAGTTCATGAGTTATTTCCAAGCTTAGCACAGAATTTATTTCGGACCTTTTTGTGCCGGCTTTTTCTCACTGACGGTGACGTAGGCATGTCATACATTGGAGTTTTGGGCAACCCTACATCCAGGACGCTGGCCTCGCCTACAAAATGGTGACCTTAACGAAACTCACGGAAGAGAGAGCCCTTGAGACGGGCTTTCGTATGGTGTATAACCTGTGAAAATCCAGTATTATTCTGAGGGTGATTTGACCGTCCTTACTTTCCCTTATTTTCTTTGACAGCTCTGTGCACAAAAATCCCATTAGGGATGCTTTTGAGGAGCGTTTGGAGTAGCCCCCCCCCCTGCTGGTCATTTCCGGTATGAAGCTTGCCCTCCGCGACCCTAAAAATTTGATTTTCGGAAGCGGGGATATCCAAGGCAGACTCAGGTACAAATTTTGTCTCTCTAGCATTTCTAGTTCATGAGTTATTTCCAAGCTTAGCACAAAATTTATTTCGGACCTTTTTGTGCCGGCTTTTTCTCACTGGCGGTTACGTAGGCATGTCATACAATGGAGTTTTGGGCAACCCTACTTCCAGGACGCTGGCCTCGCCTACAAAATGGTGACCTTTACGAAACTCACGGAAGAGAGAGCCCTTGAGACGGGCTTTCGTATGGTGTATAACCTGTGAAAATCCAGTATTATTCTGAGGGTGATTTGACCGTCCTTACTTTGTCTTTGTTTCTTTGACAGCTCTGTGCACAAAAATCCCATTAGGGATGCTTTTGAGGAGCGTTCGGAGTAGCCCCCCCCCCCCCTGCTGGCCATTCGGTATGAAGCTTGCCCGCCGCGACCCTAAAAAATAAATTGTCGGATGCAGTGATATTCAAGGCACAATCAGGTACAAATATTGTCTCTCTAGCTTCCCTAGTTTATGAGTAATTTTCAAACTTTGCTCAGTTGTTATTTCAAATCGTTCTTCGGTTGGAAATGTCTGCCTTTGTTGTTGCGCAGCCCCGGTGGCTGGGCTAATTTGCCGGTGGTTGTAGCCCTACTCCGTGGCCGCTCGCCCCGCCTAGAAAAATCGTCAGAGACACGGATCCACAACAAGGTGAGAGACCTGAAATATGGCTTTCCAGTGTCGGAAAAAATGTGCAAATTCGAAGTTATTCTGGGGGTGATGTGACCCTCCTTGTATTTTTTGTTTCTATCTTTTGCAGCTCTATGTACAAAAGTTCCACTGAAGACGCTTTTGAAGCGCTTTCGGAGTGTCCCCGCTTGCTTGCCATTTCCGGTATGAAGAGGGTGCAAAGTGGCCCCAAAAGTCTGATTTTTGGGGGCAGTGATATCCAAGGCACAATCGGGTAGAAGTGTTGTCTCTCTAGCATTCCTAGTTCATGAGTTATTTTCAAACTTAGCTCAGGTGTTGTTTCAAATCATTCTTTTGATGCATTTTTTTTTTGCTTTTGTTGTTGCGCAGCCCCGGTGTGTGGGCTAATTTGCCGGTGGTTGTAGCCCTACTCCGTGGCTGCTCGCCCCGCTTAGAAAATCGTCATAGACTCGGAATTACAACGAGGAGAGATCCGTTAAAAATGGCTTTCCAGTGGTGGAAAAGATGCGCTAATCCGCTGTTTTTCTGGTAGTGATTTGACCGTACTTGTATTTTATTTCTCTCTTTTTAAAACAGTTCGGAGTTTCCCCGCTTGTCGGCCATTTCTGGTATGTGCAAAGTGGTCTCAAAGGTCTGATTTGGGCTGCAGGAATACCTAAGGCATAATAAGGTATACATTGTATGACTCTAGCTCGCCTACTTCATGAGTTATATTTAAACTTAGCGCAGATTAGTTGGGTTTTTTTCCCGTTTTTTTAGGCCGGACATTTTTTTGTTTTTGTGATGTGAATCCCCGTTGCTCTGTAATAGTCTCAGTGCTTTACATCATTCCACAGTTTTTGTCTTTCGCAGGTCACAATCCGTGCCTGGCCCTACGACTTGTTTGTTTTCATTGGCTTGGGATTACCTAAACATGCTAGATAAATTGGTATGAAAGCTGTCTGTAGAAATGTGGTGTATTTGCTTCTTGGATTCGTGCAACCCTGGAGTTCATGCAAAGGTAAAAACATACAGAGCAATAAAAAATATATAATGTTAAGCATGTTTCGTTGTCCTTTACCTACAGATCTGTTGTATTCTAGCTGAAGCCACCCTCCGTGCACCCCCAATCAGACCACACCTGGACCCAATTTCAAAAAGCAAGTAAGCACACAAATTTGCTAAGCATAGAACAATATTGCTTAGCAGAAACTGTTTACCATCCAAAAATCCACTGGTGCCCCACTCATTGTTCGCTTAACATAAAAATTTGCTAAGCAGTGTTTACTGCTCAACAGCTTTATGAAATTAGGCCTGGTGTATTTGCTTCTGGAATTTGTGCAATCCTGGAGTTCATGCAAAGGTAAAAACATACAGAACGTTAAACAAATATGTATTGTTAAGCTTGTTTCGTTGCCCTGTACAAACATATTTGTTGTACTCTAAATGAAGCCACCCTCCACCTCCAATCAGACTAATTTCATAAAGCCCCAAATCACACTAAAAAAACAAATAAAACCGTAAAACCAAAGAAAAAACCCAAAATAAAACCAAAAAACTACAGAACGTTAAACAATTTTGTACTGTTAAGGCCAAGTAAAATAAGAAACGAGTTTCTCGTCCGGACTTTAAAAAAAAAGGAGGAGGCAGGGGGCTACTATTTACTATTTTCCAAATTTTAGCTATTTTTTTTCCAAGATGGCCGCCATGCTAAACATGGCTGGCCAAAGTATATTTAGTCACAGATTTTGTGCTATATGAGTATTCTGATGCAATGCATGACAAAACAAATGATTTGAATCATTTAAGTCAAATTTCTTTTCTTTTTTTTTCTTTTTTTTTCATTTCCCCCCTTTTTTTTTAAAGTAAAAAGTTAAAAAAAAGTTGGCGGCGGCCAAAAAGGAGGCGGGCGGGGACGAGAAACTCGTTTCTTATTTTACTTGGCCTAAGCTTGTTTCGTTGCCCTCTACATACATAGTTGTTGTACTCTAAATGAAGCCACCCTCCACCCCGAATCAGACCACACCAGGGACCAATTTCATAAAGCCAAAAATCATACGTTAAAAAAAACCAAATATAACTTTAAAACCAACAATAAAACCAAAATAAAACCAAAAAACATACAGAACGTTAAACAAATGTGTATTGTTAAGCTTGTTTCGTTGCCCTCTACATACATATTTGATGTACTTTAAATGAAGCCACCCTCCATCCCAAACAGACCACACCTGGGACCAATTTTGTAAAGCAAGTAAGCACAAACATTTGCTCAGCACAGAAAAATATTGCCTGGCAGAAACTGCTTACCATCCAACTTTCTATAAAGTTCACAATGTTTTGATAATGGTGCCCTACTCATTTTCTGCTTAGCAAAAAAAATTGCTAAGCAGTGTTTTCCGCTTAACAGCTTTATGAAATTGGGCCCACTTTCATAGAGCTGTTCAACGGCCGAGTCTGTGCTTACTGTGCGATTTCCATTTCATAGCGCTGTTAACCGAATAGCACACGAAAAGCCATGCTAATCTTCCGCTGCTTACTGTATGCAAATGAATGACTTAACATCGCAAATTCATGGTAAACGCGTAAGATGGCTGCCTAATTTTCTTGCCAGCCAAGGAAATAAGCTTACGAAATGAGCTTAAGAAAAGTTTTCCGCTGTAGTTTGCTTGAAAATTTGCTTAACGTTAAAGCAACCCTGTGAATAGAGCTGCTTAACGGCAGATTTTGTGCTTACTTTGCGATTTCCATTTCATAGCGCTGCTTACAATAAGCACACTAACCAAGGCATGCTAACCTTCCGGGACTTCTGTATGAAAATGAGTGACGTACTATGCAAATCCTCGGTGAACGCACAGGATTTTCTGGCTAACCTGTGAAAAACGCTTACGCTTAAGCATTTTTTTATATTTTTTTCATCGTTTACACGAAAATCTGGTCGCCGTTAAAAGCAAATGAAAGCAAATCCAGTGCCTGTTTAGCAGGGGTGCTACAGGACTATCTCATCAGATCCACGTTCAGTAACGTAGATGTTTTTGTGTTTTGATCTCAGGATACTTTTGCACATCCGTCCTGGTATAGGCACTGAACCACAGTCATACACCAGGAGGCTCAAACGACAAGGTACAAGGAATATAAAATTTGCAGTAACCGGCAAAATTATAAACAAATTTATAGATTTATTATTATTTTACAAATGAGTACAGTGTTCAAACACATTTGGTGAGAAGATTATCAGTAATCATCATCTCTTACTAAAATATGTTGACTTTCAAACAGTTAATATATAATAACAACTTTTTTTTTTAACTGTAAATAAAAGACTGGTCATCTTGGCATTCTGGAGAAGTAATAGTTAGTCTTTATGCACAAAGAAAAATCATAGCAGTAAATATAAAACAGGGTTTTCATAGTATTATAGGGTGCCGAAACAAAATTTGAGATTTGTAAAAAAAATATAAAAGAAAAACAGTTTAAACAAAAGTAACGACATCCGGATCCCAACAAACTCTTATTATGCACTCATATTGTTGAGGTTGATATGATCGAGCCATCCTATGTTGTGTTTGTTTTTCCAGATCAACTTCGTGTTCAAAGATTACGTTAATCAAATTCGTTTGACTACAAGTATGCTAGCTTGCTCGTCTTTGGGAGCACAAAGGACATTACGTGGCCCCCGAAGTTTGAGTTTCGGATGCAGGACTATTCAAGGCACATGCAGGTAAAACTTATGTCTCTTATACACATTTTAACTAGTTCGTGAGGTTTTTCAAACTTACAGCGGAATTGTTTTTCAAACGAATTTTCGGCCGAAAGTTCATTGCCCCAGTGCGTACAAGCAGTGGACAAATTGGTGGGCGAAGTGGGTTCATTTACTCTGTCCATGGTAGTGAGGCAAGTTGTGGTTGTTCCTTATACCGGCGTGAGTTTACCAAAGGAGCTTCTAAAAAATTAAGATCAAAATAAGCAGCCCTTTTCCAGGATTTAATGTTGTTTTAATATTAACAGTTAACAAATTATTTGTATATTTGTTTTATAAACGCTCAAACTAATTTTATAACAAATGGTGATAATTTGTTGTTCTTCAGATTTTTTCATATATGTAAAATTTAAAAGGAAATTTGATTTCAGAAAAGAAAAAAACCATTTTGTCACTTGACGTGCTTTCTTGTTTCGATATGCGCGAAACTTACACAGTCTATCTATTACCAATGGTTGATAGCTGCCTCACTACCATGGGCAGCGCGCCGTATCGATACTTCTTGTCGTTATGAGCGAGGCATGCTGAGAAAAAATGGCGGGCGAGATCGATCACCCCTGGAAACGAGAAAGGGTTGATAGGTCAAGCCATGGCTTATGCTGATGGCTTCTAATTATATTAACTAATGTGTAACTTGAAGATGCTTCTTGGTTCAATTTGTTTTTGTCATGTTCTGTTATGGTCAATTCATCGCTCGACCCCAGCGGGTCAAGCCTAGCTACCATGGGCAGCGCGCAGTATCGATACTTCTCTTCACTAACCCCTGGAAATTACATTCAAAGTATACCTTTGCTTTTTGGAACCGCACGATTGTTCTAGTTCTATATAAATGTATATCATGTACGTACAATAAAAATCACCTGTGCAAATTTCATTTCAAAAGGTGGTATAGCGTTTTGAAATATTGCCGAAAATCCGCGGTTGTGTACACGTAGAAGAATGAACCGTAACTGGAATGCACAATCTGAGAAACGTTTCATGGAGAAACGTTTCTCAAATTGAAATGTGTTTTAATCCTTTTCTCTAAATCCACATTCTCTTGAAGGGAATCGTTTCTCAAAATTCCATACATTATGAACACCTCCAGTACTTCCTACTAAATAAGTTGTTATAATCATGGAGTAAAATAATATCAAAGGTTTACCCTCCTTTTAAATCCCCAAACTGCCTTCTTTCAATGGTTTAACATGCACAACAATACCACCTACTGTTTACCCCCTCGTTGTGCTACATTGACTCCCTTATTTCATAAGCAATGACGCCTACTTCACGGACGCCGTTACAAGCACGCTGGTTAAACTTTAGTTTGTTGGAGGGCCCCCAGATAAAAAACGCTTTGTAAATAATTGTCTACGCTTACAGCCCAGCATGCAAAAAAAAAAAACAAGCAGGGTCGTTACGCGTCACGCTTTGTGCGCACGCTCAGATGAATTTCGGCAAAGCTAAAAACAATTATGAGACCCACTGGACCATAAAAGTACGAAAGCTGTCAAGATTTAATCAGCAATGTTTGCTGAAGAACATGATTGCCAAGCATGAAGTAGGCAAATTGCCCGTTTTGGAAATTGCTTTGTACTGAGGACAATACAAACAAAACCACTTAAAATTGTTGGCATGGATGGAAAAACTCAAATTAATTTTCAATACAAATGTTCTTGCAAAAGCTGAATGCTAAGTCATGCAATTTCAAAAAAATTATATTAACAAAGTGAATGAATATAACTACCATGTTGATGATTCTGTAGTCACACTCTGCCGAGGCTGATAACGTGGAAACATCTGACTGGAGATGTTGCATACAAATAAATACATATAGTTTTATTCTCACGGCTTTTACTAGCAGGTATGCAGACTTTCTGTAATTCCAGATAACTTTAACAGCATTTGTGTGGTTAGTAAAACAAACAAAAAATTTTAGAAGAGAAGAACGGCTATCGTCGTCTGTTGTCAAAAAGCTTAAACGAAGATATCATGACGAACGCCGCATCGGAGTTAAACATGACTGACGTAGCGGTCATTGATCCTGAGATGGATTACTTCTGGGGAACTTTTGCCGATAGTGACTTGGTTTTGGCCCTCTATGGCATAATCTGCACTCTTGGTATCACTGGTAACCTTCTAACCGTTTTTGTACTCCTTCGTGTATCGTCTCTGCGGACAAACACAAGTTATTTCTTGGTGCACCTTTCGCTTGTTGACTTCTTAGTTTGCGTACTGGTCATCCCCTTTAAGCTTGTCCCAACTTCAGGCACGCCGGCACCGAATCCTGGATTCCTGGGTGAACTGAAATGTCGAGTTTACGTCAGTCAATATATGTTCTGGGTCTGCTCGTTGACATCTATCTATAGTCTGGTCGCCGTCAACTTGGAGCGGTTTGAAGCAGTCGTCTATCCACTCAAGTACAAAGTGGTGTTCACCAGACGAAACAAATACTTGATGATCACCTCATGTTGGATTGCAGCCGCACTTGAACAATCTTTCAGCATATTCCTTTATGGCGAAGACAAAGAAGTCGGATGCAAGTTTTTGGATTGGTCGAGCCCGGTAATTCGGATGGCTGTTGGAGTAGCCAACCTTGCCTGCTATTTCGTTGCTCCTTTTGTTTCGATGGTTTTGATGCAACAGAAAGTAATTTCGACGTTGAGAGGACAGGTAAAAGTACTGAAGACTAGACTGGGTAAGTCAGTTAGAAAGATATTTGTTTTGTGCACAGCTCAGAGTTTAACTTCCTGCCGTCTTTGGCAGCAAACAGTCCATAAATATTTCCTTGACTGTTTTACATTTTGAAATGCTCATGAGTCTAATAAGCCCGACCGACAAGTGTTAAAAGTTTTGCAAGTAGACCAACAACGACAACCAAATATTGATCTTTTCTTGTAAAAGATAAAAAAAACAAAGTGGGATTGTTATCATGGTAGTGTTTTGTCTTCTCACAGCTTCTTCCGATCGCAACCCAGCAGATCAGCGTGAAATGTGGCAACTTCGGACATCTAGAAAGCTAACCAAGACCCTTCTGACGTTCGTCATCACTTTCGCCGTCTGCTGGGTTCCCAATATTAGTTATTACTTTCTCTACATCGTCGGTGTCCATGAAGATTTCAGCAGCCCCATGTACCACATCAGTGTCATCTTAGGGATCGGTAACTCCTGTGTCAATCCGATTATTTACATCATGACGAACAAGGAGTTCCGTGGAGGGATACGAAAGGCGTTCCGCAGGGGGAGAGATTCTGCCCGTGTGCAAGATGTGGTTGCGGGAACAGTGTCGTTTTCAGTATCTGCTTCAAATATATAAAATAACATTTTACCCTTGGAGATTGATCACGGTAGCCAAATAGTTTAACGCTATTCGTCAACAGTTGTTGCAATACTGTACCTTTTTTACTTCTCTTATCCCGAGCGGCAACACATGTTACAGTGCGCCACCAACAGTTGGCCTTGGAGACGTGTTTTCATAACATGACGAAGAAGAAAACAACAGCTTTAAGATGAGCATTGCAAAGGCCCGCACAGAACACTCTCATTGCTACCAACACGTCTCAAGAGACCACTTCTTACAGATTAAGTGTCATTTAAAAAGGATCACTTCTAATTAAACTGACTTCTGATTTCCACCCGCCTTCCATGATGGCCTGTTACCAATCCGCTCTCTTAATTATCTATTGTTGATGCGAGAGCATTCATTAATTTGATGTTTCCTAACAAACTTGTTTAAATCATCGTCAAAATTCCAACATAAATTTGAAGGGTAAAGCTACCTTTTCTGTCAATGTTATGGTTTGACATTTTGACAGCAATTGAAAAAACAAATCTTTGTAGGCCTATTAAACTCAAAATATTTTAACTATAGCTTGCATGTCGATGCACATGTTGTAATTTTAGGTACTTGCAACTATTAGAAAAAAAAACTGCTAACGTGACGGAAGAAACGTAGCGGTACACATTATTGTGTTTTCTGTTAAAATTGTAGTGGAACATTTCAAGGGGATCCAAAGCAATGATCAGAGGGCATGGATACAAATCAAACAGCTCGAGCTGAGGTTTGTCAAAGAAAGTGGAGTGAATGGAATAATGTAAGTGTTAACTATAGGATGTGCTGCACCACCATGCGAACCCTTTCAAGGTGCTATATAAAAGGGCCTTAGCATAAAATGTATTTTTTAAAAACTGCTCTGCATGCCTGGCCGCGCTTATTGAATCAGGTGCCTGTGAGCTTGACAACGACAATGGCATTTTTATTTTTCCTTTATTAAATTGATTTCCAAAAGTTTGTAACCTGGTGAACTTGAAAAGGAAAATACATTTTAATCTTTGAGCGTTGTGAGTTTTGTATACAAAAAGAGACGCTTATTAATAGAGAGACTTCACACGTTGTATGTGGTTAACGATGTGCTGCCACATTTAGTTATTTCGTTTCTTGTTAGTTTCGGGACAATGGATAAATTAAGAATGCGTTCGCACGCGTGCAGACGCGTGGCTGCACGGAGTTGTTCCAAATTTGTCACGGCCCCGTGCAACGATGGGATTTGCGCTCCGGTGATTTTTAAGTTCCCTCATTATCGAACTCTATTGTTGGTGCCTTTTGCTTGCCGGATTACACGGACAAAGCAGCGGACAAAGCCAATATGCTACAATACTACTAAGTACATGTATTTCTTGAAAAGTTGAACGTTAGTTTTATTTCCATTGGGATTATCAGAGCTGGCGACACGTTCTGCGGCCCTTTTTACCACACAATTATACGCTTAAACATCGCCCTAAATGCTCGTGATATAATAATAATAGTATGAGCCGTAAGGGCAAACTTTTGTCATCTTTTCTTCAAACAACGGCTAGTAATCAAGCATTATTATTCGACAACGGATATGAATAATTGCAATACATGTACACACAAAGATTTAGTGTAACACCATATCTGTTTGTTTTAATATTTTAGTGTCACACATATATACAAGGAAATGCATCATTGTTTGCGTCAAAAAACATGTGATCACTAGTTCAAGGAAAGAAACAAATACACATTGAACTCTGCAATCAACTGCTACAGTTGGATCTTGATATTAACTCCAATGCAGTGTGCCGTCTACAGAAGCCCTTAACTGTCGATTGTGAGAATTTACACCCAGTTTTCCGCCAATATGAGCAAACAAAGACCCTGCAGAAAATTTAAATTAGTGAAGTGCTCAAAAGTGCATCGCCAATCTTACTTGGACCTGATGCAACTTTTTTATTTACTTTTTTTACTGTTTCTTCATTTTAGCTTTGAGCAAGAGAGCACATTTATTTTTTGAAGGTATTTTATTTTTCTCTATTTGGTGTAGGAAACATGGCTTCTGATGCTCCGAATAGCGTTTACTTGGAAGGGATAATGCCCAAGCGCTCTTAGTGGGTAATGTTTTTGTTTAGATTATCTAGTTATCAGCACAATGGTGTTAATTCATGGCTAAATTAAAATGGCTAAACGTTTGTGTCAGGGACCTTTGAAAATTGCTCTTTTCCGTTTGGCGTTCGGCAGGGAGAAAGCACAGTTTTCTCTATAAATGCTCTCTTTTTTGAAAGGGAGCTTAGCTCTTGTCATGCTCCTGAATGTAAGTTGATTAAGAATTATTTGTGACTGTTTCTTTGAAATGTTGAACGATATAAGTGTGTCAGCAAACATGTTTCCATGAGATTTACATACAAAAATAAATAAATAACAAAGTCCAAGCAATGGATTTTAGAAATGCAAATGCTTTGGTGTAGGCCTATGATTAATTTTTTACCTTCATGCGATAAATAGTTATAATAATTTGTAAGGGATTAATAACTTTGTACATGGCTGCTTCGTAAACGCCGTTCCTTTTTAATATATGTGCGTCGAGACACGTAGTGGACTTAGTCACATTGTAATAATAGGTAATGTAATTAATGGATGGTAGAGTTGTTATTGTTATGTTGCTATGGTTGAAGTTTACTTTATAGTGACATTTATGGTGACATTAACGCAAATTGCTTATACTAAACTACTGTCTCTGTCTCGCTGTAGGGATGATACATGTACATCTGTTCATATGGGTCCATCAACTTTGCCTGAGGTAGGACTATTAATTTTTCCGTAGCTTCTGTCTCTCATCTATCATTATTAGATAGAGTGCAGAAGCGTATTGTTAATCTTGTTGGTGAAGGGTTGGGTACAACGTTACAACCTCTTTCCCATCGTAGGTCTGTAGTCAGCCTAGTGTCTTTTTCTACATATAATTTCATGGTACATATGCCACCAGTGTGTTCGACCTGGTTCGTCCTATCAGGATGTTTAAGCGCGATGCCAGGCTTTCTGCTTGTTCTCACCCATACAATCTTACTTTGCTTAGATGTAGAACAAAGAGCCATTCCAACAGCTTTATTCCACGTACTGCATCTCTTTTGAACTCCTTGACTGTACCATTTCCTCCTCAATCCCACAATCTAGACTGTTTTAAGAGGAACATCTATTCCTATGTTCAACTCCCCTGAGTCAGTCTCATATTGAATGTTTTCTTCTTGTAGCCTCTTACCAATAGTGGATTTTAGCCTTGCTTTGGGCGAACTTACATAAAATATCAATATATAACAGTTCATACAGGCTTAAAGCACATCCAAGCGTATTAAATTTGAGTGTTCGTGAAGACCCGTTTTGGATAGATAATTCTTATGAGAACTTTATATTTCTTTGTCTCGATGTAAAACAATCAACTCCAGCCGATTTTGACGGAAGAAAATATGTAGCAAGAAGATGCTTTGAAACGCACCATACAACCCAATTCTTTCACATCTCAGAGGTTTATATTATAACCATTTCAAAAAATCTGTTTTTTGCCGAGTTCCTTAAAGGTTACAGAGCTTGTAGAGATTGGGTTGAGACAGGTGATACACCAGAGGTCCATACTTTACCCTTTCATTAAAAAAAATCCTGCCGTCAATGTGAGTTTGGTTTGTTTAAGTCCAGTATAAAAATGGTCCTCAAAAAAAACGGCAGTTCTCAGTTTGAAATGCGTTTGAAATTCTTTGAAGAAAAAATGTTTTTTTAGCATTTGGCGTTGCCAATGAAAAAATGTTGATTGCCAATTCTCAGTAATTAATATCCTACCCTTGCCCTTGCATACTTGCATACAAAACAACACCAGTGAACGACCCCGACTCTTTTAACTCTGTGCGCATGCTCAAAGGAGTTAAGACAAAGCTAGAGAAAATTGTGAAACCACTCGTGTATGGAAATTACTGATTAAATAGGATTATAAGAAACATTAAAAGCTAGACTTTGATCTTTAAATTTTATCCCGGAAAGGAAAAACATTTTTTGAAAGACTTGTATTTCCAATGCGTTCTGTGAAATGAGCAATTAATATTTCAAATTGCAATCTTGAATTAGGAGATTATCGTTGTTAATTGGTGGAGAGGATAGATAATTATACAAAAATCCTTCGTTCAATTAAAAGACCAGCAAAATTAAATAACATTTGTTATAGAATCGTTAGCGTTAATTTCGGCACGAGTAATTTATCGTAGGATATAAAGAACAAACTGAAAAGTCCGAGGCTCACTACACGGAGTCATTCCAAGTTCACTTTCCAACGGGGGAATACAGACACTGACAGGTATGCTTGCTTTCTACGATTTAGGTTTACAAAACTAATTTGTATAAACTCTTTATGAAACCAATGGTACAACCTAAATGGTTTCTAAGTTGTTGCTACGTGAATGTTCACTTGTTCTGAATCAAGATAAGGTGCATCATTGTCATTGTTGCAGCGACTAACACCCTATAGTTGAATCGAGTCAAGTGCAACGTTTGTTATATTGGCAAAACTGCTGCTGCTATGCTTAATCTCTTGAATCAAGAAAAGGTACATCATAACAGTGATAGTATGTTTTCTGCTGCTTGATAGATCGTTGTACGTTCGCTGTTCAAAACCGTTAATAACAATGCACCATTCTTGTATAGCGCATATCACAATGACATAAAAGTCATTTTGTGCTTTTAAATGAAATTATAGTTATTGTAAGAAAATAAAGACAAGTATTAAGTACATGAAGGAAAATTAGGTATTGAAGGCTTTTATTGAAGGCTTTTGCAAAAATAAATGTGCTTTTATCATTGTTTTAAAAGAAGTCACTGTTCGTACGTGTTTTTATGTTGTCGGGGGACTATTCCAATATTCTGCTGCAGCTACTGCTTTTAACATTTCATAACAAACGGAGAGAGTTGCTGTATTCTGACCGTTCACAATGTCGTAATTTGCTTCACATGGTCGGAGCAGCGAGATCGTCCCCTTTCTATTTCGTCTCTGAACTACGTTCATGTTGTCACGAACATTTGTATTTACTGGAACCGGCAATGTAATAGGCTAAAGTATTTGTTGCTGTTTTTATCGTGTGCGTCTTGAAACCACTACCATAAAAAAATGACAAACCTTGCAATCGTTGTTTATTTATTTGATTGATATATATTTATCTATGTGTTTATTAATTTTATATATTATTTCTTCTTAGTTTGTAGTTCAACTCCACTTAATTAAAAAGTACACTCATCTTCTTTGAAACATTACTGCAACTACTGAATACATCAATGCATAGAAGCTACTAAAAACGAAAAGAGAATAAACAAAAGGTGATATTGCATATCGAACAAAACATTATCAATACATGACAAAAGCAAAATTGGTCCATGGATAAAAATATGTCGCTGCTACTACTTATGTTGTTGATGTTGTTTATACTATGATCATATCTTCTTTTTGCACCATTCTTTCAGACTAAAAGAACGTCTCAATCATCGTCATTTTGTCAAAACTAAGACATCATTAGATAACCATGACTAACGTTACAAGCGTAAACGACACCGAGATTGCCTACTACTGGGGACATTTTGCGGAGAGTGCCTTCGTTTTGGCCCTCTACGGCATAATCTGCACACTCGGCATCGCTGGTAACCTTCTTGCCGTTTTCGTACTCCTTCGTGTGCCGTCCTTGCGAAAGATCACCGGTGATCTTATAGTGCACCTTTCGCTTGTTGACTTCTTAGTTTGCGTACTGGTCATCCCCTTTAAGCTTGTCCCAACTTCAGGCACGCCGGCACCGAACCCTGGATTCCTTGGTGAACTTAAATGTCGAGTTTACGTCAGTCAATACATTTTCTGGGTCTGCTCGTTGACATCCATTATTGGTCTGCTCGCCGTCAACTTGGAGCGGTTTGTAGCTGTCGTCTATCCACTCAAGTACAAAATGGTGTTCAGCAGACGAAACAAATGCGCCATGATGGCCTCATGTTGGATTGCAGCCGCACTTGTGCAATCGTTTAACTTAATCCTGTACGGCGAACACGAAGACGTCGGATGCACGTTTTGGGATTGGCCGAGCCCGGGGATTCGGATGGCCGTTGGACTACCCCACGTTTTCTGCTTTTTCGTTGCTCCTTTTGTTTCTATGGTTTTGATGCAGCAGAAAGTCATTTCGACGTTAAGGAGACAAGTAAACGTACTGCACAATAGATTGGGTAAGTCAGGTCGAAAGAGCTTTTTTTTTGTTTACTTAGAATTCACAGTTAAACTTTGCGCCGTCTTTGGCTGCAAGCCGTCCATAGTTATTTTACTGACTGTATGGTTTTAATTGATGGGACGCGACTTAACCATACGGTAGTTTTGAAATGCTCATGAGTACAAACACCAACAAGGATAAACAGTATTGCAAAAAAGATTACTATCCAAATTTTACCAAATCTTTCCTCTTTTCATGTAATAGATACAAAACAAAGTGAGATTGTTATGATAGTGTTTTGTCTTCTCACAGCTTCTTCCGATCGCAACCCAGCAGATCAGCGTGAAATGTGGCAACTTCAGACATCTAGAAAGCTAACCAAGACCCTCCTGGCGTTCGTTATCACCTTCGCCTTCTGCTGGGTTCCCAGTACTAGTTATTACTCTCTCTACATCGTCGGTGTCCATGAAAATTTCAGCAGCCCCCTGTACCATATCAGTGTCATCTTAGGGATTGGTAATTCCTGTGTCAATCCGATTATTTACATCATGACGAACAAGGAGTTCCGTACAGGGATACGAAAGGCGTTCCGCAGGGGGAGAGATTCTGCCCGTATTGGGGACGAGGTCACTGGAGATGTGATAACGGGAACAGTGTATTTCTCTGTTTCTGCTCTAAATAGTTAATAAGAATCTTCATCTCCGGCAATCAGTCACCGTAGCCAAATAGTTTTAAAATGTCATTCTTCATCACTATTACCAGTGTACTTTCTCTACTTGTTCCATGATCTCAACAATAAGTTTTCTACTTACAGTGGGATCTTGATATTAACTCCAATTTTATAGTGTGTCACCAACAGTAGGCCTTACTGTCGATGGGGAGAATTAACACCCAGTTTTCCGCCAAGATGAGCAAACAAAAGCCTTGCAGGTTAGAGTAGTGCTCGAAATTGCAACCTCAATCTTACTTGGACCTGATGCAACTTTCACATTTACTTATTTACTGTCAGAACTTTTGTTTCCGCGACCTTTGGATATTTCTCTTTCTTCATTTTAGCTTTGTGCAAAAGAGCACATTTACTTTCTGGCTTCTGGCCATGCTCCGAAGGGTGTTTACTTGGAAGGAATAATGTCCAAGCATTCTCTGCGGGTATTGTTTTTGTTTAAATCATCTAGTTATCAGCACAATGGTGTAAATTCATGGCTAAATTGTGCCAGCAACCTTTGAAACATGCTCTTTTCCGTTTGGCGTTCGGAAGGCAGAGAGCACAGGTTTCGCTATAAATGCTCTCTATTTTGAAGGGTGCTATGGGCTCTTTTCATGCTCCTGATTGACAAGTGAGATGGATGTCAGTTGATTAAGGTTTCTCCGCGACTGTTTCTTAGGAATGTTGTTCGGTATAAGCGTGTCACCAAAATTAGATGTACATAATGTAACAAAGTGCAAGCAATAGGTTTTAGAGTTGTCAATGCTTTGCTGTATGCTTAAACCATGTGCTGCGCCGTAACACAATACACACACTCGAAAACAGTATACCAGTTTCCAACTGGCAGTGCGTAACTAAATGAACGGGGCACATTCCCCTGCATAAATGGACTGTTAGCATTTCCAAATTCTGTCCGAGGGTCTACATATTGTATATAACCATTTCAGGGGTAGCCTTGTCCAAGGCTCTTTACGCAAGCACCCCGCTTTGAATTCACCAGGTAGCATAACAATACAGGCACGGTACTGCAGTACTTGATATACAGTATACCGTGGGGTCGAAGCATGGTTTTTCAACCTCGTACTAAAAACGAAACCAAGGCTCTTTACGCAAGCACCCCGCTTTGAATTCACCAGGTAGCATAACAATACAGGCACGGTACTGCAGTACTTGATATACAGTATACCTTGGGGTCGAAGCATGGTTTTTCAACCTCGTACTAAAAACGAAGCCGAAACAGAGCGAGTATGTAGTATTGGCCTTGCCACTATACATTAACCAATGAGCATACACCTTCGGGAAATATTAGCATAAAGCAACTCCGCCCACAATCTGACCTTTTTACAGTGGGAACAAGGCTCTGTTTCGGCTTCGTTTTTTGGTACGAGGTTGAAAAACCATGCTTCGACCCCACGGTATACTGTAATATCAAGTACTGCAGTACCGTGCCAGTATTGTTATGCTACCTGGTGAATTCAAAGCGGGGTGCTTGCGTAAAGAGCCTTGGACAAGGCTATTTCAGGGGCGGACAAATAGGACAGCTTTGCAACATAGATATCAATTACCCACCCCAGACACCAAGGCTTGTTTAGGTTTGTACACAGTCAATGGGAATTCCTGGTGGCTGGTAGCTTGTAACTGATCCAGCAGGTGAATGAACTTACCCAGGCCACTCAAATTCTACAACTTGTTTCTCTAGCGTAATACGTACAAAGTCATGAAAAATGAGATTTCGAATGAATTCATAAGCAGAGTAATTAACAAAAACGCATAATTAGCCAGTTTTCAACTGGTAGTCTGTCGCAGCGCAGGGTTGTTTTACCTTTATGCGATAAATAGTTGTAATATTTTGTAAGGAATTAATAACTTTGTATGGCTGCTTCGTAAATGCCGTTCCTTTTTAAGTGTAGGCCTTATAATATGTGCGTCATGATACGTAGCGGACTTAGTCACATTGTAATAATCGGCAATGTAAATAACACATGAACCCTTTTTGTTGCAATTGAGTAATGCAATAATACGAATGTGTATTCTAGTTTTCTATGAAATGTTTTGGGGATGGTACATGTATTTTCTTCTTCTTGGGTGGGGGAGGGGAGGGGAGGGGTGGGGGATGCGGGGGAGGCCAAAGGTGTAGACAAATCACTTGGCTGCGCCCACAGAGTGACTCTAGGTAAATGGATGGTAGAGTTGTTATTGTTATGTTGCTATGGTTGTAGTTTACATAACAGTACCTGTGGTGACATTAACGCAAATTACTTATACTAAACTACTGTCTCTGTCTCGCTCTAGGGATGATACGTTTACATCTATTCATGATGGGTCCATCAACTTTGCCTGAGGAAGGCCTATCAATTTTTTCCGTAGCTTCTGTCTGTCATTAGATAGAGTGCAGAAGCATATTGTTATTCTTGTTAGTGAAGGGTTGGGGGTCAACGTTACGACCTCTTTTCCATCGTACGTCTGTAGTCAGCCCGGTGTCTTTTCAACATATATTTTCATGGTACATTGCTTTGGGCGAACTTACAAAAAAATGTCAATATAAAACAATTAATACGGGCTTAAAGCACATCCAAGCGTATTAAATTGGAGTGTTCATGAAGACCAGTTTTGGAATGATAATTATTATTAGAATTTTATATTTCTTTGCCTCGATGTAAAACAAACAGCTCCAGCCGATTTTGGTGGAAGAAAATACGTAGCAAGAAGATGCTTTTTAACGCATTATACAACCCAAGTTACCCAACTCTTTCACATCTCAGAGGTTTTCATTAACCAACTCACAAAATATGTTATTTGCCGAGTTCCTTAAAGGTTACGGAGCTTTGTAGAAATTGGGTTGAGACAGGTGAGACACCAGACGTCCATACTTTACCCTTTCATTAAAAAATCCTGTCGTCAATGTGAGTTTGATTTGTTTAAGTTCATCATACAAAATTGGTCCTCAAAGAAATAAGAACACGGCAGTTTTCAGTTTGAAATGTGTCTGAAATTGTGTAATGTTGATTTTGAAAAAAAAAAAAATGTTTAACGCCAACTCTCAGTAATTAATATCCTACCCTTGCCGTTGCAGACTTGCATACAAAACAACACCAGTGAACGATCACGACTCTTTTAACTTTCTGCGCATGCTCAGAGGAGTTAAGACAAAGCTAGAGAAACACTGTGGAACCACTCGTGTATGGAAATAACTAATTTAATAGAAATATAAGAAATATTAAAAGCTATACTTTGATATTTAAATGTTAGCCCGGGAGATGAACAAATTAATATTTGAAAGACTTGGATTGCCAATGCTACTTGTGAAATGAACAATTAAAATTGCAATCGTGAACTAGGAGATTATCGTTGTTAATTGGTGGAGAGGATGGATATACTAAAATCAATCTTCCAAATAAAATACCAGCAGAATTAAACGACAAGTCTTATAGAAATGTTAGTGTTAATCCAGGCACTGGTAACTTATTGTATATAAAAAAAAAAAATCTGAAAAGTCCGAGCCTCACTACACGGAGGCATTCCAAGTTCAATTTCCAACGGGGAAATCTAGACACTGACAGGTATGTTTGCTTTCTAAGACTTAGGTTAACAAAAGTTAAGTCAAACAGTACAGTGCACATAGCATGTCATGTGTTGAACTTTGACCCTCTTATTCATGTACATTACCGGGTAGTGCTAGTATTGTAGATTATGTACTGCTAATGTAGTCTAAGACATCATTTAGCCGGGGATTCGGATAGCCGTTAGATTAGCCAACTCTGTCTGCTTTTTTGTTGCCCCTTTTGCTGCGATTATTTTATGCAGGATTTAAAGTCATTTCGCTGTGAAGGGACAAATAACAGAACAAACCGGGTGAGTCAGATTAAAATAAAACATTTTTACTACTAATAACTACAGGGCAATTATTCAATAGCAGGGTGTACGTTTGGTAATTACTCCAAAAGTTTGTGACTATTAAAACTTACTTGGTTAAGAGCACTGGAGAGCTGTTGATATTATAAACCTCTGTAAGAAACAACCCTACGAATTAATGCAGTTTTGGAGAAAGAGGGAATTTTTCACCAACAAATTTGAATCTGAGAAAGACTTCAGGCACAAAGCCATTCTCAGGTATCTGAGAGCACACAATTCTGTCAAACAAAGCTGGTTTTTTCTTTCGTTATTTGATGACCAATTTAGCCCAAATTTTCAAAGGTTTGTTATTTTATGCATTGTTATACGACAAGTGAGGATATTGGTATTTGACAATACCAAAAGTAAACCCTGCATTTCAAAAACGCTCTTATTAAAACATAGCAAAAGAAGACCAAAATGGAGAAGAAAAAAAAAACAATCAAAATATAATCAGTAATCAAATACCAGAAAACACGAACAGCGTCGTTATAGAGGGCGTTGTATGCAAGTCTCGCACGTATCCGAACATTGTCAGCCGATAAAATGCGGGAGTTTGTTTTTTTCACGCGTTTTACCAAAGCAGTCCCAAAATTGTTCGAATACGCGCAAGACTTGCACGTTTTTTGGCGGGAAACTTCTGATCCCATAGTATTAGTAATACCGCGATAATATGAGACTTGAGTATTATAACACAGTCTGAACGTTATAATACTATTGTTTTTCCGTTCACAGCTTCCTCCTCCAGCAACCCAGCTGATCGGCGGGAAATATGGCAACTTCAGACCTCAAGATTTCTGTCAAGAACCTCCATGGTCTTCGTCATCGACTTTGCTGTCTGCTGGACCGCTGGACATACCTTTTTACTTTCTCTGCGTCGTCGGTGTCCTTGAAGGCTTCGACAACCGTATAAGTACCATGTCGCTGTCATTTTAGCGGTTAGTAACTCCTGTGCCAATCCGGTTAAACACATTATGACGAACCAAGAGTTCCGTAGAGGGATACGGGATGCGTTCAGCAGGGGGAGATACTCTGCGCCAGGTGTGGTCACGGGAAACATGGCAACGGGAACAGTGTATTTTTCTGAGTCTGCTCTCAAAAATTAACTCAATCTTTATTTGAATTAAAAACTTAGTGAAAGTGTTTAACTTCATTCATCATCACTGTCATCAGTGCTATGACGACTGTTACAGTTTGTTCCTCTCCCATTCTGGTCCGCCGGGTTAGGGCTGCCAGCTCTGTCGGTGTTTGCGTGGGCGTGTGGGTTTTTTCCCACGCTCTCCACCTCTGGGATCCCAGGGGCCAATATGTGGGTTGGGTTTCCAGGCCCTTCCTGATTGCGTGGGTTTTCCCTGAAACAATTCTCCAGGGTTTTCCTTACTTATCTTAAATTGAGACTTGGCTAGTGATTAAGTATGTCTTTCTTAGCGTCCTTGGCTTCACAACCAGAAATAACAAAATGAAACAGTTAACAAAGACGAAAACAAAAGTGAAAGCAGGCACCAGATCCATTTGTTTTGTCTGGTGAAAACACTGTATCGCGAAGTTGTTACGTGTCATTTAGTCCTGGTGGGCACAAAAATGCATCAATGCTGGACAAGAACTTCACAACTTCCCAGGGACTTCAATCCCCAAAGCAAGTGGCTACACTGGCTCTCTACCAAAAGCACTTACAGCAAACTCTTAATTAAACCAAAACTACTTTTTTTCTTTTACCAAAACCTGAAAGGGTCATTTAAAAAAAATAAATAAAAATAACACAATTTAGAGCGAATTCTACCGAGGAATAGTCACATGAACATAATTATGACATGTACATTTTTATAGCAGAGCGGGACATCGTGTGAGGTAACACAGCTCAGCCCGGTAAAAGAAGAAATAATCCTCCCATCGGCACCCTAATCTCTCATTAGAAAATTACTAATTAACTTTTTTTATCAATAATTTACATGCATGTGTATAGTCCATCCTCATATCAACGCAAACAAACTGAACACATTTCACTCGTTTGAGAAACTTTGTTCGGTCTTTAGAACTTTGTGTTTACAAACCCTGGGGGTCACGAAATGTCAAAAACAGCTTGCCAACCCAGAATTTCGAGAACAAAGTTTTGGTTTTTAATGTTTGATATCTGCAGACCCTCCGAAGAGGAAATACCTTCAAGAAGGTGCAGAAATGTGTTTTGCTCAGTGCAAACAGTGCAGTTTACTTTTGACTGTCAACTACAGTTATCGTACCATGCATAATCAGTAGTGTAATTCGGTATTATAAGAAGCTCGCGTGGTGCAGGGGCGTTGTATTTCAAAATTGTACACATTAGGATTGCTTCACCACATAGTACAATGCACAAACAAGAGTCCATGTATTGGATTAGTAAAACAATATTTTTTCTTTTTCCAAACTTTCCAATAATTTTGTTTTAGCGAGGATTTCCTTGTTTACTTCCCTAGCCGTTTGTAGAAACATCACCCTGGTACAAACATCCGTATTACGTTAGCATAACGTTAAACTAGATCTGTCAGTTCCGCTGATTCAAGAAACGTGAACTCTGGGAAGAGAATGTTAACTCTATGTTTTACAATGGAGTGAAGCAAACGTGTGTCCTTACCCGGTGGTTCCCACATCCTTAACATATCAACTTCCGATTGGGTTTCGTTTTTTACTATTGAAAAGATTGTTGACTGTTGCAGTTTTGTTTTCCATAGTTTATACACGAGAAAACACAACTGCTTTAGCTTTCGTTGAGTGTAGTAGTTATTGTTCAAGCAGCTCTTTGTTTAGCACAGTCACAATATCTCACTCATTACCTTAGATTGTATTGATAGAGTAATCAATGATATAACATTTTGTCCTTCCAAAAACAACTCTTGGTCACCTGGGAGATCTAATTAATAAAGAGAAGCGCTTTCTGTAGACGTCTTTCATTGGATGAAGTCGGGTGGAAGTCTTCAAGTGACGAACTCGCTGCTAACAAACGATTAGGTGAGTTCTCTTTAACTGCACTACGTGGACTTTAAGTGTCACTAAAAGCTAGGACTGTTTGGTGTGAATAAATGTTTTAAATATGCAAAAGTATTTCAAGTTGGTTTTTTTTGCATATACTCTTATTAAACTTTTGGGTCAGGAGTGTCCCCGATTCCGGGTACCAGTGGGCCTGACACGGAATCTGTGTCAAAACGGGCCAGAAATGGGGGTCACACTGACGCAGAATTCGAGTTTAATTCTTTTTTTAACCACTATCTGGCTCAGCCTGACCCACAAATGGATCAGGTCTCTTTGACCCGGAATCGGGAGTTAATTCTGACCCTTGAGTTTATAGAGCTTAAGATTTGAAGCTCTGCACAATGTAGGGAGTAAGTAGGTAACTGAGTATAGGTTTAAAGGTAAAAACCATGTGAGATAAAATGTCTCTTGGGCAAAGTGCTTTACCTGCATGATCTCATGTACATGTTAGGAGGTACAAAATCAGGCAATCCGACTAGCAGACTAAAATTCACACTCTATCACCACTCCACGCTGCACCGACCCTTGGTAAACTTGAAAGATTTTGATTAAAGCGCCCGGTGCCTAGTGATGCAGTTTTTAAATATACTGCCCCTGCTCCACAAGGCTATTCAATTAATGTTTTGTACTTTTTCAAATTTACTACACAGCCATCTCAATCGTCAAGTTTGACGTTATCGATCGTACCTCTATACATTTGCTAAGACGAATTGTGCAAACATGAGCAACGCTACAATGCCTGGCATTTGGGACAAGATGGAAGGAAGTGAAGCTACCAATGAAAGCACGCATTTTTGGGGAAACTTCGCCGACAGTAGCGTAGTCTTGGCTTTTTACGGCATAATCTGTATACTCGGTATCACTGGTAATCTCCTGGTCGCCTTTGTGCTACTACGCGTGCCGTCCCTGCGGACGAACACCAGTGATTTCTTAGTGCATCTTTCGGTTGTTGACTTCATCGTGTGTGTCCTGGTCATCCCTTTTAAGCTCATGCCAACCGCAGGCATGGAGAACCCGAACCCCGGGTTTTTTGGCGAGCTGAGATGCCGATTGTTCGTCAGTCAGTATCTGTTCTGGGTCTGTGCAGTGACGTCAGTCTATGGACTTGTCACAGTCAATCTGGAGCGGTACGTAGCCATCGTCTATCATTATAGATACAGAGTGTTGTTCACCAAACGAAACAAATACTTGATGATAGCGTCGTGCTGGATGATTGGTGTCTTCGTCCAGTCCCACAACTTATTCCTGTACGGCGAAGACGAAAGTGCCATGTGCAAGTTTTGGGGCTGGCCGAACAAAGGGGTTCGAGTTGTTGCAGGATGCATCAACTTCTTGGTTCCATTCCTTCTTCCGTTTATCTTCATGATTATGGTACAATGGAAGGGCATTTCGACGTTGAAGAGACAGATAGAATTACTGCACATCAAAATGGGTGAGACAGATCTACAACACTATGTCTTCCTTATTTTATGTAAATAAATTAAATCCGAGGAGAATAAACTGACTGCCATTTTTGCAATCGTGAAGGGCACGAATTGATTTCATCGAAAGTAAAAACCCAACCTTTGACTGTAAATTACTGACATCTTCGTCAAGTTCAACATTGTATAAAACAAATTTTGGTTTCATACAAAACTATGTATAAAGTGCATTTATACAAATAAATAAAACACCCTGTTTGCTTATAGGCAATCCGTCCACTACAATTAAAACACCTTTCACTTCGTGCTTGAAGTCTAACCCTGCATAAGAGTGTTCCAATTGTTTGAAATGTTTCCTGTTGTTCCAAAAAACAAACTAAAGTTCTGTTTTATTTCTTTTTTCCCCTCTCAAGCTTCTTCGGCAAAAAAACGAGCTACTCAGCGTGAAATGTGGCAGCTGCAAACAACCAAGACACTATGCAAGACCCTCCTTTTCTTCGTCCTGACTTTCGCCGTCTGCTGGGCCCCTAACAAGCTTTTCGTAGTGCTCTACTACTTCGGTGTACACGAGGCTTTCAGCTCACCCATCTACCATGTCACCGTCATCTTGGGGATCGGTAACTCCTGTGTGAATCCGATTATTTACGTCTTGACAAACAGGCCTTTCCGCAGAGGGATACGAAAGGCGTTCCGCGGGGAGAGAGAATCCACCGGGACCGGGGAGGAGGCTACGGGGTCAACGCAGCAACAGCTTTGAACACTTGGGCCTTTCTCCCCGAGGCTACGGACTCGGTTGAGGCTCCGGGTGGTGATTTTCAACTCTTGCATTTTCAGTACGGGAATTTTAACCCGGAAGATGAATCCCATGGCTCGAACCGTTGTCGAGCTGTCGAAGAAACAGAAGTAACAAAACTCTTGGGCCGATTTCGCAGAGTTAAGATCGATCTTAACTGTGTATCTTATTAAATTGCTATGCAAAGTGTGATGTCAAAATGCTTATCACTGGTGCAATACTGACAACTCATCTTAAGATGAATCTGAAGGCTTTGTGAAATGTAGCTGTGGTCTTTGAAACCAGAGGAAGTGTCGCAGTAGACCGAACATCTGACGTCAGATACCGGTCTGTAGAACCTGCTGGTTCCTGCCAGATTAACCCTTGACCTTACATGCCATAACGCTATAAGTACACACTACACTGCTTAATATATTATACTATGCCTGATATGTGCCAGAAGGTACCCCCCCAATGTTCTCATACTTAATTCACTATTTTCCTCTTGTTCAGAAGGACCCCCCCCCCCCTCCCACCACCCCCACCACCCCAAAAAAAATCCTCTTCAGAATTCCTGAAATTTGCAGAACACAATGAAGACACACTAGGGGTGGGGGTACACCATGCCACATATAGAGCACCAAATGTGGTCATTGCTTGTATGTACCCATTGGAACCGTCGAGTTTGTAAGACTGTCGTGAAAGACAGGGGTGTATAGTGTTATGTTGCAGCGGCGCCCCATACTTTTATTTTAAGTGGACGGATAATGGGATGGGGGATAACAGCCTCTTATGAAACTACACCAAAATGGTCATACCCAAGCTCACCGCAAAATTGTATGTTTGTTTACTATTGTTTAGAGATGTAATGAGAATATCATAAACCATTGGAATCCAGCAACAGGATGCAAAGACGAGACCTTAGTATAGTTTAGGACTTTTAACGTTTGTGTAACATTTGTTAATGTTCTTGAATTAAAAGCGTCTTGGACAGATGGATTCTGTTCCATAATCGAAGTTCACTTCCTTGTAATTTTAGAGGCAAGCATTTGCAATTTCTGTTTCGATTTCTTTTTGGCGAGCTGCGAAGCAGAGTGAGCCTATGTAATGACAATTTCCGTCCCGTCTGTCCGTCCGTCCGTCCGTCCGTCCGTCCGTCGGTCCGGCCGTCCGCGTTCAGTGGAAATGTTAAAGTTTTTGTTTTAAGTATCAGTCTTTGAGTTGAGTTGTTTTATGGTATGTACAAGCCCAAGTGAGATTGTTATATATAATTCCCAGTCATTTTTTTGTAATTTTCAACTATATTTTCCAATAATGTTGAAGTTTTGGGGGGAAATAAAATGTTAAAGTTTTGGGAATAAAAAAAATGTTAAAGTTTTTTTTTCAGGCTCAATTATTGACCTCTGGATTTTAAAGAACCAAACTCAAACTAAAATTTAAAAGTTTTGAACTAAGTTAAGTTGTAACCTTGACTTACAATTGACAACAGACAGGCTGAGCATAAAATCGGTTCCGGTTAAATGAGCTAAAACAATTAAAAACTAAAATGGTCATAACTCCTTATTGCAATGATGTACTGACTTGAAACTTGAATCAAATATTGCTTCCTACATGTAGATTCATATGAAAAGATAAAGCTCAAGAGTTTATCACTGGTTCCAGTTGAATGAGCTAAAACAATGACAACCTTAAATGGCCATAACTCCTTATTGCAATGATGTACTTACTTGAAACTTGAATCAAATATTGCTTCTTACACGTAGATTCATATGAAAAGATAAAACTCAAGAGTTTATCACTGGTTCCAGTTGAATGAGCTCAAACAATAAAAAACTTAAATGGCCATAACTCCTTATTGCAATGATGTACTTACTTGAAACTTGAATCAAATATTGCTTCTTATTTGTAGATTCATATGAAAAGATAAAACTCAAGAGTTTATTACTGGTTCCAGTTGAATGAGCTAAAACAATGAAAACCTTAAATGGTCATAACTCCTTATTGCTATTAGTCATTGGTCTTCTATCTGGCGATCGGCAGCTCGCCATGGCAGCTTCGCTGTTCTAGTTTGTACAGGTTTTTGATGTTTCGCTGCAGTAAAGTTAACGTCTTTTATTAAAAGTGTACTACAAAATTATTGCAAGTTTAGTAACTATTAATTAATTAACAAATTAATTAACAAATACATTTTAGGCTGTGGATTAAGCCGTTGGCTTAAATGACAACGTTGTGATAAAATGGAATTTTTGGCGTTCTTGCCATAGCCATTGAATTCATCTCGGCATGCATACCCCACACTTCCCAAGAACCAGTGTCAAATTAGCATTGTACCAAACATCGGGCGATGCAACTTTAAAACATCCGCCTACTTGCAACTCTAGTTCACATGCAACTGTCAAGGCCGTTCGATTGTACTTTAACACAGGTAAACAGGAAACTAGTGACACTCATTGTGGCCTTTCAAACAGCCTTTTATGAAGAAAATAGGAAGTTGCGGAATCTTTGAAGGGAAATTGAGCAAAAAAGAAGACGTCACAGTTATGACGTAGTGACTCATAATTATGAATAAGCATACTCACTGAAAGTTTTAGATTGAAATTCCTTCCAAATCGATTGAAACTACTGACATTACTGGGTTGTTTTCTGAACCTAGTTTCAATCAATTCCAGTGAACTTCAGTCTAAAACGTTTAGCGAGTAAGTCATAATTATGACTTTTATTTGAGTCACAATTATGAGATGTAAGTCATAACTATGACCTCTACTAAGTCATAACTATGAGAATAAGTCAAAATTAAAACTTGTTTTTCTCAATCTCAAGGTTTCTTTACTCCTTCCGTAGAAATAAAGTACTTTAGGGGGATATTGATATTTGTTTGTGCGTCACTTTTGATGACTAGTTATGGCATCCTTTAGCTGCGGTTTAACATTATTTTCATGGGTCTTTTCTAATGTCAAATGTTTATTTCATTTCGAAAAATCGGCGTCGAAACTAGGGTGGACTTTCTACGGGACACCTCTGGCCAGTGTAGTTTCCGTTGTGTTTTTTCTCTTGAACATTCCTAGTTCCTTTTTAGCGGTTCGGTTTATGCCAAGTACTAGGTTTTTTTAAATCAAAACCTGACGTGAATGTCAAGACAAAGACCCATGCCTAATTTGCGTGTAAATATAAAAATATTGTTGAATAAAAACCTTTAAAAATTTGAAAGTTTGTTCTGAATTGTTTTTAGTCTTTCAAACGTTGGGGGGGGGGGGGTGGCTGCACCCGGGGCACGGACATCAGTTGGGGTACGCCTACGACGAGCAAATGGCTTTCTTCTTATATACAGTACCCCATAGATTGTTGAATGGTCGGGAAAATTTCCCTTAACAAAAAATTTGAGGGAAGAATAAGTATTGTTAACGATCCAAAAGTTGATAATAAACAACAGTTTTAACAATTTCTGACACTGGGGGATAAAAAAAACTAAAACTATAGCCAAATTAGCATCACAATAAATCAAATTCGTCCATAAATCAAATTTAAAGCTCAAATTGGAAGCGTTGGGTGTTGAATTTGCTCTGATCCTAAATATTTCGTTTAACGTTATCACAAAAAGCTATTACAGCGCCCACCGTGTGTGGCGAATCCGGGCCCAATATCATGGCTCTGCTTACCGTAAGCAAAGAATCGGCGCTTACGGAAGCAGGGAATTCCGCGCTTACGTCAAGCGTATTTCACAGGTAAGCAGGGAATTTTTGCTTGTGCGCGTGCGTACTCCACGTTACTTGGCATTCTTTGCTTACACAGCTATCGCACAAATTATGCGCTTGCAAAGTAAGCGGAGAATGGTGACCGTAAGCAGTTAGCAAAGCCATGGAATTGCATTTTGAGTTTTCATGAACCGGCAAATCAGTTTTGAACCAAACAGCTTTCTAACAAAGCACCCAAACAAGGAAATAAGTATCTAGTCATCTTATTTATTAGTCTCACACTACCGTATCACTAGAAAATATTTTACACCGTCAACTTAAAAAGACCAGCAAAAATAAATTGTCAAAATGTGACCAACTTCAAAAGAGTTTTTCCCCCCAAAACGCTGTTTTCAGCTGCGTGGGCGGATTTGCCGGTTTGTGGAAACGTCGAAAGATTGTTGAATGGTCTGGAATAGTGCCCTTGATCTGTTGACATCTAACTGGGGGTGTGTTTTGTAAATTCAACGAAGAAATATATTGATCTAATCTTCACTGTTTTTGGACTTTGCATCCGAATAACTATTGTTCGTTTACATCCCCTTGTTTAAAGGCCCTGTACACTATTGGTAAGATTGAAAAACACAAACATTCACAGATTCACACACAACTTGCATGATTTAAAGTAAGTTATGGTAGAAAGGTTTCCTTGAAATATTTGTGCCTGAAATGCTATCGTTTCTGAGAAATGAGTAAAACTATAGTTTTTATCACGCGTGATAAAAACGCTCGATGTTTGAAAAACAGAAAACACATAAGGTCTCTTTTTACTATTTTCTCGTGACCTCGATAACCAATTGAGCTCAAATTTTCACAGGTTTGTTAGTTCATGCATATCTTTAATCACACAAAATGTGGAGACTGATTTTGAGCCTTTACCAAAAGTATACAATGCCTTTAAAACTAGCGACCATAAATTCGATCAATCTCAGGCATGCCTGGAATATAATTGTTTGTGATTTTAAACAATATTCAAGTTCTTCCATGCATTTTTACTCTTTATTTTTATCTACACCAAGACCTACACAAATTGTATGACTTTTGTGAAGCAATGTATTATTTTGGTTGCGGGTTAGTGGTTAAATTCATTAACTGAACAATTCACTGAGCTGTATTCATTCCATCAGGGCTCAATTTCATAAAGCCTCTAAGCACACAAAAACTTGCTAAAAACAGGTTACCAGCCAACATTGTTTACATTTCTTGCTAAGTAAAACAATTTGCTAAGCAGAATTTTCTGCTTAACAGCTTTATGAAACTTGGTTCCAAGTCTGCGATCGTGGCTTTTAGTCTACCCGATAGCCAATACATTATTGCCTGAAATAGCGCCCTCTTGTAGATAAACCTCCGTCATAAGCCTACGATCACAGACTTGGGACCATTGTTCAACGGTTTGTACACACCCTATGGCGAATTAGTCCAAAAGTGGACGGAACAATCTGATTGGTCGGAATCGCAAAAACCTTCGATAACATGAATATTCAAACAAAACCATCTACATAGGTTGTGAGCTCTATTCCATTTAAACTGTAGGGTGCAACTGTTATCGTGGAGTAGGAATCATGTATTTTGTTATGTGTTTTTTACTACATTAAGATCTCATTAAACTTATCTATGTATTTTAAAAACTGTCTACGTACCAAGGACTATACAAATTCAGTATCGAATGAACATAAAGCAACAATTTTAAGCGAGTTCAGCCTCTTAGTAATAGACGCTGCCAGTAGGTTTTTGCCGTCTCCTGAATGGCCAGCTCCCTGGCGTATGCTTGATTATTTAAATTTATCTTTGAATGCATGAATATACATAAACGCAAGGGGATCAAGTCTGAGATTGCGAGCTGGGGCACGTGATAGCTAACTGTGGGGGCGTTTTTCGTGGCTGATGCCGAGGAATAACCGCGATCTCAAACTTGAAATCAAGTCTATATGAAATTGGGCCCAGCGCTACTATAGTTTCAACAGTTTAATTTATAAGTAGCTGAATATTTAATGAGCGTTTAAAACACCGTTGTATCCATTGATCTCCATCAATGGTTGTATCGCTGTACTCAGTGCGCGTGCTGCGCGCCGGGTCTGCTGCATATTTAATGAGCGTGTCAAATACCGCGCGCGCTCATTTATTTTAAGACCTAGCTGGCACACACACGTGCACAGAGCTGCGAAGCCTCCACAGTGGATGCACGTGTGAGTGAACGGGTAGTGGTTCACATGCTAAACCTTCCACTGAAGAAACCACACGTTTGGCATAAAAACTGCAATTTGGGAGTACGTGGACATTCTTATTCTGTCTATTGGAACATTCTGGAGCGACTCGGGGACAGTGTACACTCTGAAACTAACTTCAAACAGGTTAGCTTTGCCGGCTGGAATTTACGAAGTAATTTTGAGTGAGTCCTTGCATTTTTTAACGTCTTCGCTTTGTTTGTATGCGTTGTGCTTTGTGCGTTGTTATGCAACAAATGGGATGTGCCTGCAATTGTAATGAACATTCCTCACACTGCCATTTTGTGACAGCACCCGTTCCAGTCTAGAGCATTTGCATGTAGGGTGATTTGTATCTTGTTCGCTGAAATAACAGTATTCTAGCTTTGCTGCAATTGACAGTGCGTTTAAGTTCTAAAGATGGACTTGGAGTGTGGTTGTTTCTTGTACCGGTTTGTAATGACATCATTCTATATTGCAGGGCTTACGACCTTGGGAAATTTACGATGGACTACCTTCGACGTGGAGTTTTCAACCGGGTGTGAGGTCCCACGAAGACTACATGGACCGACACCAGGACTTACCGACGGCAGGCCTAAGGATAGGTTCAACACCCACTTGTGAATGCCATGGATTTTACCAACACACCTGCCGACATTGATATTAAGCTGCAAGGACCTGGAGCGCTCAAGGAACTGTGTATTCCCCAGAAGGCAATTGTGGAAACGGATATGTTTCTTTGATGAGCTCTCGGTTTTCTCGTGGGCTCTATGAGTAATGGTGAGATTGACCTTCAGGCCGAGTGACATTAAAGGAAGCTTGGGGCAATCTTTTGGATCTCTATAGCTTGAGGATGATCCCGGATATTGCCAAAACCTGAGGTGACGGACCCAGACCGGGGAGAGCTTCTGTCACTCAAGCGTGCAACCAAGCGACGAGGGACTCAGAAATGTGGTACTGTGAAGATAATCATGGAGGTAGAAAGTTGTTTATTATCATAATGGTATAGCAATAACGTTAGTATTATTTATTTAACCAATACAAATTATACAAATATTACAACGAAACGAGTACAAGAACATCAAAGAAGCGTCAAGCAAAACAAGTAAATAAGTAATTTTTTTAAATAAAGAAGTGAATTTTTAATTTGTTTAAAGTACATTCGGTTTTCGGTGGAACACTATATGTGTGTAAATATATATTCTGCTGCGTAGATTTCTTCTTTGAGAACTTGTCGTAATACTATTTATTCTACTACCACGAAGTATATTTTGGAATTTGGGAGACTACTTTAACTTAGTTCTGAAAAGAACTGTTCTGCCTATTAACTACTTCCTGGGCGGGAGGTAGGAAATCGGCTGGAACTACCACTTTCGCCTAGTGAAAATAACCAATTAAATATAAAATTAATTAAAGATTGGTAACATTAGAGTACTAACACATCTAAGATTGAATGAATATGGGCGAAGCAAGTAGGATGGAAACCAGACGAAGAAAGGGGAAAGTAAAGCCCAACATGAGAAAAACAAACAAACAAACAAAATTATCTGTGTCAGGGACAACAATAAGAAACAAAATTAATTTTGCTTACAAATATAATATGCTTCTTCACGTATGAACGACGAAAACAAGTTGAAGATGAAGCTGAAAACTAGATTTTAAATGTGACAACATTTGACTAGAAATTAAAATAATTGTCAATAAATTAGTATTATCTAAACGCACACCCTTCTTCATTTCCTTTCCCCATCAGCTGCCCTCCCCCTCACCCCCCCCCCCCAAAAAAAAAAAAACAAAAAAAAAAAACATACACACATACCTGTTTTGGGTGGTTTAGAATTATGGTTTCGCTTTCCATCATGCAGCAACGCTTCGCACAATGCCTTGCAAACTCCCCTTCCATTTTTACCCTCTTTTCAGGAAAAAAACCTTCTAGTCCGGTGGCTTAGGACCAAATTTTGGCAAAATCGAGACACGCTGGATTAAAGCACCAAATTGTGTACAGTTATTTTTTAGGTCTCATAGAATCATTCCAGAGGGGTGCCCAGTTTGGGTGACCTAGGTCAAGGTCAGGCTGAGGTCAAAGTTCATGTGGCATTATAATACTGCCTATCATTTTTCCACCAATAGAGGACCGCTTCCGCATAATATCATTAAAACTTATAACAAATGACCATGCAACTTCTATTTCAGACACTCGGGCAGAGCTATGTGGAAAAAGTTGATCCCTTTAGTTTACTGACCTGGAGATGACAGACCGGGCACCCCCTCTAATATGCTTCTATGGGACCCCTAAAACAAGTGTGCAAAGTTCAGTGATTTAATCCGGCGTGTCATGAATTTTTCATTAAGCCACCGGACCATTCCAGTATACCATTTCCTCTCCCTGCTGCTTCACATATCCCCCCTCTACCTTTTCCAAAACCCACCGACGCCTCAAACTTCTGCTTGAGGATGTATCTTAATACTTGTTTCTCACTCCACACATCCTTTAAACTGACAACATTTTAAGCATTTTGAACATTTTGAGTGTGTTCTGGTCCTATAATTTGTTCGTTGTTTGTAAAAAAAACAAAAAAAAAACAAAACACCTATCTTTTTTGTGGTCACACTATGGCATCACATGAATTGCTTGCCCACGGCTACATGTAAGATTTCACTCTTCCCTCTACAAACAATGCATTTGACCTGCTTTAAGACTCATTGCAGTAGTGAGTCAACTCGTTTTTTTCCAAAGCGAAACAGTAAAGTTTTAAAACTAAGTTTTGTTTTTTTCCAGGGAACAAAATCCACATCTATAGAGTGTGTGGTTGAAGATCTATGGATTGTGTGGTATGAGTTCTGCAATGGAACCGCTTGACGTTGAGGGCGTCTAAAGACGAGACAAGATCTTTTGGTACATCAACCGGTGAGCTGAAATCTAAGTAAACTTTCTCTTTGAATTCTTGCACTTTTTAAACCATCCGTTCACGCTGTTTACAAGGACGTTTGACCGAGAACTTGTTGATATTGTTTCACTTGGTGAGTTCGTCATTCCAATATTGTCTCTCAAGGTATGTTTTTTCTTGTAATGGCATACTGGTCGTAGCCAGTGATGCCTAGTCAAGTAGTCAAAAGGTCTCCAAGTACTTGGACATGACATTATTCCTAATGCAGTTGAAGTTGCAGTTATACATTGACATGTGTTTATCGTAAATTCTGTAAAACCATTTGAAACAATGGCCTTCAACACGAGCCATAATATGGGTTTCTAGATAGCCCTCTCTCAACATTGTTCTTTCATCGACTGTAATGTATTTATTATTAATATGAATCTTCTCGTTTTAAAAATTACAAACCAACCAAGACCATGACCGCATGTTAGTTAGCAACTATATGCTATATAGTTTAGAATTTAACCAATAGATTCGTATGTTCACAAATAATGTAAACATATATATATATGTGTGTTTTAACTTCTTGTGTTATCCCAGGGGATACTCTTTTATTGAACTCGTGATTCACAACAGAAAAAAACTAGCAATAGTAAATATAAATGTTGTTTATTATGTACGTTGAATACAAAACTCTACTTTCAAATTTCCCCCAAATCACCGAACATATGTAATACAGTCTATATTAGTCTACTGCATCATAACATAAGCGCTTACAGATGAGATTTTAAAAACTGGGGTTGGGTGATGATAACCATTTTTTTTTTTTTTTAACTAGCATGATGGAATCATAGAGCGCGCCCTCTGTCGTTTTAGATTAATCACTGCGGATAAAAGGGACATACTCTGAAGTCATGCGTCCGGACTTATCAGTGAGCCGACAGTAGTTGTATGTGAGATCTATATTACCTTCAGTTTTTACTTTTAATCCTGTCTCCCTAACCTAGGCATGCACTCTCAACGACAACAACATGTTTTACAAGTGTTGACCAATAAACCTTTATTATGGTAATACAATGGTGTTTTTCTTACCACTCGTATCAATTTCAACCAAAGCGAGGCTGGAAGGAAAAATGATCTGGTACCCTTCCAGTAGAATTACAATCAGTATTCTGTAATGCACTTTTCCCACAAGGGGAGTAAGACTTAAGATGATGGCAGCATAATAATGGTACATATAGATCGCTGTCACAGAGGCAAAAAAAAAAGCCTGGCCTCTTGTTGTGCGAACTTTGTGTAATTGTCGTTGTGGGCAGCTTAGTAAATGCTTGACTTGTTAGCGGGTTCCCCAAAGTCACAGTGTTTAGTTTAGCCACCAGATAGGTTAACATGAGTAAAGTACACTATTACTACGGGAAATCATCGTGACTTTAAGAATAGAGGATGTGAAAAGCCAAACAAAAGTCAAAATGCAGCTGAAGGAATGCCAATAGCTTCCTGTATTGTTTGGCGGGGGGGGGGGTCGGGTTGTAAAGAAAATCGCTTTCATGGAAGGTTGCATGTTGTAAAGCAGGCTCATAACGGATGTAATGATGTGTCATAGGAAATATTGACTGCTTCGAATATGGTTAAAACTACGGCGCCTGAGGTTATCCTACGCCTCACTACAAACTCCATAAAGAAGCATCAGGTAAACTCATGAAAACTATAGGAATTACAATATTTCTCGCTTAAAAAAAGATAAGTTGCAGTAAAACATCGATGGATGTGAAAGAATAAAATCTTTGACAAAATCATTTGTAATTTTTCCCTCTAAGCAGCAATTTTCAAATTGTGAACAAAGTAAACTAAAATCGATAACTTAACAAAAAGTTCTAAAAGTGATAAATTCATTCAAATATTTTACTTAACATAAGTTATTCATCACGTAGTATCTTATTGTTTTGCGTCATCTTGTTTTCCTGACCCATTATAATTGAGCTATCTTTTGCTACGTCGAGTCAAAGCTGCGCGTTTTGCCAACGAAAACAACTGTATATGTAATGTTTGAGACATACATGTAAATAATTTAACTTCCAGTGACAGATGTCACTCTGATAACAATGTTCTTTAGACTCTGTCACTTCACAATTGCTAACAATTATATAGGGCGGAATATGCATTGTTTGTATAATTGATGTGATTTTTAGCAAACGTCGATAGACAATGTTTAAATCACCACCATTGTGGTGATGGGGGCTTTTTGACAGTCGGTGACAGCCGACTGTGATTTTTTGTTTTCTTCTTCAAAATATGACCATGGGTATACGAATTGGGAAAAGTCAGAAAATTTGGTGATGATCGAATGCGTTGTTAACAATTTACGTTCAAACATATGGCGGGGGCACATGCGGCCCTGTTTTGGCAAAAGGGTGTATCTCAAATAATCACCTTTTGAGATAAACGGCGTTGAAAGTTCAATTACCTACCATTTATACATATTCAATTATAAATGGGTAGATTGTTATTTAAACAAATGTTTGATATATACATTAGTAACACAATAAATGTTGTCCTTCTTGTGTAGCTGGTTTTTCTGAAATAAGCGTTTTTTTAAAGTTACTCCGTTCTGACAGAAAGTTGTGGCTTAAGGGTTTTAATTATTTCTAGGCAAAAGGGTGTATGTCGTGTTAGTCACTTTATATAGTGTGTACTGTTTTTACAAAAGGGTGTAACTTGAGTTATCTCAAATCTTTGTCAATGTATTTGCTTGGCAAAAAGGTGTATCTCGTGTTAGCTATTTAATTGTGTACGTGCCTGTTTTGCCAAAAGGATGCATCTGAAGACACTCTGTATTATTTCCATTAAAACATTTGGCAAAATGGAGTAACTTACTCTACAAGCTTAACATTCTCATTTTTGTAAGCAATACATGCAAAAAACAGTAGTTAATTGTTGAATACATTTACTTAACATTAGAAGTCACATCATTAAAAAAAACGGTGTATGTAGAGATACGTCCCTCTGGAAAATAAATATTAATAGGGGGATACAAACTTTAATATGGCAAAAAGGTGTATCTGAGAGATACATCTTTCTGACGCAGAAACAGTCGGTGAGAGCAACACACTTGTACATGGCAGAAGAGTGTGTCTATAGATACGTCTCTCTGACATAAAAATATTAATTTTTCGTGCAATATTCTTTCATGGCAAACAGACTTAACACCAAGTTAGGCTGTTTTGCCTCATCATACACATCTAAATGCGGGTGCTATCTATGAGATACACCGTTTTTCCAAAGAAATTTGATTGAAAACATGAAAAATCTATAAAGATAGCACATACTATCTTCAAAACGGTACATCGTACGGACTTGAGACTTCGCTCATTGGGAAAAGCGCCCTCACTTTCCCTAGAAATGGTATTTTCTCAAAAAGTTGAAAATTTGAGTTACACCCTTTTGCCAAAACAGGGCCGCATGTGCCACCCGGTCCTTGTAGGGGTTATTTGCCACCGATGGCAACAAATCATCAGTTATTTGAAGCTGGTACAGATAATGCAACTGTTTCCTTTACCACCTTTCCTGCATCCTCGTCCCCAACAAGGACATAATCTCTCCCCAGCAGAACGCCTGCCAATGGAGACTTTACGCCCTCTATACAAAAAAATGTGACAAGAAGAAATAGTCATAGCATACAATTTTACGTAAGGTATAGTAGTAGTGACATATTTTTTTGTCACGAACCTCACTTAATACAAACCATTAAAAATCAATGCTGTGCAAGTTTTTATTATGTATAGGCTACAACGGAAAGGATAAAATAACTATAATGGCAGCACATCGTCAATTGAAGATACATGGCACGAAATCTGTCCAAAGATACGCAGTCCTCTTTTTTATATAAAACTCACTGGCGCTCAAAGATTTAAATGTAATATTCATTGTCATTTTCACTAGATAACATCCGATTGGGAACTAAATAGAAGATATTTTCTGGCTCAAAGGGGGTGTAAATAAAAAGATCGTGCCATTGTCGTTTTTAAGCTCACATAAACCGGATATAATCGACGCGTTCAAGGCCAACCGGTAACTAAATTTTAAATTAGATAATGTTGACATTTGATGTATTTGGGTTTTGTATTCTTTAAATCATAACATCGAGGGCTTTTAAAGGGGTACATTGCCTTGTTTTTAGCGCCTTGGGCTATAAACAGCAAAATGGAAAGATATTCCTATAAAAAAATCGTGTAGGTTTCCTTTGACTTCGTGAACTAACACTGTCCACCATTTACTATAGGTAATTTTGGTTCTACATTTTGGTTATTTTTGGTTCTACATTTTGACACATATTCCCAGAAATGGGTCAGGCCCCATGAGAGCCGGATCCGGGTCAATTTTGAGGGGAGTTTGAAGAGTGTAGAACACTCCCGTTTTGTTCACATTTTAGGTCTACTTGGGGGAAAAAATTAGTAGAGATCACCTGTATGCATTCAAGTTTGTAACATTTGCACATTGCGCTGAAAGACAGGTAACATCAACACGTCTATGTCGCTTGCAGAAAACACAACCCATTTCTCGCAATGGCCGTTGAGTTTTGCAAGCTTTGCATTTACTTTGTATATCATGCTACTCAAATTAATATACCATGATATTATGTCTCACGTAGACCAAGGTAGAGGAATACATATTATCAAATTAACATTACAAATTTTAATGGGATAGGCCTATATCACTTTAAATTGGAGCAAGCCAGGTTACAGAGAAAATATAGGCCGCAAACAAACTTAATTTAAAAGAAAAGTGGGTCTCAAATTTTATAGAACATTTACTGGCATCTAAATGTAGTGAGGAAAATTAACGAGGAAATCCGTCCCAAATTTATATGCTGACTAAAATTGTGGATTCTCTTAATCTTCTATGTATCAAAGAAATGGTGTGCCACTTTTTGTTGAACGAGGGGAGGGTTGCTTAGGAAAATTTATTAAACCGTTTCGTTACCTTCAGAAAAAAAACCATAAAGACTAACCAAAATCCTTGTCGATTATTTGCATTCGTTATTTTCTCAAATTCGCTTTTCTCAAATCATCGGGTCACAGTGTGATTAGACAGGAAATCTGACCGTGAAGAAGGCTGATCTTACGCGGCCAGTTAGCTTCACTGGCTCAGTCTTTACGCGGGCTGGGTGACCCGGATCGATGCATAGACATGTACATAGCCTGTTCTTATGGGGGGGGGAGGGGATATAACCCCATCCAGTATGTAAATTAATGATATATATATATTATAAGGTGCGAGATACGCTCAGAATTTTTGTTTGTTTGGTTGGACGGTCTAATAGAAGCTGTTTGTCTGGGAAAACTGCCCTTAGAAATTAGTTTCTTTACAATTGCTCTGCATGATCAGAAGACAATCAGAAGTATTGACCCAACGTTTGGCTATTAAGGTTGACGTCATTGCAACTTTGCAAGCGGGGCTTAGAAGTAGCACAATTTCAATGATAATATACCTTGTGGAATGTATCTTGTCTTCTCTTGTTTGGACTTTTACAAAGTTCTAAAAGAAAGTCCAGATTCCACAAGGACAAAGAACTAACGTTCCAAAGTCACTTATTGTGCTGGAACTATATTAACAGATATTGATCCTGGCTCCTTATCAAACACAAATCCGTGTAAACTAAACACTAACTCATAAAAGGTAAGTGACAGAATGGCATTTGCTTATGATATTTCGTAAAAAAGAACTGCTTTGACAAAGCGAAATAAACTAATTGTTAAAAAACCTCCGAAACAAAAGGTAACATTTCCAAAAATGCTACTTCCTGTTTTTTAGATTTCAAACCGATAAAAAAGAAATCACTTAACCAAATGCCAACAACAGAGGACATAATGTGCGTAGGCCTATAGCTGAGATTTCCAGCAAATGTTGGCGTACATCGACATGAGTAAAACTCACTCTAAATACGCAACCGTATCAATACAATACAATCGGAAAATATTCACTTTCTTCTTCGATACAAAAACACAAACCAAATACCAGTAAAATATATTATGTACTTTGGAAAGTAATTTAGGTGTTCCAAGTTAGTGTTGATGCTTCGTGTGCGTAGTGCAGTGTTAGAGCACGTCTGTGTATTTTAAAGAACACATTCACTGACATGACATAATTTAATATTCTAGATATATTTGTGAAAAGGTAATAAAAGAAGCATAAACGGTATTAATTGTTCATTGCTTCAATAAAACTATAGGCTTTTTTAACCTTTTGATTAGATATGGAATATCACGAAACCATCCACAAATTAAACTGTGAAATTACAGATAAAAACCTCTTAACCAGACACATAATGAAGTTGTAATTCGTCGCAGAGCGTCTTTTTACTTTGATGCAGTGTCCCGTGATACCGAAATTAACTATTGCATTGCCCTTATCTACAGTCTTATGACGAGGCTGACCGTGTTGTTCTGGTAAAGCCCCACAACTAAAGAAACTATATAGGAGCCAGCCACGCCCCCGATACTCCCCGCTGCTGCGGGTATTTATAGCTGATGCAGTGTTGTTTCAGTAGCCTCGTCCCCAACACGTGCAGAATCTCTCTCCCCGCGGAACGCCTTTCGTATCCCTCTACGGAAAGGCCTGTTTGTTAAGATGTAAATAATCGGATTCACACAAGAGTTACCAATCCCTAAGATGACGGTGACATGGTAGATGGGCGAGCTGAAAGCCTCGTGTACACCGAAGTAGTAGAGCACTACGAAGATCTTGTTAGGGGCCCAGCAGACGGCGAAGGTCAGGACGAAGACCAGGAGGGTCTTGGATAGTGTCTTGGTTGTTTGGAGCTGCCACATTTCACGCTGAGTAGCCCGTTTGTTTGCCGAAGAATCTGTGCAAGGAGAGACAGTGGGGGTAACATATGAAATAAACGATTGTTGGAAAGAAGCTGGGGTCTTAACAGATCTGTGAGGCCGAACTGTCATGCGCACTGCATTCAAGCTCTGGTGTTTCTGATCAGCAGAGTGTGGGTTCGAGTCCAAACGTGTGTTCTTAAGCAAGACACTTAACCATTACTGCTTTGTTCTTCGGAAGGACGTAAAGCCGTAGGTCCCGTGTGTGGTGTAATGCACGTAAAATAACCCAATTATACTTATTGCCCATAGAGACTGGTTTTGTCACGATGTTTTTGGCAGTGGCTGCTGAATGCATCGCAGCACTTGTTAATACTAAATGCGTAACACATTGGTCTCGTAATTCATAAAGTTCAAAAACCTGTCTGAAAATAATTAATGATAGATCACGTTGTAAACGAGCAATGGTTGTTAGTGGAATTTGAAACCGTTTCTGAGCTGACGACTTTAGATGTGGCTCCCTAACTCCAGATTACTGCTCTAAAAGCCATGCTTCAACGTTGTCGGCAGAGCCAAAAAGACATGGCCATAGAGCGTTTACTGTTCTGCTCGTTTGACTCAACCAAAATTCCGTCAACTTGTTTCTTATAATATAAGAAACAAGTTGACGAAATATTATTTACTGTGGAAAGCCCGTAAGAACTCAACAATGTCGTCCATGGTCTTGTAGTTTTAATATTCACATGGGATTGTCAACACTCAAGGTAGTGTACTTTTCTAGTTTAAGATTGAGCAAACAGTTCTGACTATTGTCATCATTCTGTATACTCACCCAGTCTATTCTGTAGTAGTTTAATCTGTCTCCTCAGTGTCGAAATGACTTTCCATTGTACCACAATCATGAAGATAAATGGAAGGAGGAAAGGAACCACGAAGTTGATGCATCCTGTAAAAACTTGAACCCCTCTGTTTGGCCAGCCCCAAAACTTACACGTGGCACTTTCGTCTTCACCGTACAAGAACAAGTTGTGGGATTGGACGAAGACACCAATCATCCAGCATGAACCGATCATCAAGTATTTGTTGCGTTTGGTGAGCACTACTTTGTACTTATGTGGGTGGACAATGGCTACGTACCGCTCAAGGTTGACTGTGACAAGTCCATAGACTGACGTCACTGCACAGACCCAGAACAGATACTGACTGACGTACAGTCGGCATCTCAGCTCGCCAAAAAAACCGGGGTGCGGGTTCTCCACGACAGCAGTTGGCAAGAGCTTAAAGGGGATGACCAGGACACACACGATGAAGTCAACAACCGAGAGGTGCACCAAGAAATCACTGGTGTTCGTTCGCAGGGACGGCACGCGGAGTAGCACAAAGGCGACCAGGAGGTTACCAGTGATACCGAGTGTACAGATTATGCCGTAGAGGGCCAAGACAGCGTCACTATCAGCAAAGTCTCCCCAATGGTGAACACTTTCGTTGGTCTCAACTTTGCGTTCGAACTTATTCCAAACCTCAGTAGCGTTTCTCATGTTTGGAGTATTCTCCTTTCGAACTGTAAAAGTGCAAAGTTCGAAGCATCTTGTACAAAACGAATACTATAGTCCAAATGGTGCCAACGTTTTGTATAATATGTACATGTACATATACCCTGCATGTGTAACAATAACCCATTTGCGGCCCAGCCAGTGAGACTGCCTGAACGAGTCCATAAATATATTCTGAAGGTGGATTATCTTGAAAATTTGTGAATACACTGAATGTTTACATAAAAAACTTTCGTATATTATGATTGTGCGTGTAGCTAACTGTTTCAGTAATTAAATAATTTAAGCGAGATTTGTCATCTAATCTTGTTGAAGATGTGTAATTGCCTCATGAACCGAAATATTACATACGGCAAATGCTTCCATATATAAAACAAGATCTAGTGGATATACGGAGGGATTTTTCTAACTTTCATGAAAGAAAGATCTATCCCGATTAAATATTACAATCAGTGAAAAAAAACCAGAGGAAGAACGATACACTTTTTCAAATTATGCCGATCTTTGTACCCAGTTTAGAGGACACGTTTTGTTATGAAATTCCAACCTGGACACATTCACGCACGTTAGCCACAGCAATAAGTTTTAAAAAAATAAAACATTCCGGTAAAATGTTTACACATTAATTGATATAAAACTGATCACCCTTAACAATAAAAAGTGATCGTGAAGCCTACTCACTGCTATGTTTTGGAGCTGATTGAGACAGCTTTTCAGCAATATAAATGGTTTTCTTCTCTCTCTTTTAACGGAGATTACCCAAATCGCGATTGCAAAGGATTGTGCATAGCACCTTCCGCCTCTTAATTGAAATGGAAATAGTAACAGGCTTTCCTTATAGAAAGTATTCATCTATATTTTCAGCAGGTGTGGGCGGTGTAGAAACCCTCTGATGTTTTGATTGTTAGGATGTAAGGATGCAAGGCAGAAGGGCGTACAGCTTTAACATCTTCCCATAAGGTTGCATCTAACGACTTTTTTTAACCAATACTAAAAGGTATTATACCGGATTGGTAGAGCTGACAAAATAGTTGCAGACAGTGTTCATGTTTTTGTGTGATCAACCAAACACATACAAAAGTAATAAACCTGTGAAATTTAGGGCGTAATCCGTTGTGTGAGTCAGGAGAATAGTGAAAAACCATGCATAATTTTCAGCATGTGAACACACTGTCCTTATTTTTGGTTGCCGTTTTTTAGGTTTTCAGATACAGTTATCTCGAATTTGACTTGATTTAGATTGAAATAGTTAACAGACAAACTGGTTCTAGTATGAACTTCATAATCAGAAAGCTTTCGGACTAAAAGTATACAGTAACGTTTTTTTAAACCTTGTATTAAATACAATCCAATTAAAACTTCAAGTCAGCGTAAAACACTTGGAAAACTTACCCGATCGTATGTCAGAAGAGAATATCGGCAGATTCTCCCGAATTCAGTCAATGAGCAACTGTGAGAAAGATTGGTTCTTTTTATCAGTTTTTTCCGATTCCCAAGCGGTGATGTCGCAGGATACGAGAAAAATAGGGCAGATACTGAAAAAGTAGCAATGCACTCTCACTCAAAGGCATCAACCTAATCTTGCTTCCAGGAGGATTATACTGGAACTGTCAGCATGTGTCTTAAAAAATTACTTTTTCACAAAATCAAGAACAAAAACTATTGAGCTCCTTCCTCGCAAAGGTAAAAGTGAACTTAATCCGAATACTTCTAAGAGAATTACCGCAATCTCTTTAGTTTACATTCTCAGCGACTCGGCATTTGGTTCAAGGTTAATGCATAAGCCTACCTTTTAAGTTTTTAAGTTCAATGCAAACGCAGAGGCACAGTTTAATGAAAAAAAAACCTATATTCTGTAAAGTAGTATTATACTGGAACTGTCGGCATGTGTCTTAAAGAATTACTTTTTCACAAAATCAAGAACAAAAACTATTGAGCTCCTTCCTCGCTAAGGTAAAAGTGAACTTAATCCGAATACTTCTAAGAGAATTACCGCAATCTCTTTAGTTTACATTCTCAGCGACTCGGCATTTGGTTCAAGGTTAATGCATAGGCCTACCTTTTAAGTTTTTAAGTTCAAGGCAAACGCAGAGGCACAGTTTAATGGGAAAAAAACTATATTCTGTAAAGTAGTATTTCTGAGACTAAGCGTAAAAATCCACATTTTTGAGCGATGCTATGATACTGTTTAAAATCGCATTTTTAATCGCACAAATGCAAACCGGCTACTGGTACTGAGACATTTTCTTTACGTTCCTGGCTGTTTTCGAAACCTCGGGTTAGATTTCGTCAGTTATTTAGAAAACAGACAGACGGAGTCTTAGCCATAGCCTAAGCCGGAGCCCAAGCCCAAGCCGTGGTTTCTAAAGCGGTCCTATTGTACGACAACACTCCTGATGGGCCACGTCACGTTGCGTTAGTCACGTTGCAAACCAATCAACGCATCAAGCATGACTGGAGCAGTATGTAATACAGCGGTAATTATTAAACCTATTAAACAACAGCTAGCACAATTGGACCATTATTTTACTCTTGAAATATGAGAGAGTAGGGCAACACAAGTAAATACATTATTAAAGTGAAATCATCAAGTTGCAATGTGAAGCATCTATTGATGTTAATACTAAAGTTAAGGCAATAAGTGAAATGGTGCAGTGCCTAGAAACAGTATTCTTTGTAAACGACTAGTCACAGTTCGAACACAGCGGGCTTCCAGAATGTTCATCGATACGGCTATACAAAGCTGCCGGCTTATTTACAACGTACAGACTGGGTCCTCGTTAGTCGAGGAAACGAAACGTTTTCGAGTGAAGGACAAATCTGTGTAGGCCATTTCGCCAAATAACTTTCTCATGACAGACTCTGACCTTGTGCCGATTGCTTTGCTTGTATCATCAAAGGCACGATTCACTCGACTATTTCTGCCACACTAATTAATTATCTGTCCACACTATTCCGTGTAATTGTGAATGCTCTCCATCGACATGCAAAAGTCCTCCCAATGAGAATTATTGGTGGCGCACTGTATTGTAAATTCCCCGTAATGAAAGTTGATGTAAAGATCTAACCTGTGTGGCTTATTATTCTTAACACTAAGAGCGCACTAAGATTGTGCTAGCTCTTTGCAAAACATTGTCCCGCTCGAATGCTCGACTTTATTCCCAGCTACATAAAAACATCTCTCGAAACTATTAAAGGTTTTCAAAATACATATCAAAGGAAGGAACTCCATCAATAGTTCGAGTCAATTTCTATTGTCAATACTTTTAAATAATTGAGTGTGGTTTTTTTTCTAATGTCATCAAGACTGATTTTAAAGGAGGGTCATAGATTGGTTAATACTCCAAAATAATGACCATAAAAACTTAATTGGTGAGAAGCACTGCAGCTGTTGATAGTTTAATCATTTTAAGAATGGATTCCCTCCGAAGTAGTATGGTTTGAACAAATTTTCACCAAAAAACATTTGAATCTGAGAAATGATTCATGTGTGAATCGATTTTCAGTTTTCTGTGGGTTGGTTTTCTGTGGGTCCGTTCGCGAATGCTGCGGCCAGAGATAAAGTTGGTACCCGCTGTCACCCCGCTGTCACCATGCATGTATTGATTCGGAGTTCTTGTGAAAATACCGTGACTGTCTTTTTCTGTTTTCTCAGCAAGTAGACTTTATAATGTAGCCTTGTACGATATAAATATGCATTAACTTGACAAAAATCAATCTATGACTTTACCTTCAATCTGGTGAATCGGTGAAGCTCTTCATTCAAGAATAAAATCCGTTCGATTATATGTTTACAAAATCTTTAAAATATCAAGATAAAATCAAAATTGCACTGATGAAAAAGAAAGAAAATTTTGTTTTTGATTGACGATCTAAACATATCTCGTCACGCGTCGTGAAAAAAACCTACAATAAATGAATGAATGAACAAAATTGCGCACTGGTAAAATTATGGCACCTTAAAACCACCCTCAACATTAATTGACTTGAACCACTTATTTGTATACAGCTTTTTAAAAGGAACTAACTGCTGTTGACATACTACGGCAGATATGTGAACGGATTTGTCTTTTATGATACAAGCAGGGCACTTTGCACACAGTTAGAGTATTCCATAAGAAATATATTAATGGCTAGAGGGTCAGATCGCAGGTTTGTCCTTCGAAAAAATAAGGGGTAGAATATTGCAGCCACTTTGAAAATTGCAAATTGTTCTACGTACATTTTAGTCAAATGATCTGCGGTAGGCCTACATCCACATAACAAGCAGTGGCAGCCATTTTGGCAATTTTGAAAATGCTGGTTATACTAACTGGTTTTTTTTTTTTTAAATATTAAATCCTTTGAGATTGCTCTGTACCCAAATATCTTTCCGATGACATATATCTGACTGTTTGCCAAAATCCGTGCTTCTGTAATCTAAGCCACAATCCCACAATACTATGTCCACTATCTGTCCACTAAAAACTTCCGATTTATAATTTTAAAACATAACATAACAGTGAATTTTAAATGTTGTCCGTTCTAGCTAACGTTCCTTACTGTAATTTTTTTCGTGCACATTACATTTTCCAATTTTGAAATTTTCACTTACATGCTTGGTAATTGATTTACAGTGAAACACAGTCTACATAGAAAATAGAGATAGTTATTTCATTACAGAGTGGGTGCCTTAATTGACAAATATGTAAAGAGAGATTCTAAACCTACTGTGCAGAAAAATATATATATATATATTAAAACACGCTGACAACATTGGTAATAAAATTGTCAAAGACCAGTATCTGAAAAATATGTGACATCATACACATGAAATAACAAACCTGCTTAAGTTTAAATAGAAATGTTAAAGTTTTTCGAGAAGATGTGGGGTTGGATTTAGTATGAGATATAGGCCTACACCGACCTGTTTACGTTTGTGCGTCCGTGACTGCCGAGAAAAACGAGAGCATTTGGTGACAATTTTAAGCTGTCAGACTGACCTTAAAAACTCACGCGGTCAAATTATTAAAAATTGTATTTTTCTTTAAAAATTAAACAACACCTGGCGAAAATATTCCACTGGGTATTTGGGAATGATATGCTCTTTCAGTTAAGTAAGTTATTTTGCAATCACTTGGAAGTACGCTGTTTTCATGTCTGCAAATGATTAAATCTACCTGTTATCTCAGTCGGTCATCAGAGTCACGAGAAAATAGTGAAGCCCCATTTTAGGTTTACACTGTTTTCATACATCAGGTTTTTGGTCTTGCAAGCTCAACACTAATTGTTTTACTCATTTTTAAGACCCTTTCAAGCGAAGCTTTTTCAGTGGAAGTTTTCCACCATGATCACCTTCATACCATGCAAAGTTATGTGCAAATCATTGAACATGTTCACACTTACCAATGCCGTTCACACACTAAAGCGGTTGGGCGGCCCCTTAATGGCAAGTCTAACATTTAACGTAGCCCGGATATAAGACCGTAGCCCCAACCACGCCACCTAATTTTTACCTGGACAAGAATCATTAAGGCCCGGGCTACATTTAGGTTAACGGTTTGGGTTTGTTTTTGTTTTATAGTCCATGTAACATTTGTGTGCAAAAAAGAGTGACCCTGTACATTCCAGGGCACTTCTTGGCAGGCAAGATATTACACTGGTCATATGCAATAATTTCCACATCAAGAGTTACACAAAATAATCACTGAACAAGTTTTGAGATGTGCGTCTTTCGTCATATCAAAGTTTGTAAAAAAAAATTCAGACAGTGTAATCTCAAAAAAATAATGTAATTTGGGTTTGTTTTTTTTGTTTTTTCATTGTGCTACTTACAAATCATGCCCTGCAGGGAGTCCTGGTTCACTGGCTCTAATGTAAAAATGTGATGTCACAGTTTACTTGATCTAGTGGTCCGGTCTACACATAGATTCCGCACAACCTAAGCTCCGCAAACACGACTTACCCCGTCATTACTATCTGCTATATAGAGCACTGTTTTTTAACACAGGTAGCTGATATCCGATGACAACTGTCTCTCTCAAATTAGAGCCTGCTTCTTATAAAAGATCCGCCCTTATGATTGTTTAAAATCATACAAGAATGTTTTTATAATAATGCAATAATACAATGCGCCGTCTGTCATAGCCTGTTTTTGATCAATTTCTTAAGGATATTTCTTGATCATTTTGAGAAATCTTGACTTCGTTTGGAGACCTCCAAACGTTCCATTAAAAATTCTACTTTAGGGCATGGTTATTGCATTTGTTAAAAAAAAAAGCTTTTAACTGGCGGCCCTGCATCATTTTCTGTTCACTTTAATATCTTTAATGACAAAGGGACATATTTTTGTCCATTTTAACTCGCATGCAGCTATCAATGAAAGAGGTTAACATAGCGTACATAAATGCATAATACAATCTGTGTACAGGTCGTCTATCGAAAATAATTAAACTTCTGGGCGTATCCTTGAGGGAAAAAATCTAAAAGAGACACTCAAAAGAAGTTTTTCTTATGAAATAACCATTCTAATGGCAGACAGACTTGACAGTATACAAGTTTCCCCCTCCTGTTTTTTCACTGTCGCCTCTCACAGCGCCCTGAGCAATATCGTTTTTGAAGAAATGGAATGCAAAGAGCCAAAGTTCAATAAAAAGACATTTCAAGTTTTGTTTTGGCGAGTAACTCACACAATTAGGTGCCCACTGCATGAGTTTAAAAGTGGAATCAAACGTTCAGTGATGCACAAACAATGTTTGTCGACCCAGAAAGTTGAGCTGGCAGTCGGGCTGGCGTTGCGGCATATTTCCTCGCCTTGCACCTCTGGGACCCCGGTTTGAATCCCGCCGGTGGCACTATGTGGATTGGGTTTTCAGTCCCTACATGATTGTGTTGGGTTTCCTCCCACATCTACAACTGACACTTCCTTTCTAGTCTTTTCTCCAATGTGCTCTTGGCTAGAGTTGCAATTCAGCTCGATTTTCTGAGAGTCCTTGACCTCACTACAATAATTTATAGATGGAATAACATTTCTCTTTGTCCTCCCATTGTCTGGAAGGGGGTTTGAGCGACCCCTTTGCCCTGTGTTTTGTCCCCGAACTCGAGCGAGTAAGTTTTCGGTCTGCGTAGTCAAACCGCTTGAAAGTCAGTGAGGTCAACCTGTAGACACACTCGCAATGCACAACCTTCTCGTTGCGGTCCGTGGGTCCTGCTACTGTGGGATCGGTCAGTTTTCCAGAGAAGACATCCTTGAATGATAGCACTTTTTGAAGAACCCCCAAAGGGCCTGTCATTTGGTTCTGGAAATTGGGCATTGTGTAATCCCGATTGTCTTGAGAGGATTTTAGAGTCGGGTACTTCTGCTCAAGTGGAAAAGGGTGTGTTAAAGTACGGGGACATTTGGATGGGGACATCCACAAGTTGGGCTTGATATAGTGCCTGTCCAGCCCCCCTCACGCTTGTCCAGTCAGTGCTCTTGTAACGGTGCTATCTACCACGTTCACGATGAAGCAGAACCAAAATCCATTACTATGGGTTTAAATTGAACGACGTTGTTGCCCTAGTACTCAATACATCCACCCGGGCAGAACGCGTACTCAGGCAAAATGCCTCCCGTATCCCCTTCCGGAATGGCTGGTTCATCGTGGCGTAGATGATAGGATTGACGCAGGAGTTACACACGGCCAAGATGTTACCCAAATGGTACATTGGCGAGGCGAAGTCCACGTTGAGACCCAGACTGTACCCGAGGAACATGAACTGGACCGGAGACCAGCAGACGGCGAAGGTGATGACGAATGTCAGGAGGGTTTTGATCAGGGTTTGAGTAGCTCGGAGCTGCCACATCTTACGCTGATCGGCAGGGTTCAAAGCCGAAGGAGCTAAAATTAAGAAGATAAATAACCATAATTTCTGCTAACGATGTAACTTAGGTGTTTGTTTTCACACAATGTAACCAAGGCTAGTATTGGTCCGACATTTCGGTTTGGGCTTTGTTGATGTCCCAGTGCAAATTTAACTCTTGTGCCCCATTAGTTCTAGTGTTACATTTTGTTCTAGTGCTACACTTAGTTTCGGGTCTATATTTAGTTCCAGGTCGGTATTAAGTTCTAAGGCAATTAGGTCCAGGGCTACATTTAGTTTTGTGGCTGCATTTGGGCCCTAAAGGTGTTTATGTCATGAACTGCCTTTAGGTGCCGCACACGTTTTTACCCGCTGATACTGTAAATTTTAATTTTTGTATTTTTAATAATTGTTGCTGTGCCCTAGATTGCTTATGACGTTACATTGCGCCTAAAGCTTTATTCTTCTTTTTTGTTTATTTTGTATTTATTTTTTATTATTATTGTGTTTTTTGTTTGTTTTTTTGGGGGGGGGGGTTTTGGCCTACACAAACAAACAATAGAGGGGGCTTAAGTGAATTGAATCGATTTGAACTGAATTGACTTGAATAACCTTACCAGATCGTTCAGTCAGTTTCTTAACTTGTTTTTTGAGTGTTGAAATCACCTTCCATTGCGCGGATATCATCAGTACGAACGGTGCCAGGAGTTGGATTGTGAATGTGTACAACCCAACAAACGCCTGGACTCCACGGCTCGGCCAGCCCAAAAAATGACAGCCGACTACGTCATCTTCACTGTACAGTAACACTTGGAAAGATTTGGAGATGCCGCCTAAAATCCAACACGATACTATGATCAAATATTTATTCCGTCTGGTGAACACCACTTTGTACTTGAGAGGATAGACAATGGCTACAAACCGCTCCAAATTGACTGTTACAAGGCATAAGACAGACGTCAGAGTACTTATCCAGAAGATGAACTGACTGACGTACAGTCGGCATCTGAGCTCACCGAGGAATCCAGGATTTGGGGCCGGCGTGCCCGTGGTTGGAATGAGTTTAAAGGGGATGACCAGCACGCACACTAAGAAGTCAACCAGCGATAGGTGCACCATGAAATCGCTTGTGTTAGACCGCAGGGACGGTACACGAAGCAGCACGATGGCAACCAGCAGATTACCTACGATACCAACCGCCGAGATAATGCCGTACAGGGCCAAAACGAAGCTACTGTTTGCAAAGCTGCCCCAAACAACGTCATTTTCATCATTAGAAGAGTCTATAGTATGTGTGGCAATGAGTAACTTGGAACTATTGAACGAATAATCCTGCGAATTGTTCATGGTTTTTTTTATCAAGTCAAATCCCCAAATCTCTGAAACTGAAGTCCATCTCAATGCGGCATAACCAGTGGCGTCGAAGCTAAATCAGCAGTTTAATATTTTGTCCAATATTTTGTAAAAGAGTGTATCCTCGTCCCGAAAAAATTCTTCCTTAAAGAGACAGCAGTACATGTCAGTACCTGTAATTCCTAATGCCGGTCGTACGAGTCAAGGCTTTGCAGGGAAATGGACGCATCACTTTATTTCGTTGTTTTTAATGTGGATTTGTCGTAATCGAGAGATGTAGACAAAAACAATTTGGCAGTGTCGAGTGCCGTGGTATAAATGTCACGTGAGGTGAAGTCCTTTACTCATAGTTTGTTGGAGAGCAAGCTCAGTGTATATGATTGTCTGTTCAAGGCGTTGCTTGTGGTGGTTGCACCTTTGTAGCCATCATCCGTCTATTCCCGGCGAATTAGGCCTACCCAAAGTTTCCTGCCCCGTTGCCTTTTTGTTCTTCTGCTTTATCGAAGAATATCCAGGTTCTTTATCCTTGGAATTAGTTTGACGATTTGTGAATCACTGACCTTCTTGGAGCCTATAAAGGCAGAACAGAAATGTTACAATTATCGAACGGATCAGGGTTGCATACACACACACAAAAAGGAACATAATTGCACGTCCTCAATCAGACGACTAGGAGAAGCGGACTTGAGAAAACAGCTCATATTTTGTTTGACCTAAATTAAAAGTGGAAATGAAACAAGTAGGGCAAATTAAAAGCAAGGGCACGATTCAATATTACTGAAGATATGGTTTTATTGTTATTTTTTAATCTCGTATTTTAAAGTTCATTCAACAACCAGTCCCCCCCAAAAAAACAAAACAGACTGTGCAAGTCTAGTGCGTATTTGAAAATGTTTGGACCATTTGGGTCTCACGAAGCTCTGGCGGCCTTTCACTTTCGTATTATACTACAGTGTATCTGCGTACAGCACAGAGGAAGAGTCCTACAAAGGGCAAGGTCCCACCGTATTGCTTTCACGCATGAAGGAAACAAACTCACGCACGTAAATGGGTTCCAATGCTCGAATACGCGCGAGACCTAGGCCCAATTTCATTAAGCCTGTAAGCACACAAACTTGCTAAGCACATACAAATCTTGCTTTTGCAGAAACAAATTACCAGCCAACATTCCATAAAGTTTACTTTATTGCCACTGGTACCCCGCTCATTTCTTGCTAAGTAAAGAAATTTGCCACGCAGAATTTCCTGCTGAACAGCTTGATGAAATTGGGCCCTAATCTGTCATCCTAAAGTTCATTCAACGTCCAATCCCCATTAGGAAACAAAATAGACCGTGAAAATCTCGCGTGTATTCTAACATTTTTGGACCACTTTTTGTCCCACACGTGCATTGCTTTAATGCGTGAATGAAACAAGCTGGCGTACTCTAACGAACGGTTAAAGTGCTCCAGATGATAGCATTATTTTTGAAGACCCCCATGGCTTTATTATTTCAATCTCCGCAACCGAAATATGGGTCCATGGGGTCAATATCCCCGATTTGTTAACCAGTTTCCGAGCCAGCCTGACCTATTTATGGGTCAGTGTGACTCGAAGTCTGTGTCCATCTGACCCGAAACTATGTCAAGGTGACGCAGTATCCGAGTCAATATCTCCGATTTGTTAACCAGTTTCCCATCCAGCCTGACCCATATATGGGTCAGTGTGACTCGAAGTCTGTGTCAATCTGACCCGAAACTATGTCAAGGTGACGCAGTATCCGAGTCAATATCCCCGATTTGTTAACCAGTTTCCCATCCAGCCTGACCCAGATGTGGGTAAAGCCCTCTGGGGCCCGGAATCCCGGTCAATTCTGGGGGGTTTTACAATGTAGAGGATATAAGTAAATTTACTCTTCTAAAAAAAGGTTATATTTTATCTGTAAGATTACAAAACAAAACTGTTTCTGACTGATTAAGGATAGCTTATGTTTTGTTGGCAGGAGTCAGGCATTTTATGGTCACATAATTATTAGTACAAATGTATTTCATATTCGATCGAATATAAGTGATTTTCGACGTAGAGTGTATCCCTCACTCCATTTTCTCATTAACAAATCTAACAAATGCGACATGAAAAAAAACCTTCGAGGTCTATATTTCTTTCTGGAAGAGGGGACAATAAAAAAAGTACACAATGCATATCCGACTTTAGAATTCTAAAATTATGTGAATAATATGAAATATAATTTGAATTCTATGAATAATAATGAAGTACAAGTCGAAGAGGGGTTGCATTCCTTTCCATGTGCCAGGCATGCGGTCACACAATTACTTTAAAGAAAAGTATTGTCATGGTAATAAGACCATGTAGGATGAGGTATATAAGCCCCGGTTGGAAGGAGTCAGTCATCTTTTCAAAGAAAGAGAACAAATATTGACCGAACTTTGGGTGGGAAAATCAAAAGGAAACTTTCCTGTGTAGTGCTAAACCGGGTGGGACCCTCTTCGACTTGTACTTCATTATTATTCATAGAATTCAAATTATATTTCATATTATTCACATAATTTTAGAATTCTATTACATAACACTTCGTACAAGTCTTCAGAGGGGTTGCATGTTCAAAGCACTCAAAATAAGTGATGGTCAATATACACCAAAATGTGTTTATGATTAAGAGTACACACAGAGAAAAAATTACACAGCTTGTGTAAAATTTTACCTAATTGAGTAGTTGCAGGTGAACCTCATAACTGTTATGTAAAACTTTACCCAACAGGGGTTGGGTAAGGTTTTAGTTAATAGTTGTGTGAAACTTTACCTCGATATTGGGTAAATTCATTTACTGAATTGTTAGGTAAACCTCAGTTATGTAAAGCATTACCCAATTATGAAGTATGGCTTTACCTCGTTACAATGTAAAAAATAAGATCTTAGTAAATAGTTGTGTAAAACTTTATTTCGGTATTAGATAAATGTATTTGTTGTATATAATACATTGCTAAAAATAATTTGGGAAAATTCAGTGGGTAAGCAGGTAAGTTAGTTCTTGCGACATACACACAGAAAAAAAATACTCGTAGCAATAGTGTAAAAAATGGGGGGGGGGGTCAGCCCGGCAGACAAGGTAAAAAATCTCTTCTGGAAAGAGGTGCTGGCTCTGAAAAGAGCCGGTTGGTTTAATCAGACCTTTTTCGACGGTTTAATTTGCCCCAGTGCTTAAGCGTTCTTCTAAGTCTTTGCAGCTAGTACGCCATGGTTTTCCTGGATGAGTCCTTTCCCTCTTCGACAGACTGTTGTTCCACGACGACCATAAAGCCAAAGTCCCCCTTGCAACTTTGAACACGCGAACTCCAAGCATCAAAACCCTGCAGCATCAGTGTTCTGTCCACCCCCGTCCATCTTGGATTGTAATGTGTGCCTGCGACTTGCTTACTCTATGCTTATACATGCACGAGTGTATTACATTTGCATTATGGGAAAATGTTTTCACGTGGACCAGTTTACTTTAATTTCGGTTACTTTTTACCACTTCCTTGTAAAACTTACAAATTACATGTAAAGTTTACTCTTAACTTTGGTAACTTTACAAAACATAAAGTAAACAGTAAGTTTATCCTTTGATTATGTTTTTATTTTTTTACAAAACAACTTAGTATATTTTTTTCGTGGCTTTTTACTTCAATTAAGTAATTTCTAACACAACATTGTTTACATAACTTTTTTTAACCTTTTGTTCTGAGTGTGTACTTTTATTGTGAAGATCACATCGCGATAACCTTCCATAAGGCTAAGGGTATCTTTAATAATAACAACCTTGTATTAAGGAAAAACATAAATTGTCCTCTTGTTCGTTAACAAACGACATAAAAATCATACGGCAACATTATAGAATGATTATACTGAAAATAAAATGAAAAAGGCGTCTGCCTTGCTTGGTAATCAGCTCAAATGTAGAGCAGATAAAGCAAATATATAACATGATTATACACTGAATATAAGGCGTTTGCCAGACTGTATTGAGCTCGATTGTAGGACAGAGGAAGCAAAGGTTGGTTGCTCTAAAGGTTTTTTGTAAAACTTTACAAAAGTACTGGCCTTTGCCCAGTCTGCAGTATTAATAATGTCCTGTAGCGATACACCATGAGCTAAGGCTGTCGAGGTTGATGCACTTCGAAAACTATGAGCTGTATACATATCTGTATCTATTCCAGCAGCTTTAAGTATATTTTTCATCCATCTTGCTAAAGTTCCAGTAGTCACCTTCTTGTGTGGCTTTCGTGTGGAAATAAAAAGTTTACTTTCGCTTGAGGAGCTTCTTAACTTATCTGTGCGAGAAAGATATTCTCTCAAAACTGAAAGAACACATAATTTAGGGTTTTCCCTGAAACTTTGCAAAACTATTATGTTGTTTAGAATTCCCTTCTTCGGGCAATTTGTTTTGAGTAGTTCCATTACCGTAATGCTGCAGTTCTCGTCAGAAAAATTAAAGTAACGTAAATCTAATGCAGCGAGAGTTTGAGTTCTCTGGGCCGATACAAGTGCCAACAAGGCCAATAATTGTTCACTCAGATTGAGTAAGGTAAGATCATTATTCTCTGGTAATTTCTTAATATGATCGAGGAGAGTGGATACATTCCACATTGATGAGTATTTTGGTTTTGGTGGAGTAGAATTAAATATACCCCTAAGCAATCTAACAATAAGGGGGTGTTGACCCACTTGGTGCCCTCCTTTCGAGGGGACAGTCGATGATAAGGCTGACCTATACAAATTTAAGGTCGAGTAGGACTTTCCTAGTGAATGCTCGTGTGCTAAGAAGTTAGCTATGTCGTGTATAGCCGGTGTAAAAGGATCATCTTTCCTTCTACTGCACCAGCTAGCCCAACATTTCCAGGCTGATTCATATTGTTTCTCGGTGCCTTGTCGCCAAGAGTTTGAGATGAGCTTGGAAGCGTCATCCGATAGTCCCTGCAACTGCCATCGTCGCCGGAGATGATCCAGGCGGCTAGTCTGAGAGGCGGGATTTGTCGAGGTTGATTAAGGGCCCCTGGTTGTAGGAGGATTGGTCTTGCGGTGCACATTGCCAGTAGTTGTGGGAACCACGCTTGGGTTGGCCACAAGGGGGCGATTAAAATGCACCTCGGTGTGCTGTCCCTGGAAACTTTGTCCAAAATTCTGGGAAATAAACAAAATGGAGGGAAAGTATAAGGAGTCATATGTGACCATAAAATTGTAAAGGCGTCAATGGCCCATGCGTATGGGTCGTTTTTCCATGAAACATAACGACTCAATTTATGATTTGCATTGGATGCAAAGAGATCAACGTCAGGATGGAACGTGAGTTTTAAAATGTCTTCAAATATACATGAGTTGAGGTTCATTTCTTTGTTAGATTCTTTTCGTGAAAGATAGTCCGCCGTTACGTTCGTTTTCCCCGGAATATGTGTTGCCGACAGGTAAATGTTCCTGTGCGAACACTAACCATAAATATTGTAAGTAATATGGTCTAGGGAACTGGTGGTTCCTCCCATTTTTGAGATGTAAGACACAGCCGTGCTGTTATCTGATTTGATAAGAATGTGTCCATTCTTGAAGTTTGTACACAAACTTTTCAATGCGTTCTGTACAGCTATTAATTCAAGAATGTTGATATGTGTTCCATTGTGGTTTTCTGACCACTTACCCCGTGCATAGGAGTTGTCTGTTTCACAGAACGCTCCCCAACCAAAGTTACTCGCATCAGTGGAGATAACCAGATCAATGGGTGGTAATTTGATATGACTTTTGAAATCATCATGGGGAACAGATAACCACCACTGAATTTCATCAGTAATTGATGAGTTAATTAACATTTTTTCATCAAAATTGTCAAAGTTAGTCTGCAGAGATTCTACTTTTGCCACTTCCAAATTCCGGTAATGTAGTTTTCCTTGTGGAAATGCATCAAAGGTCGAAATAATTAACCCTATGAATTGTGCGAATTGGCGGATGGTTGGCGTTTTCGAAAGCAATAGTTTGCCTGCAGATTTCATTTTGTTCACTTTGGATCGTGGAACATGTATTGTCATTGATTTTGAGTCAAACACAAAACCCAAGTAAGTTATACTGGTGTTTGGGATTAAACATGATTTTTTAACATTTATCACGAACCCCAGGTTCTGGAGAAGATTCACCATAAAGTTTGTATTGTTAAGACTCTCATCTTTGGAGGAAGACATTATTAGAATATCATCCAAATATATGACAAGGCGAATGCCTTTGCTTCTCGCCGTTCCCACAACAGGTTTCATAATTTTTGTGAAAATTCGTGGGGCCGAGGATAAACCAAACGGCAGACAAGTGAAGCAGTAAAATTTTTCTGCCCAGGAGAAACAAAGATAAGATTGATCTTGATCACAAATGGGAATGGCGAAATAGGCGTCTTTTAGGTCAATCGATGTGAGAAAATCGTTCTCTTTAATGATGTTTTTCACAAGTTTCGTATTTTCCATCTTAAAATGTTCATGTGACACAAATCTATTTAGATTCTTTAGATTAATAACTGGTCTTAATTCACCCGTCTTCTTGGGTATTAAGAAAATATTGGACAGGAACTGACATGTTTCTGATTTCACCTGTCGTATTGCACCCTTGTGCAGAAGTTCATCGATTTCGCTGTTAATCAAAAGAGTTTCTCGATCTGAAAACTGAATCCTCTTTGGTTTGTAGGATTGTACTGGGCATGCAAGAAAATCTATCTTGCATCCCAATATGGAATTTAAAATCCAATTGTCTGAAGTGATTTGAGACCAGTTTCTTATACACATTTTTAATCTACCAGCGTTATTTGGAATATTAAGCAGTTTTGCTTTTACATACCAGTTTTTTTCATTCGATGGCTTGGTTGCAGTCGAAGGCTTATTTGAAGCCCGTTGCGCCCAGGACGTTCGTCCTTGATACTGGGTTGAGTGAAAATGTCCTCTGGAACTTCCAGAGGGACGCCAAGATCGTCTGATTCTGTCAGTATATCCGCGGTTTGCGGTTGTACTCCTGTGCTGGTTGTAGGGCACATAACGGCGATATGGCTGATTTTTTGCCTCACCTGCAGTCAGTTTTTTACCAGCTTTATAAGCCTCTGCTACCTGTTTCATTGTAGCGTTGATATCTTTACCAAACAACATTTCAGAAATAGGGGTACTGCGTGAACACAGGCCCCGGTACATTGGGTTAAGAACATTTTTTAGTTCTTCTCTTCGTTTTATACTTAATTCAAACGAGGCGTTCCCAGCAAGGGTAATACCATCCAAAGCCAAATTTTTGACTCTATCAACGTCAATTGCACGACCAGATTTTGTGGCATCACGCAATTCTGAAAGAATATTCATGTAAGGTATTAACCTTTTGATGACGTGTTTTTGGATTTGTTGCAGAGCAACGTCCTTAGATCTGGCTGTTGCGGGAATAGTTCCCCATAGTTCGCCGTCTATTCTCGGTGCCGAAACGGCTACCGCGTTGGATGGTGTGTTGTATTTGTCCGCAATTTTTGCGTAAGTTTCTTTTTTGATGGGCAGAGTTACGGCTTTAACAGCTCTCTCTGCAAGGTTTGCAAACACCTCCGGGCCCTTAGCCTCGCTTTCATTGTAAATATCTCCACTCGGGAGAATATCGAAATCGGTATTCGTTTCGTTTATCGGCTGATTTTCTGCCAGAACACTGATCAGATCAAACTCGGTTTCAGTTGGGTCGAAAGCGGTGTTGCCAGATGAAACGAGACCAGAAAGCTCGTTCTCAAATATATCATCATACTGAGCTGTGACCTCGAGATGCGATGAGTGATCATCTTGAGTGCTTGGGCCGGCGTGCATCGCACGTCCGGTATGGTTTTCACGGGACTGTACCATGGATGTTATCATCTCTTTGATGGTGTTTATAGAGGAAGACAACTTCTTGATATCTTCAGCGTTTTCTTGAAGTCTGGAATCAAATTCCCGGCCAGGAGTTTTACCTGAAGGCTGCATTTTTACAGCATTATCGTCTGAACCAGACGAGTCAGTATTCATAATTTATTTAACAAACTGCAACAGTTTGAAATAACCGCTATGCCTTCACACTAAGAAAAGATGACTGACTCCTTCCAACCGGGGCTTATATACCTCATCCTACATGTTCTTATTACCATGACAATACTTTTCTTTAAAGTAATTGTGTGACTGCATGCCTGGCACATGGAAAGGAATGCAACCCCTCTGAAGACTTGTACGAAGTGTTATGTAATAGAATTACCTGGTACTCACCTTATTTCCAAAACGAAGACCCCGAAACACGCGTTCCAAGTTGAAGATTTATGTCGCTTTTCTGCAGAGAAAGAAATTACTACCCCAAAAAGTGCCAAGCTGTGTTAGTCAGAAATTGTGACTGTGGGTTGTGGCGGGAGCTCTCCACCGTACCGGTCGGTATCACAACCAGATTTCAACGAATGAAATTCCTGTCACACAAATTATCTCCTTATATAATTTTTTTTTAAACATCCAAGTCCTTCTGTAAAAAGTCCACATAAGATGCTTCGTTGGAAGAAAATAAAAGCCATGCAAATATCAAGGCCCCAATTTGTTTTTTCTGGAAATTGAGTGCTAGTTCCATTCCAACCCTTAATCCGGAACTGCATTGTTAGAATACTATATATAAATCCATTACAAGGCCTTAATTTTGTTTTGTTTTGTTTTCTTCTTAATTGAATATCGAGTACCATCGTTTGTTTTGTTGACCATCTTCCGCAAAAAAAAAAAATATCAAATCGAGGAGTTTCCTGACTACCTTGATACTTGAAAGGCCGAACCCTCTTAATTACCTCTACTTCAAAATATTCTCTTATCTAAAAGCTTCCCGCGGGACACTACCGAAAGGCGAGGACATGAAAATAAAAGTCACTTCATAAAAGAGTCAGGAGATTCTCTATAGAGTTGTAATCAATTTTTAGCGTGAATTCGTGGTCCTCGTATCGGTGCGGCATCCGGCTGGGGCCCCTTATACTGCCGGCTTTTAAGAAAATTCTCCCCCCCCCCATGCATAATTGTTTCACTTCCGCAATGATAATGAACACGCAATCGAGGTCTAAACTACGTAACCTAGTTCAGACACGTCTCGACTATAAATTTACCTATCATGACGTACATTGTAAATTAGAGTAAAGGTGACGAGGTCAAGGGTCAAGCTTCGGAACGTAGCATCTAACTTTACGGGGAGAACGGTTAGGGATGAACAAATCTTTATCTAGACTAACATTTTTGGCAAAAAATGTATACTTACAGTGACAAGGTAAACGAATATTTGGCTATTCATGGAAACTTAGTAAATTTCCTATTATTGTACGGCGCTTTGTCAATTATTATATTAATTATTATTAAGTCTGCTGCCACCGAGCGTCCAAAAAAGTTTCACATTGCAGTCACCTTCATCAACGCAGGCCGCGTCCCAATTAGCGGCTTTGGCTACAGCTAGGGCTGGATCACAGTTTCATCATGCGTTAATGTCTAAGACGTCCTGGGCAACATCCTTAGCAACAGTCGTAGCCGTACAGCCGCACATATTCGTTTCAATCTAGACCAAACATCTGAAGTCACACTTCGAAGCCTTCGAATAACGCTAGATTTACAGAGCCTGGCAGTTACCATACAAACTACACTCATTGCGTGTTTTACTATCACTGGCAGTCTGGTAGTTAGACGTCATTGCTTGTATTTTGTTTATCCAATAAAACCATTTTGGTTTGTAAGATCGTTGCCTGTCTTTATCCTGCAGACAAAGACAGGGCCCCAGTCCTGCTCCCCAATATCATGCCCGATATGCGACAGATGGTATCCCCCAATGTTCTCGTACTTCAACACACTATTTTCCTCTTGTACAGAAGTACCCCTTAAAAAATCCTCACAGCGAGCACCAAATTATGTCAGTCTGGTAGTTAGACGTCATTGCTTGCGTTAGTCTATCGAGCGAGACCAATGGGTTCCAGACCAGTGCCTGTCATTATCCTGCACCTATGTACAATCTTGCTCCCCATTTCATAATCACCAGCTTGTCGCACGGTATAACTGCATAGAAGCTGACAGCTCGTGTATATTCAGTCTCATTTAATAAATAATTAACAATTGCAGATTAATTTGTAGCGTTTTTATTTGGGTCGGCGTCGTTGAAAAGAATCGTAACCGCGTGGTTTCCAATTTACCGTTAATGTTCCTTCCTCTAGGCCGTGCTTCGTGACTTGATGTCGACATTTTTACAATTATATAAAACTAGTAGGGGAGATGGCCCTTAGCTTTCGATCCAAACCGGACCTCATATACATATATAAAAAAGGAATGACCAATCGTCCTATAAATAATGAGAGGATACCTTGCAATGCACTGCAACTTGATGGAAATGTACCGAGTATACTAATATTCAATTCATTTTATTAACGCGTTTGGCCCGGTAGTGGAACCAGATTTTATAAAGATAATTTCGTTCCCTCTAAGTATTATTTCGTTCACTCAAACAATAATATTTTGTTCCCTCAAAAGAACATTCTGTTCCCTCAAAAGAATATTTCGAGGGAGCGAAAGATTATTTCGAGGGAACGAAATGATAATTGGGAAAAAAAATATCTCTTCACAAGATCCGTAGACTTGATTTCTTTAAAGACAATCTAACTTCTTTGTCCAACTTCGTAGCAATGGACTGGGCAGACCTTAACCCCTTAGCCTTTATGGCTTGTACCCTACTATATAAAGATATAGTTTCAAGAATTAATTTGCTGCGACTTGAATGGATGCCTCATTATCCACAGGTGCTGCCGTGCTGCAATTACAGAGTGTTTAGCCGGTTTCTTTTATCGAACAAATTGAAGAAAAAAAAACTTTTAAGAAATGATGAAGATGTAACGTTTATAAAAAGATAGAAACACAGTCTCAAGGCTGTTACCTCAGTAAAGATGTGCCTTTATTTTGATCAGTCAAAGCCCATCTTTTAAGATTGTAGATACTGTTAAGAAAATGGGTCAAATTCGTAACGTGAAATACAATTAAGTGAAACCATCGTAGTCTTGTAGGTCACGTAAATATTAAACGTAAAAAGATTCGCTTGATAACCAGCATAATACAGGTTGGAAGAGAAATCCTTGTCGAGGACCCATGTGCTGTGTGGTGCATTTAAAGATTAACCAAGGGCTCGATTGCAAAAAGCAATATTTTAAAGACGCATCTCAATATGAGCTGTCAGTATTGCCGTTATTAGTGATTTGTATTGTTACATCTCACTTTGCTCAGCAATTAAGATTGATATACAGAGTAAGATCATTCTGCACTCTAAATGAAATCAGCCCCAGTGCACGCATTGTAAAGAGAAGGGGGTTTACCACGATGTTTCTGGCAAGGTCTGGCAGCAATGCGCCCCCTCACCTTGTACTCCTTTCAAAGTGTTGTATTACGGTTGCTTTGTCTCATGAAATCATTCTTAACAAGCTTCACCAGATTTGATAATTCGGCGCCAGGTGTATCATTTTATGAAAGACACGGTTCGTTATAAATATTACTAGCAACGCAAGTGGATGGTATAAAGTAACACCCGTTTCAGACAAGCGCTCCAGAGTCGAGCCGAACCAAATAGATTAGGAGCGACTCTAGGTCGACCCAAATAAATTTGTTTTTCAGACAGGCGAACAAAACATTACATTTACATTAAGTTTGGCTCACGGCAAGATGCACCAGTCGATCCGTCGACTTCCAACGCGTCCAGCCGCTCCTAACTGTTTCAGACGTCGAACTTTTCATGTACTTAATTCAATCATTTGGTTCGGCGCGACTCGAACGGGTGTTGGTATTATGCCCCAATCATTGGGTAAAGAAATAGCACAATACTTGGGTAAAGTGACATTAAAGTTTACCCAATTTTGAGTAACAAGGGACCATGTTCGTCACATGGGTAATACAAAAGATTGGTAAGGATAAACACATCATTGTTTAGTTTTAGTCTGATAGCTTACTGGTTATGAAGTTCATACTAAAACAATTTTTTTACTGTGAAATATTTCCATCTGAAATGAGTTCACAATCAAGAAAACTGTAAATGAAAACCTTTAAAAAAAACAGCAGCTGATATCGGTCGTTACAACTAAAATTAAGTACAATGTAATTACACGCTGAAACTGTTTTTCACTTTACTTGTACTTTCTCATGAGTCTCATAACGGATCATGTCCACATTTCCACAGGTTTGTTAGTTTAGTTGATCACACAAAACATGAATACTGTCTGCGACTATTTGTCGGCTCTACCAATTCTGCATATTACCTTTAATAGATTAATTCGGCAGAGGCACTTAATGCATCTGCGTGTTTCAGGTTCACGGCCCAATTTCATGGCTCTTCTTACCGTAAGCAAAGAATCGGCGCTTACGGAAGCAGGGAATGCTTTGCTTAGGTCGAGCGTATTTCGCGGTTTAGCAGAGAATTTTTGCTTGTGCGCGTACGTACTCCACATTACTATTCATTATTCGTTTGCACAGCCAGCGCAGAAATTCTGTGCTTGCAAAGTAAGCGGAGAATGCTGATCGCAAGCGCAGAATTCGGCGGTAAGCAGAGCTATGAAATTGGGCCCAGGTGACTTTATTGAGACCAGGGACAATCGTTGACCTTTGGTAGATGAATATTATGAAGTTAACTATGGAGGATCATCGGATTATTGTGTGGGTGCACGGTCATAAAGATTAAGACGTGTTCATAACACATGGCAATTATGGTAAAAGAGGCCTAGCTCCTGGTACAGCTAGCCTTCTCTTATTCCATTTTAAAAGTCAAGGTATCTAGCACAACTTACATATGTGTAACAGAACCTTTGATTATGAATGTTTACGAATAGGCCTACAGTCTGACAAACAGGTCCCTCTGCTGTAATAAGCATGGGTGTCATTCTTATGTGTAAATCACGGGTAAGGTGTGATACGCTCACTGGATGTACTGGGCTTGAATGGGTGCAATATCAATCTGGATGTGTGATACCTCTCAGTGGGTGTAATATTCCTAACTGGGTGCATTTACTCCCTGGTTGGTGTAATATTCCTTACAAGGTCCTATGTTTGGGATACCCCTCAATGTGTATAATATTCCCTTTTGGGTGAAATAAAGTGTATTATTTCTGACTGGGGCATGAATCATGTAATATTTCAGCTGGGGTGCAATGTCATTCTGAGAGTGTGATACCCCTCAGTGGGTGTAACATTCCCAACTGGGTGCATTTACCCCTAAGTGGGTGTAATTTTCCCAGCTGGATGCAATGTCCCTCATCAGTGCGAGTAATGTTCCAGTCTAGGTGCAATATCCCCCCCCCCCTCGGTGTAGTATACTCCAGAGTGGATGGGTGCAACATCATTCTAATGTCGGTGCACTATTCCTGGCCGGTGCAATAACCTTGTGTGCAATAACCCTCTGTTGGTGTAAGACTCCTTTACCGGGTGCAATATTTCCCACTGGGTGCATTATCAGTTTTAAGGTGTGACACTGGATGTAGTTTTGCTGATAATAGGTTCATCCCTACATTCGGTGGGTTAAATATTCATGGTCTGGATGTGTTATCCTTCTCTTTGATCAATCTTAATGTACCTCACCTGGTATGTCCCAAGGTCACTGGGTATAACACACATCACTGAGTTTAACAAACCTTACTTGGTGTAAAATACCCATCCGCACCTTAAATTGGTGTATATTTTTCCCCCTTCCGGGTGGTTTTGTGTTGCGAGTCAAACGTGCTGTATGCAGATTGAGGTAAACGGGTACAGCGGCCTGTTTAAAAGGCCCCGATGATCTTGCAGATAATCATTTGGTTAACCCATAGGTCTACACTTTTTAGCATGTGTTCCAACAATAATAGTCATAAAATATGCAGCAATATTTACAATGTGATTTGTGATAAAAATACTATAATCCATTTATAAGTGCACTCTGATATTAAGGGGAAAAGTCCTGGATAACAGTTCAAACCATGCCACTTTACACAGTCCAACCAAGTTTATATAGAGAGAGTGATCGGATATGTGACCAAAGACCTGACAATTAGTCAAGTATCGGGGCAGCACGTACAGAATATTATCGACAGTACTTCATGCTACCCTATCCCACCGCTGCTACCAATTCGTAAAGAACGCCGTAGTGGTGCTGTGATAGAAGTCTGCTATGTGTTTGTTATGTACCGTATAATCTGGCAAGGCGTGTCCACTTGTAATAAAAGTCCGTGAAATTTACAGTGCTAACGGTTAGCAGACAGTGACAGAGATACAATCTCCGTGCCCCTGTTACCCACACGGGGTGAGTTTTTCCTCCAACAGAACGCCTCTCGTATCCCCTTCCGGAATCGCTGGTTCGTCATGGTGTAGATAATCGGGTTGACACATGAGTTACACACGGCCAAGATGATCCCGACGTGGTACACTGCCGACGAGAAGTCCACATACACGCCGAAGTTGTAGACGAGGAAAACCAACTGGACTGGGGTCCAGCAGACGGCGAAGGTGATGACGAAGGTCAGGAGGGTCTTGATCAGGGTTTGAGTAGTTCGGAGCTGCCACATCTTACGCTGGTCGGCCGGGTTAAGAGTAGAAGAACCTTGAATTGAGGAGGGAAGACACAACATCAATGAAAACCAACAGATATATGACAGATAGAAAAACAGCGCGTCTTCACTGCAACACTTAGAATTGGGCGTTTCCCAACGACCGACCCAAAAATAACTTTGACTGTAATGTTTTTATGATATTGAGAAAAGTCAGCCGGTACGCGCAAGTGCGGGCCGCGACGCATTTGCTGGGACGTTGGCAGCACACGGTTTTGTACACAAATAATATTGTAACTCGTTGTCTTTTAACTTGTTATGCAAAGTTTCCTTCTCAAAGAATTACACAATTTTCACGACAGGACAGCACCGACCATAAATAATTGCAACTACACAGGAACTGAATTTTGAAAACGGCGGAGATAATAGATAAGTTTTAGTGTGATAGATATGGAAACTGCACGGTCGAGTTTAAAATGCGTTGCATCAGCAAGGTTGTTGTCAGAATTTCAGTGCTCACTTTCTGTTTAGTTGCAAAATATTAAGTAAGTATGTTCTACATCATTATGTCAAGCTGTCTTGTCAGGGAAATTGTGTTAGTCGTTGGGAGGACACTTAATTCGCATAAAAAAAGTATTTTAAAAAGACAGCAGTTTTTCTTTGTCTTTGTTTTACAAAATCTTGCGCTGCCAGTGTCCCAGCTATAGCGGCGCAGTCCGTACCACGTGCGCGTACGGGCTAATCAAGCTGGTCAAATAGAGATGTTCAGTGTTTTAATGTTATTTTGTTTAAAGAGAATATTGACATACTTTCCCTCTTATGTGTGTTTCACTGATGCGTGGACTTCATTTGTGTGTGTGCTGACATAGGAATGGTTATCCCACACCCCACCCAGTTGCTATTTTCCTGTATTTTTACCTTGATGGTCCGTCACAGACCAAACACAATCTAAACGAATATGTTAAGTTTTAAATACAGACCTTTCATTTGTCAATCTTAGCGACTCACCTGTTGGGCCAGCTAGCATCCTGACTTGTTTTTTGAGTGTCAAGATGACTTTCCACTGCACAGCAATCATCAGTGAGAAGGGACCGGGCAGTTGAACGATAAAGGTGTACAACCCGACGGCTGCCTGAACTGCCCGGTTCGGCCACCCCAGGAATTGGCACCCACGCTCCCCGTCTTCGTCGTACAGAAACAAAATGAAGAACTTGGAGACTGCTCCCAAAACCCAACAGAAGGCGATCATCAGGATCTTCTTTCGTCTGGTGAACAACACTTTGTACTTGTGCGGGTAGACGATGGCTACGAACCGCTCCAAGTTGACGGAGACCAGACCTAAAACGGACACCAGCACGCAGACGTAGAATAGGTACTGCCCCACGTACAACCGACACCAAACCTCACCAAAGAACCCCGGATTTGGAACTAACTTCTTCGGTGGCGGTACGAGCTTAGAGGGAATGACCAGTAAGCAAACTACAAAGTCAACAATGGAGAGATGCACCAGGAAATCGCTGGTATTTGACCTCTGAGATGGCACACGGAGGAGCACAAAACAGACCAGTAGGTTACCAGTGATACCAACCACACAAATAACGCCGTAAAGAGCTAAAACAAAACTACTGTCTGCAAAACTTCCCCAGCTGTTACTTTCTTCTTCGTCTTCTACCCCGTCAAAAGAAGCATTACTCTGGGTGACAGCAATACTTGTGGTTTGGTTTTCACGTGGTGTCTGATTTAACTCCATCTTGATGCCACATAACAGTCCCCCACAATGACTCGTGTGCCTGTGACGACTGATGTCTACTTGATCGCATTTAAGAGTGTTAGGTCTGCTTCGATAGAAAGACTCCAGCAAATTTATGATTAGAAACCGTGATTATCCTGAACGAGTCTGGCAGATTAGCCAATAGAAACCACGCGCGATGGAGATGGATCCAGCTGAGTAGCCAATAGTAACCGTGCATGATGAGAAATTACTCGGCGTTTTGGGGTGAGAAGAAACCGTGAGCAAAACAGAGGAGGCACACTGCGTTAAATTCCAACGTGCTCACTGCAAACCATCACGGTCGACAATAATTAAAGTGGTAATGAAAGTGGACTTCACGCTCTACGGTGACCAAGGGTAACGCGCCCTCATGCATAAAACCAAATCATGTTTGTGTTGTCAGCACGAGAATAAGAAGCCTTGATTTATTATATTACGGAGTATATCCATTAAAACTGCTCCCGCGGTAAGTAAGTGTCTCTAGGTAAACACATTTTGTATAGCATCTAACGTCTAAACACAAGGTGAAGTTTGTATAAAATCGACGACTGCCTCTATGCTTGATATACAATTACAGCACTTCGGTTTCCCCTAATTATGTGGTTCCGAAGATTGATTTCCATCCACTCTGTTGAGTATTTGCATTGTGTCTTTGTGTGACACAAGTTAAAGTGGCGCTTAGGGACGGACTATTTGTCTTGCCCAAGGGCGAGAAAAAATACTTTATTATTTTTCTTTAATCAAGAAAAATAAATTGTCTCCGTTAAAGCATATACCGATTGTGCAGAGTGGACTCGAGGGCAGTCGTGACGCCATCAGCCCCCGTGTAGAGGTGCGTGTTGTGAGTGTATAGTAATCTCTTGTTTGATATTAATCTTCTTTTTTTGCACAATATCTGAAAAACAAGTAATTATAAATAATATCCTTGCATGTAACATGGGAATTGTCTGCAAACCTTTGATGAAGTAATTGCATCTGACAGTAGTCCAAGTTATTAATTTCCGTCTCGCCTGGACATCCATAATTTTGCAAAGAAGGTTGATGACTTCTTCTTTTATGCAACGCACAAAACGAAGTGATGATCGCTTTCTGTACATTGCTGGAGATTTGAGAGCCCAGCCAATTGGGTAGTACGGAGCTCTGGAAGTGCCATCCGACATGTTGAGATCCTGAGATGATTTATCCAGAGATGACGACATCTTAAAGTAAGAGCAAGTTCGGGTGGCTGACTAAAGTCGACTAGACTTAACCATAATCGATCTAGATGTTATTCGAACGCTGCATGGTTGAACTTGCTAGTCAAACTGGATCAACCCTGCTCCGGACACTGTTTCTTTAGTCAACTAACGAAGTTACGTCACTTTGTCAAGATGGCGGTTTTGGTTTCGTGGCGGAGAAAGTTTTGTAAACTTTTGCAATAACACAAAAAGCTAAATGGTAGGTTTTTGCCAAAAAGATATGTCAAATATTATTAATTAAGATAATAATCATCACTGCACTGTATTTTGCCAGTAATTGTTTTACGAGCCAATATGTAAGTTGCCATATTTGACTAATCAATCGACTAAATGCATTCGCGTGAACCACAGACCACGCATGCGTTTTTTATGGCAATATTGACTAAAAGGTTAGCGGCCGAACTTGCGAGCCTATGTAATACCGATTTTGTCCGTCCGTCGGTCTAGTCGTCCGTCCGTCCGTCTGTCCGGGCGGACGAGAGATACATTGTGGGGTGAGTTTTAGGTAGGATGTGTATTTGTGGGCTTTTTTTACATTGTTGGGCTGTGCCCACAATGTTTTTAACAGGAAAGATTAAAGAAAAGGGATCATAGACAACACCTGTGGAAAGCCCACAATGTAGCTCTCCTAATCATAGTCGTCTGTCCGTCCGTCCGGCCGTCCGCATTGAGACTTTTTGTTAAAGTTTTTGCCTTAGATAGTTTGTTGTGTTATGTAATTGTTTTTGTGTGAATAGATTCACTAAGTGAAAATGGAAATTGTGGTCAAGTTTTTCTATTGTTTAATTATGTTAAAGTTTTCAGGGTACATTAGGCTATTACTCTCTGGAAATTAAACAGCTATTGTCCAGCCATCCACATTGAGACTTTTTTGTTAAAGTTTTTGCCTCATGGTGTTAGATAGTTTGTTGTGTAAAATAATTGTTTTACCCTCATTTGCAGTTCATTTGTCTTACAGCCAAAATGTGGTTTGATCCACAGTGTGCAAATGGAAATTGTTTTAAAATGTTTAAAAGTTTTCAGGGTCAGTATTACCCTCTGGAAATTAAACAGCTTCCCAAATGTTAAAGTTTTCAGGGTTCAGTATTACCCTCTGGAAATTAAACAGCTTCCTTCTAGTAATCTTAATGGTTTTGCAATGAGCTTCGAATAAGAATGCTTTTAAATGGTATATTTAATATTAACATAAACATAAATCAGGTTTACCATTGCAACTATACTTTTGGGTACAACCAAAAACAAATAATGAGAAGAGCATTTTTTGTGGAGATGGAAGATTTCTGGTACATGTGTAACATGTATCACTTACTAGTTCAATGAATGTGTGTGATGTCCATTTAATTGAACCAAAGTATGTGTGGGTTTTCTGGTGTATGACACTATGGAACATTGTGGTGGGTCTAATTCAATTCCAATTGTAAGGCTTTAGTTTCTCTGTTTGACACAAAGGAAGGTTTTAGGTCATGTGGTAAGTGGCAGAGATGCTGTTAGGTTGATGTCTAGATCATTCAGTACATTTTCAGACGGCAAAGAGGTAAGCCATGCAGGCTGGGACTGTATGCATCCTGTAACATGCATCTACAGGGTGATGTCTTGGAAGGTTCAGTTTATGATAATGTAGGCTCTTATTGTGTTTAATGAGTGGAGAAACCATACATATTTGTGTAAGAGGAAATGCAAAGAAAAAAATGTTTCATGTACACATGTACAACAGGTTACTGTTTCGCCTTTCTTAATGTGAGAGATAACCAACAGCTATAATGTTTTTGACGAACATGCATCTTTTAAAGTACCTGTAAATTTCAATGCATGGTACATAGATGCAGCCACTCTGGTAAATTCATGTCTTTGATGACATATATGTACCAGAGCTGAGAGCTTCTTGTACAAATTTGTTTTTATTATGTGGTTTATAAAACACCTATGTTTCATCGTAATCAGCCCCCACCCATCCGACTGAACCTCTTTCCCACATTTCGAACCAAGTAGGCAATGGTCAACTACATACTTGTTAATTGTCCCCACCTTTTTGAACATCAGTTGATCGAATGATTGTTTTACTATTATTTATTGTTTCTCTATCGGGCGTTCGGCAGCTCGCCATGGCAGCTTCTGCTGTTCTAGTTTTAAAACGACTTTCCGGGTCAACCTGACCCGGTATTGGTCAGGCCCCGTGGAAGCCTGAATCTGGATCCATTTTGCCCCGGGAGTCTTAAGAGTGTACTGGAGGAAACGGGGAGCTTAGTTCCATTGCACGACACGTTTCAAACCCATGGAAGGTTGCAAGTACTATGAATTAAAGAGGACATCCAAACTCGTTCATGTACACTGCAAAAATCGGGATGTTAAAATTGACACCGTGGGTGTTGTCAAATACCGATGACAGAATCAAAATAAACATCATGTGGTGTTAAAATAACACAAAAACAATTTTGGGGGCAGAAATCGATGTTTTTTAAAATACCCTATGGTGTAAATTTTGATTATTTTTTGTGTCTCTATGTGACAACACCCATGGTGTAAATTTTAACACCCCGGCTTTTGCAGTGTAAACGGAAAATGTGACGTCTCAGTCAACAATATGAGGAGACAATAAAAATCAAACTTTTATCAGAGAGTTTGTTGGTGACCCCATTGTGTCAAATTATCGATCTAACTCGGCCTTGCTACAGGCAATCTTAATCATCATTTACACACAAAACAAATATCACACATGCTGTTTTGGCGATTTGTTTTTGAGAAACTATTGTCTTTTAAATTACACTTTTATGTTTTCTGTAGTATGAACTGTGTATTGAAGGGATGAATCCATAACTTTGAAGAAAAAAATATATATTTAATTTTCACTGCTTGTGTTATCATCCTGGCAGGCATAGCTTCAGTAATTTTTTCTGACATGGGAAACCCTGTGGCTTAAAATAATAGAGTTGTCAGTTAAAAGGTAACAGTTACACCGGCCAATGTTCTGACTCCCCTATGCTCCGACAACCTTAGTTTTTTTCCCCTAACTCTAACCCTAACCCCAGTGAATAAATCACAATATATAACAGTCATCAGAGGGAAACATTGTAATGAACCGCCATTTAAGGTTTTTTTTCCCCCCAGAAAATTCCTTTATGTGTCATTCCCTAGAGAAAAAGAATATTGTTTGAATCTTTTAGCTACTGGACCGCCCAGCCGCCCAAAGCGATACATTGTAAAATGCGGTGGGAGGATTTGCTCACCATCAGCTTTTTAGTATAGGAAATAAAGTAACATCAAACTACTAAGTAAAGTAATAAACCTAGATAGTCATTAGCACGCGGTGGTCAAGGCAAGGGAAATCTTGTTGAAGATAGATCGTGTTTTATTTTTCACCCTTGTTAACGCTAATGAAAATTGGCTCTCTACCAATAATACGCTGTCTTGTCACCCAAACTGTTATTTGTTTTTCACCACGCTGATACTGTCAAAAACCAATGCTCTTATGACAATAAACTTGTATGAGCATTTGATGCTATGCAAAGGACTTAAATATTATACTGTGTTTATTTGAACCTTATACACAAAGCAATCAACATAAAAATCAAAGGGGCAGCCGTGACCGAGAAGCACTTATGTTTCCTTGTGACTTACTTCTCCGGGACTTACCACTTCAATGACAAAAGTAACAAAAATGACAAAAATTGAGCGTAAAAAAAATAGACCTTGAGTGTCTTTTTGCTTATGAACCATGATTTAATAATTCAATGCAAGCTTGAACAAAACACCCTGTCAGCACGGCACACAGGGACGGCACACAGGGACGACCGACGTGGAGAATAAAACTAACTAAACATTTCGTACGAACAGACATCGGACAATAATTGGACAATAATTGGGTTGGCAATATTGTGCGTATGATTTATGCGCTTGGCCATTTTTTCCCGCTATTTAAAAAGATCGTACTACCTTCAATGAAAATCCCAGCTTAAAAAAATATGTGTTGTTCCATAACTTCAAAGGACATCAACATACACAACGAACCCAGTCTAATACTCAAGTATGTACGATCAATTTAGAGATTGAAGTCTCAAGTTTAGTTTCCTGGTAGATGCTCGTTAATGGGGTTTTAGTCTATCTTGCTTTACTTAAACAGCCAATGTTCCAGAAACAGGCACGTTTTTTCTTTTATCTATTTGGAAAACGATAAATAACAGCAGAAGGCCCGACCGACCTAAACTCTAATCTCAACGCTTGCATCCACTTTACGCATTAAGGCAATTTGCAGTCAACTGGGTACAGGCATTCGCCAAGCAGAAATGAACCAAATTCTAATTCCTTGCATAAAATTATTGACGGTTAAAATTTAGATGTTGTAAAGAGACATCTAGGCTACTGTGCTAGCCAAGTATACTCAATGAAGTGGACTTGGCTGCGAAAAAAAATTTGTCCTCGTCCAACGGACCGTCATTTGCGTCGCAGCCTAATTTTTTTCTTCAACATTTTTCATTAAAAAATCTCCCCAAAATTGGTCGAAAAAAAAATCGAAAAAGGAACAAACTATAAAATCGTGTTAGTTTAACAGTTATTAGTATTAAAATACTTTCAAAGTCAGTTAATAAAAGAGTTCACTCCAGTGAAAGTGGTGTGCTTTGTGTGTTGGACTTCCTATTTTAATACAAAAGAGTTGTAATCCAAAAGACAATATCCGTATTCAAAGCCAAAAACTAAAAAATGGAAAAAAAATCGACCTACCGAACCCAAAATTTTAGGTACCTCTATGGACAAACAACATTTTGTTTTGGCTAGGTCAACATTCGTGTTGTGTGAAACGACCCTTTTCAAATTGAGAAATTGTGCCAGACCCAAGAACAAACATGCCTGCGTGCGTGGAACATGAACGGGTGTTTTATTAAATTAAACTGTGTTTTAATTGTATGAAGGAAGGGGACATTTCGATGGCTTTATTTGTTCACAGATGTTGTGTTTGTTGATCACTTCACGTCTCTTTCACTCGCGTTGCTGTCTGATTGATTAACTTTAACTTATACAATAGCCGCACTACTCCCCCACAACCAACTATCGTTGTTAATTTAATATGTGAATACGAACTGCCCTTTGGAGTCTTAAAGAACTTTTGTGTTACATGTGATTTACATGCAATCATAGTTTTTGTAATAACAATAATAACAAAAAAAAATATTTTATATAGCACCATTCAGGGCCCAGGCTGTTTTACAAGGAAAAAATACCAGACAAGAAAACAAGAAACCTTGAGCCAAGAAAGCGAGTCCCTTGACGGTGCAAAATGCATAAAGAGATAAAATAAATACCATGAATTTAATACATTCGGTGTGCCGACCCACAGTCTTGACCTGTTACAAAACTACTCAATGATCGGTGAAGTTGCTACCACCTCATTGCAAGGTTAATGTAACATGGTCAAACGACCGTAACTGGGTCGTTGTGGGAAGGAAAACATAATTTAAAGAGCTCCAACTTTTGTCCGTCAGAACAAACGGATAGACCCCTTGCATTGGCCGCCATCTTTGATGTCAAACAATGGAAACGTGTGCACGCGTGTAACGCGCCTCGTACAACTCTCAGCCAATGATAGGTCTTCGTTGACCTCAGTGAGTGCGCTGTTTGAGTCTTGTGACGTCACGTGCAAGAGAGTCTAATGTTGAATTGGGGCTTTTCTTTTGTCACGTTGAACTCGTGAGCTGAGATGCACGATTTACTTGTGAAAAATTCCCAGCAACGTTGTTAAGATAATATCAAGAGCAGTTTCTGTTGATGATGTCGACTGATAATTACAGTCTATAGAGTTGTTGTTTTTTTAAACAAGCCCCCAAAACCCTTATTTATTTATCTATTAATTAAGTGTTTAATTATCAAATTTTTGTATACAAAGTTTTCACCTTTGGCGCAGAGCATTTTTTGCCCAAGCTGCAGGAAATGCAATTAATAATTTCCTGCGCAGACCAAAAAAAGGGAAAACTTAAACGTAATGCTTTACAAGTTGATTAAAGAAGAAACCACAGGCGTGTTTGGATCATCAGTTTCTCAAAGACGGTGTGACGTGCGTGTATTCTGTTTTTGCTGCTCAAAGCCAGCAGGAAATCTCGGAGATAAGTCATAATAGCTAGCTTTTTCTGAACAGAAAATTTTGTTAGAGTGACGTAAACATTGTGTTTACTATCTAAAATGCATTTGTCTGTTAATTTGTAGTTTTTACCTGTTGCGGGGAAATTAGGCTTATGGCAAATTTTCTAAAATCTTTTGGGAATTGAAATATCTGACTTCCGGATTAACTTTGATCTACGTCAAAACAGTTTGTGACTGAAGTTGGTTTTCGCTTAACCAACACTAGATTAAATGTGTTATGTCTAAGAGGAAATACTAATCAGGCACACGACACCCATGCTGTGAGTATATAACCTTTCAGTGACATTCCCCTGGTGCATGGAAACGCCAGGCATTATTTTGATTATCAAGACTGAAATAATTGCTTGAAATTGAATAGACCAAGCTTATAGTGCGTCGCGCAAGTTGTATTGTATTTTTTTTACATTTTTTCATAAAAGAGGTTACTTAAATTGTGATTCCACAACCTTCTCTAGATTGTGAGTTGTTACACCACCAGCTCTTTTCGGAGCCAACACAACCAACTCCTAAGAGATACTTCTATGTTCCTTCCACAAACCTCTCTAGATTGTGAGTTGCTACATCACCAGCTCTTTTCAGATCCAACACCACTCCTAAGAGATATTTTTATGGTGCCACCGCAAACTTCTCTAGATTGCGAGTTACACTATGGTGCACCAGCCCTTTGCTCTTTTTAGATTATGTGCTTCGTGTTAAACCTGCTCATAGCTTTAAGTTACACTGTCGACTATTGTTCATTAGAAGACAATTATTTGGAGTCATATCCCTCTGGCTACCGTTACCCTTCACGTTGGTCATTAAAGGCGATAAGCTTGAAGGCATTGGTTTCTTCACTCGGCAATTAATGACCGTCTGCATCGTCTGCATCCATGAATCAACGGAGCTACACATTTTGATTTGATAATGTTTGCCCAGTATCCTTTTATGTATTTGTCCAGGAGGCATCTTTGACATTTTGTTTGCAAATAAACATTGCACTTTTACAACTAACCGAGCCTAGCCGTAAACACAGTTTGTCATTCCAAAAGCCTGAATTATTCCACGTTATTGAAGCGAACAGGCAGTTCAACCAAAGACTTTATGCAAATTTCTTCACAGATTATCAACATGTCTAGACTTATTCTGAACATTTCAATTATTGCAACATAAAAACCAAAATGCCATCCAATATTTATTGTTCGACCAAGTTGTAAAGCTGTTAAATATAGTATACAATAGTGCCCCCTCTCTCTCTCAATTCTTACTGTATTTATTCATGTAGCCTGACGTCACTTAATGAAGCATTACGTGCGAGCATTCTTAATTCAGAACCAAATTTTTATTGTTCGACCAAGTTGTAAAGCTGTTAAATATAGTATACAATAGTGCCCCCTCTCTCTCAATTCTTACTGTATTTATTCATGTAGCCTGACGTCACTTAATGAATCATTACGTGCGAGCATTCTTAATTCAGAACCAAATTACATACAATCGTACGCACATCGTGCGCCTCAGTCCTCGTCGATCAATTTCTAATAGACAATAGGTTCATTATGTTCTTTGCATGAAATATTTACTGTTCTACTGAGTTATATAGCTTTTAAATGTAGCAAAAATAGTAACATACTCCCTCTCAATTTTGACTGTATTTATGTTGAGCCTTACGTCACTAGTTGTACTATATGCATTTTATGCGAACATCCATAATTAATGATCAAATCGCACACACATCGAAGGGCCGAGCCTCAGTCCTCGTCATTCAAGTTCTATAGTCGAAGACGAGATTTATTATGTTTTACACTCATTTCCTCTGTCTTTTATACTTGAAGAAAAGTCAAGCCCTCTGTTCCCTTGGCTCGCATAAACATTGAGGATAATTCCGAATGCCCCCCCCCTGACTTTGGTTTTAGATTGTGAGCCATCCATGCTAAAACGCCAGCTCCTTGTAAGGTTGTACTCATAGCTTAATGCAGGTGGTGAAGGGTTAGGTAGAGCTGGCAAAATAGTCGCAGATCAACCATATACACAAAATAACAACTATGTGAAAATTTGGGCTCAATCCGCTGTGTGAGTCAGGAGATCTTAGTGAAAAACCATGCACAAGTTTCAGCGTGTAAAGACATTGTCTGTAATTGTAGTTGCAACAACCGAACTCAGCTGTTGTTGTTTTTTTACAACAGGTTTTCAGATACAGTTTTCTCGAATATGACTTCGTTTCAGAGGGAAATATTTCATAGGAAAACAATTTATCGTATAAACTCAATAACCAGTGAGCTTTTAGACCTAAAAGAAGATGGTATTCATTGTGTTTTTGGAATATATTTATTGTTCGACCAGGTCATAAAGCTTTTGAATACAGCATCTAAAATACCCCCTCTCAATTCTGACTGTATTTATTTAGAGCCTCAATGTTGACTGTATTTACTTTGAGCCTTACGTGTATTATTATGCATTTTATGTGAACAGCCTTAATTTATGATAAAATTACACACCTATCCATCGTGCCTCAGTTCTCGTCGTTCGAGTTCTATAGTAGAATACGAAACTTGTGTTTTACATTTATTTCTTCCGTCTTCTATACTTGCAAAAAAAGCCAAGCCCTCTGTTCCTTTGGCTCAATATTTTCTACAATGCAAGAATTCCGAATGCCCCCCCCCCTGACTTCGGCTTGATTGTGTGGGTAGGCACACACACCGTTGTGGGGACTTTTACACAATGGAACAAAGGTCCCCACAACGTTTTTCTTTGTTAAACCGGGTCCCCACAAGGTAATTCTTTAGAAAAGGGAATAATAGAACAACAATAGCAAGTCCCCACAACTCTGCGTGCAAAAGACATTGTGAACCATCCGAGCTAACACGCCAGCTTCTTGTAAGGTCGTACCAGAGCGGATAGGCTGCAAGCTTTACTCATAGCTTAATGCATGTAGTGAAGGGTTTTAAAGGTAGAACTGAAAAGGTAGTCGCAGATCAACCATACACGAAATAACAAACCTGTGAAAACTTGAGCTTAATCCACTGTGTGAGTCAGGAGATCTTTAGTGAAAAACCATGCACACTTTTCAGCATGTAATTAATTTTGAAACCGAAATCAGCTGTTGCGTTTTATTTTTACATTTTTTCAGATACAGTTTTCTCTAATATGACTTTATTTCAGAGGGGAATATTTCACAGAAAAAAGTGATTCACGCATAACCAAAAAGCTTTCAGACTAAAATTTAAAAATAATGGTTTTCCCCTTAACCAATCTTGTATAATACCTTTAAGCTACACCATTATTTGTTTAAAATGTGTTTCATGGTGGCCCATTGAAAAGCATCTTAGATGACATGGCTGGCTACCATTAATGAATAAAGTTATTTATTAATATTGTTATTATTTTAAACGGTAAATGATGTTCTTAGTGTTCAATACCAATTTTGTCATGGACAGTTTTAATGAATTAACTTCCCACCCTTTGTTTTCAGACAAGTTTGAGCAGGAACTGGTTACCAGCCACACTGCCACATGAAGTGCATTAATACTGGTTTCCTGATAATGTTAGATTAGCGTATGTTTTTACGTACTTTGTTTAATCAAGCATTTACCCATTGTAATTATTGGTACCCGGCTGGCAATGAAACCAGTCACGTACCTTGTTGCAAATACTGTGAGAAAATACAGGGGAAATAGAGCAAAACCAGTAAAATCCTCTAGTAGTTTTAGTTGAAGTGCATCATGGTGAAGTTATGACTTTGCCCAATTGATGTGTGCATCAGCGGGGATTACGCAGCAAGCGTGGCCGAACCTTGCCGACGGCAGTGCCGCTAGTCCATCGGCCCATGACATCGCTATCGGATCGAAACACTCGATGTTCGGCAGGGGATCCTCGTTTTCATCATCCTTGCCGCCGATGATGTAGGCTTTATCACCTGAAGAAAGACAAACCCATAATCAACAACGAATGTACGTCTCAGGGAGACTCAAAGGCCGTGTCCAAATTGACCTCTTGGATTGGCCGCCATCTTTGATGTCAACAATAGAAACGTGCGGGGGTCTTTAGTCGGGTCAGAACTGACCCAGACAAGGGTCTTTAATATGACCCATACTCATTCCCGGGTTGGCCTACTACTGTTCATCCCCTAATTGAATACTGTTCTCCAATTTGGGCCGAAGCTTCTGCCTGTCATTTATCTTTATTAGACAGCGTGCAAAGCGTATTGTTAACCTTGGTGGTGAGGGGTTGGGATCAACGTTACAACCTCTTTCCCACCATAGGTCTAGAGCCAGCCTCAGTATTTTCTACAGATATTTTAATGGTGAATGTACCTCTAGTACTGGTTCCTCATATCAGGATGATTGAGCATGAAGCCAGGCGTGCTGCATTTTCTCACCAATAAAATCTTGCTTTGCTTGAGATGTAGAACAAAGAGACAGTCCAACAGCTTTGTTTCATGTACTGCATCTCTTTGAAACTTCTTGCCTGGTGAGTGTTTCCCTCAATTCTACAATCTAGACTCTTTTTAAGCGAAATTTTAATTCCTACCTTCAGCTCCCTTGAGTTATTTTCATCTTAAGTATTTTCTTTTTGTAGCCCCTTACAAAGAGTGGCTTTTTGCCTTGTTTGGGGCGAAGTTACTATTTTTAAAAGCATACCTGCAGAAGTTTCATCATTCCTATGAGATTAATAAGCTTAACAAGATTTACGTACCCACTGTGACTGTATTTGCATCATGGCGACCCTGCCAGAGGTCAGTCACAAACACCCACTTGTCCGTACGCTCATCGTACATCTCTATCGTCGACCGTGATTGGTTCTTGTCTTTCGAATCGCTGGAATCGCCCACAAATCCACCAATCATATAAAGTCTGTCTGCCATCTCAAGGAGGCACGTGTGACAACGGGGGACGCGTAAAGAAGTTACAAGTTTCCAGCTTTTGTTTCAAACAAAAATTGAGAGCATTGTAATAAGCGATTTGCATGCTCATTATTTTGATTATTATTATTGTTTTATATTATTGACGTAGAGCAGTAAACAATTTATTATGTTTAATAAAAGGTAAATTATATATTTCCACAATCGTTGTTTAGTTTCCTGTTTTAAATGTAACGTTAATCTGACAATGATTGCTGTTATTGGTAGCGCGGGTTACTTGTTACTGTATTTTTATTCTTCACACACAGACATTGTGATTAGAATGGATTCATTTGATCGTGACCTAGAGTCCAAAACAAAATTCATTATTAATTCCCAAAAATGCATTTGTAAAGTGATCTGTCCACCCACGATACACGACACAGTAATATCAGAAACATTAAGATTAATGATGTAATAAGTCCATTAAATGCTGAATAAACACGGGTTTTTGATGTTTGAAGTATTGCATGATAAGGAATATTGGAAGTAACTATATCTAGTAAAATTGCGATTAAAACCTTGTGTAAATCTCTTCTTTTTTCGACCGTCTCTGTTCTCCTCCCAAACGAAATTTTAACATGGTTGTATCCGCAAGTTTGCTAGTTATAGTTTCTGTTTAAACATGGGTGAATTTTAAATAAATGCATTCAAGTTTAAAATTGCACACATGTACGTACTCGTCTCGAAACGCATTGTAGCAGACAACATCTGTGGGCACTGTCGACGTTTCGGCCAAACTGTCTTCAGGGAAGCCACCAGCCACCCATAGTTGACCGCGGTAGACGGTTACGGCCATGCCGTACCGAGGCGACGGTAGCGAAGCTACGTAGCGCCAGCGGTCAGTCGACGGTGAATAACACTCCACTGTTGCCAGTGTGCTAAAAGAAAGTCACATTGTCATTATGTGCTGAGAACATAGCTCTATGTTGTGATGCGATGTTGTTTGTTTACTTGTTGTTTTGATTTGTTGCTTATGATGGGTTTATAATGGAATATGGAAAAACAACCCAGACTGATTTCGTTATGAAATAATCCCAAAATGCCTGGCCCTAAAGTAAAATGAATAATAATAATAATAATCCGTTTTATGTACTTTAAAACGTACACAATTTATGATACTGTTGAAAAGTTGCTTCGATTCCCCGTTCAAGCATACACGCCTACATCTTAAACAGTTTGATTAACATTTCAAAATGTGACCGTATGATTAATAACGTTTCAACAGTTTGTTAATAATGATTGTTATCACACTGCACCATAGTTCCAAGAGTTGTAACCAGCATCCTGTCTTGATTCTAGCCTTGCGCATGTTGTGGTGACTGTATAAATCCATGAAAACAGCTATAATTTCAATCCCAACGTTACACGTCTTCAAATAATTTAATTTATATCATCAAGTCTACAAAATACTTCAATAGTGTTTTACCGTCCTGCGTGATCTTGACCTCCGACCGCGTAGAGCTGGCCAAACAGCGCCGTTACCTCGTGAAATACCCGGGCGGTGTGCATTGGCTTTGCCTTGCTCCACTCATCATTCTGCACGTCGTATTTCAGAACGGAATTAACGGGTTTGAGAAAGTCGTCACCATCAGCATGTGGATCTGAACCACCTGTAATTGTCAATTCCATAATTGAAAACCTTCTTTTAAAAAACACATTGCCTTCGATCGGATTGGCACTTTGAGTTATGAAAAAATGTTTGTTATCAAATGAATATGATTTTAAAGATATTGTAAAAGCAGAATGTAATAATTCCCATGAATATCACTTGAAATTGTGTGTTCATGGTTTTTTTTAAGGCAGACCGTATGTTTCGCTAGTTGTATTTCAAGAGGCAAATTTATTATTTATTAATCACTACTCACTAATTACAACACAATGTAGGTACTTTTGTCATGGACAACCCTTAAAAAGGACAATTAGTAATTCCAACTGGAATTTATTATTTTTTTTTTTGGAGAGATTTGAAGGCATCGTGCCCCTTTCAAATGTTCCACTGAGTGTGATTTACAAAGGTGGTGTTGCCGGGGAGAAACGTTTCTCAGTCAAATTACAGTTTGGTGAGCAAATATAAGCTGGGGACTGGTTAATCTCATCTGGTGATTTTTTTTGGCTGGTAGAGTTTATAACTCTGTTTCTCGGTTAAGCTTGATAAATTTGTAATTGATGTAAAATGAATTGATGGGGATTTAGGGTTTTGTCATTGGATAATAAAGAGTTTACTTTTCTTGTGTTTTCTAAATGGAACTTTTAATTTGAATTAACCAGAATCTGTCTCTAAAGACAAAAGCAGTTAATTTTTGGAAGAGTTATTTCCTACGAGTCTTTTCCTAAATCTGTTAGAAAGCCTGCCATGTGCAAATTAAATGAGGCACTCAATCGTATAGACCTTTGCCATTGATCGGCCGTCTTGATTTTCTCCCATTCAAATCAATGTAACCAAAACGAGGCTGGAAGGGACACTAGTCTGGTTACTTTTTTTTTACAATGAATATTGGCATCCATTATAGTTGTTGTATACAAAGAAAATGACCAGGATAGTTGTAGCATGATGAATGTCTATTGTTTAAAACTTACCGATAACGTACACAAAGCCATGGAGGAAGTGCACCACGTGATGATTCCTTGCCGCTGGTAATTGCGTCAATCCCTGCCACTCGTTCTTATCCAATAAGAACGCTTCCATCGAACGGCCCATCACCTCTGTCTCTCCGCTCTTCGCAACACCGCCGACCGTGACGATGACATCGGGTCTGCGCATCTTCTCCATGTGCCGAGTAACGGGCCACGCTATTGGTCCTCTCGCCAAAGCTTTTGGATTGGATGCTGTAAGTCGATAGTCGCTCGTGAGGCGGGGTGCAAAGTTGTTCCTGACATTTTTGCGAGGTGTTTCTGCTGAATTTAAGGCCTTATTTACCACGTGTTCAGTTTGAGGCTGTATAGAAATGATCATTACTACATGAAGAATTGTTTTATTGTATTTAATCACAAACGTTTAAAAATGTAAAACTACAGCACTACTTCTAGTTCTCCTACCGTTAACAGTACGGAAAATTCAACTGATAGTACGTAACATTCATCCGATAGTACGGAACGTTCAATCGACAGTACGGAACATTCAATCGATAGCAACCGTTAAACATGACTTTTCCATCTTTGATGCCAAAGTTTTGTCTCTCCGAATATTGAACACATCAAGTTATAAACCACATGGGAAACTGACTATGCAAATTTTAAATAATTTGGGTTTGCACAAAGAAAAACAATATTTAACGTGAGATGTTATTCTCTCTTGTTCGCAATGGTTTATATGAAATCGATATCTAATATATCAGACCAATAGCACAAATCCCAAACGACAATGAAGTCGTTTTTCCCAATCTTACCATCGACAAGGGTTCAGGACTTTGTGTTGTTTTCTCGTGAGTTTGTTGACCGGATTTGGAAACGTCTTCAGGCGTGGATGACGAGGTTTCGCGTGTTGAGGCTACCTCATGTGGGAGAGGTGCTCCTGATGGGGTTTGAATGATGAGGTTCGCCTCCTTTGATGTGTGTACCTCGCTTTGAACAGTCTACACGGGAGGAACAAATACGTGATACTTTGTTGAGACAATAACCTTTAAGTTCAGTCGGAACTACTTTAGCATCATACATGCAGTACTGACTGAAAATTTTAAATAATTTGGGGTTGCACAAAGAAAAACAATATTTAACTTTAGATGTTATTCTCTCTTGTTCGCAATGGTTTATATGAAATCGATATCTAATATATCAGACCAATAGCACAAATCCCAAACGACATTGAAGTCGTTTTTCCCAATCTTACCATCGACAAGGGTTCAGGACTTTGTGTTGTTTTCTCGTGAGTTTGTTGACCGGATTTGGAAACGTCTTCAGGCGTGGATGACGAGGTTTCGCGTGTTGAGGCTACCTCATGTGGGAGAGGTGCTCCTGATGGGGTTTGAGTGATGAGGTTCGCCTCCTTTGATGTGTGTACCTCGCTGTGAACAGACTACACGGGAGGAACAAATACATGGTACTTTGTTTGAGATAATAACCTTTAAGTTCAGTCGGAACTACTTTAGCATCATACATACAGTACGGTAGATAAGTGATGGGATTGTGCCATTGATGAATACAGGCATTTCAATACTAGCCTTGGTCTTTTGAATATACCTCCATTTGCCTCTGCTTCATTGTGTCTGAACTAACTTATATTCTTGTAGTTCTTTATGGATCTTTGTTCCACGGACCTTCTATATAACTACAGTTATGTACAATTTGAAATGTGGAATTAAATGTTGAGTTGAATTGAATAGAAAAATACAATCATGGAATTTGGCACACAGTCTCATAGTAATTGCAGCCTTTTTTGCCCTGTTATTTGAAAATTGCTTGTTGTTCTAACTATATTTTTTCAAAAGATCTGCTATGACGCTATTCCCGAATACATATAAAACAAACTGATTTGTTTATACAATGACGGTATTTAAAAGGAGTCTTACGTCTGACACGTTTGTTAAAGCCGACGAAGTCTGCGATGTTTTGGCGAGCGGCTGAGCTAATTCTAATTGAGGTTCTGGTTGAGATTGAGGCAATGGTGAGGCTGATGCCGATGAGGCTGATGTCGATAAGGCTGATGTCGATGAAGCTGATTTCGATGAGGCTGATGCCAATGAGCCTGATGCCGATGAGGTGTTCGGAGGAAGTTCACTGGAAATCAGTGTCTGAGAAACGAGCTTGCCCTCATGCAATGTAGCCTTCTTATTTTGTGGAGACAACTTGCTCTAGTAGAGAGTGGAGGCACAAAGTTAACCCTCAAAACAAAGTTTATGAAGTTAGAATGAGTGACTTGTTTGTACCATCGAATACCACTAGACAGATGTTTTCCTTCTGAAGCTAAGAGTAACCTTTGCAATATGAAAAATGTTATCTCAAAAGTAAATTGAAATAAGAATGTTCTTTTAGTTTTATAATTCTCACTGTGATATGCGTTAAAGGTAGGGTCATACTTTGGTAATGACCCCGTTGGAAATACTGTGTTATTTCTATCCGAAAGCCTACTTGTTATAAAGATGGAAATGGTAGTAAGCATCCTGCGAAATTATTTCGTCTGAAATGCCCCCCGTTGATTAGAAATAAAAAATTTAAAAAAATAATTGAATCTGTGAAACGATTCATGCATGAATCGGTTGGGTTTTTTTTAAGGTTTTTTTTTAGGGCTGTTGTCCGTTCGCGAATGGTGTGGCCAGCGATGCTTTTGGTACCCGCTGTCACCTCGCTAAACTTTGATGACATTCTTGTGAAAAAACTGTGACAGCATTTTACTGTTTTCGTAATAAGTAGACACTGTATTCAACTGAAACTTTCAAAGGTGACTTTTATTGTGTCTTTCTTGACATCTTTGCCTACAAATCAGCATTGCGTTGACAAAAACAACGGATACCTTACCTTTAGAACTGAATACTGAGTGGTTTTTACAGGAAAAATAACTTCAGGCTGTCCGAAAAGAAGAACAAAAATTTTTGCACTATTGTTTCAAAAGCCAGAATAAGAATACCTTCTAAAGGTATGGATTTACCTCTGATCGCACTTGCTTATCTACAGCCAAGGTCTTTGTCTTGCTGTCGGATTCCGTTTCAGTGGATTGAGGTTGGTTTGAAATCTTCTTTGCTGTAGATTGATCTGATAACGGGTCTGCATTTTCTTCTTCATTGGTCATCTGAAATCAGAGAACAAGAAGATTTGACAGAAAAAAACAACACTGGCTTGCATTCCAATCGGGCAAGTTTACGGGTCATTACTATATCATTCAAACAGTGAATAATAGTTATTTTGAATTCAGGGCCCAATTTCAAAGAGCTGCTTAACGGCTGATTGTGTGCTTACTGCGCGAATTTCCATTTCATAGCACTGTTAACACGAAAAGGCGGGCTAACCTTCCCATGCTTACTGTATGAAAATGAATGACGTAACAGAATGCAAGACCATGGTGAACGCGCAAGCTGGCCGCCTAATTTTGTTCCTAACCAGTGAAATATGACTACGCTTTATAATAAGCAAAGTTGTCTGCTATAGTTAGCAAGAAAATGTGTTTACCGTTAAGCAGCGCTATGAAATTGGCTCAAGATGTTTCAATGTTTCAATGTTTGTGCTGCGATGTTGCGTGTTCTGTGTGTGTGTGGGGGGGGGGGGGGGTTGTTCAATGCGATGTAGAAATTAATAGGGGCCTCCTCAGACTGTATAGAAAGGAGCTGCACGGGTTTTCTCAAATCATTTTGATTATAATGGTATAGATAATAACTTTCATGGTGAGGACAGTATTAAGTATAGTTATCTTCGCAAACCACACAACAAAAAAGTTTGTTTTTTTTATAAGCCTGTATAACAATTTATAGGCATTGTTTTAACACCCAAAATGTAAAGTCTCATAATGTCGTAGTAGTCCCTAAACCCAACGTCGATGTTTTAAACAGTCTTTTAAGTTTGCCGGTTTTAAAGCTTGGAATGATATTTCTTCCTCTTTCTTGAAAGTCCTCCAAGTTGACTATTTTAAAGGATTAATAAGAAACTGTGCTTTAAGTAATTGTCCTTTTTTGTTCATCCTTTGATTTTCGCCTGGATGTCTTTTGCCTTTGTTTGTTTGTTGTATTTCCTCTAAGACATTGTAATAAATAAATATATTTATAATGAAATGGGGCTTTTCCGAACAATGATGTAACCTGTATATGCGGTTCTGAACCACAAACCTTCCCCTACTGGACCAGAAATGTGATACATGAAATCTTTTTGCTAAATTTTTACCATGCCCAATGTGACAGAGGGCCCCCTCCCCCCCCCCAAAAAAAAAAGTGTTTGTGCACTACTTCGCATTCTTTTCTGAAAGATCCTTACTACAGCATATCAAGGGTAAAAACATTTTTTTCGTTTAATTAAAGATGATGTTGAATATCAGAATATCTCCTTCCTTAAAAAAACACCTAACTTTCCTACTCATCTGTTTTTTCTTATTAAATACAACGTTCTTTATCCTTTTAAAAAGACGTATATTGATAAAAAAAAATCCCGTTCCTCACCTTGTGATATCTGTCACGACTGAGCTGAGCAGACGTCACGAGTAGTTTGTGGACGTCATCATCTGTCAGTTTCTCCTTTGACATTCTTCGTGACCTTTCATTGGTATCACTTGTCGTTGCCAAGGAAGTTCGCTGTCTGTAAACCGTCTCGACCTTTGACTTCACTTCCGGTATTTGCATCAACTGCTCATCGCCCTCAATGTATTTTTCAAGGTCTCTGGACGAGATGTAATGGAATCGGACTAGCTTTATGAGTATCGGCGCGCTTTTGAGACCATCCTGCCCATTATGGCGGATCCAGGTTTTGGCGGCAAGCAATTTATCTAACTCGCTGTCGACATTCACGTTGTCGTCTGTCATGAGACTCACCAGCGTCTCAGCGGGACATTTCAGGAATCCTTTGGTTCGACTGACGGCCATGAAATTATCAAGGACAAAACTGCGAATGTTGGCGTGGAGGGATGCTAGATTGGCTTGTTTTGATACAAGAAGGGCTTTCAGACAACTCTCAATGTTGTAGCTTTGGAGGAATTCCCTACCAAGTTCCAGCACTCGGGCCACACTCAGGGAGTTTGCAGTCTGCATTGTAGTACGCACGTTCCCCCACCTCAGGTCGATCTCTGATGTGTACATGTAACTTAGTAGTCTCTCAAAGCCAGGGGCCGAAACCAGACCGTCAATGGAAATTCTATGTGGTAGACTCACCTCAGCCGCTTGTTTTAGTAGTAAACTCAGGAAGTAGTCACTGTGGGTTGCCAGGACGACGCTATGGGCGGGAAACTCTTTGCCTTCTACTATGACGATGGTGTCGCAAAGTTTATCATTGGCCCACATGACGTACAATGTGTTCATGCCGTTAAGGGCGGTGTTTACCACAAACGAATCTCTAACTTTAGTCGTTTCGGAGTTGTGCCTCACCCGGCGTCGTCTGGCGTTTGAAGTTTTGTTTCCACTGTCTGGAATATTAAAAAACAGAAACTCAACAATGTAAAAGGTCTGTACAGTGAGTATTGGTGGGTTACAGTAGCAAGGGTATTTCCAGAAACGCATCCCCCACAACTAGGCCGTGGGCCAAAACCTGTAACGTGCACTATCGTCTTAACTTCCGAGTGGCAATTTTTTCTATCGTAGTAGTTTGGAATGTATATAACATTTACCTGTTCCCATTTGATCTGCTTGCACATTAATGAGAAATTAAGCAAGAAAAATTGCCTGTTTTGCCGATGTTATGCCGTAAGATGGCGCTGTTCTTCAACCTCGAACCATTATTACCGTTAATGTAACTTGGAACCTGTGTCAATGTTATGCCGTAAGATGGCGTTGTTCTTCAACCTTGAACCATTATTACCGTTGTGTACTACAGTACTAACGTAACCTTGAACAGAGGTGTCAAATCAAGTTGGCTGCGCCCAGGGAAATTTGGGCACCGGTGGGCGTGTGTGTCGTTTGATTGAGAGTCAAAGGGGGAAAATAACCCAATTAACGGCAGTTAGTTGCCAGAAATTTCGTGACTGAAACAAAAGATGGAAACTTCTTGATGGGAAACAACAAGAACTGACTGAAAGAAATAAAAGCTTGGTGGACAAACATGTGCCCGACGCCGGACTCGGCTGATGAGTGACAGTGTGTGTGTTGTTGTTACTAACATAAGTAAGTCTTAAGTTAAGTGCTAGTGTTTTGTTAAAATTAAAAACGTAGGCCTGTCCTATATAAACACAAAATAACCATACAACGTTACACCTGTGACATTTGAAGTTTGAGAGAGTACAAAAATGGGCAATTTTGTATAGTGAAGGCCTAAAAAGCATCCGTTTTTAAGTTGTTGTAACTCTATATGTTTTAATTACCGACAGTATTTTGATATTATAAATAGCTTTTTTAATACTGTTAATAATAGTTTAGGCCTGCATAAATAAAATATAGAGTAGAGAATGTCTAAAGGGTTTTTATATAGAAGGCCCTGCTATTTAATGCTTTGGCATACATTTTTTCATTTGTATTATGTCGAGAGGGTGGGTATTATTAGTACGGACAATTTTGTGATGTCAATTTGTAATCTCTTAACCTGCATTTAGTCTAAAAAGTAATTAGTTTTTACACAAATGAGGAGAAAAAATTTAGATTTCAAATTATTTTCAAACTGAAGACTGTGTATTAACCCTAACCATGCAAACATATTTGAATCCTCAAATGTTAATGTGATTTTACACACACTCTGGTGTCTTTCAAACGTGGCATGACTTGTGTAATTTATTTTTATTTGGGGACGCCATTCCATTCTGGGTAAAAGACTTTAGCGTGATGTCTTTCCACCCAGGGAAAGAATCCACAAAAACACCTATAACATTTTTAAAAAGATAATTGATAAACAAGTTAAAACAATTTAAACTAAAATTAAGCAATGTTTCAAAACAATCATCAACCCACCCACATTTCCAGATGAGGTGCTGTAACTTGTGTCTCTTTTACACCATGTTCATGCTAGTATCATTGTCAATGTTTATCCATAAGTCTTTCTGATTTCAAATTGCCTCTTAAAGTGTCCTTGGTTCTAATTTAGTGAAGAACATTCAGGGTTTTGTTTTATATCGTGGATTTGGTTTATTTGGATTTTTATTTGAACGAACCTTTTGAGATCAGTGACGTGCATCCGACTCCCAAGCCCTCCGGCATTTCCCCGGCCCTTGTTTTCTGCTCGTTGCTGGATCGCTCTGTCAATGAGTTTTCAGGGTCCTCGTCAGGGACGACAGAGACGAGTTTCTCCTCCCCTGGCTGTAAGCTAGCACTTTCAGTCTCATTTGCCGAGAAGTAACTGTCGCTACAATCACTCTCTGCCCCATCCATAGTCTCCATTCAGTTGCAGATCAAAGACATTGGATCATTCTTCAAAGTAATTTGGTTTTAGTGGAGACTTCAAAATGGAAGTAGCAAATAATGCAGTGGTGAAACACTCCGCACATCATGATGACGGTTCTTAAGTAACTTTGTTGTGCATACTTTACTTGGATACTTTATGTTGTGTGTTTGTGTTTGAAAGCCACGCGCTCACCACTCGTCCACACACGTACAATAAGTACGTTGCGATGGTAAACATTGGAAGTCGTGCGTACAGCGCGTGGGCATTGCGCGCGTCACAACACGCGCATACACGCAACAAACGCGGAAGCAGACACCGTTCAATAACGCCCGCCTGGGTTCAATTTCATAGAGCAGGGGTTAAATTCATAGAGCTGCTTAAGCACCAAAAAAAATAGCTTAGCACAATAAAAAGTATGCTTACCAGAATAAGGTTTACAAGCCAAAGTACTACATCACATACAGTGACATAACATTGTGTTTGTTTGTTTGTTTGATTTTTTCTTTCTTTTTTCTTTTTTTCTTAGTTCTTTTCCTCTTCTCTCTTAAATCAAAATGTAGACCAAACCGAGACTGAGAGAACTAATAGTCGGGTACCTTTTTGGTACGGAACATGGGAACGACTTTGGCTGTATGATTAGGCGCGGGACGTAAAAGTAATCAAGCATGTTTCCATTAGTATAATCTATTCATTTTTAATTCATCTAACTTTTATCCGCTTAATTAATTTATTGGTTGTTGACTGCGAAGAAGATGAACATTGTTTTCAATAAATAATTCTTATTAAATTGGTTTTTTCATTTCCTTTTTTTTTATAATAATAAAACACACACACACAAGCACACGCATTCCCCTTTTCAATTTTAGGAAACTTTCCGTTTCTCGTAGTTCCGAAATTTGCAAGATTGATTACTCATAATAGTTATGGCGTAATTTAAAATGTATATAATACATGTTCCGACTTAATACTTGATTCCTAAATTCTCCTCAGTCGAAATGTCAGATTAACTGGAATTATTAAGTGCCTCAAAGTAATCGTAGAAAATGAATACTACATTGAATTCTGTCGAATAATTCCTTCATAAAGAGAGGGCATACCTTTGGTAATTGCTCCTATAATTAATGGCCATAAAAACTTACTTGGTAAGAAGCACTGCAGCTGTTGATAATGTATAACATTTTGAGAAACGATTCACTTCTAAGGAATGTGGCTTTAGAGAAAGGGATTCAAAAAAACTTCCAATCTGAGAAACGTTGTATGCATTCTTATTAAATCGGTTTTTTCATTTCCTTTTTTTTTAATTTATAATAAAACACACACACACAAGCACACGCACTCCCCTTTTCAATTTTAGGAAACTTTCCGTTTCTCGTAGTTCCGAAATTTGCAAGATTGTGTATTTCAATTACGGAATAGTCTTCCTGCGTGGATATAATCGCTCAAAAACGCTTTTCAAAAAGGATTAGTTTTATTATATATATCTACATTTATATAGGATTAGAACAATCGAACGGTTTCAAAAACCAAATGTGTACTTTGCCTCTTTTTTTTACAAAATAAGAACTTTTGCATCACGTACGTTTTTCTTTCTATCTTGTGTTTTTGAAGAGAGCTTCCAAGGTCAAATTCAGTTTTGGGATGCACTCAATTTCCAAAAGCTCGAGTCCTGATGAAAGTTAGGGGAAAATGAGAAGTCTCTGACCTTACGTTAAAATGGGTGAAAAATGTCAATGTATTTGACACTCTTTCGGAGCAACATTTGAAACGTGATGTCATTGGACATAAAAAAAAACCTAAGGGGTCTGTACATTCAAATGAGGGAATGTTTGTGTCAGACATAGGTCAAATTCAATGCCGTTTTGATTGAATATCATCGAAATTCAGGAACAAAATTCAATGGACTAAAACAAAATCTCTGTAGGCCTACAAACATACAGACAATTTGAAATGTAATGCCATCGAGCGTTCGAAAATGTTATGGACATTCATAAGGTTTGTACAGTGAATGTCTACCTTGCACACATCGATATTGGGCATTGCTTTTTCAATATTGGACATTGAAAATTCACATATGTTTGTACAGTGAATGTCTACCTTGCACATCGATATTATTGTTCATTCACATACGTTTATACAGCGAATGTCTATTTTGCCGTTTTGATATTGGACATTGGACATTGGACGTTCACATAGGTTTAAAAGTGAATGTCCACCTTGTGTACTTCGGTTCTTGACATTAGACAGCTTTCTATACGTAACTTAATGCCGTCCCCAAGACAAATTATGTGGAAATTGACATGTAAAAGTTTCTTCCTCACGGAATTTGTTGACCGTAAATTGATCCGTGTGACATGGCCCTTACCATGAACTTATTCTTAAAGGTCAGAGATTGGTAAAAATTACTCCAAAAATGTATGATCATAAACGTACTAGGTGAGAAGCAATGCAGCTGTTGATAGTATAACTTATTTTGAGAAAGGACTCCCTTCAAAATATGGTTTGGAAAATGTTCACCCAAAAACATTTGAATCTGAAAAACAATTCATGCAGGAATCATTTCTCAGATTTCTGAGGGTAGGTGCCCGTTCGCTAGTGCTGCAGCCAGAGATGCGGTCGGTACTCACTGTCATCTTGTGAAGAAAAAAATCGTGACAGTTTTTTCTGTTTTCTCAGCAAATAGACACTGTATTCAGCTGAAACTTTCACGTGTGACTTTTATTGTATCTCTCTTTAAAAAGTTGCCTTTACATTAGCATTACGTTGACAAGGAAAAACAATAGCAAACAAAATCCAATCGATTACTCTATCTTTAAAACATGCACCTTCTTGTTTATGATCACCTGACAGGTGGGGTGGTTTAAGGACTGGGCGGGAGTAGGGGCATTCTGTATAACACCCACCGATACTAAATTGTATTACCATGTAGAATGTATCACTAAGAAAGAAAAATATCCCGTAATGAAAGTACAGGTTACTCGCCTTAGTTGGAAAACTTATGTTTTAACACATCTGAATGGTTCGCCAACCACACAAAAATCAAATGAGCATATTTGGCAGACAATAAAAGAAGCTAGAAAATGTTGTGATTAGGTCGTAGCGACGCTTTCACCTAAAAACTATCTGCACATGACACTGTACAACTTTAACATTGTTGGCATCATTGAGTTAACTACTTCCGGGTTACTTTTGTAACCTCTCTACATAACATCAATAGACAGGCCGGGGGTCGATGGCCTCCGTGACTTATTTATTTCCGGGTCACTCAGAGTGTCATATTCCTCGGAAGAGAACACGGCGAAGGTCTGGTAGTTCATGAAAGACGATCTGTGTGACTTCTTCTTCCTGTAACTGAACGACTGTCGGCTGCCTCTTACGTTGTACATGTTGAGGGCGCTCTTGAACCCACCTCGTATCCAGCCGTAGATGAGGCAGTTGAGGAACCCCTGTAGATTGGCTATGCAGCCTTGTAGCATAAAGAGAACGATGAGGTTCTCCGTCTTGGCGACATCGGTGTAGGTGATGATGCCGACGATTGAGGCTGAAAACACAATCGGAGGATTACGGAGGATTACATCAAGTTTCGTAGGGGTTGACGGTAACACCATGTGCATGAAATATCTCTCTGCGAGTTGTGGTGGTTCTGAAAACAATGTTGCAACATCCCGACGTTTCGATCAGTATGCTCCGATTGTCTTCAGGAAATGATCGAAATCGAAATTCACATGTACACTGCAATTAATTACTGATGGTAAAGGAGGCCGAATACCCAAACCAAGTGCGGTATGCCGTTTTCGCCCAAGCGGCCAAGCGGATACTCCTACGTTTGAGCAACATGTTTCAAAATGAAGTTTTCATAACTTAACGATATTAAGTCACATTTTCTTTCTTGTCATTATCCAAAGGTTTGATATTTGAAGTCGAATTACAACCAGTAGATAAGTTTTAAAATGGTGCTGTATTGGTTTATCATAGAAAAAAGGTTGATAGTTGGGCCCCGTATAGACTCGTCCGCATAAAAATGGTTGATTATAGGTGAATCTATTTTAGCTGAAAGCAGTTGATGTTTTGATATAGTTGACTTGTTGATTAGTGGACATTATGAGATAATTTGATAATATTCCATAACTTTTAGAAACTTGCAAAGAAATATACACTTGGTTTAGGAGTACGTGGAAATTGCAGCGAGGATATATAAAAACAAATACTTGATAAATTGGTGTTTTGGTAAACTTAAGACGACATAAATTAGACTTGTCCTGGTCAATGATTAATTGATCTAACCTGGTAACCAGCAGATAATGAAGACCAAGCAGTATAGGATACCACGATTGCGGATTCTTTTGGCTGCCTCGTATTGCTTATGGCTGACAACACCAAAGGATTGCTGACTCTTAGTAACCGCCTTGTGCGTGAGGTAATAAAACACCTGTAAATAATGAATTAGATGAAGAAAAAAATCATAAATAAAACTGAAAACTGAAGTCAGATACATCGGTGGTCTGAATTGAACTTGATCCTTGGGTCGATTTCACAAAGCACTTCGATTCATCTTAGGATGAGTTCTCAGTATTATCATAGTGATTTGTATTGTGACATCAGACTTTGCTTAGCATAGGAGTGATTTGGAGTTGAGATCAATCTTAACTCTTTGTGAAATCGAGCCCTGGTCCCATTGGCCGGACAAATTCTACCTCAGTGTGACCCGGAATAAGTGTCAAAATATCACCAAAATGTCGCAAAGTGATGCAGAATCCGAGCTTAAGGCCGTGTCCGAAACGGCGACTTCGGCTACAGCTACAGCTATGATCAGCGCGTCTGCCAGTGTTGAGGAATAGGCAGACGCGCGCAATCTAGCCGTAGCTCTAGCCGAAGTCGCCGTTTCAGACACGGCTTAAATCCCATTTTTAACCACTATCTGTGTCAGCCTGACTCAGAAATGGGTCAGGCCTCAATTGGATCCAGAGTCCAGGGCTCAATTTCATGTAAGCACAGAAAATTATTGCTTAGCAAAAACTGGTTACCAGCCAACATTCCACAAAGTTTACATTGTTGTGACTGGTGCCCCACTCATTTTTTGCTTAGCATAGAAAATTGCAGCTTTATGAAATTGGGCCCTTGTCTCATCTGACCCGGTAGTATTTAAAATGAATTGTTTGCTTGAAATTTACTTTTCTCGTGTGGTTATTCTTAAGTTTGGCTCTTTACTCGGTTTGTTAATCATTCTAAAACAAACCAACCCCCGACAAACAAAATAATACACACAAATGTAGCCTTGCAGTAACATTTTTCCAGAGTAACGAAATTCTGTTTTGTACACAAATTAAAGAAATCTAAGAGCCGATGTGTATGTCATTTGACACGAGTTGTGTGTAATCTCTGAATGACCTCCATCAAAATATAAATGAGAAAACACGTTTGATATTTGATTATGTTATAGCAAAGGGATTTATAAAAACAGAATGAAAAGTAAGTTTTTTGACTTACTACAATACCGATGCTGCAGAGAAAGAATGTCGTAATGAAAAAAGATTTCATTGCGAGTCGGCCTCCTGTACCTACGTCACTCCTGTCCTAGAAAATATATTCAACTTGATTAGTTTTTAGACTCTCTTAAGGCGTTTTAATTAAAGGGCCTTGTCACACGACGCAATTGACAGGAAAACAGTTACAGGCAATCTCCATGAAGAAAAGCCGTTCACATTTCAATGTCCATATACTTTTCTTGGGGATCATAAGACATTGTTTGAAAACTTACTCCTGAGCTACCAAAATGGCCCTGTACCATGCACTACACAGTTGGTTGCTTCTAAATTACTTTTGGGAACAGAATGGATAATTCTTCAATGGGAAAACATGGTTGTAGGGGTTGAGTACCGTAGGAAGTAAAAAGTGGGTAGGCCTTGGACTGCTACATTGCTTGAGTTGCAAAACAATGTTGGTGTTATGAGGTAATTACGAAGAGCTAACATCAATCAATTGCTTTATTTGCTGGTAATCGCGCCCCTGCCCTTAAACAAACCCACTTTTAAAGATCAATTTTGAAAAATAAACACCTTCTTCTTCTTTTTTTCTTCTTTTTTTGTACCGTTACAAAGTTAGGATGACGTATTTGATGTTTGAGATGGAATGCACGTTGCCGTTGTTTTGAAACCTACCCTTAAATTTGTGACGTATAGCCGTACGTCATTCATACATACACCAATGTCCATGGTTATTTTGTATTATCATAATTACTATTAGAAATCAAAAATTACACCGAACGGCTGATTATTTTCTGTAAGTTGTTGTGTAGCAATTATAATTTCAAAATAAAACATGGACCACCGTTTTTAGAAGCAAGATTTTGATCAATGTTTTCTTCTCTTGAAATAAATGTTGTGTCAAAGTTAGCACTTACTAGACAGGGGTCGTTTTTACGATGGAAAATCACCAGACATCTGCAAATGACGGAAACAAATTCGGGAAGTCAAAATTAGTGTACACTCTAAAACTCCTGTCAGAATTCTCCCGGATTCCGGGTTCCAGGGTGCTTGACCAATTTCTGGGTAAGTCTGACCCGGAAAGTTGTAAAACAATAGTGACTTTTAACATGGATTCAGTGTCATTTTGACACATTTTTGGGTCATTTTGACACAGATTCCGGGAAATACAAACCCAGTAAAGGTCACACCCAGCAGAATTCGGATCCATGTCAAGTCTGTTCTGGAATGTTTTAGAGCAAAATTACTATTAGTACAACAATAATGTCGTTAATGTATTCATTAACATTAACACTCAATACATGACAATTTGGGTGTTGGAGTTAGGAATATCAATACAATTTGAGCAGGGGCAATTGCAGTCTGGCTCTCTTTCATTGACAGCTCCACGGTCAAATAAGGCACGAGGTATCTGACTGAAAAGGCTTGGGAACAATCTTCCTGAACAAATTCGACAAATTCGTGCTCAATAAATCTAATTATTAGTATCATTATTATTACTGAAAGTTTACTGACAGATCACCGTTCTTGCGGCATTTTCGATACCTCAATTTGCACGGTTCATGCTTAAACGTCAGCCAGCCACATTTATTCCGTTTGCGTTCGTGACAAGATTTGATACAGATTCCGGGGGTGGATTTCACAAAGAGTTAAGACTAGTCTTATCTCGAGTTAGGACGAGTAACTAGTCCTAACTTAGGATTAATCTCAAGGTTTACATGTTACAGTGCAAGGCTGGGACTCGTCTTAAGTCCTAAGATTAATTTCTAAGTTAGGAAGAGTTTGGTGAAATCGACGGCTGAACCTGCAGCCGATTTCACGAAACACTAGGATTAATCCTATCTCGAGTTAGGACGAGTAACTAGTCCTAACTTAGGATCAATCTTAAGGTTTACATGTTACAGTGCAAGGCTGGGACTCGTCCTAAGTCCTAAGATTAATCCTAAGTTAGGAAGAGTTTGGTGAAATCGACGGCTGAAGTACTAAGTGTCCGCTAACATCTAGGCTCCTTCGATAAATATTATCTTATCAATGAAATGACTTACTCATAGTTGTATCTCGTACATAAAGGTTTGATAACTTGGATTGGCATCCGCTGTGTAGCATGGTATATGCCGACTGAAAACATAGGCATTGTCCAGGCTATTGTATAAGCAACGGGTAGGTACCAAGGTGTACAGCTGTATGTAGGCTGGATAAAACAATAGAAACATGATTATAATGCTGTGTTCCAGAAGCGGCTTTGACTTACGGCTTCGGCTTGATCTGTCAATCGACAACCACAGAGAGGCCGTAAGTCAGACTTGCTATAGACCAAGCTATTTGGCATGGGCCTTGGGAATATTTCTACATTTTGGGCCTAAGTCTTTTTACATTCCGTTAGATGAGCGTTCACTTTTTAGAACAAGTTGCCAGCTTACAAAAATCATCATATCAGAAAAGACGCATACTACATCACCCCACACACTCTCCTAAGCCCCACCCCACCCAATCCCAGCCCCACCCCGGCCCCTACCCCCATCCCCCACCCAATCCGAGCCCCCCCCCCCCCCACGGCTTGTGGTGACTTTTGTGTAAATCGCCGTAAATTGCCAAAAAAGAAAGTATAAATTCTCTCTCCAAAACTCCTATAAATGTTTCCCGATCTTCAAAGTCGTATATAATTACTTGTTTGCTGTAGTGAGGTGACACCAGTTGCGCAAGCTGTTCTTTGGTTCTTCGGTATGCCTCGAAGGAGTAAACTAACGTGAGTAGGAAAGTGCTCAGGTAAAATCCCTGCGGGAACAAAAGTGACAAGCAATTGCGAGACATCAGTAAAGTAGGTTACCTCAGTGGGTTATTTCCTCTTGCATTTCACCTCTGTGGACCCAAGTTTGAATTCAGGACATGGGCCTTACATTCTGGATTGGGTTTGTTCAGTCCCTTTTGCTTTGTGAGTTTTCCCCATTGAGGGTTTCCTCCCATATCTAAAACTGAACATTTCTTCTCGTTTCCTATTTATCCTGTTATTGGCGCTAAGTGTGCTGTTGGATTGTGTAATAAAATAAACAAACCAAACTGCGAGTTTTGACCAAAGATTGACCCTGGATTTATACTAGTATTAATAGTACTTTTTGGAATCCAACAGAGACAAACTGTAGGCCTATTTGTCTTTGTAAATCTAATCAAATTGATCAAATACTATTGATAACCTTGTCTGGACTCCTTTAGTTTGAGCGACCCGCTCCCCCCCCCCCCCCGAAAACACAACAACTATTACACGATTTATAGGAATACACCATTTTAATGATGGAGATACTGAGATACAATCTAGTGTCCATGAGTAGGATTTGAAACGTTGCATGGTGGAGATACAATCTAGTAAGGTTTGCAGTAACACCATGTACACGAGTTGGATTTGAAACTTTGCATGGTAGAGATACAATCTAGTAAGGTTTGCAGTGACACCATGTACATGAGTAGGGTTTGAAACTTTGCATGGTAGAGATACAATCTAGTAAGGTTTGCAGTAACACCATGTACATGAGTAGGGTTTGAAACTGTGTATGTTGGAGAAACAATCTAGTAAGGCTTGCAGTAACACCATGTACATGAGTGGGATTTGAAACGAATGTCTGCCATCACAATTACATTGGTGTTATTTTAACACCATATGATGTTAATTTTGATTCTCTCTTGGGTATCTTCAAACCGACTTTAGTACTGTGTCTGAACGACCTCCTAGTCTAGTAAGGCTTGCGGTAACACCATGTGAGTAGAATTTGACCCTGCATGTTGGAGAATTTCTTTTAGTAAGATTACAGTTGCATGAGTAGGATTTGAAACGTTGGTGGTTGAAATGCGGTCTTTTAAGGGTTATGGTAACACCATGTACACTGAAGTCTATTTTTTGTTGTGATGGTTCCGAATGAAGGCGAAACAACTCGAAGTTTCGATCGGATTGCGCGGATCGTCTTCATGAGAAAGCGATTGAATAGACTGTGTGCTTTTGCATCCACGATTTACATAAGAGCTAAGGTTTCGGATTACTTGTGTTATTCATGTTAGAGCAAAATAATACGGTTGGACTCTGGAACTCTTTAGACTGATGACGGTCTTTGACGGTCTTACCCATGCCAGACTAGTGGTCCAGGCGCAAGCCGGGGATTGGTCCGTCCAGACAGAGTCTGGATCCTTCCCGAAGAAGATGAGACTTAAGATGACGGATATAGAGGCAAGGAGGTCGGCCAGGGAGAGATGAAACAACGGGTACACCTACGGAGATTGGCAAGACACTCATATGAATTTGTTCCTTGAAGAGGAACGTCTTGTTTGGGACTGCTGTTTGTTTTTCAATACCTCAGCATGGTTCCTCAGAGTCATCAATGACACTTTATGGCTCGTTTTTTGTCAACATTTTGATCTGATTTTCATATCTGAAATAAATAAGTCTAATTCTGTAGGTTATGTGGTGACTGAATAATCTCTACGAACGGTAGACCCGAGAACAAAAGAGGTCCACATAATGTAGGGACTTGAAACACCATGTGGACTTACACACGTCCACACAGTGTTTTTTAACAGTATTGAAGAATAGGATTTTCCTTAGATGTACAGAACAAAGGGATGTCCACAGAGTGACTGCAACACATCTGCGTGCGTTCACATGAGTTACCTTGATTATAAACAGCTTGTTTGACACCCCTCGCCGAAATCAGGCACCCCTTGGAAATAGTGAAATGACATTGAATATCGAAACTACTGAAACATCAAACAGGATAACAATGTGATGTGATGTCTTGAGCATTAAAGTTAAGAAATATTCTTGCATTTTATGCCATAAATAGGGCATAGCTCTTATTTTCACCTATTTGATGAGTAAACAAACCACGTTTTTGAGCTTTGGCAAGAATTTACTGTTTTTATTTCGTTTCGTTTCGTTTTGTTGGCGTCGCTCGTTTGTCGGTTGGGTTGTTTGTTTTTCATTTTGTTTTGGTTGGGTTTTCTTTTGCTTTTTTGATAAGATCTGACCTACCTCAGGGTTTAAAATTTTCTTCTTAAATATGACAGCTGCAATTATAGACCCAGAGCCCACAACGCTGTAGGGGAAAACGTGAAGTTTTAATGTTAACTTGTATATGTCAGGTTACTAAACTCTGTGTTCAAAGAAAGGTTATTAATAAGGAACCAAATACACTCTTTGAATGTCAGAGGTTCAGAAGGTTCTCATGTTTCTGATATGTAGTTCTTGTTTGTTGAATTCCTTAACCTCTAATTCCTTCCGGGTAAGAGTTGACCCGGGTCCCGAATCCTAAGGAGCTTGACCCATTTGTGGGTCAGGGTGACCCGGAAACTGGTTATTATGAGATTTGAGCTCGGATCCTGTGTCAGCACGACCCATGTCTAGGTCAGTTTTAATACAGATTCCGGGTTACACTGACACAGAAATGGGTTAGCCCGTCAAGCAAATCTGACCTGGGAGTCGAGTGTAAAATTCATGGTGCATCCATGAAATATTTAAAAGGAAACGTACATCATCAGTAAGTGCACACCATTCGCAAATGCACAAGGAAATCTTCACGTACAAAGAACATTGAAATTTTTCATAATTTTATACATTTTTAGCTGTGTTCGTAAATGCTTCTCGTGGTATCTTCTTACCTCAGGCTTGACGCTGTTAGTTCAGCGATGCGAACGTGCTCTTGCTGTAAAGTAAAATAAATTCCATTTACGTCAACCCAGTATCGTTTCGTTTTGGATCCTTCAACTCCACACTATTAAAGTGCCTGCTATGTTTATCCTATTATTTATGTAACTGCTTATCGGTTCAAAGAAGCTATAAGTACAAAAGAATTTTGCTAACTAGAATTAGTTTATCACCTAAAATACTTCAACTGTTCTTCAATAGATGTTAAATTTGCATCGGGGATAAAGAATTGGTTTTACCCATACACTGATGTGTGTAAAGCACTGTACACTCAGTACCTTCCTGAGGCGTGGTTGAAACCAAACACTACGCCTGTTGGTGACTGGTGTCCAGTTAATTGTTTGCTCTGACGATAATTGCTAAGCTATTTTATCCAGATCTAATGAAGTTATACCCCAATCGAGTCTTAACGACCCTGAATTATATGATAATCCCTTAAACGTTTCCTTTTAAATGAAACGCTTAACTGTCTATTTGTTTAATAGTTCATATTTCAAGCATTTTTCTCGTGACACATTTTCCTCTGCAATGAAGTCATATCCGAGAAAGCTGTATCTGAAAATCTAAGAACACGCAACAGCTGAGTTCGGTTGTTACAACCAAAATAAAGGACAACGCGTTTACACGCTTAAAATTGTTCATGGTTTTTCACTTCTTTCTCGTGTGTCACACAATGAATTAAGCCCACATTTTCACAGGTTTGTTATTTCATGTATAATTTATGGTTGATCACACAAAACATGAACACTGTCTGTGACTGTTTTTTCAGCTCTATCAATCCTGTATAAAGCTTTAAATAATTATTACAATTATGTAAGGGACCCCAATTGGTCTAAGTCCTTTAACAAAATACATAGGGCCTGGAACTAATTTTTAGTTGTTGGACAGAGCAGACTCCCATATATCATGAAGACGTCACAGTTTAATATAATATCATCTAATTTATAGTATTCTATAGCGCACGTATTTAGCAATTAGGTACTCAAGGCACTTAAACAATTAAACACATTTTAAGACAGGTTTCTGAATTAAGAAATGAAACTGTTCATACCTGATCCAATGTGAGCACTGAATATTGCGGGTTTGCTGAGGTGAAGTTCCCCATTCTCCCCCACTGCATGTTCACCAAACCACGCCCTAATCCCAAATCCAACTTGATCTCTCCATTCTATAATAAGGACATCAAGATGTATCTGAGCCTTCAATGAAAGTTTGAGTAGACGGTTGACTTTGAGCTTCCTCTGAAGTGAATTTCGAGGGGTATTGTTAGTAATTGTCATACATGAGACATGAATTTAGGTGGAACCGTCTACCCACGCGGTGTACTTTTATCCATGCATAAGGGTCAGTGGTTAGTCTGTATTATATAAAACAAATTCCACGGCTGGAAGATAATTTTGGTGTCGAGGGTTAACGCGAATGAACTTTGGTCGAAATACAAGATAACATGTTCGGCTGATTAAACGTCGTTACCCAGTGGCCTTGTTCATTATCAAACTGCTGATTTACATACATGCGGCTTTATCGCGTAAAGACTTGACTGCAAATAAAAAAGCTTTGTCTGAGGCACTCATGCAATATTACAGATATGATACAGTAGCGTGTGTTTTCAAGGGGCGATAAATGTTGAAGCTACATTTGAAAATGGCAGTCTGGAAACATCCGCTCTCGCTGAGTAGACTTGATCAAATCTAATTAACATTTTTGTGTTGTCTGTAAAGATTAATAAAAAAAAGTGTAGGCCTGTTTTTTTTTTTGGTTTTTTTTTTTTTTTTTTTTATATCTTTAATATCAATAGTGGTTACTGAGTATATAGCTACTGAGTAGTTACCGAGCTTCCATCCTCAAAAAGAGACATGTTGCCTCTTATAGAGTATTCTATACTGAGTATTCTGAGCTTTTAACTGTTCATTTACAGAGTAGCTGTTGAACAAGTGCACTTCCATCTTCAAAAAGAGACAGGTTACTTTGCTAAAGTAATCCACACTGAGTATTTTACTAATTATTTACTGAGTAGTTACTGAGTAACTATTGAGTTTCCGTTCTCCAATTTCTCTTTTTTTTTTTGCCAGAGTAATGGTCGATCTAACAGTTTACACAAATCGAATTGTAAATACTACAAAGAACAGCAACAGTCGTGAGGTTTACAGTACCCCCAGACTTCCAGGCCTGAACAGTTTGCCCAGAAAATAGGCTGCTGTGGTAACAATTGAACGGTTCGACCAGCATGCTCCGAATTTATTCAAGAGAAAGACAATCGGGGCATACTGGTCGCATCTGTATTCGTTCCAGAAATATACAACAATGTACAATGACAGTAAGGTTAGTTTTGACATTGGACATTCACATAGATTTGTATAGCGAATGTCTATTTTGTTGTAATATTTCGAAATTGGACGTTGGACATTCACATAGGTTTGTACTATGTGAATTTGAATGTGAAACCTGTGTTTTTCAATGTCCAATATCAAACTAACTTTACTATCATCAATGAACAATAACAACTACCATAAACGTTGCAGATTATCATCAATATTGGAAATCTACCCCACAACGATTTATGTTTAGAAGGCATGATTATATTCATCAATTAGCTCTTTTTTTTCTTCTTCTTCTTTTTTTTTTTTTTTTTTTTTGCAAAAAAATATGCTTTGGTATTATTCTTTCAACAAATAACACAAATTAAATTTGTACAGCGAAGGACTTGTTTGATAACTGAAGTTATAACCAGGCTCCAAATGTTTGCCCCCTAAAAATCCTACGGAATAATAAAAAATAATTTCTTGGTATTTTAATATAGTATAATTTAAAGTATATATCAACCGTAGAAAAACAATCTGTAATCTTGTATTAAACCTAAACTTAAACTACGTACAAGTTATATAAAATCTTGGCTAACCCGGTTGGCAATTTAGGAGAATTTATTTACATTTTGGTGAGTTGTTTAGGTATACCATGTGTTGTTTTGGTACAAAAATGAAAATGAACAGACAAAAGCTTGTAAAGTATTTAGCCAATGCCCTTGCTTCAACACAAATTAATACCTTATAAAATTATAGAACAAAGATTACAACTTTAAGATCAGGTGCAACTATAACAATTAACTACTCGTATATCTAGTTCCCATTCCAAGGATATAGAAATAACAAAATCAAGGCATTCAGCAAAACCTTAATAACGGAAACCTTCAAGTTAAATCATAAATGGTGCTTTCTCAATTAAAAGTGTTTTAGATAAACATTTCATTTAACGATTTTTTTAAAAGAACATACATTTTTATTGAGATATGTACGTTTTCGAGTCTACGTTTTTTTTGTGGTTGGTTAATTGCACAAAATATTTTCAAGGTGTGAGTATCAACCTCCCCCCCCCCCCCTGCACTGGTCTGCCTTTTGGGGAGTCAAAGTGCTCAAAGATACATGATAGGTCCTTTTCGAGACCACGGCTTGGGCTTGGGCCCACGGCTTAGGCACATTATGCCTCTTCAAATTCCCGTACTGAAAATGTACATTTTCAAAATGGCTGACGGAGCCCGAGCCCGAGCCTATAAGCCCTAGCCGAGGTTTCGAAAAGGCTCGTCTAACCCCATTGCGTTGTCTTAAAATGCCAACAACGCACACACTCGTGGAGTTTGGAGCAAGATCTATAATGTGATGACGTCATCATGTCAATACGAATTCTTACCAATACAGAACCAATTTAAAATCAATAGAAACTGAAGTATATCCATGGACTGGTTCACATCGATTTAATCGAAACCGTATCATGTTATTTCCCCCTTTTTTAAAAGAAAGAAAACAAACACGGAAAAATAGTCACGCAACTTTCGTTGCTAATAATAAAACTATACTTTTTAGGAGACCCCCCCCCCTTCCCCAACCCAATAGACTTTTCCTGTGTGGCGTAAAATATAAAGTGACATATTTTAAACTCGGCCAAGCATGGTCATATATCACACTCGTAAGAATTATTTGCTATTTAAGGTAACAATTTCCCACTTCAAACACTGCACGCTTCCAAGCTTTTTCCATAGATTAAGAGGGTTTGTTTTGCATTTTTTTGGTAATTGATTTTATCTTACTGTTGTTTACATGTCAAAGTAATGCCTGCGTTAATTTAAACGTTATTTGTTTGCCTAATTAATTATTTAATTTGTAAAATTTGGCTTCATCTACCATTGACAAATGACATACAATTTCAACCCAGCATTTCTCAATAATCATCCAAAAAATCCCCAAATCATCCAAAGAGGATTAGACAAAGATCTGCAAGGTGCCATCACAAAAATACTACACTGTAAAAACTCCCACTGCGCATAGCTTTAAGGCTTAAAATCCTGCAGTGAGGTATCCGTTTGGTTGCAACGCCCCTGTGGTACGTTCTCAGCAGATTCTAACAGGCTTTTTCCATAAAATAGAAGGGTTTGTTTTGCATTTTGTAAACGATTTAGTTTTGCCTGAGTGTTGTTTACTTGTCCGGGTAATGCCTGGGTTAATTTAAGTTTAAGTTTTATAATTTGGTTTCATCTACCAATGACAAATGATGTATCGACTTGGTATATACAAAATATGCTGGCAGTGTTTTGTCCTGCCCCTTCCTAACCAAATCATTGACACATGTTGATTGACACCCCCATCTAGGACGTGTGGCATGGTCCAGCTTATGGCATATGAGCTGACCAGGTTAAGACAAAGGAAATGTTAAAATATGTCATCATGTGTTGGCAGTGGCCCTCACTGCAGTGTTTTAAACAGGACAGTTTTGTCAGCTCAAATTTCCTCCAGAACCCAAGCATCGCTAACCCTCCTTGCTTGGCGGGCTTTTGAGTAGGACACAATTGGGCCATTCTCGTCCTTTTTCCTTGATCGTATCCTTGATGTGCACACAAACATCAGCACCACGAAAGAAAAAACCATGCAAAACACACAAACAGAGATAACGACCAGCAGGTTCCTACCGAGTTTCTCAAAAAACTTAGCAGCGTTTGACGAATCAGTGGTTGGCGCTTTGCTACCTGGGGATACCATCTTAGTGGATAGCATCGTTTTGGATGAAGGCGGTGGCGTTTTGTCGATAGCGGGCGTACTAACACTGGCTCCATAGTCGATCATGACAGTCGCGATGTTGGATGGGTCTCCTTTTTGTTCCATCTCGTCGATGCCTTGAATACGGAACACTAAGAACAGTTTGAGATCAGTCTCTGCGGACTCCATAGTGGGAATTCTCAAGGTGACGGTCTGCAGGCTTCCACCTCGTTGTGGTTCTAGAAGGTCACCGTATATGTCATCCTCAGCAGTGACTCTTCGACCACTGTAGAAGTTAGACAGCAAAGCAACAGTGTTTTCACCTCGTCTGAGATCATACATTACGACTAAGGGAAGAAAACAAACATTTTAATCAATGAAGTGTATAAAGAGCCAGCTAAAGACTAATCTGTTCGAGTCTGCTTAATACGTTTAGTCCATTGGAATTGGACTTGAAGAGTTGCGCTCTAACAATGTCTGCCGATTGACGTTTGATTGATTGATTGGAAAAACCATTTCAAAAGAAGCCATCACGCCAGTTTTGAGAAATATGTAAGGAGCCCAGTGAGCGCAATTGTCCAGAAAACAAGATTAATTTATGTTGGAAAGTCGACTCGTTTAGTGTATTCGTGCAAAGACAACTTCATGAGCCCGGGAAGTCGATTTGCCGTGACGTTTTATTCGCAAGGATGACCTACTGAAACTATACGTTGACTTGTCTAAAAAGTAAGTCGTCTTGACGGGATTAGATATCAATTTCGTCATCTGCAAAAAAATGTTTTGGTTCTTGGAGCTATTTCATGACATGTGCAGACGTACCAGATCCTTTGTCATAATCGTCCCCGGGTGCAGTCCATTGCAAGGTCAGGATGCCCCTGGTTTTGGACACCGAGCACACTCTCAGATCAGTCACCCGGGATGGAGGAAAGATGTCCCCGTGCATCTCGTCGGCTGAAGGGGAAGACACGATGGTAAACTCCGAGGGAGATGTAACCCTCATGAAGGGGTCGACTTCAATCAAGACGGGCTCCTCGGTGTTATCTGATACCAAGTTACGAAATATAATTTTTTTTTTTACTTAGCTTCTTCATTCCCGATGAATATTCATAATGAAACTGCTTTATGGGGGAAAGTATATTTTTGATTTAGTTCAAGAAAATGGGAAAGGGTCAGAATTTTTTTTCGAAAAAGGGTTTCGGAAATGACGCATGAAGGTTGGAGTAATACAGCCATAATTAGGAAATAAACAGGCCAAGGGGGCTGGACACACTGCCCGAAAAACAGACAACAGATGGACACCAAGAACGGGGAAAAGGAGAAGAGACAGTCAAAGAAGAAGATGGAGGGGTGACATAAGATCATATGCAGGAACAGTATGGAATAGAGATGGCATTTTGTACAAGAGGAGGGCTACTTCTTACATGGAATAACGCAGCCTAAAATGAAAACAAATAAAGTAATATCATCAGGGAAACCATCTCAGTGACATTTTCAACATGGATTGGGGCTTATTGATTTATAGAAAACTAATCAGAAGAAAGTCTGGACGGTAACAACCTGTTGAATGACTTCTTGTTGTGATTTGTGACCCCTTCTTTGCCCGTCTACTTTGGCAAGGTTCTTCTACTCGATAAAAATAAATGCACAAGGGTTGCCACACACTCTACATGAGGTTGAATCTGTAGTTTGGTGTCTGTTTGTCTGTTGCTGTCGAATGAATGTTTTGCACTTTCCATGAGAATTTCATGAATTTCCATGAAAGCTTGTTCTGATCTGACACTACCCATCTATCTCAATGGTCTTTTTGATTAAATGTATTTATACAAATCAATTGTATAATATTAGAGTAAACAGAAAGATAAAATCATACTCCAGTTGGGCGGCATCACTCCACTTATTGCTAGAGGAAACTTCACTTTCTTGGCTTGACCCTTGACCTCATTTTCAATCTGAAGCGTGACCTTGTAAACGCCATCACCGACGAAATCCATAAAGTTTGCTGAATATATCCCGTCATCCTTCGCTGTATCCGCTCCTATAAAAAGATTAGGTTTATTTTCTCAGTCTTGAATATAAACACTGCGTGGTAATGTTTTATCATTGTTATTTATTTGTTTTATTTATTTATGTATTTTGATTAATTATTGTTGTGATGATCGAAGGGCTGACCATTCATGTTTAAAACGAGAATGGTGAATCACTCAAGTTGACCTATTGATAAGTTGTTGGCTCCAGTCAACAAACATTGACGTTGTGCGCTCATGATTGTGTAACGGGGTCGACCTCAAAAAGATATTATGCGAGCTTCAGTACGGATCGTAAACAAGGCTATAGTAGTGACCTTGAGAGTACAACCATGTGTAAAACTCTTTTGTTGGTTCTGAGAATGTTTATTTCAAATGATCCTACCTGTTCCTCGATCAAACAGCTCCACAGTGACCATTCTGGATGTAGTGGGTAGTTGTACTAGCGCCCTCACTGTTGCGTTGATGACAGGGAGCTCCCCCTGCTTCACGTCCCCGTAGATCACAACCCTTTGGTTCTCAGAGAAGTTTACCTTTAAAACAAATTCACATAAATAGTTTTCATGTTTTACCATTTTTCCTGTAGAATAGTTTTCTCTGAAATGATATCATATTCGAGAAACTCTGTATGAAAACCCAAAAAACAAACGCTAGCTCACAGCTAATTTCGGTTGTTACAACCAAAATTAGGGACTATGTGCTTACATGCTGAAAATTGCGAATGGTTTTCCCTATATCTCATGACTCACACAAAGGGTTAAGCCCAAATGTTTACAGGTTTGCTATTTCATGCTTATGGTTGATCACCCAAAACATGAACACTGCGACTTTTTCGTCAGCTCTATCAATCCTGCATAATACCTTTAAAGGGTAAAAAAAACAATTTCCGTGCAAGTTGAATTGACGGCTTTGGCAGTGGCCATCGGCTACAAAGTCCCTGCAGCCAACGACCAGAACCGTAGCTTGAAGTTGAAGGAAACTAACCTGGTTTTGTCGGATTATGGTGCTTGCCCGTAACAGCGGTACGTCAGGATCCGATTGGCGTGAATATACATGTACTCGCATAGTCTGCGATTCGTTGTGCATGTTCCATAAACCATAGCTCCACTCACCGGGCTGAAAAAAACAAGATTTCAAGTTTTTTCAGGAAAATAGAACGCGCCGAGGATCACCCCGGGAGTCGTTTTAAGCCTAGCACTCAAGGCGGTCACTATTTACATACTGCTAGTGCATCAAAATCTATTAGTGTCGATAACGTACCTCTGCCGTTCCCATAACCCTAATCTCCACAACTTTAGACTCCATATCGGCATCCATTGTGTACTCGGAGGATTGTAGGATGGCTCCGCTGGGCCCCCGTAGCAGAGCTCGTGCCTCGCCCTTTTCCCACGTAAATCTGAACACTGTCTCGTTTCCCGCGCTGCTGTCAATGTAGACATGATTTGGGCCGTTGGCGTTACCAAGGAAGACCTCTTCGCGTCGAGCAATCTGAAGAAGACAAACAGGCAAACTGTGATCACATGACAAAGCAATGAATTTGAACTTCTGATTGGCGCAAAAATTCCTCTTTGGAATGTACGGACTCATTTGTTTTTGCTGTCCGGTGACGTCATGTTTCAAATTTTGCTCTAAAGTTTTTGAGCTTTTTCACATACATTTTGACATTTTGACATTTTGACATTTTACACCATTTTAACGCGAGGTTGCAATTTTTTGCCCCACTTCTATGAGGAGTCAATCTATTAGAAAATAGGTCCATCACAAAATTAGTTTGACCTCGGAGACCCTAGGAAAGTTTAGCGATATCAACCCTTGGTCGTATGAATTATTTTAACGTGTGGCTAGAAAACCATAACGTTGGCGGGCCTATGTGTGAGAGTTGACGTGCATAGCAAGGGACAGTTAGAGAGAGAAACAACACTATTTTGTATGGGTTTGTTTGTTTTTTTACCGTTACGAATTTGTCAGTGTCGAGGTATTCTTCGTCCTCCAATTTCTCCGGTGGTTCCTCGGTGGTTTCTTCATCAGAGAAGGACTTGACAAAACCTTCTCCCCCTTGATCGTTCGGCAGATGGAGATTCTCTGATACTTCCGGGCTGTATGCCATGGCTTTCAATATGGCGCCTGCAGCTGTGACGTTATTCATTGTGTCGTTCAGAAATGGTGGGGTGTTCTCGAGACCGTCGCTCAATATGAAAATGATGCTTCCTGCTGGAGAGTCGCCGTTGGTCGACAGGACCTGGTTGACATTAGGAAGTTATTTTGGGTTAGGTTTCGGTATTTGTCTGCTGAAATTACTGGGAAACTTTTGAGGGCGCTAGGCGGCAGCTGACTTAAAGGCATTTTCGAAACCACGGGATTCGGTTTGGGCACCGACGTAGGTTTCATCTGCATGTCTTAAGCCCCGGACTGAAAGCACACTTTTTCAAAATTAGTGTTGACATAGCCCAAATGAAAGACTAAGCCCAAGCTGCCGTTTCGAAAAGGGCCTTATTACCAGGTAAATCCATTGTCATTGGAAGTCTGCGCATGCTCAGAACTACGTAAACAATTAAAGATTACTTAGCGTTCCAAAGTATTCCATTAGTCTCCGCATGCACTTTGATTTTGTGTGTTCTAAGAGAGTGTCCTTTATCACACTTTGAATGTGGCTGAAATCATAATAAATACTAATAATGTGTTCTTCAACTAAAACCGATAACGTAATAAAATTTACTTCTGGCCCTATTCTGCTTTGACACAAAATGAGTCCTGTTACTCTACCTCTAATGACTTGAGTAGTCCGGCCCCGATACTTGCATTTCCTCTGGCAACTGTGGGTAGCTTGTCCACCAGATACTGACGACTACTTTGGAATCTAACAGACAACAAAAGAGTGTGATATAGTTGCATGTTTCTTCTTTCTAGCCTATTTCACTCCACTTTACAAGGAAAGCCTCTTCACCATTTCTCCATTTCACTCTACCCTGAGCTGCTTGTTGACCAGCAATGACCCTATATGTTCTTAGTTCATCTCTCCATCGTCTGTTTTGTCTCCCCCTTTTTTCGGTTTCTTGAAGTCCAATAGGTTGTTTTGTCATACCTCCTTGCTAGGTGACCTGTCCATCTCCACTTCTTTGATTAAGTGGTCTGAGTTATATCCTGTACTCTTAATTTTTCTAAGACCCTCATTCGACACCCTGTCCTTCTTTGTTACTCCTATCATTATTCATTCCATAGCCCTCTCCGTCGCCCTCATTTTTTTCTCAAGTCTTTTGGCCATAAGTCCATGTCTCGGTACCATTTCACAGGACAATTATTGATTCATTGGTAGAATACCTCCCGTTGTATGGATGTAAGAAGAGTGTGGTCACGAAAGATGTCCCAACATTTGAAATTGGATATCAAGGTGTGAAAAAATCCTTGAAACCCATTAATCATGTTTTGTACTAATAAAGTGTCGAACAACCTCAGGAATTACACAAATGCAGGAGGGTTTTACTGGTTAATGGCACCCCAGTATAAGCCCAAACCTTTGATTGGCAGGGGCGTGGGGTGTTGCAAACCTCAGAACCTAGCACAGCTTGTCAGCATGACATCTGGAATCCTGCTTACAAGAACAAGATGGTTCCAATTTATCAGCGGGTTAGATCTGTATAAATATTGTCCGATTGAAAATAGTTTTTCAGCACCTCGGATCCCCCTATTAGATATTTGGTATGCTCCAGACTAGGATATCAAGGACTTTGACACCCCAGGGCATTGCACTTTGGACAAAACAGTAAAATAATTCAAATGTGTCATGATGTAGTGTTATACCAGCCCTCACTTTCCTACCTGATCTCAGTAAGTGGCGCCAAGACGGAGGCGGTAGAGTTAAACTGAATCAGTGACACCCATGTGCCTTTTGGTAAGACGTTGACAATATAGTGTCGGCAACCACTGACGAGTCTCTCAAACTTGCCATTATCCTGCAGATCAAAAAATGACAATAGGTCCTTAGATACTGGGGATGACGTCATCTGTGACGTGATACTGCAACAAAGTCTCGCATTTTGACGAGATCCTCGCAGCCTAAGTCTCGGGTTTAAAATGACAATATCAAAGTTTATCTTCAATCTGAAAACTGTGATTTCATGGTGAAGTTGTTGTGAATATGTAAAAAGCACAAACTACAGTAATTTGTCCGTAAAGTTTTTGTCTACACAGTCAGCTCGCTCGGTTCAGCGCCTCACCCTAAGGTACTGGGATGGTCCGACAAATAGTATACACGTGTGCGTTGGGTCATTCTCCGACCCATAGTCCTTCTTCTTGACGAAAAGATTTGACTATCAATAATGTAGCTCTGTTGTGCAAATTCATTCTAAACAAATATTGTTCATTCTTCGCCTTGTATTGAAAATAGGGCTAGATGGCAACATTCTTCTTACTTTAGTTTAAAAATATCGTTTACATTATCCATGTAGCCTCTATGCGTTATCATAATCGTGTGTGTTTACTTGTTATGCGTGTGCGCCATGTGCTGACTGCAGTACAATCGTTCCAATCATGCATCACTACATCATGAGCAAAGATTTATACGAGCATATCAGCCTGTCTCAGCAGTCTCGGACGAGACAGGTGGGGCAGAGCGAACACAGTCAGCAGAACGTGCATAAAACAAGAATTAGACTGCGTCCTAATCAAGGATTACGGCTGTGGCCGTTGCAGCGGCAACAATCACTAGCTCTTTGCAGCTATTTGAATATTATTTTTATCAACACCTAAAGCCATCAATTCGGACCGGCTGCGGCTACAGCTACGGCTACGGCTGGATCGCCGCGTCATCATGTGTTGAAGTTTATTATGTCCTTAGCAACACAGTTAGCAACAGTCGTAGCCGTTGTTGTAGCCGCCAATTCGGAAACGGCCTTCCATTGTGCAATAAGGAAAGTTCACTCATTACTTACATTCATACTGCTCGATGTATCCAGTACGAACACAGCCCGTTTCTTCATCAGCCTCTTCACTTTGATCTGTGGATCAGTAATGACGCCCTCTCGTGGTGGGTTTGCGCCATTTGCAAAGTCTGTTGACGTCAGCATGACGTCCCAGGCGCTGCGTCCATTGCATAGAATGTTGTGCCGAGATGGTGCCTCGGCGTTGTGCAGTGAGCCCAGGTCACCATTGGGGTTGCTATGGCAAAATCCAAATATCTATACCACGAGAAAAGGTGGAAAACGGAATACAAGTTTCTGTGAAGATTCCATCTTTCAATATATCCAAGCCGATGTTTGGAAAAATAATTAATGAATAGTCAGGCTCTCTTAATCAAATCCCATCCAAACCTTAACAGTTCTAGTCAATGGAAAAAAAATAGCCAGAGCATAAGACATATTTGTGTGGGTGGATTCCTTTCGACGTAATATGGTTTGGATATCTTTTCACCCCAAATTTTTTGAATCTGAGAAACGATTCATGGTGTCCATCGCGAATGCTGCCGCCAGATATGTGGTTGTTGGTGCCCGCTGTCACCTCAATAAACGTGGAGGGATTCGATGTTCGACGTTCTTGTTTTGGGTTTGTTTGTTTTTTGCTGTCATTTCAAAAAGTAGACACTGTATTCTGCTGAAACTTACACGTGTGTCTTTTATTGTGTTTTTCTTTATGATTTTGCCTACAAGTAAATCTTACGTTGACATAAACCAATCTATGACACTACCTTTAAATCAATTCGATAAAACTTTCCTTACCTCATTGATATAATGAGCGTACATCAGTGATCCTGTTGCTCCTTGCATTTGCTCACGATGTGGTTGAAATCTACACTTTAGTCCCGGCAGACGGCCAGTACTCTCGCCGCCGACGCCGCACTGAATTCCCCCCGTGGCATCGGAGTTAGTTTCATCCGCATTTTCCGGCCGGGAATACGGAACGATGTCCCCGGTGACGGCCTTAGAGCACCTGGTGGGCTCCACGGAGCCCGTACTCGATATGTAGAAATGGTCGTCTGGTCCGGTGGGGTACTCATCGTAGAGACCCCATCGCAGATGACCCCATTCATGGACTATGACTCGAGCTGGTGGATTGGATGATAGGGGGTAGAGAAGAGGGTAAAGAAGGGATGGGAGGGAGAGGTTATACAGAAATATGGATTTATATTCAAGACTTGAACTTCTCTACACTGTCTTATTTAAATATGCCTTGTCCTTTGGATGGGGCATTAAGCCATAGGTTCCGTGTACTAGGATTGGTAGTGCACGTAAAAGAACCCATAACACTTATTATTGAAGAGGAGGGGTTAACCCCAGTGTTTCTGGTTCACATAGCAAGCACCCCTGTTTACAGGTTACAGGTTTCCTCAGGCTTGCGAGCTACAGTGATTAAGTTTACTTATGAGGCATTCTTGGTTTCCTTACCAGAGAAATACATTAATAATAGTAATGGTAATAGCAACGTCATGTTGTTACCAACGGCTCAGAGCTAACACTCGTCACAAATGGGTTTTTCACATGCTCATGCCGCAAAAAATACTAGAAACGATTACTTCTTGATTTACCAGTATCTAAAATTGTGCTATGTGAAAATATTAACACATTAATTTCGAAGGATATTTTAAAGAATAGGTGAAAAAATTGAACATGAATAACTTGTAAGATGGAAATTGAGTAGTTTTATTGTAATTGTAAAAATAGGTAACAGTTGTTACACTCACTGTTAAACCACCCGTAGCGATTTATCATACAAGATGTGCCGACAAATCGGATTTGGATTGTAAGTAATTGCTAATAGTATCGTGTATCACGCCCCCAGCGACAGCGCAACGTGAGCAAGACACGTATTAATGCGTGGTCTAGTCTGGTACTCGATTTGTTAAAGGGATAGTGCGGTATTCACAATTCTGTGTGCTTACTTTGGTAACCGGTGCTGCATACTCCCAAAGAGACGAGATTGTTTCAGGAGTGGGTAAGGCCCAAGTGAATGGGGATGGTGTGAGCTATAACTATTCTTGTGTTAACAATGCCTTGCAAGTGCATTTAGTTTTTACTCTGTTTTGAGTAATATTTTGTATTATTCTCAACCAATCTAGAATAAATGCTCAATGAAGCTTAAGGTAACTTTTTGTTTAAACACCAAACGCACTACTTCTTTACTCTTTTATGCGAGAAATAACAAAATGCCAGTTTCAGTTCAAATGTAATGCCAAATTCCAAAAGTGGAAGCAGTTGAGACAAATTGTTAAGTAAACAATTATAAACTAATAGGCCTATTTGAGATTTATTTTTCTCTGAAAGATTGGAGGAAGTCAATTGCTCTATGCTGCTTTTTCAGCAGATTTGTGACAGATGAGGTTTCTTATTTGTTTCGTAAAATTCCGATCTTGGAAATAATTTTTGTAAACCACTGTTGTTCCATCCCTTTTAAGTAATTCACTGTAGACTGACCTTACGATAGAGATGATACATCAAACCAATTTACATCTCAGGGCCCATAGGCTGTAGAGATTTGTTTCCAATTACTGATTCTGATTGAGTTGTGAAGAGTTCGCAATCTTTCCTTTGTGCTTGAATTTTAACATTGAAAATGAATGGAGCAATGTTCTCGAACATTCACCGTGCTAAATTAAATTGTCGGTAAATTGACGTCTTTTGACCCAGGGCGATTTTGCAAAATATGACAACATTATCTGAGGAAATTGATGGACGTGAAACTGATCGACCAAGGCATGACGTCTGTGTGTCGGATTGAGTTTTGGATTTTACAGTATAAGACTTCAAACGTTTGGTCAGTACTTGTTATTTCTAAATCAGATTGTTGCCAATGTGGTCAGTGTTCAGTTATGATTTGATTCCATCTCATCGAATCAAGCTTGTTTACACCCATCGGAAAATTTAAACTTCTTATATGTCATTGTTTTGATATAAATGAGTAACAAATGCTACGATTTCAAAATAATAATAATAATAATAATAATAATAATAATAATAATAATAATAATAATAATAATAATAATAATAATAATAATAATAATAATAATAATAATAATAATAATAATAATAATAATAATAATAATAATAATAATAATAATAATAATAATAATAATAATAATAATAATAATAATAATAATAATAATAATAATAATAATAATAATAATAATAATAATAATAATAATAATAATAATAATAATAATAATAATAATAATAATAATAATAATAATAATAATAATAATAATAATAATAATAATAATAATAATAATAATTATATAGAAACTGTTGAAGGAAGAGGAATATCACAGTTTCATATTTCCGCACAATGCATATCGTGAAAGAAGGTCCCTTTTGTAGGTTTTTGCTTAATTTTGCCCATTGGTTTTCTTTACTTGTAACTGAATGGTTGTTCAAGCTTGTGTATGACATTTGATGGGCACTCCTAAACCTTGCTGACCTATGGAAATTTAACAACAATAGAACAATTAAACGCTGGGGCCAAATCAACATGGTGCCAAAGTTTCCCCGGGTTTGGCGCAATTTTGGCAGATCATAAATGTTGTTTAAAATAGTATGTGAAAGATACAGAATTTCAACATTGACAGTTTAAGAAAATGGGTTCAATATCCAAGAGACAGAGACTCATCTCCTCTTTCCCATGAGCACCCATCCCAGAACAAACCCCAATCTACTCACAGAGATTCCCCAACGACTCTTCCATCCCTCCGGAGAACACCTCACTGGTCAGGTGAAGATACGCCCCGTCCTCCCCGCAGCTCCCCGGCTGTTTAACGAAGGGTTGAGTCGGGATATCAGTATCTCTCGCCGTGTTGATGACAATATTCGCGGTTCGAAAGCTCTCCGTGAAGCCGGGCATGTAGGCCGGGCTGAATGCCCAGGTCTGTGGGACAAGAATTGTCATCTCACTGATGTATGCTCGGTGATTTGTTGCCCGGTACAAAACTGCGGATGCCTCTCTGAAAACAGCCTAAAATATTTATTTCAAAAATAACCAAAGAAAAATGTTATAATAACTATCGCAAAAACGGTAAAGAGAACAATTGCTGCCATTTTCTCATGATGAAATACAAGACGTTTCAAGAAAGGTATTGTACAGGATTAGTTAGGATAACAAACATCATTGTCATTCATTTTAGTCTGAAAGATTGCTGATTAATATTAGTTCATACTAGAACCAATCTTTCTGTGAAATATTTCCCTCTGAAATGAAGTCATATTATTTTAAGAAAACTGTATCTGAAACCTTAAAATTTACGCAACAGCTGATTTCGGTTTTTGCGACCAAAATTAAGAACGATTTTTACAAGCTAAAAATTATGCATGGTTTTTCACTATTTTTTCCCCGACTCACACAACGGATTAAGCCAAAATTTCCACAGGATTGTTATTACACGTATATGTTTGATCATACAAAACACGAACACTGTATGTAACTATTCTGTCAGCTCTACCAATCCTTAAAATACCTTAAAAGAAACTAATGCTCCAGGATAAAAAAAAAATACATTTATGTAAATAAACAAAGAATAAAATAGGGAAAATAACCACAATTCTTACTCAAGGAGCCAAAATGTTTTCGCATCTAAAAAACATCCTCAGGATAATTTGATTTTTCCAGAGGAGTGGATACAATTATATCAACCATGATTACAGATAAAGCCGAGGACCTTTTGAGATTATAGCAGATAGGTAAAGGACTCAAAGACACCTTCAGTGGCTTAATGCAGATTATAAGAAGATGCCCTCGACCCTCGGATTCAATGTAAGCACTTTTGTCGGTGTCATCTTGTAATCTAGAGGACAGTGTGTAAAAATGACCGCGTAGAAAATCTTAAGATATCAGAATTCATCATCTCTGAGGAGGAAATGGAGATCGATTCTTGAGATGAAGTGAAATGATTATACAACGTTCCCAGGTTTGATTATCATTTCTGGTCATTGACTTCTGTGATGTGTAGAGGCAAAAAAGTGAAAGAATTGTGACTATTTTAATGATTTGAACAAATTGATAAGTGAGGTTTAACTTTAACTTTTTTCTTAATTATCACTTTTATTAAGTTTTTGACTTTAAGATATAAAATAAGCAATCAACATAGCATTAATGATGCAGATTATTATACAAACAAATATGATGATGAAACAAAGGACATGAACACAAAAGAGTGAAACAAGTAAACAAATAAACATACAACTATAGAACCATAAATTGTTAAATAATGATTAAATAATTAGTAAATATAAATGAACACAGGGAGCAATGATAGGGGCAAAATCAGAATGAATGAGGGCGGAGATTGCTGGGGGGGGGTAAACAATGATTAGGCAAAGTTAATGGTAAAAGAGAAAAAATCAACCCAAAAAAGTACGCGGGTCAATGACAAAGAGTCCATCCCCGAAAAAGGGTAACTAGACTGCCGAAATGTCTGAAATTATTTGTTAAATACCCATGCTGAAATCAGGAGAAACAACATTTTCTGTCAGGGTTGTTTTTGTGGGGGTTTTTTTTTTCGCTTTTTGGAACTTCCACTTGCCTTCATGGCCATAAAAGCAAATTCCTTTCTTGACCAGCATTTTCAATATGTAAAATTTGCTCTGCGGTAGCTACGTGAAAATGCTCTATTCTTAGACCCTTTAAATCCCTTTTTATAAATATTTGTGTCCTTGACTTTTTGATGATTTAATGTTTATTGGGTAATGTCCGCAATTTCCTTCTTTTTTTGAAGGGTTGTTTCCAGAAATTCCTTATTAAATTTTTATCTTGATTTACGTTTTCACTGCTTGTTCATCTGTAGTGTAATTCAGCCTATATTAGGCTGCTGTACGCATTATTTTAACAAACCTATAATAAAAATGAAAAAAGCAGCTTAGCATTTCAACCTTGCAAAAATATGTCCCTCTTTTCTACCCAATCCAAAAAATTGTCCCAGTCAACATTAAAGAGCAATTAACGAACAAAGACCCACTGACGCCATGCCATTGTTTGACAGAAGGTCGAAATAATTATATTTTATGATTGCCAATTACTCCCGATACGGAATAATGTGGATTGCGAGTAAAATCACCATTGAAAACTGTGCAAGAGAAACAATATGAGCTGAAGAAATCTCGGGTACTTGTTTTAAATTACTATTGGTTTGACAATCTTGCGATTTGTAAAGCAACACTCCCTGATCATATCAGCATTGACCCGGATTGCGTGTTCCGGGGGCTTGACCCTTTTCTGGGTCATTTAAGCAGACCAGAAAACTGGTTTTAAACACAATCTGTTTAACCAGTTTCCTGGATAAATCTGTTTAACCAGTTTAACCAGAAAACTGGTTACACAGATTGTGTTTTGATCGATTCTGCGTCAGTTTGACACAGTTTCAGGTCATACTGACCCAGAAAATGGTCAGGACCCCTTTTTGTTTTCCTTTGTTGGTTTGTTTTCTGGAGGAGGGGGGGAACAGAAAAATTGCAAATTGTGTACTTGGCAATAACCGGTCTTTCCCTCATGTAAAAAAAAATATCTACTACATTGATATGTACGTTCATAGACACACTTGTCCCAAAGCTGTGATATTTGTTTTTATCTTCCAACTCGAAGTGGCGAATGGTTTTTACAACCTTTGAAGTTTAATCAAAGTGGTTCGTAAACAGTCGGTTGTTTCGAGCCAGGTTTGAGACGAGATTACCTCCAGTTGTGAACTAGTCTTTCTAGGTGTAGACAGTTTTCTACTCGGGTTTCCACCCATTGTCCACTGATTTTCCAATAAAGTTTTTCAACAAGTTCAGTTCCGCCAGTTGCCCATTGGCGGTTTTCCACTACAGTTTTGCGACCAGTTTTCCCCCAGTTGTTCACTGGCGTTCCACTGCAATTTTCTAACCAGTTCCATCTTAAGTATTGTCTTATTGTAGCCCCCTTACCAAGCGTGGTTTTTAGCCTTGTGTTGTTGTTATTGTTGTTTTGTTTGTTGAAAAAAATTAGGAGAGATCATTTTGCGTTTACTTTAACGATGAAGCATATACTAGTGACGTATCTTATGACGTAGTGTCTTTTACTGTAGAGCGCCCTCGCAGCAGAATGCTATCCTTTGTCATCTTCGTGGGGTTTCGCCCTTAGCGTTTTGAACGGAGACACGTTGACAGTCATGTTTGGTTTCTGTCTTCGTTTCGTGTCTTCGCAGCTTGTCGTGTCCTATTTTGTCTCATTTAGATGACCCGTCACACTACGATTGGCAATTGCGGCTGTATATACGGAGTGCATAGTATTAACCAAAACCTATAAAGCCCAACGGAGCATTATGCTAAGGCTATTTAATCCCTGGAGCTATGCACAGCGAGAGTCATTAAAGTGTAGTATTTTTGTGAAATCGCCTTGTAAAGCTTAGTCTAATCCCTATTGGATGGTCGTAGGCTGTGAAAAATAATGGTGGTATTTCTAATCCTCTATAGTCGACGTCAGATAAAATGTCTTCCTCGACGTTCCAATAGGCATTTACTAGGGTGCAGCCTCCTTGATTTTCTCCTAAACCAATGTAACCAAACCGAGGCTGGAAGGAGAAATAGTCTGGTTCCTTTTTGTACAATGAATTTTAGCATTCATTAATGTTATTGGATACAGGGAGCGTGACCAAGGTGACGACAACACTATAAAGGTCCATGTGGGCTATGTTGTTACTACCGACATGCTCGGGAAATGCGCGTGCAAGACGGCACGACTGTGGACTTATATTAAAAAGTAAAACGGATCACCGGGTTTAAGCGTATACCAATTAGATCGAATAAACATAACAATACAACCATGAAGGCCCAGAGTGGTATTATTACGATAATGCGTCTGCATTTACGCTCCAGTTACCAGAATTTCGCTGAATTTTTGATTGAATGTTCAATTTTGCAATTTGGGGTATTGCTTGTTTTGTTTATTTAATACGGTGGCGATTGCCAATTATTTATTTTTAGCTAACTGCCGTCTACTGAGGCTAATTAAACTGGTCGTTTCAAGAAGCAACACATTTTATGGTTGTTTTTTTCTAAATCATATCACTCTAACCAAACCGAGGCTGGAAGGGGAAAATAGTCTGATCTGCTTGTAGTGTTATATTCCTTACTAATGCAGACAGGGAACAAGATCCTACACGACCTTCAATCTACGCGTTTTGGTGGTGTTAAAATTTATTTAGTTTCCATTATACCATGACTCAATTTATTCTTTCCCAACAATATTGGGAATCCCGGTCATGGCACTTGCTTCTTAAAAAGTTGGGACGGTAGTGCATTCAGCTCTACCAACCAGGCTCCTAGTGGGTGATACCCATGTCTACATCCTTATTGACTGTGAAGGGGGTAACCCTGTTTCAGCTCCAGGAGTAGGTGGAACCATGCCCCTAGTGACAGTTGATTTGGGTCGACAGCCCAAGTCAGTTAAGTGTAGCCTTCAACTTGAAGTGACCGTCTGGCCTTGTGATGTAAGGTGATATCTCGTTTTAAAAAAAATTAAAAAAAATTAATGAAATAATTTCTATATAGCCATAAAATACGTTAAACTTAAGTAACTGAAGAAACAGAATCGCAGACACGTAAAACTCAATAATTATGGTAGGACTAACTTGGTCCCAGAAATTCGAACACGAGACTTGCAAACAAGGCGGCCAAAAAGCCTTACTGCGGTTTCACACAAGAAATTAAAATATTAGAAGTAGCACGTTGGGCCAGTGCTTTTTCAGATTGCTACAGAGGTATCATCAGTGACAGATGTTCCTAGATGTTCCTAGATTTCCACATAGTTAGTAGTAAAACAACCAAATGATTTGATCGCGATGAACGCCAGAGACAGGACTCTTTGCCTTCGACTTTGCCTGACGCATCGACCGGTCTTGATTGATGATATTCTCTCATCTCGATAATTTGTCTGAAACAACAAGTTTGGGCACTAGAACAGCTGAATAAGATGTCCAAATATTGACTTCCTTTTAATCATTGATGGGATATTTAAAGAGAACCTTTGGATGAGTGGTGTCTATAGGCCTTACATATTTGGGGTTTTTTTTGTTTATTTATTTATTATTTAGGTTATTTATTTTAAATATTTCTGGTAATGAAACAAGTGACCCTAAAAAGTGACCAGCACTGTGACGCGTAAGCCTGAAGATACATGAGTAGTAAGGAAGGCGTATATGGCCTCGTCTTTAGAAGGAGGGTCATAACCCTCAGTCGTGAGGCTAATGAGGGTCTCCAGAGTCCAGCGCAGACAGTGACCGGGTAAATCGATAGATATGTAAGGGAAGTGTGCTGATAGTTTTGTTTGTTATTTATTAATATGAAAAAAAGACGCTTTGAATAAATATTACTTAAAGTTTGTTTGTTTGTCGTTGTTTTTTAAGTGTGTCAGTTAACAATGATTAGAAGAAAAATTAAATACAATGCACATTTTTCGATTCAAACAACGGCTGTTTGTAACACCCACTTGGTCAAGAATGTACGAGTCCCGTAGTTTTATTGTCGTATGCTACGTTGTGATCGTGTTCGAACATGCTATCGGTGGCCGAGCGGATGCGTCAACACGAACAGTATGCAAACCTTATGTCATAAAAGACAGAACTCCAAGCCATTTTGTTTATGGCGTGTCTTTTCGCACTGATAACATAATAATAATAATAATAAATTGTCGTGCCTAGATTTCTGGAAATTTTCGGTAGGAATGCCGCCGCAAACCGTTATGTGTGTTTTTAATAAATCCCCAACCCCTTTCTCTCTTAAGGTTTAAAGAAATTATAGAAGTACTTCCCTACCTGTATATAACTTATTTTTGTCATGGGAAATGGTCAACTGAATAATAATGATATACTAATTTACCACATACAATGACATACGAACAAAACGTGTCAAATCAATCTAACTTTGCAACCAAAGACCGACGTGTGGTTTGCTCTTTTCATAAAAGAACCCAAAAAAGCAAGCAAGCAAACAAACAAACAAACAAACAAACACCCCAACAACCCCCCCCCCCAACAAACACCCCAGCAAACACCCCAACAAACAAACAAACAAACAAACAAACAAACACCCCAACGAACAAACGAACAGACAGACAGACAGACAGACAGACATCTTTAGTAGAGGGACATTGTGGGCTTTCCCCATGTATTGTCCATGATCCCTTTTCTTTAATTTTCCTTGTTAAAAACACTGTTTGGTGAACCCCACAATGTCAAAACACCCCCACAAGTACAGTTCCTACCTAAAATTCACCCAATAATGTCTATCTTTTTAGCCCAGACAGCCCGACTGACAGACAGACGTCTTTATGAGAGCTACATTGTGGGCTTTCCCCAGGTGTTGTCTATGATCCCTTTTCTTTAATATTTCCTGTTAAAAACATTGTGGGCTTCACCCCACAATGTCAAAAAAACACAAGTACAGTTCCTACCTAAAACTCACCCCACAATGTCTCTCTCACACGCCCAGACAGACAGACAAACAGACAAACAGACAAACAGGCAAACAGGCAAACAGGCAAACAGACAAACAAACAAACAAACAAACAAAAACAACTTTGCCTTGTTCTACACATCAAGCGAACTGAAACCTAATAATTGCATCAGTGATCTAAATATTTCAGACATGATCCCCAAAATGTGAGTACAACCGAGTTAGTATTATTATTGTTTTTATTATTATTTGAATTTATACCATAGGTCCTTCTGCTGGTTGGTAAGCAAATTGCAACGGCTAATTCTTTCTCATTTACTACCGAATTAAATACACACACACACACACGCAAACAAGAAGTGTCCTTGTATCTTTCAATAAGCTCACACTCGTCATTAAACGATTCATATTTATCAATTTGATGTTGAAAAATTATAGCGATGACTTCTACGCTGCACCGATACGGCAGCAAACGTGTTTATCCTTAATAGTAATACCAGTTAAGTTAGTTTTTGAGCGGTGAAGGGTAATCAAGAATCCTCGAGATAAAATGTTTACACGTGTCTTCTTTAGATAGGCTAGGTAAATTATGTACACGAGCAAGTCAGATACTATTTCTGATCATGTCTGGTGTTGCATCGAATTTGCTTCCGAATTTACGTTAAAAACGTTCATCTGTAGTTCGTCTGTAACCAATGCCAGTTGCCGTCACTGTACAAGAGACCAAGGGGTCATCGCGGGTCCCACGTAAACCATGCCCTTTACCCAGGCCCGCGAAAACAAATTTTCGCAAAGGGATGCTGGTTTTTTCAAAGACAATTGGCGTGAGCAGAGTGCAAAGCCATTACGGCGTAGGGTTCAGGCCCGCTTAAGTTCCTAAATGCTCTGTCGTTCAGTCAGAGACACGATTTGGCACATAAATCTATCTGTGTTTTTTATTTTTATTTATTTATCTTTTTGGGGGGGCAGGATTATTATAAGTGTTTAAAGTGCTAAATGAATACCCCAAATGACTTGTTTTCACGAGGCGAAGTTGGGTGAAAAGATGTGTAGTTTTCGAGACTTTTGCTGTAAATTACTAGAATCGTGGTTCAAATTGAAAACTATTTGCAGGTTTACGTAATTATCGTCCCTTTCGTTAATATTGGCATTGAATAACAGAATATGCCAGGTTCAGAAGCCCCAAGGGAACAATAAGTGCCTCTCGTTAATGGCTACCAGTAATTTTTATGGCGATTATTTTGTATAAGGATGAACACAATAATTGTTGAAGACTTATCCCTGGCATCAATTGCTCACTGATCAATTGCTTAGTCATACGTTTTTTACATTACCATGACGTTGAACGAAAATTACATTAAAGCTAAACAATTTCATCTTTATTAACATTTTACCAGGAAACTGTGAAGGGGGAAATTAATAATGATAAATATGATTGCCATTGACTCGACCAACGCGTACCAATGACCTTTTAGTTTTAGTTTTATGGCACGTTTTCTTTTCTACAAGCAGAAGCTGGTGAGAGTTTCCCACCGCATGCTATAGTGTATTGCTTTGGGCGACTGGGCTGTCCAGTGGCTAAAAGGTCTGGACCGCCCAGCCGCCCAAAGCGATAGGATGTTGAGCAGGGTTTCTTCATTTTTATAAGTTTCCTGATTTTATTTAAATTTTACTTTATAAATTGTTAGTTTAAAATGTAGCCATTCCACCAAAATGCTTTTGGTGTGGAAACAAATGATGAAACAAAAACAAAAATCACCTAAAGTTGCACCACACGTTAATCTCCCATTAGCTGATGGTGTAAGGGTGCCCGGAAGCTCAATGGTCTACCTATTTCTTACTCCATTATGGTCCGAAGGTTTATCATACAAGACTATTAGGGAATACATTTGTTGAACAAAACAACCAGATTTCAAATGTTAATTTCCAGCGTAGATACCATCGGACCGTGTTTGCGAGATAAAACTTGATGGAATTAATCACTTAATGAGGACCCACTACGCTTTCCTAAAATGGATGAGATTAACTGAATAGATTCAAAATATTAGAAAATCCAGAGTTCCACAGTCCTAGTAATGGTGGCCTGTTGGTGAATGCGATATATTATTCTGAAACATTTGTCAACTCTTTCCTTGATAATATTTTAATATGTTGCGTGGTGATGCCATTCCGTCACTTCATCGTGACTTTTTTTCTGTGGCTGTCACCTATCGTTCCTTTGAAAACTGTCCTCAGCAATAACGGCTTCGGAAAGTTTTGTTATTTGCGCTGCTTCAGAACCAGCCTTTGTCCCCACAAGCTATTCATCCTCAACCTCGTCCCATGGTTTACTTTATTTCCAACCGTGTTTGTAAATAGTAAACCCTGGGATGGAAACTCCTCACTTGGACCCTGATTGGACAACAAAATTACATTAGCACATGTACATGTTTCCAATACATACAAGCTACTAAATCTGGTACCGGACCACGAGACTATGGCGAAGATGTGAATTTCGATATGCAGCCAGACTATTCTAATTTGCATACGTATCCAAAATTTTTGGATATGCAAATGTTCCAATACCAGGGTGAGAGAGCAGTCAACCTCGTACTGCTCGACACACCCTGGGAAGAGGTTGATTCATCCTACGTTTCTCCGTGCAGAGATCGTCGGTGCTCACTCAGCCGAATCGACTTCACCACTTGCACCATCAAACACCACCGCGCGCACAATAGACCCGCGCAACATTGACAATGTGCACCACTTACAGCCACAGATACCCACATTACAATGGGTGCACCGCTTGCACTGCTGCACGCACAAAGGGGGTGCACAATTCATGGAATACACTTTACTTACCTGTGTAGAGAAGACGATGAAGAAATAGTCAGTTTTAGATGTGGGAAGAAAAAGCCCAACTGGGGGGAAAACCCATGCAATAGAGATTGAAAACCCACTAGCCCATTTATTATGCACAAGCGCCATCTTAAAAAAAAAACCACCACACTGCATCATGGGAAACCGAGTACAGTTTAACAAATAAATTGAGCTGTCAAGATGGACGCCATGCTGTAGTTTACATGTAGCTGTATATGCCAGCGTTTTATAGTTGTGTGACGCATTGCTTTAGACTTGGTGTGCGCCATGATTGTTGTCGGTGTTGCTTGGACTCAAATTTCACCCAGAATCCTTTGCGTGCCGATCGTGCACATTGCGACATGTATGTGGCCTATAGGCTCACGCCATGATAAGTAAACCAAGACTTCCCAATTGTCGACCCCCGGCGCGGATTTCTGTATTTACAGGACTTAACTTGGTTTTGGGTGGTTTTTTTTTTTAATAGAGTCCCCGGTTTGTTTGTTTTAACACAAAAACCAATCAAGCACGTCCTCGGTCTGTCCTTTTGTTAAATTCCTCGGTGGTCAACGGGTAGACACGCTCAATATCACAGAGTAATCAATGTTAAAAGAACGGTATTGGTATGAAACTAGCGGATTCATTAATATCCCCGTGGTCTTCAAATAAAGTGTTGACCAAAATTGGGGGGTTATGAAGTTAAATCCTTCAATGGTCTATGGTATCTTGCGTTCCTGCCTTTTCGATAGGCTGAATGCGATTATTATTGTTATGATATGATTATGGTAATAAAACCAAGAATGCCTCATAAGTGAACTTAAACACTGTAGCTCGCAAGCCTAAGGAAACCCGTAAATAAGGTTGCTTGCTATGTGAACCAGAAACATCTGGGTTAACCCCTACTCTTCCACGACAAGTGTTCAGCTCAAGTTTTTTTACTTGCACTACTAATCTTAGTACACGGCTAAATGTCCCAATCGCTCAGCCATGACACGCCAACAAAAACTCAATTCAAATGTTCATGACGGGATTTTTTTCAGAAAATGTATAGCTCTGATATTGTGTTTATGAAAATGAGCTGTCAGAATTATTGTCAGTATTTTTCTTCTTTTTTTTAAATTTGGATGTGCTGCAGTTGTATTGATCGGATCGTCCTAATTTTCACGGTGCCTGACTAATCAAAGGGCGGACGGTCTGTGAGTTTACACAAGTCTCTGTTGGTCAGATCGCGCTTTTTCTCGCAGCTTTTTCTCCTTGACGATTCTCGAGAGGAGCAATTAACGGGCAAATTGACATTTCACGCTGATCGTCCCAAAGGTCACATTTATCGTTGATCAATGCTAAGCAACACACCATATTCTCTTAAAACACGATGCATTCCTTTTAAGAGTTACCCAAATGGAAATTATGTTAGTGGTCTTTACAAACAAAACGGCCTCGGAGTTCTAAATATTTCATTTATTAAGCCAAGTCTTCACTAACCTAGAATTTATTCATTGTTCACCTATTTATTTTACATTATTTATTTATTATTTTGCGTTTTAGTTTATTTTATCTCCAACCAACAGCGACACACCGCCATTAACACACTTTCGGGTCAAAATCGACCCAGATCTGAGTCTCGTGGGGCCTGACCCATTTCTTGGTCAGTATTATTCGGAATCTATGTTAAAAATGACACAGAAATGGAAAAAAAACTGACGCAAAATCCCAGTTTAAATCATCTTTGTTGAATCTTTCTCCAGACCAGCCTGACCCAGAAATGTGTCGGGCCTCTCTCGGACCCGAAATCCGGGTCGATTGTGACCCGGGAGTTTTAGAGTGCTTGAAGGGTTGACCATAAAGCACATTGACAACAACGATTACAAAACACAAATCTAAATGTTACTTTGAGAGTTGAACATTTTAAACCATCACAAGTTTGAGCCTAAACCGCTTGCCTGTGACGTGACAAGCTCAAACAGCGCCCTCAGTGAGGTCAACGAAGTTCTATCATTGGCTGAGAGTTGTGCTTTGCGTGTGGTGTGCTCGTGATGCACACTTTCATTGTTTGACCTCTGCGATGGGGGCCAATGCAGGGGGTGTCTCTATAGGCAAAACAAAATTTCACACTGATTTTTGTTTTAAGTCTATATCTCGTACCAACACGCATCATACTGACTTGTTTATGAAAGCAATTGATAAGACATGATGCCCCAAGCACATTACACCTACATGGAGCATCTTATAGGCAGATTAAATTCTGAATGGAAGAAACAGATTTCTAAAAGGAAAATGAAATTCTAAATTTACGCTTTGTCACCTCCGCACAATTCCTTGAGACTTTTTTTTTTAAAAGTGACATCATTGTTGATTTGTGGGGCAGTATTTAATGTTAAAAACCGTCCCAAAAATCTGTGTTTACATTTGTCAACTGACTGCCGAGAAAACGAGAGCACGTGGGGACGATTATGAGCTGTCAGACAGACTTTATTGTATTAAAACTCATACATTCAAACGATGGTCGGCCGTCCATCGCTTCAAAAATTGATGTTTTTTTTTGGGGGGGGTAATGAAATAACACTTTGTGAAACGATTTCACTGAATACCTGGGAATGATGTGTACTCTCAGTCAAGTAAGTTATTTTGTAGTCACCTGGAAGTACGATGTTTGTCATGTCTGCAAAATAGTGCAATTTCTGTCTTTGTGAAGATGTGTATGGATGATGTTCTGTACTGGTAAACAGTTTCGAGGAAGTTGAAAGGATTTGCGTATCTTAAACTGAAGTGGTTTAATGTATAAATAAAAACATAAAAAGTCGCTAAAGGTATTGTACAGGATTGGTAAAGCTGACAAAAGAGTCGTAGACAGTGTGCATGTCTTGTGTGATCAACCATAAGAAATGACAAATCTGTGAAAATTTGGGCTTAATCAGTGTAGTGAGTCAGGGAATAAATAGTGAATAGCCATTTGAAATGTTCAGCGTGTAAACACAGCGTGTAATCTGGGTTGTGTAACAACCGACATCAGCTGTTTAGGTGGGGGGGTTTTTATACAGTTTTCTCGAATATAATTCCATTTCGGAGGGAAGTATTTCACAGGGAAAATGGTTTTAACGAACTTCCTCATCAGTAAGCTTTCAGACTAAAATTAAACAACGATGTTGTTTTTTTCTTCCTGTACACACCTTTAATAATATGTCCGTCTCTGTTTAAGAGTTTGATGGTAAAACAGATTACATAAAGGGGCGTGACTAATTTGTTGAGAGATATTCACAACATTCAATTTCAAGTTGAGGGTTCTAAACATAAAAAGAAGACCGTCGGAGAACTCGTTTTAACCTGTCAGATATTGAAAGCGTGCTAATGTAGACTTTCCCGCGCAGTGCCGCCGAAGCGTGTTGAACACAAAACACGTCCAACATTGATGCAACAAACAAGATCAAAGTGGGGGGGGGGGGGGTTGACAGTAATACTTGATGATCCCTTATATTCGTGTATCTACTGTTGTAGACAACCTCTTGACGTGACCGACAACGCTCAACTAAGTCCTGTAGGCCTATATCCAGATGGATGCGTGTTTACATTGATTACCTATTGGTCCAGGGGTTCTTTAGATAGGCGAGGATTCCACTCTGCATCAATCCTTGAGTTGATTATGTGACATCACGAAGGAGAGCAAACTCTCCCACGCATATAGGCGATGACTTGAATCGTCTTGCAGGTGTGGTACATAATACGGAAGCCCACAAAGAACACCCACGTTACCGAGCCGATATCGTAAACCGACATGATAGGTGGTGGTGGGATTGTGCCTTTGATGAATGCAAGCATGAAAGCTATACTGGTAGAATAGCAAGCAATATCAACATTTTCAAATGGCTGCCATTGCTTGTTATTCCACCTATATTTTATTCAAAAGACAAACATGTGATGGCCCTTTATCCAACCATCTTGGCATCCTCTGTTTGTGTGCATATCATGGCGTCCAAGGTCAAAGGTGCATCTGAAAAGAAACCAGTAGTTTCTAAAGGCCGGTGTCTAAAGGCCTCGAAGTGTGACATCTCGTGTTCGCCGGGCTAACGATAATGTAACTCGAACACATTGAAAGGTGAATGGTCACTTTATAGCTTCCGTAGACACACGATTGTTTTTGAACTCGCTCGATGTTTTGACATTAGAATCTCTGTATGGGGAGAAAACAAGCTAGATGGGTTTTGCGCTTGCGCAGTGACGTCTTTAATTCTCCAGAGAGTTTTGTTTGCGCAGCTTGAAACATTGATATATGCACATATACATGTATGATCTATGCGGAGCCACTGCAATACTTTCTGTGCATGCTGACATAATTTTAATATATCCATTGTCCTGAGTCATTCAACTTTGATTGAGCCAAAAGTATGTCTGATTTGTGTGGTGGCGCGCAGACGGGAAATTTAATATCTTTCTGAGGGGAAGTTGACATTAGTAAGAAAATCTTATGAAGAAGGGGCGAAGACAAAGCAATAACTTTACGTACAGTTACATCGGCAAATTAAACTACTGAGTTAATTTTTTGTCAAGTATTACGCAATATGATCGTGATAGATAAATGAGCCAATCACCATAAGGTTTTGCAACATGTGGTACAACTCATTTACGTATGAACCAGTCCAGTGTGTCGCAAGAGTGCGAACCCACGCTCATGCGGCCATAATGAATGCACCAAGACTTCCTGACGTTCATCAAAGCACTTTTAACCAAGCAAAACAATCTCGCATATATAACTGATAATAACAGGTCGTTGCTTCCCTGTTATTAGACTAGCCTCTCCCCGCCCTCCACCGAAATGCCCCCAACAGCACTGTGCGACTACTAGAATCCACACACCACAAACCTTGTGAGCGAAGAGGACTATGTACAAATCTATAAAAAAAATATTTAAAAAAAAAAACATAATGAGGTGATAGCACTGAAATAAACTATAGTGACAGGACAATCTCTGCGTTGTTTTTTTTTGCGACCCCCCCCCCCCCAACCTCCCAATAATCTCACTCCTCCTGCAAACTCTCGCGTAATATCCTCGAACTGAGTCGAAGATTCTTGAGAAGATCCATAGATAACTTAGATAAACAGCTATAATCCATAGATTTTCCGAGACGAAAGCTCAGTCGACCTGCACGAGTCTCGAGGGAGGGAACGCTAACGTCTCTCGTAGTGTATTTTGGCGTAAATAATAAGTGCATGCCCTGCGACATTTAGTGCACAGTGAACATTTGGTAACGATAAATAATAATGGCGGTCAATTTTGCTTTGATTGATTTATTTGTTTATTTATTTCTAGTGATTGTTTATTATATTTTACATCAGTTATATGAGCAGAGGCCGTTCAGGGAAGGGCAAGTCTACAGACAAAAGGTCATTAAAAAAAAAATTAAATGCACCTCCCTAAAAATATGGTCTGCTTAAGCGTTTCATGTATTTCATGCTATTTGTGATGAATTAACACACTTTTAACACGGAAAACCTCAAATACTGTAAAACCTCAAATACTGCCCTCTTTTCCCTGTCGGGTCAGAATTGACCCGGATCTGGGTTCCCTTGAGGCCTGACGCATTCCTGGGTCAGTAGGACCCGGAATATGTGTCAAAAATACCCCGAAATGGACCCAACAGACCCCAAATCCAAGTTGAAACTATGTTTCAACCTCTTTCCCGGTCAGCCTGACCCAGAAAAGGGTCGTCCCCCTTAGGACCCGGAATATGGGTCAATTTTGACTTGGGAGTTTTTAGAGTGGTTAAGAAAAACTATATATACATTTAGGGGGAAAATATATTCGTTCCATTCAACCGTCTTGCTACCACAAACCGCCACTTCTCAACCCCATCACCCCACCTCCCCGCCCCTCCCCCACCGTCTTCAGATAAACCCTCAAATAATTCCCAGATATCAAAAATACCAAAGCTCGCAAGAAATTACCATTAATAAATCAACAACTTGTTTCCATTTTGTCCTCTTTATTTATTCAGAGCAAATGAAATATACATTTAGAGTACAATGTAGTGTAAGATTGGTGAGTGGTTAACTAAATGCATTTTTTTATCTAGGCCTACTTATTACATGTATTATTTACAAAATGCACTGCGAGTTTAGTTGTTTTATTAACGCTGCAAAAGTACAATTATTCCCCTGTATCTAGGCACAAGGGCATCACCTTGATTGACAAAGAATCGAAACGAAGCCTGTCAAATTCTTCCCATTATAAAGGCGTCATGCGGGCGGAACAGAGATGTTTACTCTGTTTACAGGTATGGGCTCGGATAAACATTGTTTTCATCATTGTTTGTCAACAAGATCTGGGAAATTGTCATCAGTACTTTTGCCATAAACTCAGTAAAGATATACGTATCTTTTAATCAACTAAATGTAAATCTGTCAAATTCGGCTACCGATTTTCCTTTCGGGAGCAACAGCGCCATCTGTGCCATTACACAAGTTCAGCAGTTTGTCAATATTGCTGTCCCCATCGCCTTTTGATGAAAAAGCAAACACCAACATACAAATCTGAAATAGAAAGCAGCTTTACAACTAACGTTTTATGTATCATTCCTATTTTCCAAAGAAGTCATTTCGGGGACCTGGGACCGATTTCACAAAGCACTAAGATTCATCTTGAGATGAGTTGTCAGTATTACCATAGTGATTTGTATTGTGACATCACACTTTGCTTAGCAATTAAGACCGATTTGCAGTAAAGATCAATCTCAGCTCATTGTGAAATCGAGCCCCTAGAATGGCCTGATCAACTTAAGTAAACTGATATCATTTCTACCGATTTCATAAAAGCCTAAAAAGCAATCAAGCCACTGTCAGGGGAGCTCGAAATCTCTCGTGTGGAATCTTTTTGCAGAAATTCCAAGAATTGTAACCGAATATGCATAAAACAGTTAAGATCTATTTGTTCGTCTAACACAAGCAACCCAGCGAGGTTTTATTTCACCAAATAACAAAACAATCCCCTGAGCTCTCGCGAGAATTTGAATGTAAATTGCATTCTCTCCCAGCACGTATACTTCAAGCTCTGTCGCAAGTTCCCTAGTAAACTGTGAGCAATATGAGAAAGCAGAATAACTGCTCCGAGGTCAATACAGATGTTGATGGGGGGGGGGGGGGGGATCGGGGATCATTTTCCCCTGAAAGGCAAATTGGTTCACAGTAGAGTACGTGCACAGTTCCGGAATATGAACACCTGTACTTAACTCGACTGATAGCAAATTGCAGATGGAATAACAGCCGACAAACAATGGTTGAAACGGTACATGAAAGTCATAAAGTAGGAGTTATTACAACCCTACGAGTATATTTATATCAAATTTCACTACACATGAAAAGGGGGTTGTGGCTAACTGCAGCAAGGAACACGTGAACAATGTGGGAATGCGAAATAATTGCTTCGAGGTCAATACAACATTCGATTAAGGAGGAGGGAAATAAATAATTAATTGTCCCTCAAATGCGGGTTGTTTCACAAGAGACGCACTGTTCCGCAAAAGCTGTAATATGAATACGTTTATTTGATAAATAGCAAAATGCACATTCTCGAAGTAACAATCAACAACCGAGGTTGAAGACATTCATAAAGTTCGATTCATTAAAACCGTGCAAGTACATGTGTATTGATATTAAATTTCATTATATCTAAACGGCTGCTGTGTAGCTGGCAGTGGCAAGAAAAGCGCGCTTTTTACACCAAATCAACACCTTGTTAGGGCCTACATCTTCTCGAAGTTAAATTTTGTTTATTTGACAAATTTTGAAGGAAAAAATTCATTCCACCTCGAGGCTAGCTGTTTTTGTTTACAGTTTATGCCCCCGGGTATTTGTAAACAAAGGCATTAGGGCGAAGCATTCAAACAGCATGAACAGGCTGGACAAAGTTTTTCAGAAAAGTGAATTTGTTCCTAATAGTTTGCGTTGATCTAAGGATAGCCTCTACACAAAGTGAAAATATTTGATTAGAAACTTAATTGATTATTAACTAAGTAGTGATTGTGTGCTGTCAGCACCAATACAGAGGTGTCATTGCACAGGGTTTTCTAAGTCGAGGTTTGTTCATTTGGATGACTGCGTTAACAGTTTAGTATTCTTGGGTGTTAGTAATCTTGGGTGTTAGCTATCTTGGGTGTTAGTTATCTTGGGTGTTATTTTAACACTTTGGTACAGGTGTTCAACAGTTACTGCAATGAGGGTTTTACTATTCAACTTGTTTTTATCCAAACACTGACGTGTGATAAGGACTGGATACTTCGTGCGTTCCAGGAGAGTGACAAAAACCGTATTTGTTATCCCCGATGCAATATTTGATGTTTCGAACCATTTTTTTTTGTCAGTCTCATGGGGCAGAGGGGTCAAGATGGGGGAGGTTTAGGGTTTTGATTGTGGGGGCCCAGTCGTGGGAAGATGGGGCAAGGGTTCTGAGCGAAGGTTTCTACTCATACGATAGCCATTTTTTATAATTAGCATTTCAGTTTTGTATCATACAAATAACTTGTCAAACTTAACATTGAAACATGGTTACAACTTGATAAGAGTACATTGTTACCAGACGAATTAACTGTGTTGTACGGATGTTTGAAACAATGATTCTTTTACAAACCCCATTTGCGAATCACGCCGAAGTTGTTCAAATCATTATTGCATTGGTACTGAAACATAAACGTCAGTTGGGCAACATTCTAAGTTGTTTTTTGTAACTGGAATAATCCGATTTTCTTTGTTGATTTGTTAAATTTGTGTTACTTGCATACACTGCAAAAACTGGGGGTGTTAAAACATCACGGGTTGTTGAAGAAACACCAAAGTAATTGTGTTTGCAGAAATAAGTGTTATTTTAAACACCCATGGTGTCATTTTTAACACCCCAGTTGTTGCAGTGTATACTTCACGGCAAAATGTTATGTTCCCAACAATATAATAATACAACTTGTCATAATCTACGCTAAAGGTATCATGCCAACACAGGATTGGCAGAGCTAACAAAATAGTCGCAGACAGTGTTCATGTTTTGTGTGATCAACCACATACATGAAATAGCAAACCTTTGAAAACTTGGGCTTAATCCATTGTGCGAGTCAGGAGAAAATAGTGAAAACTATTCCTTAGTGTAAGTTTGGTGAGTGGAACTAAATGCATTTTTTATCTAGGCCTACTTATTACATGTATTATTTACAAAATGCACTGCGAGTTTAGTTGTTTTATTAACGCTGCAAAAGTACAATTATTCCCCTGTATCTAGGCACAAGGGCATCACCTTGATTGATAAAGAATCGAAACGAAGCCTGTCAAATTCTTCCCATTATAAAGGCGTCATGCGGGCGGAACAGAGATGTTTACTCTGTTTACAGGTATGGGCTCGGATAAACACTGTTTTCATCATTGTTTTTCAACAAGATCTGGGAAATTGTCATCAGTACTTTTGCCATAAACTCAGTAAAGATATTTACGTATCTTAATCAACTAAATGTTAATCTGTCAAATTCGGCTACCGATTTTCCTTTCGGGAGCAACAGCGCCATCTGTGCCATTACACAAGTTCAGCAGTTTGTCAATATTGCTGTCCCCATCGCCTTTTGATGAAAAAGCAAACACCAACATACAAATCTGAAATAGAAAGCAGCTTTACAACTAACGTTTTATGTATCATTCCTATTTTCCAAAGAAGTCATTTCGGGGACCTGGGACCGATTTCACAAAGCACTAAGATTCATCTTGAGATGAGTTGTCAGTATTACCATAGTGATTTGTATTGTGACATCACACTTTGCTTAGCAATTAAGACCGATTTGCAGTAAAGATCAATCTCAGCTCATTGTGAAATCGAGCCCCTAGAATGGCCTGATCAACTTAAGTAAATTGATATCATTTCTACCGATTTCATAAAAGCCTAAAAAGCAATCAAGCCACTGTCACGGGAGCTCGAGATCTCTCGTGTGGATTCTTTTTGCAGAAATTCCAAGAATTGTAACCGAATATGCATAAAACAGTTAAGATCTATCTGTTCGTCTAACACAAGCAACCCAGCGAGGTTTTAGTTCACCAAATAACAAAACAATCCCCTGAGCTCTTGCGAGAATTTGAATGTAAATTGCATTCTCTTCCAGCACGTATACTTCAAGCTCTGTCGCAAGTTCCCTAGTAAACTGTGAGCAATATGAGAAAGCAGAATAACTGCTCCGAGGTCAATACAGATGTTGATGGGGGGGGGATCATTTTCCCCTGAAAGGCAAATTGGTTCACAGTAGAGTACGTGCACAGTTCCGGAATATGAACACCTGTACTTAACTCGACTGATAGCAAATTGCAGATGGAATAACAGCCGACAAACGATGGTTGAAACGGTACATGAAAGTCATAAAGTAGGAGTTATTACAACCCTACGAGTATATTTATATCAAATTTCACTACACATGAAAAGGGGGTTGTGGCTAACTGCAGCAAGGAACACGTGAACAATGTGGGAATGCGAAATAATTGCTTCGAGGTCAATACAACATTCGATTAAGGAGGAGGGAAATAAATAAATTGTCCCTCAAATGCGGGTTGTTTCACAATAGACGCACTGTTCCGCGAAGGCTGTTATATGAATACGTTTATTTGATAAATAGCAAAATGCACATTCTCGAAGTAACAATCAACAACCGAGGTTGAATACATTCATAAAGTTCGATTCATTAAAACTGTGCAAGTACATGTGTATTGATATTAAATTTCATTATATCTAAACGGCTGCTGTGTAGCTGGCAGTGGCAAGAAAAGCGCGCTTTTTACACCAAATCAACACCTTGTTTAGGGCCTACATCTTCTCGAAGTTAAATTTTGTTTATTTGACAAATTTTGAAGGAAAAAATTCATTCCACCTCGAGGCTAGCTGTTTTTGTTTACAGTTTATGCCCCCGGGGATTTGTAAACAAAAGCATTAGGGCGAAGCATTCAAACACCATGAACAGGCTGGACAAAGTTTTTCAGAAAAGTGAATTTGTTCCTAATAGTTTGCGTTGATCTAAGGATAGCCTCTACACAAAGTGAAAATATTTGATTAGAAATTTAATTGATTATTAACTAAGTAGTGATTGTGTGCTGTCAGCACCAATACAGAGGTGTCATTGCACAGGGTTTTCAAAGTCGAGGTTTGTTCATTTGGATGACTGCGTTAACAGTTTAGTATTCTTGGGTGTTAGTAATCTTGGGTGTTAGCTATCTTGGGTGTTAGTTATCTTGGGTGTTATTTTAACACTTTGGTACAGGTGTTCAACAGTTACTGCAATGAGGGTTTTACTATTCAACTTGTTATTATCCATACACTGACGTGTGATAAGGACTGGATACTTCGTGCGTTCCAGGAGAGTGACAAAAACCGTATTTGTTATCCCCGATGCAATATTTGATGTTTCGAACCATTCTTTTTTTGTCAGTCTCATGGGGCAGAGGGGACAAGATGGGGAGGTTTAGGGTTTTGATTGTGGGGGCCCAGTCGTGGGAAGATGGGGCAAAGGTTCTGAGCGAAGGTTTCTACTCATACGATAGCCATTTTTTATAATTAGAATTTCAGTTTTGTATCATACAAATAACTTGTCAAACTTAACATTGAAATATGGTTACAGCTTGATAAGAGTACATTGTTACCAGACGAATAAACTGTGTTGTACGGATGTTTGAAACAATGATTCTTTTACAAACCCCATTTGCGAATCACGCCGAAGTTGTTCAAATCATTATTGCATTGGTACTGAAACATAAACGTCAGTTGGGCAACATTCTAAGTTGTTTTTTTGTAACTGGAATAATCAGATTTTCTTTGTTGATTTGTTAAATTTATGTTACTTTCATACACTGCAAAAACTGGGGGTGTTAAAACATCACGGGTTGTTGAGGAAACACCAAAGTAATTGTGTTTGCAGAAATAAGTGTTATTTTAAACACCCTTTGGTGTACATTTTTATTCTTTTGGGGGTATTTGTGACAACACCCATGGTGTCATTTTTAACATCCCAGTTGTTGCAGTGTATATTTCACGGCAAAATGTTATGTTCCCAACAATATAATAAACTTGTCATAATCTACGCTAAAGGTATCATGCCAATACAGGATTGGCAGAGCTAACAAAATAGTCGCAGACAGTGTTCATGTTTTGTGTGATCAACCACATACATGAAATAGAAAACCTTTGAAAAGTTGGGCTTAATCCATTGTGCAAGTCAGGAGAAAATAGTGAAAACTATTCCCAATTTTCAGCATGTAAACATATTGACCATTGAAAGTTTCTGTTGTAGCAGCCGAAATCAGCCGTAAAAACGTGTTTCTTATTTAGGTTTTCAAATAAAGTTTTCTCGAATGTGGCTTCATTTCAGAGTGATGTATTTTATAGAAAAATTGCTGCTACTATGAACTTCATAATCAGTAAGCTTTCAGACTAAAATCAAACAATGATGTAATTTATCCTTATACTAGTCACCACCTAAAGTATTTGAAGAAACAAAATCGCTCACACGTAATACTCAATACCAATATGGTTGGTCGCTGAATTGTTCAAATACGCTCGAGACTCGCACAGACTATTCAGGTTTTTTGTTTGTATTTTTTTTTAGTGGGGGTAGACAACACTCTCCTTACCTCCTTCTACAGAGTAACATGTACCAGTATATTCCCAACTACGTCGAAATACATGAGTAAATTCAAGCCCATCACAGATAAATTCAATCAAATCACACATTCTTGAAAAGCTCTTCTATGTTATGAAGAATCAAAGAGCTCATACGATTTTTCATGATTGAATTTTGTCTGACGTTTGCCCTATGCGCCATTGTGTAATCAAACAAGCTCTTAATCATAAATGAGAGCATACATAGCTCTTGTCATTGTTATTAATTCTGCAAACATTTACTCTTTACATTATGATTTTTTTTTTTTTTTTTTGACAAGTTTCTAATCAAATTTTGTTTCCGATGGAATCATTGTTGCCAGATTAAAGTATTTTTGTACCAAACAAAAATCAAGCCCATTATTCTGTTTTATCATGCGACCTCAATGTATTCTTCGACGGTAGAAAAATTGGAGACGGTTGAAAAATTGAAGACGGTTGAAAAATTGAAGATATGCCACCGATTTTTACTTTTGACTGAATACTTTCCAGTGTGGCCACAAGGCGCTGTAGTAAACATACTTTTGAAATCCAAGCTATTTGCGCTTTTGCTTTTACCGCATTCAAATATTTTATTTACATTTGGAATTCAATGATTTGTTAAGTTCAGCTGAAGATAAACATATTGCGATAGAATTATGCGAATTAATTGATTATAAATATAATTAATGCCACCATTGAATCGATTGGTGCTGTTAAATAATGATTGAGTGCGTGGAGTAAGGTGGTAGTTCAGTGGATTATGTACAAGGTTAGTGTGTCTCCTTACTTCAATGGGAGTCGTTTCGAGTACAGCTCGAGTAGAGTTTGGTGAAGGGGGGGGGTCTGCAATACAATCGAGCGATCAGCTCCGATGACGACCATCATTGGTAATGGTTTTATGTAATCCATGCATCAAGTTCTGCTGAAGAAAGTGTTCGTATGCTGTGACCATTTTGGCTGATTTTCCCTCTGGCCCACTTTTGATTGCTTATCTAATGTTATTGTAGTTGCGTGATACTGGACGTTAGATGTCGATGCGAGGTGAACTTGGTGATGTGATGAGGGACACTAGCCATTTTCGAAACCACGGCACGGGCCTTGGGCTCCGGCTTCCAGGCACCATCCGTCGGTGTGTAGTCCCGTACCAAACGTGTAGTGTTCAAATTTTACAAACGGAGCCCAAGCCGCAGCCTACAAGCCCAAGCCGCAGCCTACAAGCCGTGGCTTCGAAGTGGCTATTATATTGGGGATGTTAGTTGGCAGCAGACTTCCGAATTGGCGGCTACGGCTACGGCAACAGCTACGACTGTTGCTAAGGGTGCTGTCAGGGAGGTACAATACCCTAACGCAAGGTGACATGTCGACCCAGCCGTAGCCGCGGCTGCCAATTCGCACACGACCTTGCCAAGGGCCCGTTTTCCAAGCCTCGGCTTGAGGGGCTCAGGCTTCGACTTGGGCTCCGTCATCACTCATTGAAACACTGTACCTAATGCACGGTGTTTCCATCGAACAGAGCCTGAAGTCGGAGAGCCTAAAGCCGAGGTTTCGAAAAGCCCCAGGTGAATTCTTTGTTCTCGAACGGTGTGCGCATGCTCAGGACTTCGAAAAACATTGGCATGTGTGCTGCCACCTAGCGTCGCATTGTGATCAGTCTGTTTTGATTTATCTTCGCCTCTTTATGCAGAAGGAAAATACATGGGTGCGATAAAACTGTCTAATCTTATTCTGAGTTACCGCGTATAGAATAGGATTAATGCATGAATTGGCGAACATCAAATTAGCAACATGGACGCGAGTGGCGTACGGAATGCAATATGTGCAGATTGGTGTGATGATAGCTGCTACGACGAGGTACGGTAGCGTACACGCAGTAAACACCGCCAGCAGTGCCGCCATCGTGATAGCTGGCTTAAGGTAGCGATTCTTGACGGTCAATTTACGCCGTGTCTCACGCGTCTCCTGCCCGTTGGCTGCGGACACAGTGCTCGCTCCGTCATTCACCGCTTGAGGGACTGCTGGGGTCTTGTTGACAACTGACCCGCGTGGGGGCGACGCAGTGACCGTTGTCCAGGCCGTTTGCCGGGGTCTTGCAGCCGCACACGCCGCTGATGCAGACATCTCGGTGTTGCTGAAGTCTCCGTTCGCATGAATCTTTCCCTTCAGTCTCTTACGGAGATGATACATGAACCCAACGCTGCAGAACAGAATTATAACCAGCGGAATAAAGAATCCGAAGATGAAAATGCAATACAGGAATGTTCCATCGAGCTTCACTGGCGGTAGGCAGACAAAGTTAAAGTTGACTATGACTCGATTCTGTAGCGCGTCGGTCCACCACAGGATCATCTCTAACAAAGCACTTAGGATAACCAGCACCCAGATGCAGCAAATTGTAATGCGCACTGTGGATAGAGACTGGATGGCAACGTATCTGGAGTAGTCTTTTGCTACAAGGAGGAATCGGTCGACGCTGATTGCAGTCACTGTGTAGATCGCCACGGTGAGGGCAATATCGGCAAAGAACACCTCCACCATACACAGCTCTTCCTTCAGGGGCCAGTACCCCAGGGCGGTCTCCACTACCCGCAGAGGTAGCACGATCAGACCCATCAGGAGGTCAGCTACGGACAAACTGACCAGGAGTAAGTTACTCGGTTTCTGGTGGAGACTCGAGTCGGATACGAAGGCAGCGAGCGTCCCGAAGTTCCCCAGGACGGTCAGGATTGTCGCGAAGGACAGCAGGCTCGCCTCCAAGGGTGCACCCGGCGGCAAGGCGAACCCAACTCCGCTGGCGTTCGTGTCAGCCATGTTTACATGTGTCTGTTCAGTGGTCGCATCCATCCGGAAAATGATCCCCAATGCAGAAAATATTTCATTAAAAAGTCGTTCCAAATGGAATATTTTCACTCACGCATACGAGTATTGGTTAAGCCAACTGGAAGGGCGAAAGCAAACCCCGGGCTGGTTAATTGAAAAATTTAAGCCACGTTCCTAGACACTCTACCAGAACTCAGTGAAGCGAACGAAAGTTTACGTCTGAAGTCATGTTTGAAAGCGAATTCCGTAGCTGTAGTTTACAGGGTTAACCCCCGATGAAAGCTTTCAAAAACTGTACACGACACGGTTGCTCAACAGCCAGAATTCTTTTAAAAGACATTAAAGACAATGAGGGGTGTACCTTTTCACTCACATGTCACAACCTACCACTTTAAACACGCGTCATAAATCGATGCTTTGACACTGTATGCAAGAGTCAATATGTAACCAACTGGATCAGTCGATATCTCCTTTACATGGTATCCCGTGTTGTTATCCAGGTTTTTGTTTACAAGGGCCCCATAAACGTCGTACCGTTTGCTTTTTTCATTTACTCATCAAAATGAGGCAGTGGTTGCAATCAAAAATCAAACATGATGACCGAGAAGTTTGTGGTCTGGAGACGAATCTATGCAGAAGTTTAGATGATAAGCCTCCAGTTTGATGCAAGAATTCACGTTTTCCTTCAACCACAAAAACGGCTTCAAACACTGTGGGAAGTTAGCTCCTCCAAGAAGGTTTTTACCGCTGATTTTTATAGAGTCAGATCGATGTTAGGAGATTTGAAGAATTCGGTCTCTTCTGAAAACACCCGTCTCTTTATATTGCTCATCATAGTGCTATCAAATCATCTCACAGTGTTGATCCGTGTTTGGCTGGCAAAACAGCATCTAGGTGTTCGACTCAGGGAAGTCTACCTCAGGTTTGAGTCGACGAGCCAAAGACAACACTTATTTGAACATGACGCATTAGTATATATGTTAAGACAGCTTTTCCTAAAGAACACCGCGCTATATGTGGCGTAGCAAAACCTACACTCCGCAGAGAAAGCAGCACGCTATAGGAATCGGTGCAGTTGCATCCCTCGGTGACGTCAGTTTCATCTTCATTCTGATTGGTTAAGCGTGACTTGCACTCACAAATACAAGCCAATGATGGCAGTCGAACGGTGCTTCTTGTCTGGTGTACTAAAACACATAGCGAGGTGTCCAAGTACACATCATAAAGGTGACAACTGAAACAGCATTTTCACCACAGTCAGAGTAGTATCAACATTGATTAAAATACCTTTGCACAAAGTATTGATGATCTACGAGCAGAAATTGCAAGATAAACCCAGAGTCATTTTGTTCGTATCCCGGTCATGACACTTGTGTCCTCGAGCAATATGCTTTACTATAATTGCTTCTCTTCACCCGGGGGTATAAATGGGTACCTGTGAGGGTAGAGGTTGATGTTGTATTTGAAAATGTATTTTGAGTGCCACGGCAGCCCAGGGATGTATACTCCCCAGGGATCGGAGAAAGATTAATGTTTAATTGGCCAAATGACCATGGCACTAATGCGTACTGATAACGTTAATTGCAAGTGCACTTTATATTACTAACTAGTTGTTGTAATAAAAAAAATAAAAACAAAAAATTATACTCAATTCCTCCAAAATATTAATTAGTTTCCACGATGTAGTTTCATCCTTTGCGTATTACTTCATTATCCCTTAAAATAAGGAGCGCGGAAAGTTTTTTTGAATCACAGTGTAATTAGCGTATTAAAACAATTACTCTCATTTTGCTTGTTATTTGCGTATCGATACGGAAACAATAGTCAAAATAGGTTTTTCTCAAAACACTGATAAGACTTTTTAAACACAGTTTTGTATTTCCCTTAAAGGTATTATACAGGATTAGTAAGGATAAAATACATTCTTTAATTTTAGCCTGGCAGCTTACTGATTATGAAGTTCAATAGTTGAACCTTTGTTTTTCTGTGAAATATTTTCCTCTAAAATGAAGCCATAGTCGAAAAAACTGTACCTGAAAACCTAAAAAAAATGTGACACCAGCTGATTTGGGTTGTTACAACCCAAATTTAATTAAGGACAATGTGTTTACATGCTGAAAAATGCTTTTTTTTTCCTCATGACTTACACAACGGATTAAGCCCTTTTTTCACAGGTTTGATATTTTATGGACATGTGTAATGGTTGATCTCACGAAACAAGAACACTATCGGCGACTTCTTTGTCAGCTCTATCAATATTTATTTAAACCCCACACCCTATTTTTTAAAGAAACCCCCGAATCGGTGAACCGCTTGGAAAAGGAACATACTTTTAAATGTCAGCCGTTTGGTTGTTGTCAACCTGTCTGACGTGGCATCGATCGGTCTCAACATTAGCCTCTCCGTCTAGAATTTTCAAGCGACATTTTCTCCGCTATTCCAAGCCCCTCTGGTCCCAAGTTGTGAGCACATTTTAATTAGTTGTTCATAGTCACACATATATATATATATAATAAAGCCACACCTGGCAGGTGAGCGAAGGACACAACACAAAATGTGCGTTCTTTCAACTCAATTTCATTTTACACGGGAGAAATTTTAAGTCAATATTTTGGGGTAGATTTTTAACCATTATGCATCGCAATCGTTCAAAGAGTGGGAGTTTCAATGGCTTAAAAACATCAACAAACGGCGCTGCGCGTGACTTCAATTGCCTATGGTCAGAAAACGTGCCACGTATTTTCAAGGTTCAATAGTCTAGGTTAAAGATGTGATGTTAGTTTGGATTAAGACAGTGTACAACACTGTTGATCTGCTGCTATTGTAGGCTTACTGTCATTGAATCAAGGCAAAGTACAACATTATGATGCTATGATTCGTACGTCTGCTCAATATAAAACCAGAATGAGATACAAAACATTGATGTTTGATTTTACCTCTATTAGTATTAGTACTTTACTAATAATCCCGGGTCATAAATGACACAGATCAGAGCCCAGTTTCATATAGTTGCTTAAGCGCAAAAAAAAGCTCAGCACAACAAAAATATGCTTACCAGAATATGGTTACCAGCCAAACTACCATGTCAGTTGTACAATCTGTGACTGGTGCCTGATCATTTCTGCTTTGCAGGAAAACATTTTCAGTACTACTTCCTGCTTAAGCAGCTCGATGAAATTAGGTCCAGTGCTCCGTAGGGCGTGACCCCATTTCCGGGTCAGCCTGACCCAGAACCTGTGTCAAAATGACCCAGAAATGGGCCAAACTGATGCAGAATCCGGGTAAAAAAAACATTGACCAGTTTATGTTTCAAACTTACCCAGTAATGGGTCGTGCCCCCCCCCCCCCCCCCCCTTGGACCCGGAATCTGGGTTAATGCCGACCCGGGAGATTTTATAGAGTGTACTGTCTGTGAATCAATATAAGGTAAAGAAGTAGGAAAAAATTTTAAATGTGATTTTTGTTTTCTCTCTCACTCTTAGAATCCATATAAGGTAAAATGTTACAAACTGTTGCAAGACTATTGATCCTGGTGCGCTGAAAACCCTTTGAATAAACGCAAAACTATTGATGTTTTAGATTGTAAGACAGCCTATACTGATTCTTGTAGGTCTGTCTGCTTTATTTGAACGAAGTTACGTAGCACATGGCACGTGTACATATGGAATTGTATGTAGGAGAGGGTGCGTACGTACGGATCACTAATTCGTACGTACTAGTTACTACTTCGCACGCACACATTGCTATTCCGTACGTGCGAATAAGTAATTCGTTCGCACCAATGACTATTCCGTAACGTACCAATTACTATTCCGTAACGTACCAATTACTCTTCGGTAACGTGCCAATTACTATTCCGTTCGTACGAATTAGTAATTCATAAGCTCGGTTGACTATTCCATACGTACGCTAATCTGAACATAGGAATACAAATCCGTACGTACGGATTCCTAATTTGTACGTAAGGAATAGTAATCCGTGCGGGTTTTCTTGTTCACCGTGTCGTTAATAATACACTTCCACATTATGCCTAGCAACACAGAAAATGGTGATAACCCGTTTTGAGGAGCCATGGGTTTTTAAAAAGTAGCTTCAATATAATTGGAGGGCTTTGTAATCTTTTTCAAAGAGATTTTAAAAAATAGAAGAAAAATCCACTTTGACAAAATGTCTACACATGCGGCAAATGGTGCACCTTTAACCAAACTCAATAACGTAAGTGTTTTTACTTGCCCTCGAGGGGGAAAGCCCGTAGGGAAGAGTCAGTAGTAATACTCCCGCACAATACATGTACCCATAAATGTCAGGGAAGTCAACGGGAACACGATAAAAGGGTTCTCAAGTGCCAAATACATTAAGTGAAACAGTTGGCATCGACCAACAACCCTACGACAACGCATTGTGTGTTGTTGTTGTTCGATTTAAATGCGGGCTTATTATATCCCACTATACGTGTAAGTATTGCTACGTTTTCTTATAAGTCTGAAGATTACTGTTATTATGAGGAACCGGCATCGTTGTGTACAACGAAAAAGCATATCAAGGCCGCGTGCATTCAGCCGTGTCCGAAATTAGCGGCCTCTCTAAAAAAAACTTCCTGATCAGAATTGACCCAAATCTAGGTCCCTTGGGGCTTGATCAATTTCTGTGTCAGTATGACCCAGAATGTATGTCAAGATGACCCCCAAATGGGTCGAAATGACACTGAACGCAGGATACAATCCATCTTTTGTTAACTGCTTCCCCGGATCCTTGGACCCTGAATCCAGGTAAATTCAGACCCGGGAGTTTTGAGAGTGTGTGGCTACGACTTGACGGTAACGTGAACAAGCGTTGAAGTAGAGGGCGTCCATAGCAACACACCCTTAGCAGCAGCTACGGCTATGGCCCATAGCCGTAGCCGCAAATTTGGACACGCCCTCACGTGTGTGACGAACGATCGCTTTGTATTCGTGTTCATGACACACTGACTAGACACCTTGAATCATTGATCTCCATTAATATTAATGGAGATCATCGCCTTGAATTGGCCGCCATCTTTATTATATAAAACAATGGCAATGTGTACGTGTGTACGCGCTGCGCACGACTCTCAGCCAATGATAGCTCTTCATTGACCTCGGTGAGGGAACCGTTTTGGGCTTGTGACGTCATATTCAAGGGGTATATTATATGCAAAGTGTACTTCACTGTATTTCACAAGTTGGAGGACCAAACAAAAGTTACATCACTTATTACCGCCTGCTAGAGAGAACTAGAGAAAACTAGTCGGTTCAAGACTGTGCTCATCCACTGGTGCCTTTTTAACCAAAATGCTCTGTTTTTGAGTGATCTCATACTATAATTTATTCACTTTTTCTTACAAGTTCCGTTTGTAATTTCCATGTCCATTGTCCTGTATTTTTACACAATTTTGATGTTTGTATTTTCCATTCAATACTGATGTGTTATTTGATCAGATTGCTACTGTATCATTGCCTTGCCTTGTCTCTTTTTGTAACTGTTAGAATGTGTGTCTTTATATAGTATTGTGGGGGTTTTAAAAGTAATGTTAACGTTATTGAGTGTACTTCAACCCAATCGTTCTTATATTGAAGTAACAAATACATTTTTCATTCTATTCTATGTAAAGTTTTAACCTAGATTTCACTCGGGGAAAACAACTTGAGTATAGGCAATAGTAAGTAATACATACATTGGACTGAAATTACATAATATTTTCAAGCTAGCAGAAGGCTGTTTTTTTTTTCCTTCGACCGGATCACCTGAAAGCAAATCGATATAAACCACGCCCTCAGCGTCCTTGCTCTCCCCCCCCCCCCTCTCCATTTCTGTCAGTGAACAGTCAATATCCCAACCTTCCGAGCGGTTAATAAGAGCACCGGACTCAAGCTCAGGGCCTAATTTTATAAAGCAGTTAAGCAGAAATTACTGCTTAGCAAAGATTTATGCTAAGCAAAACATGAGTTGAGAACCAGTGGCAGCAGTGTTAACTTTGTGAAATTTCGGCCGGTAACCTGTTTTAGCTAAGCAAGATTTGTCTGTGCTTAGCAAGTGTTTGTGCTTACAGGGTTTATGACATTTGGCCCTGATGTTTCTGATCAGCAGAGTGGGGTTTTGAGTTCCGGTCGTGGCACTTGTGTCCTTGAGGAAGATATTATCAAGATTGCTTTCGGATGAGACATTAAGCCGTAGGTCCCGTGTACTAGGATTGGTAGTACACGTAAAAGAACACAGAACACTCATCGTGGAAGAGTAAGAGTTAACCCCAGTGTTTCTGGTTCAAGCACCCTTATGTATGGTGGCCCTGAAGGGACATCGCATATCGCAAACGTGTGCGCACACGTATGCAATGTCGTGAAACAATTCGCGAATATGTGCGCACACGTATGCAATGTCGTGAAACAATTCGCGAATATGTGCGCACACGTATGCAATGTCGTGAAACAATTCGCGAATATGTGCGCACACGTATGCAATGTCGTGAAACAATTCGCGAATATGTGCGCACACGTATGCAATATCGTGAAACAATTCGCGAATATGTGCGCACACGTGTGCAATGTCGTGAAACAATTCGCGAATAATGTGCGCACACGTTTGCGAATTCATTTGCAATGTCGTGAATTTTATTGCATACCTTGTCGCATACCTTTGGGGTGGTGTCATTTTGCGAGCAATTTGTTAGTAACCTAGGGAGTACGCAAGTGGCCCGGTCCCATCTTGTATACCAAAGATACTTCAAGGCAGGAGCTTGGGTACCAGGCAGGTACATTTTAGTGTGGCCATGCCTAGCCGGCCAGCCACATGGTGATGGTACAGCATCATATCACAAAACAAAAGGTCCATGCAAACAATCGTCGGACTATTCTCACTAAAATGAGCACCGGTACAATGGTAAGTATAATAGTTATTCACTTATTAGAAAAGCGTGAGGAACAGAGTGCGCTCGAAGGTAAATTAGTCAGACCCTATTTATATCTATTTGTACGTCTCGATCCCAGACTAGCTGCTACAACTCCCCAGTTCATTAGGAATTTTATTGAATGGTATGCGACAAGGTATGCAATAAAATTCACGACATTGCAAATGAATTCGCAAACGTGTGCGCACATATTCGCGAATTGTTTCACGACATTGCACACGTGTGCGCACATATTCGCGAATTGGTTAATAAGAGCACCGGACTCAAGCTCAGGGCCTAATTTTATAAAGCAGTTAAGCAGAAATTACTGCTTAGCAAAGATTTATGCTAAGCAAAACATGAGTTGAGAACCAGTGGCAGCAGTGTTAACTTTGTGAAATTTCGGCCGGTAACCTGTTTTAGCTAAGCAAGATTTGTCTGTGCTTAGCAAGTGTTTGTGCTTACAGGGTTTATGACATTTGGCCCTGATGTTTCTGATCAGCAGAGTGGGGTTTTGAGTTCCGGTCGTGGCACTTGTGTCCTTGAGGAAGATATTATCAAGATTGCTTTCGGATGAGACAATAAGCCGTAGGTCCCGTGTACTAGGATTGGTAGTACACGTAAAAGAACACAGAACACTCATCGTGGAAGAGTAAGAGTTAACCCCAGTGTTTCTGGTTCAAGCACCCTTATGTATGGTGGCCCTGAAGGGACATCGCATATCGCAAACGTGTGCGCACACGTATGCAATGTCGTGAAACAATTCGCGAATATGTGCGCACACGTATGCAATGTCGTGAAACAATTCGCGAATATGTGCGCACACGTATGCAATGTCGTGAAACAATTCGCGAATATGTGCGCACACGTATGCAATGTCGTGAAACAATTCGCGAATATGTGCGCACACGTATGCAATATCGTGAAACAATTCGCGAATATGTGCGCACACGTGTGCAATGTCGTGAAACAATTCGCGAATAATGTGCGCACACGTTTGCGAATTCATTTGCAATGTCGTGAATTTTATTGCATACCTTGTCGCATACCTTTGGGGTGGTGTCATTTTGCGAGCAATTTGTTAGTAACCTAGGGAGTACGCAAGTGGCCCGGTCCCATCTTGTATACCAAAGATACTTCAAGGCAGGAGCTTGGGTACCAGGCAGGTACATTTTAGTGTGGCCATGCCTAGCCGGCCAGCCACATGGTGATGGTACAGCATCATATCACAAAACAAAAGGTCCATGCAAACAATCGTCGGACTATTCTCACTAAAATGAGCACCGGTACAATGGTTAGTATAATAGTTATTCACTTATTAGAAAAGCGTGAGGAACAGAGTGCGCTCGAAGGTAAATTAGTCAGACCCTATTTATATCTATTTGTACGTCTCGATCCCAGACTAGCTGCTACAACTCCCCAGTTCATTAGGAATTTTATTGAATGGTATGCGACAAGGTATGCAATAAAATTCACGACATTGCAAATGAATTCGCAAACGTGTGCGCACATATTCGCGAATTGTTTCACGACATTGCACACGTGTGCGCACATATTCGCGAATTGTTTCACGACATTGCATACGTGTGCGCACATATTCGCGAATTGTTTCACGACATTGCATACGTGTGCGCACATATTCGCGATTTATTTCGCGACATCGCATACGTATGCGCACACGTTTGCGATATGCGATGTCCCTTCAGGGCCACCATACTTATGTATTGGGTTTCCTCAGGCTTGCGAGCTGCAGTGATTAAGTTCACGTATGAGGCGTCCTTGGTTTCAGTCCTAGCAACATATTATAGTAACAACAACAAGAACAACCTACAAGCGTCACCAGGAGCTATATACGAGCTGTAACATTGAGGGATCCTTGAGTGGTCCCTAGACTGTCACTCCAGGTTAGCAAGGTAATTGTGGGCGTCACTGTGGCGCCACGCTCCGACGCTTGATATCGCCTTTAAATCATCCTTACCGGCGTAGAGCGTAGCCCAGGCTTCCATGAATTCCGTTTTTCATTTGAAAATGTATTCAATTTTCTAAAAATGGAGTAATATCTATGTCAAACTCCTCTGTCTTTCGCCTTGCATATTCAAGTTAAATGATAAACACCTGAATAATAGAGTTTTTCCTTTAGGTAAAATTACTTCCGTAAATCGAGTAATTTTGTCGGACTTGAAAATGATGCTCTAGTTCCTCAAACCAATTTTTTTAAATATACAAGTTAGGATATCCTTCCAGACATGGTGGAGCCCATAATGTCTAGGGGAAAGTAAACCAACAATCAGAAAAGATCAAGGTGTACAATCAGTTTTGACACCATCATTAGTAGCAACCCGTGCAATCCATCAGTGATACAAATGACAGAAATGGCTGATTTGGGTGTTGCAATGTCTGTGAACAAACACTTCGACTTATTAGTGTTTATCACTACAGAGAAATTAAAAACCACCATTATGTAAACCTGTAGTGAGGGCCGCTGTTATCACATGCTGACATATATTTAATATTTCCATTATCTTGACCATTGTAAATGATAGACGAAACTCAATTATAAAACTTAATTAATTGAGCCAACACATGAGCTTAAATTAACCCACATGCAATAACTGGACATGTAAACGACACACTTAGATTGTAAAAATCGTTGAAAAAAATGCAAATTGAGGCCTTTTAACCTATGGAATAGCTAACCACAGGGGCGTGGCAGTCAAACAGGTCCCTCACACTGCAGAGTTTTAAAGGCTGCCCGGGTCGCAATGAGAGAAAAACAATTCACGGGCGACTCACGGGTGGGCGGAGCGATCCCACGACCTCCCTCATTGTAAAAATACAAAATTGAGGGCATTTTTGTGGTGAAATAAGCATCAGCCTAAAATATCACAAGCTTCTATTCAAATTCACAGTAGTGTCTAAAACTTGTTGAAAAATAAACTGTGTACAAAGTGTACACCTCAAAAAACCAAGACTGCTCTATTCGTTTAGCCTAATGTGAAACATAAGGTGAAACTATCATGAAGCAATAGAAAAGTATCCAATGTTGGAAGAAATTCAACGCGGGTTTTAATTAAAGGTAGGACTGTCGTTTGGTTTTTGTCAACGTAGTGCTGTTTTACAGGCAAACGTATCAAGAAAGATGCAATTAAAGTCACCTGTGAAAGTTGAATAAGTAACAGTGGCCACTTGTTGAGAAAACAGTGAAAAACTGTCTTTTTATTTTCATCAAGAACCTCAAATCCATCCACGTCAGGGCTCGTTCACAGCGGGTACCAACCACATCCCTGGCCGTATTGAGGGCAGCATACACACGAAAACCACATCCATTTCAAAAAGCCACCTAACGGGTGATCTTTTGAAATTCAAGTTTAGACGAACTTTTATTGATTTTTAATCTTAGGTGGCACTCCGATGAAATAATTTCGCAGGATGCTAACTACCATTGCCATTTGTTTAACAAGTAAGCTTTCGGATAAAAATTACACAGTTCCTTTTCGGGGTAATTTAAAGTACATGTTTAACTATATACCTTTAATATTCAAGATAACTTAATCCTTTTGAAGCTTTAATTTTCTCCCTTCAAACGATTTTTTTTTTGTGATTCTCTGTTTGTTTCTGAATTCTGATGGTTGGCAAGCATATGACTTTGTAAACAACCGAGCCATAATCGATTAGTGTATAAGGGATGCGTGCTCTCAATTCCCATTTGTCATTTTGTAGATTGCCTTTATTTAGTTGCCAAGGTTATGGTATTTGCAGACCGTGACTCAGGCAGCGTACTGTGGCTGTCCTTAGAAGAAAACAAATGTGTGATTCAAACTTCCCGTTGGATTTTAGGCGGGAACATTTAATAGTCCCTTGGTTTTCGAGCTTGTTGTTGTCAGTTTCCATGCCGGATGTAGTTTGGCCGGATCTGTCGCCTGATGTTACTGTAGACTGACATTTTCAGAACTAACATTGCGTGTGTTCACACTTCACGAACGTTCAGCAAGAAGTTGTTTTTGGGGGTAAACGATTAGAGAGTTTTTTATCCAGTTTGTGTTTTCAGCCCAGTTTATCCATCTTCTTTTTTCAATGCTGGCAAGTTTGAGCCTTGGCTTTGCCTCGCGGAAAACATTGCTTGTCCAAAGACCAGTATCTGCACTGTGAGCCAATACTAAAATATGAAATAACAAACGTGAGGATGATTGCTTCAAACCTTGCAGTGAGGGCCCCTGCCATGCAGCACACACATGATATTTTCATATTTCCAATGTTTTAACTACATCGTACACACTGATCAGCTCGTATGCCACGATATCCCGCTGGACCATTCCACCCATCCTAGTAGGGGTGTCAATCAACAGGCGTCAATGATTTGGTTAGGAGGGGGCACAATCGGTATGTCAATTGCCAATTTGGTAGATGAAACCAAATTATAAAACTTAATTAATTACCGTAAGCAAATAAGTTTATTTTTCATTTTTTCAGCACTCGAAAAAGACTCTGCTAGGGTCGAAACGTCAGGCCACTAACTATTTTGTTTTGCATTTATACCATAGGTCCTTTTGTTTGGTACGCAGTTTGCAACCGCTAATATTATTTTTCAAATAAGTTTAATTAAACACAGGCAATACCTGGACGTGTGAACAGCACACTTAGATAATAAAATCATTGAAAATGCAAATCAAACCCTCTTAACCTATGAAAAAAGCTTGTCAGCAAGTATTGACAACGTATCATATGAAGGGTGAAGCAACCATACAGGACCTCACTTGAAGGTTTCGAGCTCAATCGGTCACCGGAGTCAAAAGAAAACAGTAAGAAAAAACAACTTACATTTTCCACAGTTTTCAAACGTCATGTGTTGGGGTAGCAGTCAAAACTGACTATTTTACTTATGTTCTCAAAAACCCAAACCGAAAGTGTTAAAGGGCAGTTTTCCACCGTGGCCATATTAATACCTGATGTGCAAGTATGTAAGCAATTGTATTATTTTTCAACCTTCCCACCCTTGTGCACGTTACCCTTCAAAGCTGCCAAAAGTCTGCATTAGGAAACGAGGCAATGCGATGGCAGATTGCAATGTTAAACACGGGCAAATTAATCAAAAACAACGCCCGCGACGGTTTAAAATCCACCCTACGTCACACGAATACGTCACCTCAAGCTTGAAAGTCAATTCATCGATATCTGCATTATTTATTGTCTGCCAAACGTGCTATAATATTTCAACATTGAGCCAGACGTGCGAATCAACATTATACTTATAGCCTACGGGTTCTCTTTTGAAGGTAAACCTATTACAGAGATTGGTAAGGATAAAAAACATCGCTGTTTAACATTAGTCTTGAAAAAAAGTTCATAATTTGAACCCTTTCTTCTATAAAATATTTCCCTCTGAAATGAAGCCATTTTGAGAAAACTGTATCTGAATACCTTTAAAAACGCAACAGCTGATTTTGGTTGTTACAACTAATAAGGAAAATGTATTTACATGCTGAAAACTGTGCATGGTTCTGCACCATTTTCTCCTGACTCACACGTCGGATTAAACCAACATTTTCACAGGTTTGTTATTTCATTTATGGTTGATCACACAGAACATGAACACTGTTTCAGCCCTACCTATGCTGTATAAAACCTTTATATATATAGCTTTCATTAAAAAAAATTGCCTTTGAATTGAGAAAGACTCTGCTAGGCTCGAAACGTCAGGCCACTAACTATTTTTTGTAGTAAAAATTCAAATGAGGCTTTTAGTTAAGTAATGGGGAAGGACGGATTGCCTTGAAGATTAATGTTTAACGGGTAATGAACTTAAATGCGGATTTCATTTTTCGGGTACGTACGCCTTTATGTTTACTCCAGACAGTACGTAAACATAGAATGTGTAAACCAGCAACTCAATGGATGTGTAGATGGCGGGAAAAGGTGGTCTAAATTGTGGTAACCGAGTTATTCGTGTGTGGAATGGCCATGGTAAAAATTGTGTATTGCGCGAGTAGATTGGTGGAACTCAATACGCGTAAAGAAAGGTTTGCGTTCCACATTAGGTGTAATATAACGTGAGTGCAAAAAGCACATTAGGTGTAATATAACGTGAGTGCAAAAAGCAAGGACTGAATTAATGTGAAGGTCCACGCCAAATCATGCCATTTAGTAAGACAATTGAAATATCAGCCTTGATGTCAGCGTGATGTGACGTCTTAAAGGTGAAGTCATACTCTGGTAACGATGACCTCGAACAAAAGTTGTGTCATTTCTATCCGAAAGCCTACTTTCTATAAAGATCTTAATGGTTGTTAGCATCGTTCTAAATTATTTCGTCTAAAATGCCCCCGTTCAATAAAAACATTTGAACCTGAGAAACGATTCATGCCTGAATCGTTTCTCCGATTTCTGAGGGTTGGTGCCCGTTCGCGAATGCTGCGGCCGGAGATGCGGTGGGTACCCGCTGTTACCTCGCTAAACGTGGATGGATTTGACGTTCTTTTGAAAATTACTGTGACACTTTTTTTTCCTATTTTCTCAACAAGTAGACACCTTTTTTAACTGAAACTTTCACAGGTGACTTTTCTTGTATCTTTTTTTTTATAGATTGCAAATAAATCGACATCACTGTAGAGATACGGATAGGAGGCTGGTCCTCAATTTAAAAGGCCGAGAATTCACCAGAATAATTCAAAAGCAAAATTCATATGACGTCTTAAATATAAATATGAAATAGTCTCCTGTACTATTTTTAATCCTCCAAAAGTCCAATTCTATAGCTCACAATACACAATACACAATGCACTTTTAAGGGCAAAAGGGCAACACTACACCAGGCTGACCACACACAAGTTTACAATGATTCAATCAGCCCTAAAAATTGCAATATTTCTCTGATAACAATATAACGATTTTAAAACAAAACAATACTCACAGAGAGCTGTATAGGCTATTATCCCTCCCAGATAATCAGTATTCGGAGCATGGCCAGATCAAGCCATGCTCCCCTACAACATAGAGAGAAATATCTACAGAAAATAAATGTGCTCTCTCTTGCTTAAGTTAATTAAAAAGAGAGTGAGTCTGAAGATCGCAGACACAAACTTAACTTTTGATTGCAAATATTCTAATCACAAAGTTGAATTAGACAGTTGAACACTGAGGGCACACTTCGGTTCCCTTTGTTACGTTGACAAAACCCAATCAGGGACCTTTAAACTTGTGTTGAAAATGACTTAGGAGCCTACCTGGTAAGCTCTATAGGCATAAAACCCTCCGTGACACTTATTGAGTAACAGTTTTTAATTAAAAAGTCGGTACTCCGCCAATTTTTTTCTTTAAAAAATCAAAAAAATTCAAAGTTCTACAACTGCACCTAGCCAAATAGCATTCCAAATGTCTTATCACTGTCCGGGGTTTGTTTTTCCCTAACACAATCCAACAATGACCCGCTCTCCAGGAATTCCCATAGGAATTGTACAGCAATTACTCAGCCTTGCTAAGTTGCGTAAACAAAGCGTGTTATTCAAATAAATGGTTGATTGAGCAGAAAGAGACATGTGGGCTCATCTCAAAACACAATTTTGCTTGAATTAATTTTATTAAGTCAAAAGGGTCTATATCTAGTGCTTTGGGTGATTTAAAAGTGATTGGGTGATTTAAAAGTGATTGGGTGATTTAAAAGTGATTGGGTTCTTCACAGAAATGTATTACACGCTAAAATCAAACTGTTACTCAAAAAGTAAGGCAGGGTGAAATGGTGTGATTTTTTTTTATAGTGTCAGGAAGAGTTTTAATGGGCAAGCATATCAATTTTTGGCATTTTTTAGTCTAAAACTTTTAGAGATGTAAACTCATATACTCAACTTCCTGACGTCTTTTGGTTTGTGGATCGTATTCGTCCACGACTTCGTTTTTTCCGTCCTGCAGGCTGTTCCGACATTAGACTATTGCCCATTTTCTGAAAACACTTTAATCTTTCTTTCTTTTTGGGCGAAAAAACACTCGAAAAGAACTTGGAAAATAATGACAACATTTAGTCGGGTTTTTATTTAATTTTTTTTTATTTAAGCTTGATGAATGAGCTTCCTCTCTGCCCATTGGGAATCATTGAGACGTTAAGAATTGCTTGCACTTTTGAAAATGTGTTTTTAAGTGAGCAGGTTATAAGTAGGCCTGTCGTTAGCTTGTCGTCTTTTGGTCAATGGCTTGTAAAAATTACCGAAGCCCTCTTAAAGCGTTTCTATACTTATTTTGAAAAGCCGGATTGACAAACATTTGATAATCATAAGAATGCTTTGCAATGAAACGTTTGATGTCCGTCGTGGTTCAGATTTAGTTGAGAATAATTGATAGTTTGTTTGTTAACTAGCAACATTTTAGTTTTGTTAAGTTTATTATTTGAACTGCAAAAAAAAACAGCCGATTTTGCCTATAAAACAAACGAACTATGGCCGTCTGAGTCATACCTCCCGTTTATACAATGCCAACCATAGCCTATACCTTCCAGGTATTATACAGGATTGGTGTGAATAAAGAAACGTCATTGTTTAATTTTAGTTTGAAAGCCTGATTATAAAGTTCATACCAGAATCGTTTGATCTGTGAAATATTTCCCTCTGAAATGAAGCCATGTTCGAGAAAACTGTATCTGAAAATAAAAAAATTTAAATGCAACTTCTGATCTTGGTTGTGACAACCAAAATTACGGACTGCGTATAGTTTATCATGCTGAACATTGTGCATGGTTCGGAACCATTTTCTCCTGACTCATACAACGGACTATAAGCCAAATGTTAAACAAGTTTGTTATTTCATGTAAATGGTTGATCACACAAAACGTGAACGCTGCCTGCGACTATTTTATCAGCTCTACCAATCCTGTATAATACCTTCAAAAAGGAACCCGACATTCCTTCTACTATAACCTCGTTTCCTAACGACTTAAAGTGATCAAAATGGCTCGCGTGCCTTGACTGTCATTCAGGACTGGTGTGGATTTTACGCCATTTTTAAATTGGATTATATCAGCCGTAATATATAGGGCACTGCAGGCAGAGATTGATGCTCCTTCCCGAGCGATCAATATTCGCCCAACAAAGAGACGTTTGGTAATTCATTAAAGAAAAACATATTTTTCAAGAAAACACTTTAATATGAACTGGAATTATTCAGAAGCGTTGGTCACAATTATTTTTAACAAAGGGGTCGTATTTGCTTTTCATTTTTTGTCGAGTTTCATAACATGAATCATTTATTGCCAATGATCCTTCAGCTTTTGTTTGTTTGTCAGGGTGGTTGGTTGTTTGTGTGTGTGGTTCAAAGGCATTTCGTCATGTCAATTTCAATTACACAACAGAGGAAAAACCATATGTGTTTTACGCGTGCTCTACGACGGATTTTGTCAATTTATGAAACATTTATAATAGATCAGTTGTGACTGGAGCCGAGAGCTCGGTTGAGCTAGGTGCACTTGAGGGTATTGCGCGGGTGTGATCCACATATAGCAAACCAAGCGGCAAACATCAACTTCAGACAACCGGACCAGTCAGTCATTTTTGTGGTTTCGGTGAATCCCTGAGGCAACGAAACCTTATAACGTCTCAATTTGTCATGAGCAATTGAAATGCACCTCTCCATTCGAAAGGGAGTGATTTGTAATTCGCTTGATGTAGTCACGTCCCGCAACGCTCAAAATGCCTTGGGTAAATTTCTCGTTGGAAGTCTGTGTTACAGTGCATGGTAATAACGGGCACTTTCTTTTATAGACGTTTATTATTTTACATTTGGGGCTCGATATGGGGGCATGGTGTACCCCCTATTGTTTCTTCATTGAGTGCTCAGAATCTCAATAATTCTTTATTTAAAGGATTTTGGGGTGTACCTCTGTACACGAGGAAAATAGTGTGTTTAACTTCTTTTAAATATCTGTTTTCACCCCACCCCCTGTTTTTTGTTTAGTTTTTTTTTAAATAGTTTTGCTTACAACTAACCAATCAGAAGCCGAGTAGAGATAGGTCTGGCCCCGTGCTGTGTAATGAGAGTGAGTGTATTGATTATTGCTGTGTCCGTATTCAGGAACACGACCTGATGAGAGTGTAACGTGATAATAAGCGCCGGTGGAAACTCCACGCAAGACACCGTGATTGGTTTTTATTTTCTCCAAAGCTCAAACCTACGCAATTCAGCAATAACTTAAAGCTGTGGCCTTAAATTGGACTCGGAGCTTGTGAGAAATTACGGATGGAAATGCACGCCTCGGCTGTGTCCGTTTACTGTGAGAAACTGCAAAACAAACAATTCAGGGCGCTGAAATGAAATCAACATGTTTGGCAATTTTGTGACCTTTATTTCTCCATTCACCCGGTCGGTACATTGTGGAAACTGTCAGTCACCTGGGAGTTAAGGACTAAATTGTGATACACGAAGGGGCTTCCGGAGCGTTCAATTTACTCCCCCATCTGCTCAGGATCTGACTGCATATTGAATTTGCAAAATTGTGGAGTGCGTCCAAGCATATCATTTCGTACTGTAATTCACCGTGCTGGGTCGGCAAAATTGATGATGTGGTACAGGAGGGTTCTTGTAAAACTATAAAGCAAAATCATCAGGAAGTTATTTTTCCTGTAGAAAAATATTCAAAAAAGAACTGATTTATTTTGAACTTTGGGATTAGTGTTGCTTTCATTTACGATATATTGGGCAGAATAAGGTAGTGCTCACTGCTAACTTTCATTCTGCCACCGGTGATTCTGCAGAAGAAACACTCACGTCATACCAGTTGTGACGCCTCAAGCAGTGCGCTAACTTTTTTATTCTGCAGAAAAAAGCTCTCACGGTGCACAGCTGGAAAACCTTGGGTGGGTTGTGCTTTCGTTGATTCTGCAGAATAAATCCTTACGTAAAACCATGTTGGGAAACATCATGCAGGCAGTAAACCAACGATGTATTCGTAGGCCCTTAGGTTTTAAGGCATTGCTTGGTGAGGTATCAGTGTATATTCAGTTTGCGGGCCACCATACTTTGCTGTGTTGACTTGTTTGTTGAGAACTTCTCTTGTTATTTCGCCTATATATGCCTGTGAATTTGCTTTCACATGACTCTGTAAAGTACTGAGTGTACAGTTCTTAGCACACATCGGTGTTTGGTGTGTGGGTAAAGTTTGCCAATAATATTCTTTATAATAGGCATTCATAATGCGCCAAATCAATCTAAAGAGATGTTCAAGGCACAGAGAAGCAGACAATGTAACAAAAAATATATCCCCAAGGCGCATGTATAGCATCTATAGTAACACATTTATAAGGAAAACATAACGATTCGTCAGTTGACATTTTCTTGACGGTTGGTATTCCCCTGGGTACGGTAGTCTATATATATCTAGACGTCCCTATTGTACTGTCTAAAGTGATTACGAAATCGACCTCAACGTCGATAATATGAACAACAAACCATTTTAAGCAATTTCATACTCTTCTCTTGTGTACAAAATGATTAGGCCTGGAAGGTCCACGAGGATGGCTTTCATGTTCTTGTAAAAGTCTATGCCAAGATTTGATTGATACTGAGTGTGTGGTTTGGGTATTTTTTAGTTTTGTACCAATTAATGATTGAAGGGCTTTTATGAAATTTATTTAGCCTTTGTAATTGGGAGAACTTAAGCAAAGTCTCACAGGGAAAGAACACAATCAAAGGACACTCTGCATTAGAGGAAGTTAATGTCAGTGTGGTTAACTTGATTTATATGCAGGAACTACTAAGTGATCAAATTGGTAATGTAATTCTACTGGAAGACTTAACTACAATGGGTTTACATTGAGTCCGTCAACCCACCCTTCCATATGCGGTTACGGGGTACTTCCATTGTTGGTTCCCTTTTCGGAGGAAATCCTCTGTGGGGCACCACTAGAACAAATAAAACCTTGTGGGGGTATAGCATTGTTCCATGTACCCCCATAGGTTGGCGTGTGCAAGGGCAACAATTTACTAGTCCTGCCGGCAAGAGCTGCTTAAAGGTGTGGTCATAGACTGGTAAATTCTCCAAAAACCAATGACCACAAAAACTTACTTGAGTTGCTGATAGTGTAAACTATTATAAGAAAGGATTCCTCGGATAATTTTTCACCGCGCAAACTTGCCAATGGGAGCAGTAAACAGGTGCCTTTAATTGGTCTAGTTTCGGCACGAGATGGAATTTTCTATTCGTTTCTCTCCAACAAAATGTCAGATTATGTTTCACTGGTAGAAACTGATAGTAAGGTTTGTAAAGGAACATAAATTACTCGTTCTTGATCCATATTTACCGAGTTTACTGGAAACTCACAATTATAGATTTGTTTTCCACGAAATAAGTTAATTTAACGTCTGTAGGTCTTCATGTTGTTCTTTGTCAGCCTCATGAAATAGAAATGTGACGTCATAAGCCTTGGTACTTAACTGCGTGGTGATTGGCCGTTTATAGTACACGACTAGACCACGTGAATTCTGACCGGATCGTGATTCTAAATTTGTCTCTTACCCCACGCAAAGGCATGTTGAGTTTCACAAACTGTGTTGGCCGTAAACGTGTCATGAAATCGTGAAAAATGGTTCACATTGTTAACATTTTCCTTGATAGCGTAAATATTTATCACAGTTTTGCAGTTACACCATGGCGTCTTCTTGCTTAAAGACAGCAAACTGCATAGACAAATCGACAAAAAGAATAGATTCGAGAATGTTAGCTTTTCGCACAGCACCACGCAGTAATGAACTTAATGAATGTTTATCACAGTTGGTTGGCGTGAGTCGCGGGTGTACATTAGAATTTATTAAAATGTGTGCCAATTATTTTGGGTTTCTGAATTCAATGCAAACATGTACCATTTATCCTGTAGAGGATTTTAGGGGTTTTCTGTACAAAAGCAAAATAGTGTGTCATTGAAGTATGGGAACATTGCATGAGGGATACCCTCTGCTCCATATCGGGAACTGCTCATTCGTATCGGCAGGTCCCGTTCCCCATGAAGTCTTGGTGACAGTCCTGCTCAAGGACACGCGTGCTAAGACGGGCTAGAATTCGAACCCACATCCTGACTCTGGCTCAGCTGCACCGCCCCCTCCCACCACCACCACCACCACCACCACCACCACCACCACCACCACCACCACCACCACCCAAAAAAAGCAAACTGGAAACCGAGGTCATCGCCCGCTCAGAAAAAAAATCACTAGGTAAAACTGTAATTTCTACCTCCATGGTAAAATGAAATAAATCGAAGGTGAGGATTTTAACGCAAAATATTTCCACCGAGTGCCCGGCCGGCTGGCACAAAAAGGTGATTGGTGTAGGAGTCCGTTGATGTTGTCTCAGCGCCCCTTTTAAAGTTTGAATCGGAGGTTTTTTTTTGTTTTTTTCTAGGGTGCTGATCTGCTTCATGTGATCAAAACAAGTCCTGGGCCTGTATTGATTAGGGTTTATGATATCGTTACACTTGGATGTGGATTTTATACTGAAAACAATAAAATACTTAACTTGGGCTGTTGTTGTTTTTGTTAGGTAGACTGGGTACTGCGATGTACCACTTTCATGTAGTTCATTGATTATTGTAAACCGAATCTCCCTAGTTTAAGTTGGAATGTTTTTTTTACGTAATTTCATACTTTTTGCAGTAAAACCCATTGGGCACACACACCCTGGTGGTCTGTTATCCAGAGGAGCATCAGGCTCCCTTTTGTTCGTATAGGGTCGACAGCTTTACCGGTGAATTGGTCCCTGGCTTCGAGTTGAAGATATTCGGCAACCATTGTAAATAATAGCAATGTAATCAATTAATTGAACACGGAATTGTCGAGCCTGAACGTGTTTTCCTACGCTTTACATTGGTTAATATGACGCCGGATGGTTGGGGAAGGAAACCAACCACCGCAGTACAACTTTAAACATTGCAGCTTAAGTGGTATCGCCTTGATTGGATGACCCTTGACCTTTGCCGAGGTGTGGAACGACACAATACGGGCATTAACCCGGATCAACAACGCCCGTCACGGTATGAGTACGTGCTGATCGAATCAGTGGGGGAATCAAATTTTGCAGGTAATGAATCATTGTAAAAGGACAATTTGTTTTGCGTCGCTGTTAATGTAGCTCTAAACCATTGTCAGATAGAGTTTTGCCAGAGACATCAATCATGGATTCGTGACAAGCTATCAGATAATAAATCAGGCTATCAGGCCTATGTCGTGACTTATTCTCAAAGTTGTGGTTAAATTTCTACAAATCACGGAAGTCGGTGTTGACCATCGGATTACTGTACCTAATCCCCTGCTATAATAATTAAACAATAAGAAATTCTTGCATCTCGATAAAAAAAAAATGCCCAATTTCGTTCGCTTAGCATAGGTATAAGCATGTTACACGACTGGATGATGTTGCATTTGGCGCTGGTGCCCTTATAGCTTGCTTAGTACAATTGCTAAACAATTACAAATAGTTACACGTATAATGTTGTTAACGTCAGAGCAACTGGTGCCCTTCTTTTACTTCGTAAATTAAAACAAATTATATGTGGCAATTCTCTCTACAGAAAAACGTTTTACCTGAGTGTGTTTTGCGAGCCTTGTCTTTTGCAAGTAGTTGCTTTGCAAACCTTGTTTTTCTAATAATGCTTTGCAAAACCTTGTTTCTCGAGTGTGTTTTGCAAACTTTTTTTTTGCGATACTTGTTTTGCAAAACCTTGTTTTTTGCTTCAAGATGTTTTGCAAACGTTGTTTTTCGCTATGTTTTGCAAAACCGTGTTATACAAGTAAGTTTTGTAAACCTTCTTTTTACAAATATGTTTTTGCAAACCTTATTCTGCAAACTTTTTTTTTGTAAGTATGTTTTGTAAACCGTGTTTTTTGTAAGTATGTTTTTGCAAACCTTATTCTGTTAACTTTGTGTTTCGTAAGTATGTTTTGTAAACCTTGCTGAATTATAGCCTTTAAAAGACATGTTGAAAGGTTTGCAAAACATAGGTCTGATACCCGCATGAATGCATGAATGCAGTTAATCCTTGCAGTGGCACTGACCAGGCCTGCGAGAACGAATTTTTGCAAAGGGGTGCTGATTTGTTCAAGGACAATTGGCGTGAGCAGAGCGCAAAGCCATTATGGCATGTGGTCCTTGCCCGCTTGTCGTACGTAAATCTCTCTTTTTTTGAGGGGGGGGGGGCAGGATTATTATTAGTGTAATTTGCAAAATGATTACCCCAAAATGACTTGCTTTCACAAGGCGAATGAAAAGATATTTACACTCAGAGAACAAAAGGTAAAAAAAAGTTATGTAAAAAAAGTTGTGTAAGAAATTACTTAATTGAAGTAAAAGGCCACGAAAAAATTTTACTAAAATGTTATTTAAAAAAATAAAAACATATTCAAAGGATAAACTTACTGTTTACTTTATGTTTTGTAAAGTTACCAAAGTTAAGAGTAAACTTTACATGTAATTTGTAAGTTTTACAAGGAAGTGGTAAAAAGTTACCGAAATTGAAGTAAACTGGTCCACGTGAAAACATTTTCCCATAATGCAAATGTAATACACTCGTGCATGTATAAGCATAGAGTAAGCAAGTCGCAGGCACACATAACAATCCAAGATGGACGGGGGTGGACAGAACACTGATGCTGCAGGGTTTTGATGCTTGGAGTTCGCGTGTTCAAAGTTGCAAGGGGGACTTTGGCTTTATGGTCGTCGTGGAACAACAGTCTGTCGAAGAGGGAAAGGACTCATCCAGGAAAACCATGGCGTACTAGCTGCAAACTTTCAACTAGAAGGCTTCAGCACTGGGGTTAATTAAACCGTCGAAAAGGTCTGATTAAACCAACCGGCTCTTTTCAGAGCCAGCACCTCATTCCAGAAGAGATTTTTTACCTTGTCTGCCGGGCTGACCCCCCCCCCCCCATTTTTTACACTGTTGCTACGAGTATTTTTTTCTGTGTGTATGTCGCAAGAACTAACTTACCTGCTTACCCACTGATTTGTTACAATTTCCCAAATTATTTTTAGCAAGGTATTATATACAATAAATAAACTTATCTAATACCGAAATAAAGTTTGACACAACTATTTACTAAGATCTTATCTTTTACATTGTAACGAGGTAAAGCCATACTTCATAATTGGGTAATGTTTTACATAACTGCGGTTTACCTAACAATTCAGTGAATAAATTTACCCAATATCGAGGTAAAGTTTTACACAACTATTAACCAAAACCTTACCCAACCCCTGTTGGGTAAAATTTTACATAACAGTTATGAGGTTCACCTGCAACCTCTCAATTAGGTAAAATTTTACACAAGCTGTGTAATGTTTTCTCTGTGTGTAGTTTTCAAGACTCTTGCAGTAAATTACTAGAATCCGCTTCAAATTGAAAAATATTTCCAAGGCTAGTTGTTTTACGTACATTTATCGTCCTTTTTCGTTAATATTGTCATTTAATAGGATTTGAAACTTAGCATGGTGGAAGTATAACTAAGTGAGGTTTGCGGTAACACCATGTGAAAATCTCTTTTGAGTAGTGTAGGTTCTGAAAAGAACCGGTGGTTTACGACTCAACATTTCGATCAGTATGCTCTGATCGTCTTGGACTTGCACGGTCTTTTGAACGTGACTACAGGGTACCCAGTCAAACTATTGCTTACTCCGTTATGGTCCAAAGACCTTTGTGGTCAGGATATTTTTGACCCCATTCATACCGCTCGAGTTTGCTGAAAAGATGTTTAGTTTTCGAGACTCGTGCAGTAAATTACTAGAATTGAGGTTCAAGATGAAAAATATTTCCAAGGCTAGTTGTTTTACGTACAATTATCGTCCCTTTCGTTAGTATTGGCATTGAATAACATAATATGTCAGGTTCAGAAGTGATAAGTCCCAAGGGAACAAGAAGTGCCTCTCGTTAACAGCTTCCTGGTAATTGTTATGTCGATTTTTATTACAAGCATGAACCAAGTATTTGTAAAGGCTTTGATAGATCATTACTAATTTCCCCCTTCACAGTTGACTTGTAGATGTTAATAGCGATTAATTTATTTAGCTTGAATGTAAACTTATTTTTTCATCATAACAAGGTCAAAAACTTATCAATTAATCAGTGAGCAATTGGTTGGTTTAATTCCGAAGTTGGTTTATTTCTGAAATATTCGTTTATTTCTGAGTTGTTCGTTTATTTCTGAGTTGTTCGTTTAATTCTTAGTTGTTTGTTTTTTTTATTTCGCTAAGTACTGTGTTGTATGACGCACAGTGTGTTCCTCGCGCACGGTGTTTTCCCATTTTCAAAAAATGCATTGTAAAGGCAAGCCTTTTATTAATATTTTTAAAGAGTTTCTATACGCAGTATTATTATTTTTCATTGTTGAATTATTTACATCCTTTATCGGCTTGTATTTATTTTAACTTTATGAAGGACTCAACTTTTAAAACAGGTGGTTTTTTTATTTAAGTATTTCTTACTGTGTTTTTCTTTTTTTCTCTTCTTTTTTTTGCATATCACTTTGTTTTGTGAAAATGTTTATTTTTTGTAAGTGCCTTGAATATTTGTGATTTAATGTATGTTTGCTTGTTTGTTTGTTTGCTTTTGTGTTTTCTGTTTTGTATTTTTGTATTTTTGTATTTTGTGATTTTTAATAAAGGCATGAGAAAACCACCTCTTTTGAAAAATAGGACTATACACAGAAAATCCCTGCCACCCTCATTCAAGACTGCATCGTACGCATTTCTTTTACGGAGATTATGTACACACAGTCAGTGCCGAATATGATTTTTTTTTAAATAATCAATTATATGTATAAAAACATGTTACACGTAAAATATAAACTGTTAACTTTTTCAAAGATTTCCGTTCATGAAACATATTTACTAAAAGTAGGGGTGCTTTCAGTGCTGTAGTCCGAGTCCGAGTCCGAGTCCTCCCAACCGAAACCTAGTCCTCTTCGGTCCGAGTCCGAGTCAACAAAAATGGACTCGAGACCGGGCTCGATTCCCTCAGCCTTGGGTGCTTTAGTATATTCAAGCTCCGGGTGTTTTAGTATATTCCAGCACCCCGCGTCCAAAAAGTTGGGGTGCTGCAGCACCCACAGCACCCCCCCCCCCCCCCCACACACACACACACACACAGGTTCAGCACTCTTATACGTTAGAGGACACCTATTGTACTTTCTGTTGTTCCTGTATTGAAGCAATCCCCATTGGTTTTGTACACAAATGACTAGTGAGGACACCTGAAAACAAAGAACCGACTAGTGAGGACCTATTGTCCCTATTGTAAAATGTCCTCGGAGGGTTGGCAATACAAACACACTCTTGCGGGCCTGGCACTGACATGCTTTCGTAAAGGTAGGCCTAAGTGATCAACATAAGAATACGCAGTCATTTGTTTGAATAATCTGAACATTGTTTGTTTAGACGATCTTCCCTTCAAAGGAACTCGGCAAACCCCCACAAGGGGATATATCAAACACCAAGCTGGAAACAGCCAGTCTCTCTCATACAAACATTAGTTTATAAACGTCGATCTATTTGCGCAATATTGTTATAAATTGTATTTTAGGATTACTGCACACGACATTATTTATTCTAGTCATTGCGAAATCAGCGGTTAGCTTGGTAGGATATGAACCAACAATCTTGTTGTCGCATGATGTTTCCTCAATACAAGTAAAACTTTGTTTCTTCTTTTGCATCTAATTTTTCGTAGTGATTTTATATTGAGCTTTGTCTGCTTTGGGCGGGTCTTGGGTGAGTGAAGTGGGAGGGGGAGGCTAGTTGCAAACTGGTGCTCTTAGGCCCGCATGTTTTGTATGCCGTCATGGTCTGACTCAATATTAATTAAGCTGTGTATTTTAACAGCGTAATCGAGAGCAAATAAAGGTTAAAATATGAGGCATGTTGGATAATTTTCCTAGTAGCTCCAGAAAATTCCCTGATATATGTAGACACTTGCGACGAGGTTGATCTTTCTGAACATATTCTAAGACTGCCCGGTCGGCCACGGGTGCACAGTTTTGGTAATTGTATAATGTGTTTTAGAACACGGTGAAACTTATCCAAATGATCTTTGCCCCTCGCATATCATCAACGCTGTAAGTCATCCTTGCTAGTGTCCCAAAGGCAAGACAGAAACAATTTACTGGTCGTTCAAAATATATCTATAGGTTGACCTCTCTCTTTTTATTGAGAGATTGTGAGATGGAGGGGCCTGTTTTCACTTGGTTGCTGGACGCCATTTTCGGTCCAAATGCAGCACTACCCAATGTGTAGTCTAGTCTGGCACCCTGGAGTGTGCCCACATGCGGTGTTTTTCTTTCTTCTTTTTTTCACCGATATAGCTTAATTTAACCATAGTTGTCGCAACTCTTTCATACACAGCTCTGGGTTGACTGTGTGCCCTTGTAGAGCGCCCTCGCCTGACACTATTAAAGACAGGTTGTGCTGTTTCTTTTGATCAGTGGCAGCAGTGACTCAACCAGAGGGGGCATCAAACATCCCCCCCCCCCCCCCCGTTGCTCAGAACGCTTGCGCATCCATTTATAGATAATTAACTATTATGGCTTGTTCGTTTTTCCTCACAACATATCTGTAAACTATAATTATAAGACTGTCTGGAAACCCATAAATGTATGGTTTACTACATCAACTAATATACGAGTCACGTGTCCTGCACTTATTGCAAATGATTTCTCCTGCATGGTAAAGTGTGAAGCTTACTTAAATAATTGGTGTCCCCCCCACCCCCCCCCCACCCCCGCCTCTCATGCTACTGAGTTACAAACCATCCAGACACTGGGCTTATTATATGAGCAGATTTTACAAAGAGTTTAGATTGACATTAAGTGCAAATCAATCTTTGCTAAGCAAAGTGTGACGTCACAATCATGGCAATTATTGCAGACCCATCTTAACATGATTCGTAGCGCTTTATTAAATCGAGCCCGGGTTTATTAAGTTTCCATCTCCAAATCTATAAGCTTCCTTTCTTCAAGACAAAGACAAGAACATACCAGTTTGGTTCACATCTGAATCAAGCGACTTCGGCTACGGCCGTCAGCTGCAGCGGCGTCGTTGAAGACAAGGCCTTTTCAGAGATCTAGCCATAGCCACGACTAAATCCGCTTAATCCTCATATTGCCCGGGATAAGATTTTGGGGATTAATCCAATCCGTGGAACCGACCATGTTAAACTTCTGCGAGGTAGGAGGACTTTTTCCCCATTATGTTTCAATGTTATCCGACACGGTATAACTCCAAGTGCAATTTATTCACGTAAAACGAGATTCCCGTCATGTGAAATGAGATTTCGTTGTTTGACACGAGGTTTCAAGTTGCTCGAGTGTACACTCGAGAGCCAGAGTCTGGCTCCTAAGTTGATTAATATGCCACCCAGGGCGAATGAAGTCGAGATTAAAGTGAATCCAAGGAGGAACCTAGAGGGGGTGAAACTTGAGGCAAAATCCACTTTGGTGTTCGATACCTGTTTCGAAGGACAGGTGTTTGGAGGTTGTAATTCAAAACGAATTAAAAATAAAACTGCTAGCCTATTTTTGTATGAACTTAACCGCTGACAAAAATATGTTACCCTGCCTCCCTAAACTTCGATCAAAGTTGGCCCAGTTTTCATCATGATGGCCCGCCAACCATTTTATACTCAGCACGGTACCCTTACTTAGCCGATTTGCTCTGTGGCCCCTTGACTTTTGACAGGTGTCAAAAACAAAGTCAACAGGTCAACAACATTGTGTTTTCCCCTCCCACTTTGTTTGAGTGCCCAAAGACTTGATACCATGCCCGACATGTGGCAGAGGGTTTCCCCCAAATGTTCCCATACTTTAACACACACTTTTCCATCTTGTACTGAAGTAACTTTCCCCCTCCCCCAAACCTATATATATATAAAAAAAAAATTATAGATTTCCTGAGATTTGCAGGAAAAAAGACATAATAGGAGGGGGCACACCATGCCACATATCGAGCATCAAATGAAAGACTTACCTTAATGTCGTCAATGAGTTTAGGATCTTCGGGAACACTGTCACCAATGGCCAGAACCAGACCTGTGTAGCCGTTGTTAATTAGCGTGACTGGGGCACGGTTCCAATTCCCGAGCCGTGGGGGTGGCATATCCATCATGAAGGCGCTGCCAAACAGTGTGACAAACACTGTGATACTGAAGGGTCTAAGGAGGTGCAGAGGGCTGTGTCGCATCATCTTGGGTGCTTTGTCGATAGACTGTAAACACTTGTATCCAATGTCTGCATGAATGTTCCAAATACAGTTTATTTCCCCGCCACAAATTTGAAAAGTGGAGATGTTTTGCATAAACCTTTCATATGCAAAACGAGAGCCACGGCACAAAAAAATCCAGGCTGCGCCAAAAGAAACAAGGAAACGTTGCAACAAAGTTGCCGAAGTCAACAACACTGCCCGGTCTTCCGTCAAACGAAGCTCACTGCACGCGATTCGACAGCTGAACTTGAGCCCCTTCGTGGCCTTCGCAGATCTAGCTCTTCGTGTTTCCCGACTCGATAATTAAAACAACAAAGATTCATGTAACTGAAAGCCGTGCTCGATTTCAATAGTTCCTTCTGAACGTGTTCAGTTTCAATGTCAGAATGTTTCCAATTCTCATTTCATGTAAACATTGTCCGCAATTACATGACTTGTCGTTCGACTGCACCTACATGTAAACAAGAATCCGGTATCCAAATGGTAAAGGATCGTTCAGTGTCATGAGATATCACTCGGTGGTTTGAGCCAACTATTTCCCCCCGAAGTTGTTTTTTGGGGGGCGGGAAGATATCGCAAGCACAACTTGTCTTATCCTTATGGTTGTAAAATGCAAGTAACTATTTGCATACTTGTTAAATCAAGTCGAGCATTACTTGTAAATTCCATGGAGGTATCTACCTCCATGGTAAATTCAGAGTAACGACAGCGCGGTGCTTAAGACTTGTCGCTCAGTGTCTGGGCTGATGATATATGCCGCCTGTGAATATGACAACTGCAGGTGTGCTTTCGTAGAGTCAAGATTGTGGGGTGGTTTGCTTCTGACTTTGAGTTAAAGCGGGACTTTGTCGCCCACCCATTGTTTAGACAACCAGATTATGTTGACTTTATTTTGTTTAAAATCGAGTCAGGAATATTTTAGTGAGTAAAGTTGTGGGTGACTTTACACAGAAAGCCAGGTTTAGGCAAGTTTTAATACCTTGATAATGTTAAATGTTTTTGTCAGGAGTTGTGTTATGCCACAATAAGCAGAGATGTAGGCCATTTTGTGATAACAACTTACTGTTACCTTCTTCTTCGTCTTTACCTGTTGCTTATTTATATATTTTGTTCCTCCTTGCTTTGGGAGAATCCTGACGTATATAACTTTAATTGCGTCATGTGACTTCCCCTTTAACTCCAACCCATGCTCAACGCCGCACACCTAGGGGTCCAATAATCGTACATGTTTCAACTTGACGCAACATGGCGACCCAGTTGCTAGGTATTTTGACCCCGTGTAGTCATTGTGGGGGTATTTTGCGAGAGTTAGCCCAGTCCCCGAATTTTGTTTTAAAGATGTTCGTCAACTTGTGATTAATTCAAATAGATCGCTAAGACTGTTTTAACAGCTTATACAATTTCACATTTATTATTGTATTTTTAATCTTAAAGGTCACTATTTGATGGACATGTGGCACCCGAAAGAGGGGGGTGGCATGGACGTCAATTTGGAGGGGGTAACGTTCCATCCGTACCTCCATCCTCACGCCACTGTATTCACCCACCTTTCAACTCCCGGTAAGTAAAAAAACAAGTGGTGGTTATTTTTGACGGAGTTATTCGGGATCGGTTGAGCTGACAAAATAGTCGCAGGGACAGTGTTCATGTTTTGTGTGATCAACCATTTACATGAAATAACAAACCTGTGAAAATTTGGGCTTAATCCGTTGTGTGAGTCAGGAGAAAATAGTGAAAAACCACGCACAATTTTCAGCATGTAAACACATTGACCCTAATTTTGACAGTCGAAATCAGCCGTTGTGGTTAATTCTTTTTTAGGTTTTCAGGGTTCATTTTTCTTGACTTCATTTCAGAGGGAAATAGTTTGAAGAAATGGTTCTAGTGTGAACTTTGTAATCAGTAAGCTTTCTGACTAAAGTTAAACAATGGTGTTGTTATGAAGAGAGGTTTGCGGTAACACCATGTGAAAATCTCTTTTGAGTTACCGCCAACCTCTCTTAGTTATACTTCCACCATGCACTAGTTTCAAATCCTACGTAATGATGCTGTTTGTCCCAGTGACCAATCCTGTATAACACCTTTAATTAAAAACATTAAAAACCGTAGGACCTTTTAGTAAAAAAACAATGGTTCTCACGCTTTATGAAAAACAATTGTCACCTGTCTCAATTGACATTAAAAAAAGTTCCAGGTATCTAACACAAAGCTTTGTTATCGAAGGCCCCCTAAGAATTGTCCTGATTCCCCGACGAAAAAAAAGGCCTCAGAGGGCACATGTGCTTAACATGACCTTCGACCCCTGAATCCATTTTTCATTCTTTTTAACTGGTGCAGTGGGAGGAGATCGTATATTATTTTCTCATGGCAACTTGAAATATGGCGTCCATGATGAAAATCGGTTTGTGTCTCACAATCCAAAATATCTGGACACGGAAGTTTTTTCGGGTTTTTTTCGGGGTTTTTATGGAAATAAAAACCCCAGTAGGTCTGAGTTAACGAAATTACAGACATCATTTATTTGGGTTCGCTTTCCGGAAGAGACAATTAAACAGTAGTTGCCTCCTGGGTGTAGCTCACTATTTTCTGTTTTAATGTGTCAAACAGGATTGGTAGAGCTGAGAAAATAGTTGAAGACAGTGTTCATGTTTTGTGTGATCAACCATTTACACATGAAATAACAAACCCGTAAAAATTTGGGCTTAACCCGTTGTGTGAGTCGGGAGAAAATAGTGAAAAACCAATTTTAGTTGTTAAAACCGAAACCAGCTGTTGTTGTTGTTGTTGTTGTTTGTTGTTGGGTTTTTTAAATTATGATTTTCAGATAAAGTTTTCTCGAATTTGACTTCATTTCAGAGGGAAATACTTCACACAACTCTAGAAACTGCATAATCAGTAAACTTTCAGACTGACATTAAACAATGTTTAGTTATCCTTACAAATCCTCAATAGTACTTTTAAGCTCCTCTATGAAATTTGGCCCAGCCTGTGTGATACAATAATAGTCAGCAGTCATGAACTCACGTGGGTTTAAAAGTTTCTTTTAAAAAAACTATTGCAAAGCAGATCATCCATCTCTTTTCATAAAAAAATATCTTTGAAATCTTGTGAAGGCAAATTCATTTAGATACACTGAAAGATAAACACAGGTAGACTTTTAAGGGTTGATTTGATTCCATTTGCATCTTAGAGTGAGATTTCAAGACTCTGTTCGTCGTTAAATTTACTGACGGGTTTTTTTTCCCCGGGAGCTAGTGCTGACGATCTTTTTCCTACCTTCAGTTCATCCTTAATTTCCAGCTAATCGTGACGTAACGAAACCATGAAATTCTCTCACGTAGATTTCTAAAATTAGCAACCTCAAAAAGGGCGTCGCACGATTTATTTTTTGGCGCAGTTAATTACGGCATTCGCAGAAAAAGGGTCAAGCGGAGACCGTCACACCGGAACCACTCCGAACCGCTCGTGACAGTGACGTCACAGTTCTCCCAACTTAATCCTATCCATGTAGCTCGAACTTTACCCATCCGCGGCAGTAAAATAAAAAGCAAGACCTAGTTCTCTACGAACGAATCTACACAGCTAGTAGATATACACATGGTGTTACCCAAACCGAATAAACATTATTCCCATCCACTTATGCTTTTTCTACGATAAAGCAAGTATCTAATAATCGTTCAGGATTTTTAATTTTTCAAATGGTGGGGTTGGGCCGTTGTTAACGGCTGTTTGTTGTTGCCACTGATGATATCGTTGATGGTTGTCTTGACATTATGTGTGTTGTCGTCGTCGTCATGGCATTATGTCGTCGTCATCGTCGACATTCTTGCCGCATTTGGTGCTCAATATGGGGCATGTGTCTTCATCGTGTCCTTGGAATCTCTGGAATTCTGTGAGGATTTTAAGGGGTGCTTCTGCTGCATGTACAAGAGGAGAATTGTGTGAATACGGGAACATTGGAGGGGGATACCCTCTGCCCATATCGGGCGTGGTCTGGCTGTTGTTGGTGGTGGTAGACTGGTTGTTAGGATCTTTTGGCTTTAGCCTTAGGATCTATGTGAAGGTTTTTTTTCTCTTTTCTTTTTTTCTTCTTTTTTTTCCCTGGAGGAAATTATTTATTCAAACGTCAAACAACTCCTCACTTTAGGTACACAAATACAGAAAAGCCATGGCAACAGAACAAAACATATAGTTAGCTGATATAACACTGCAAAATATAGAGTTATTACTTTGACACAATAGTTTAAAGGAGTCCCATTTTTGTGTGGAATTTCACAGTAGAATCATTTGTAATAGAGATGTATTTTTTCCAAAGTATAATTAGCGTTTTAAATCCATTTTCATTAGTGCAAGGGATGATCTGTTGTCATTCATCTTCACCTTCCTATGTGCAGTATTGTTGGGCGCTGGTTCTTTCAGTGATACCGTACGTAATCTTTAGAACCGACAAACGGAACCAAAATGAGGCACGTCATCATTAAGATCGCAAATGGCACGCCCTCATTGAACAGAATGGGGTGTAATATGGGCTTTAAAAGGGGTGAAGAAAATTGTTCCACCCCTCCCCTCTCACCACCTCCGACCATGGACCACACCCCTTAGCATTCACGCTCAGATATAATTTCAATTTCGTCATGATATATAGATAGATAGATAAAATGGTTTACACAAAAAAAACTGTCCTCGCAGCACAAAGGCGGAATTGCAACAATTTTACATTTAAAAACATTACAAATGTACATTAAATAAGGGGAGGAATAAGACACCATTAATTGAACAAAATAATTAAAATATTTAACACAAGAAAAACTAACGAAAGGTCAATACAAACCCGAGAAGCAATTAAATATGTAGATAATTGTGTAAACTTGTATTACAAACATGGAGTGACATGGCTGGTGTTAGAACTTGTATCAGAGCTATTACTGCTTTAAAGCTGGGTTTTGTGGTTCCATAAATTGGCCATATACATAATCGGACTATTTTGGTGCCGTTTGGTTCTGCAAATTGGTGATGAGATTTCATCTGAGCTTCTCAAGTTCTTATGGTGAATATCTTTTCTACGTGGCGGAACCCAAGTGCAGAAACGCTCAGAAGAGAGCAGGGACTTGAAGAAGCTCAAGCACAGCTGCTCCCCTTCGTACCTCAAGGGTTTCAAGGTTAAGAATTGCAAGTACTTCTTCATAGGTAGTGTAATCTCTGCCCATGATAATTGTACACGCTCTCTTTTGGAGGTTTCTACGGCTGTATTTTGAGCCGCGGTTATTCCTGGATACCAAACAGGTGCAGCATATTCAGTAAGTGGTCTCACAAAAGCCAGTAGAGACAGTCATAAGGTCTTCACGCGGTAGGTTGAAGTGTCTCGGTGTTTTGAGCATGAAGAGTCTCCCATTAGCCTTCTGCAGTAGTTCTGCAACTTGGGCTCCCCATTTCAGGTCTGTCAGCATTGATATGGAGTCCTATAAGATGTTTGCTACAGTCACGGTGTTCAATGGAATATCACAGAGCTTGAGAGGTGTATTAAGAATTGGTTGCCTCAGAAATGACACATGCGTTGTTGAGCATTTGTCATAATTCAGTCTCATGTTGTTCAGTTCAGCCCACTCCTCATATTGGTCAAGCTGGATTTGCATGTTGTAGGGTGCTTTACAAACATTGGTCTCGACTAGAGTGAGATCATCAACGTACTTAAATGTAGTAAGTGGAGTGTTCGTTATCAAACACGTTCCCAGCTGGAGTGCACATATTAATACAGAAACGTAAAAGGGTCCGACATTGGGAGGGGGGGGGGAGAAATTCGTAACTATGAATTAACGTAAGGTGGCATGAATTGTGCCAATTAAGTCGACGTATACAACTCATATTTATGAGATATCTAATATCTTTCAGCACATAATATGTCATAATTGTGACTACTTGTGCAAAGTATAGTTATGTTTTCCCGTAAGTTAGAATGATGACTTTCTTTCTCTTTTTTCTTCTTCTATTTTCTTTTTCTTCTCAATGTCCCCTTAAAACTTCCGTATAGGCCTACACATCAAGTAAGTCATTGCTCGGTAGCGAGATTGATCAACCATCGGATCGTGCTATCGGAATCTATTCTGACATCACCATCCGGACAAAAGTCAGTCACCGCGCGGCCTTCTTTATACGTTGTCAAAGATTCAAATTCCACTTACAATAACGGATGAAATTTGACGAGCTCACGTTTTCCTGCAGTTGTTTATGTGATGCTATAAATAGCGATGAGCTTAAAATTGGTTCAAAGGTTCAAGACCTCAGAATGATACGTAGAACAGTGCTAACAACACTTTATTGTAGTAGTTCCATACGTGTACAATCGTAAAACAAATCTCTGTTGGAAGGGGGTGCTTTCAGAAGAGCCGTTTATTTGTGTTGCTCTCGACGTTTCGAGTAGCTCGTTCTAGTAGTCTTCAGGGAATTTGTAGTAAGGAAGAGGTTTGCGGTGACATCTTTCGTGTGGTTCTCTAAAACCATAACTCAACTCTTTCGGGTATATAATGCAACTTTAAGAGGGAGCCACTGAGCACATAACTGCTGTTTTTCCCGACTGCTGGGGCACCGCCGCCCTAGTTTCCAACTTCACAATTTGTTCAACCCAATGCAGACCAAAATCAGTAAACAAAACCTTCAAATCTATTCATTTCTGTTGACTTTATTCCCCAAATTACCTGCACGGTGTGATATTAAAATAAGGATTACCAGTAAATGTAGGCCAAATGAAAAGCGTGTATCACAAAAAGTATTAAAAACATCGTTGAAAGTTTTATATACATTAAAAATAACCAGTTTTTAATAGAATTTTTAAGATGTGGATATATTTTATCTGTCTTTATATAATTTATATTAATTAACTTGATGGGATATTAGAGGATTTGTATGTAGACTCTCTTTGACTCTAAATACACCTGTCCCCCATTTTGTTTTCAACGACGCACGTAATGCTGAAAAATACAAAAATTATAAAAAGGTATAAAATGTAAAACAAAACGGACTAATACTAGAAACCTTTCAAAAATTGATTTCAAATAAGACTAAATCTGCCCCAAAATTATCTCAAACCTATAACCGAAGTCAGCTATTACACAATACTCATCAACATAACGAATCATCCAAACTATTTAGTTAAACAAATCATTATCATGATCACAATAACAATAATAATAAATGGACTGAAACAAAGTAAGTAGTTTAAACGGAGGGTTGGTAATTACTTTAATTGGTAATTACTAAAACAAATCCTTACCCTAAAAAGTTACTTGATAAAGATCACTGGAGAGCTGTTGGTATTACAAAACATCGTCAGAAACGACCCCTTTGATGTATAAATGTAGTTTTAGAGAAAAAGGTAATTTTTCTTCCCAGAATTTGAATCTGAGAAAGGCTTCAGCCATGAAGCCTTTCTCTGGCATCTCAAAGCACACGATTCTATGCAACAGGGTATTTTGTCTTTCATTATTTTGTTGATACTTCGATGACCAGTTGAGACCAGTTGAAATACACCAAGTGAGGTAATAGGATACTGGTCTTTGACAATTACAAAAGGAGACCCTGTCTTTAAAGTAACCATTTAATCTTAAGTAGATTACTAACTTCATAGTCAAATGGTGAGCATTTACACATGGTACTAAAACAACAGGAGACATGTTTTACCCTCAAAACTGAATGCCTTTAAAAAATAATCAACATTTATATGAGTTAAGTACGCGTATTTATCAACCCTGTGGAATGATTTGGAGCTTGGCAAGGTTGGTTGAACATTTAAAAAAACAAAACAATATGTTGTCCTTGTCTTAATTTTTTTCATATGTTAAAATAAGGTTGTGAAGCTTTGATTTGTACAGTTTTTGGATTATGCATTTGTTACACTTAAATTCAGACTTTGTGCTAAAAATTGGTGCATAAAACTGGCAATATTCAAAGTTTATACCTAACTTACATGGTGTAAACATAACTCCTTTTTGCAATTACTTCTGCCTGAAATGCTTTTAGTTTTTGAGAAGCAGTTTTGATCTTTGAGTCCGGTCTGAAAACGGTGAAAACCGTCACGAGGGTTTTTCCTATTTGCTCGTGACTCCGGTGACCGATTGAGATGAAACTTTCACAGGTTTGTTATTTTACGTAAATGTTAAGTCATACAAAATTCAGATACTGCACTGCAAAAAATTGGGTGTTAAATTGATTCTCTTTGTATCAGTGTGTGTTAACACCGACACTCTGTAAATTTCACCAGTGATGGAGTAATTGAGATAACTAACACCGTGTCGATGGTTGTCTATAGACACTAAGAGAACAATTGAACACCCAGTTTCGCGGTGTGGTCTTTGAAAATTACCAATTATGTCCAGTGCCTTCAGCAGGCATAATATTTTTGGCCCTTGAGCAAAAAAAAGTAGGACAACTTTATCGAGTACAAGGGCTGGTCTACATGCACACATTGTGTAGGCTTTAATAGAGGTTTCAGGCTATTCAAACACAAATTTGTCGTTTTTTTCGGGGGGGTCGGAAATCAGATTAACTATAAAGGAAAAATATCAGGCCTGCTTAAGTATTTACAATTGCAATTAGTTTAGTTTGCTCCACTTATGTCCAGTGCCTTCAGCAGGCATTATATGTTTGACTTTTGACAAACAAAAGGTAGGACAGTTTTATTGAGTTTAGGCCTAAGGGTTGTCCTACATGGTGTAGGCTTTAATGGAATTTTCAGGCTATTTAATTAAAAACTTGCTGAGTTTTTCGTGAGGGGGTGGGTCGAAAATCAAATTAAATTTAAGAAGGAAGAGTTATCACACCTGCTTAAGTATTAACAACTGCAAGGTAAGTTTACTTCAGAAAACTCTCTGTGGTAAACCAAATTTGCAACAGTAACTGTAAATACAGCATCGTTTACAATTTTTGTTCTCACTAATCAGTGAATGGCATTGCCCCCGTTTATCTCCAAAGTTTAGTTCAGGAGTACAGAACAGTATAGAAATCTGCAATCTTTACATTAATCCCTTCTGATTCCCCCCAGTTATCAAAACCAAGTCGTTTGGTTCCCGGTCTTTCCAATATGCAACAGCTCAGTTATGGAACAGTCTTCCAGAGGTTGTAAAACGGACTGAAACATCAAAACAATTCAAAACCCGGGTGAAAAAATTTCTGTTTGCTCTGTTGTTGATTTCCCCGTTACAGCGCATAGGGACCTCACGGTGACACAAGAATGATTTCATTATTATTTTTGTCTTACATTAGTAAGTTGTCTGAAAAGTAGAGAATTGGATGTTTAGTATGGATGTGACAACCCACAAAGTTACAATACAAAATGTATTTACTTGACCCTGGCAAAAAATAAGAGGAAACGAGTACAAAGCAGTTCGTCTCCATATTTCATAAAACTTGACTAATTAGGGGACAACTTGATTTCATAAAAAAAGCCTGAAGTTTCATCTAATTTTACCGACTTATTTACCACATTTTTATTTCATTTTCAAAGTAAGGTAAAACACCCATTCACACACTGTGTACAACAACAACAAAAGAAATAGTTACAATCCACAAAATAAAGCTTTGAGAAAAATACTTTGTTAAACAGACTTCGGTTGCAGTCTCCTGAATGATATTATAATTGATGCTGAATTCATCATTTATTTCCAATGTAGAACTTTAAGTGCAGCCATTGGAGCACCAAGGTGGGGTAAGAACTAGGAATCAACTACACCCATCAAGAAATCAAAAGAAATCTGCAAATGTAAATTGATACAAAAAACAAAATACAAAACTGGTCCTCTCAACCCTGATAGATAAACCACTCAAAGTATTTACACTATTATTAGAGGGAGGGTATACCTTTAATAAATACTCCAAAAATGAATGATCATAAAAACTTACTTTGTGAGAAGCACTGCAGCTGTTGATAATGTCTAACATTGTATGAAACGATTCCCTTCAAATGAATGTGGTTTTAGAGAGAGGGATTCAAAAACATTTCAATCTGCAGATTCCAGTTACGGATTGTTCTTCCTGCGTGGACATTACCACTCCAGATTTGCTACCACCTTTTGAAACGAAACTTTCACAGGTTAGTTGTATTGCATATGTCTCCGTTTACATAGGATTAAACCAATCGAGCGGTTCCAAAAACCAAAGGTATACTTTGCCTTAAGTCCTTTTTACAATTGTAACCCATTACCAATATAAAAATATATTTTTACAAAAATTCCTAAAAAACAGCTGAATGGAATAATACGAGTGGCCTATAAAAGAAAAGTCCAGACAAGTTATGGCCAATGTTCTAAATTGCTATACTTTTGGCACACAAATTTTAAGATAAATATTCGTTGATTCAAATCCAAACCAATTTGATCACAGAACTCTCGACAATGATTTGTGCTGAAAATAAAACCTTGTTTACTGGAGTCTGTAAACCAGTTGTCTGGTCTCGACGGAGCGATCTAGTGTGTCGGACTCAAGTTCTGGTGTTGTCAGAGTGTGGGTTCGAGTCCTGGTCATGGCAGTTAACTATTATAGTTTGGTCCTTTAGATTGTACGTAAAGCTATAGGCTCTGTGTGCTGTGTAATGAAGAACCCATTACACATATTGCTAAGAGAAGGGTTTTTTTCCCAGTGTTTCTTGAAGTGGCAGCTCAAATCACCACATCACCTTGTAAACCATTACAAGATGCTATATCAAAGGGTCTCTCAACCTTTGAAGTCCCAAATCCTTCTATATCCAATTGCTAAAATGAAGGATTCAGAAAGACTGGCGCCATTCGACCAACACAACAAGTGCTTATCACAGTGTTAGGGATTCCAATCTTATCCAAGTCTGAACAATTTGGTGTGGAGTGACATAGGAGTAGAGGATATGGGAAGATTGAGGTCACATGCTAACAAAAAATGCCCAGTCTGTTAAATCAAACATTGCTCTGCATACCTGTTGTAAAACAACACGCATATAGAAGCATGTAGAAAAAAGCTCTGAAATACGTTTATCAACGTATTTGTCCTCACTGTGTGGAAATGGAAATGCACTCTGTATGTTCCTGTTCGATGTATAAATCTTTGTAAAAGTAATGCATAATTTTTAGTATGTTATCAGAAAGAGACAAATTTATGTTCTTAATAACCTCCAAGGAAAACGGCTATGTGTATTGCTTAGCCAAGTATGTTTGTATGTCTGCTAAGTTAAGGAGAATCAATGTTTTAAATAATTAGTTTAGCATTGATGCTTTTTGCTTCTTTGCTAACTCCTCCGTCATGATGTCAACCGTTATGTGTGTTATTTTAAATATTGTTGTAACCCTTCCCCAAAGTAATGCCATATGTTCCTTTTGGAATAAAACAAGAAATCAAATTAAATCAACTAATAGTATTATTATAAGTATTAATGAACCCTTTTCCCTTTTATAGAGCATTAATAACACTCTTTCTCACTACCTCAAAAAATAACACATTTTAAAGACAACACCAAATTGAAAAAAACTAACAAACAAAAACATTCATTTAAGGCATACCTTTTCAAAAGGACGAGAAAACGAATATAACAACAAAATTATTACAATCCTAGACCAGACGATCATCAAAGCTCGTCTCGTTTGGCGATGACCTCTTTCCAAAACGTCTGATGACTTTCCACTTGATGCTGAGCCTCTTTCACCAGCCGGATGAATTCCCCCTTGTCGAAGGAGTAGTCGCAGAATTTGGCATGGTACGTGCCAAGGCTCGGGTGTAGTATCTATAAAGGATAAGAAATAAGCTGAATATTGAATACAGGTTTCTCTTGAAGACAGAGTATACTGATCGAAACTTTGAGTTCACACCGATGTTTATTCTTAGAACCATGCGACACAAAGAAACTTAACATTCCTGTCTAAAATTTGATAAGTGCTTAAAGATGTATATTCAGCTTGCGGTTACACCATGAGTAACAATAATAACAATAACACAGCATTTGTATGGCGCACTTTCTCTGTGAAACATTCAAAGGCGCCAGTCTATGTCAATCAAAGGATTCTCAGATGTGTTCATAGGCCAATCTGGAAAGAGTTGTTTTTAGAGATTTGTTGGAAGTAGGAAATGTCATGTGTGTCTCTAAGATATTTAGGCAGAGAGTTCCAGAGGCGGGGGGCAATGTTAGAAAAGGCTCTATCACCATAAGTGGCAAGGCGAGTATATCTACTTAGCTGTGTAGATTTGTTCTTAAGAACTTGTCTTGCTATATATTCTACTGTCTCGGGAGTAGATTTCGGAATTGTGGAGACTACTTGCTTCTTAACTACTATCTGGAGGTAGGGAATCAGCCTGGACTACTACTTTCACTTAGAGGATGGAGGGGGCTTCTTGTTTTTTAACTTCACTGCCGCGGAGTGAGTTCTTAATTGGCTTTGAGACGCCCGTAGATAAAGCGCTTTCTAAGAACAGATTTATGTTTTTGCACACAAAAAAGGTCACAAGATGGTTGAGTTTTATTTAACTAAATGCTCCTGGAAAAACAAACAAACTTTCAAATCTTATCAAACTTGTTCTTTGCTTTTTCTCATTTTTGGAAGGTCTGAGAGATAAAATATCAACACATCAATTCCGGCAAAATGACGGAATTTGAGATGGACTTAGTTCCCAAGATGAACTTCAAACAAGGTGAGCTTCTAAATTGAAAAAAAAAAACAAGCTAATATTTCAATTTTCTGACCATCAGCTGCTATACTTTATATCTTACAAAATATCTTAAACCAGGGGCAATCTTCAGGACGCATGTTGAAATATTTGAATGTCCACCTTTTGGTATTCACAACTCATAGAGATATTTTATGTACATTTACATGGTGTCACTGCAAACCTCAAGAAGAACAGCCGCTGCCCTTGTGGCAAATACCCCCAGTTACTTTATTTGCCCCTCCCCACTCCCCAATTCTCACCTCAATTTTTGCCCCAATAGCCGAAACTGAATTTAACCCCTCATCACCGAACCCACATGAATGCATATGTTCACTTTACCCCAACTCAAGAACAACAACACCGAATTTGATTATAGAGCCAATCCTTAAGATTGATTTAAGTCAAGCTCCTTGAGCACTTACTTCATTATGCTTCTTCAGGAGGTCGTTGTTTTGCCAGGTCATGTAGTGGACCCCACGTAGGTTAGCAAGGTCTTCATAACAGTGGGTATCCTCACAGTTACATCTGCTCAATCAAGCAGAAAAGAAAATAAATAATCACCAGGGAGTCTCACAACCTTTGGAACATCTGGTAGTAACAACTTTGGGCCAGAAGTAAGATCAAACATTTTCAAGGATTTCTTTTTTTAAACCACAAAGAGAGAAGTTTTTCAACTCTTGAGATAAAGATCTCTATTATTACAAACTTGGCCACGAGAATAAAAAGTTTTGTTTACCACAAGTCACTATGAAAACCCAAGTTGAAAGAAGCAGCTAAGTTTACAACCTTCAAAGTGTACATCTGAAACTGCACATTGTCCACAGGGGAAAAAATGGTGTTGGGTACTAGTCACGTCTTTACATCAAAGTATATAAAAGCAATTTATACATTTTTTCCTCCAATCTTGCATTTGAAGGTTGAAGAACTGAGACTTACATTTCAAAAATTGTGGCCCAATCAGGCAAGAAGAGTAGATGTGTTAAGCCTGCGCCGTGCATTCCGATAAAAATATCACTGTTATGTGTAATCTGTAAAAAAAATAAAATAAAACACATGTAGATCAAAAACACAAAACAAAAGACATCAAAAATCCCCCCCCAAAAAAAAAAAAATATATATATAAAAACAATCAGATATGTGTTGTGTTGTAAGTAGCCAAGTGGTCTAGTGCACTGAGCTCAAGCTCTGGTGTTTCTGAATAGCAGTCTACACACTAGTGTCCTTAAGCAAGACACTTAACCATTATTGCTTCGTCCTTCAAATGGGACATAAAGCCATCAGTCTCGTGTTTTGTGTAATGCACTTAAAAGAACCCAGTGAGACTTATTGCTACGGGGCGGGGTTCGCCCCGGTGTTTCTGGAAGTGGCTGCTGAATGCGCAGCAGCACCTTGTTAACCCTTACTAAGTGCTATACAGATGGGTCTCATCAATCAAAAAGCTTAGCATGCCTGTTCTAAATACATCAAGCACCTTGAGATGCTCGTAGACAAAGCACTACTTAAAACTGCTATCTTATTATTATTAGGTACTCCCAAACAAAAAAGGGCACACAGTTGGTTTTTTGTTTTATTGTACTAAATTCCCTGGAAAACAAAGTAAAGTCGGAAAAAATACACAAATGATTAGTTCCTTACAAAAAAATAAAATAAAACAAAAGTGGGGTCTTTCCCCGCCTGCCCCCTCCCCCATGAAGCTGCCTAGTTACGCCACTCACTACATAACACACCCACAGCATCTGTATCTCTGACCTTAATTACACCTACCTCCATCTGTTGAACGAAGGTCAATGAATGGCTGGAGAAGAATAAGAACAAATACAGTCATTATTATTACTTAACCCTGACTCCCCTAGAGTGGTTTACTTGGATCCTTCCTCATTCTAACAAAATCCAACACCATTATGGTAACTCAACACACAAAAAGTTGGACTCTGATCATGGTGGTATGACCAATACAACGTAAAGCTTAATTAGTTTACTGGCGCAGTCTTCATTCCAACACCATTTAGTAACTTAACACCCAGACTGTTGGACTCTGATTATAGTGGTATGCCTGATCCCATGTAATGCATAATCAGTTTACTAGTGCAGTCCCCAGTCCAACACCATTCAGCAACTCAACACCCTAACTGTGGGACTCTGATTATGGTGGTATGCCAGATCCCATGTAAAGCATAATCAGTTTACTAGTGCAGTCCTCAGTCCAACACCATTCAGTAACTCAACACTCAACCAGTTGGACTCTGATTATGGTGGTATGGCTGATCCCATGTAAAGCATAATCAGTTTACAAGCACAGTCCTACGCCCAGCAGAGTCAAACAAAACATGAGTTGGAATGGTAAAACATTTTTTAATGAAAACATTTTTTGGGTATCACTCTTGTTAAGTGTTGAGTGTCATTGTAATGTTTAGTCAAGGAACTTTCATATTGCAAAAAAAACAAACAACAACAACAATTTTGTCCAGTGTTTTCCAGTTTTCTATGAGACTAGAAATAAGGGAAAATATGAATTCAGCTGAGAAGTTGCTTGACTGTATAGTGACAAAGAGTAGCTTTACCTAATGTTTGTTTTGTCATCTAAGCTTTGTACATTCCTTGGGGTGGTTCATGACGAGTATTCTTTGGTTTATGAATTTGTTGCACCGACGCAAACACATTGTATCTGGTTTTTGCAACAAAGTTTTATCTCGCTTGGAAAATGCTCCATGCAAAAACTTTAGCTCCTTTTGGTTTTGTGTGTACATCTGGGCTATTATTTTACAACCTTTGGACACTTCAAAACTTGAGTGTAACATAAATGCTATTTTAAGAAATACATGATGAAATGATGTGTTCACTGAGATATAATTTTATCTCAAAACTCACTTGTACTCCACAACTTGAACTTCATAATGTGGATCTTCTTTCAAAGCGTGTACCAGCTACAAAGAAAAATAAACCCAGAATTATTTATTATATATATCTGGTGATGAAACCAAGGATGCCTCATAAGTGAACTAAATCCCTGTAGCTCGCAAGCCTGAGGAAACCTGTAAATAATGGTGCTTGCTATGTGAACCAGAAACACTGTGATTAACCCAAACTCTTCCACGATAAGTGTTCTGGATTCTTTTTCGCGCACTACTGATCCCAGTACACGAGACCTTCGGCTTAATGTCCCATCCGAAGGACAAAGCGATTAGCTCAAGGACACAAGTGTCACTCTGCTGATCAGAAACACCAGAGCTTGAGTCTGGTGCTCTTAACCACTCCGCCAGGAAACACCATGATGAAGACAGGTGCACGAAAATTTTGTTTACATAGGGCGACTGAAGCTAGAATCAAAACCATGGACACACAAGGCACACACATGTTTCATAAATGAAGCCCCCAGTCGCTCGATTCAGAACACCCCAAACTAATTTCATTCCTCACCTCGTCTTGGTTGATAATGTTCCTGTGTTTTGATTTCCTGGCCAAGATGGTAATTCTCACTCTTCCTGTTTTCTGTAACGAAAAGGAAGGAAAACAAAACACAACTTGAGCAAGACAAAACTATCCACAAGATTCTTCCTTGTCTTTTTCGAACCCTCCAAAATGTGTGAAGCTGCTTCTAAGTAGTAGGTATAATTTATGTTGGTGCGGTTGAAATGCAAGCAGATCAAGCAATAAAACTGATTTTTTTTAATATTCTAATTTTGGGTTGAACAAAGAAAAAAAAACTGGAGCCGCTTCATGTTGTATAGTCAACTTGGGAGTGATCCCTGGCTATAAGGCAGTTACAGGTTGAATGGATTCTGACTAGCAAGCCCTGGGGTCGATTTCACAAAGAGATAAGACTAGTCTTATCTGAAGTTAGGACCAGTAACTGGTCTTAACTTAGGACCAGTCCTATCTCCTAGCATTGCCTAGGACTAGTCCTAAGTTAGGAAGGGTTTTGTGAAATCGACCCCTGAACAAAGATATTGACAAAATAGGGAGACCGCCAACAGGGCTAGATAGATAACTCAGTTGGTAGAGTGCCGACACGTTAATCTGGAGATCGCAGGTATCCCACCCCAGTAATGTTTTCTTTGTTCAGCCCCGATTAATGAAAATTTACCCAGTCAGTTTCCCTTGTGGTTTATTATGTGTACTTGATGTTTTATATTTTAGCAGTGGGTGCTGACGTCATTTGTGAGCTGGGCCCAATTTCGTAGAGCTGCTTAAGCACAACTGAATTATGCTTACTAGAATAAGGTTACCAACCAAAATACCATGTCACATGCACAATCTATGACTGGTATCCTGCTTATGTCTGCTTAACAGAAATTGTATAAGCACTGTTTACTGGTAAACAGCTCTATGAAATTGAGCCCTGTTTGTATTGAACCTCCAATCAACCTCCACCCCATTTCTTTATACTTCACTCCCAAACCATCTACTCCCAAGCTCTTGTACTTATACCATAATGTTCCTCTGCACTACCTCCCAATCAACCTCTTTCCCAAGCCCTTTAATCCCTCATCATCCCCCCACCCCTGGACCACCCTATAGTTGACTCACTAGTGGGCCTTTCTGTTTGACACCCAGTCGGTGAACAACAAGTTGAGAGAATGACCTCATCAGGCTGCTGCCGCGTGTGTTTGGCGTCAGGGGCATGTTGTAGAAGAATCCACGAATCATTCTTGGTGGGAGAGTAAAAACCGCTTCACGGAAACACACCTACAACAGGTACGAAAACACAATTATATCAACGGGGAGCACAAAATCTAACCCTTTACTGAGTGCCAGCGACCAAAACTCATGCAATTGTTGTACATGTCCTCTGATTACATTGACTTTAAATGGTGGTGTGGGGGAGGGGCTGGTTGCTGGAAAGCACAGAGCTACTTAGAGTGCCTACCAGACATCAACGACGCTGCCATTTACAATTAACAGATGGCTGGAATGGTTCCACTTTAATAATAATACTAATAATAATAATACATTTATATAGCGCCAAAATCTATTTTTGTAAAATGCTCTAAGGCGCTTCACAAAATGCAAAACTTTATCAGAGGGTTGGACGTGTGTGGGCTGTGTTTACCCTGACGCTAAGATGGGTTTAGGACATGTGGCAGATTTTGTACGCTGGGTATGGTTGTGGGTTATTTTCCCCAGCCCATAAACACACAACCCTGGGAACTGACCCCCCCCCCCCCACCTCTTACAATGTGGAAGAATCCAGTCTAGGATATCAAGGAAGTATCAACTCACTTTGGGCATTGCAACTGGGAAAAACAATGAAATACGTAACTTGTGACTCGCGCAGGAGGAAACAGGTCTCCTAGTACATCTTGTGTCAACTTTGTGTAACCACATGGTATCTTTTTTTTTTTTCCTGTAATGGTGGTTGTTTGATTTTGTTAAGTACCATGAACGAAAATAACAACCGGTCCAGAGTTGAGCCAAACCAAATAGATTAGGAGCGACTCTAGGTCAACCCAAAGGTTACAGACAGGCCAACTTAACATAACATTTACATTAGGTTCCGCTCATGACAAGATCGACGTCTGAAACCAAGAGTCTCCAGAGTTGTTCCGAACGACTGCATCAGTCGATCCGTCGACTTCCAACGCGTCCAGCCGCTCCTAACTGTTTCAGACCTCAAACTTTTCATGTACTTAATTCAATCATTTGGTTTGGCAGGATTCTAGGGTGTAACTCACTTTTTTGCCAGACCACTCATTCAATCTGGACAAAGGTCGATTAGAGAAGGCTGCCCAGGTCTCTTGAAATAAATCCAGGTACCTCATATTGCTCTGAAAGTAAAAAATAGTGGAGGGAAAAGGAGCACTCTCAACTAGTGATCAATGTTCCTGAGATTGGTAAATACTCCAAAAATTAATGACCATGAAAACTTCCTTGGTGAGAAGCACTGCAGCTGCTGATGGTCTTAACTCTTTTTTAGAAAGAATTCTCTTTGAAGTAATATGGTTTGGAAAATTTTTAACCCCAAAACACTTGAATCTGAGAAATGTCTCATGCATGAATCATTTCTCAGATTTCTGAGAGTTGGTGTCCACTCGCGAATGCTGTGGCCAGAGATGCGGTTGGTACCCGCTGTCACTTCGCTAAACTTGGATGGATTCAACGTTCTTGTGAAACTATCGCGACAGTTTTCTGCTGTTTTCTCAACAAGTAGACAGTGCATTCAGCTGAAACTTTCACATGTGACTTTGATTGTATCTTTCTTTATAATTTGGCCTATAAATCAGCATTATGTTGACAAAAAAAAGTACAAATCTATGACCCTACCTATTGGATGAGTCTAGAATCCTCGTTTGCAAAGAAAACGAAGACAACAAATCCTTGTTCACTTACCATGTCCCACATGACTATCGTCACGTTCAGCGAGAAGTCGTTCAACAAGTGCTGAGTGATGTACAAGTTGACGAAATCACAGAAATGGTGGAACATGTTGACACCTTTAGTTAAAAGGAAAAGAATTTCTAATTATTTAGCTTGTGGTGTGAACATCAAACTCATAAAAAAGATTTCAAGTACTCTGATTTTTTTCAGAGAGTTAACCGATCATTCAGTCATTTGAAACAACTTTAGCAGCATGGGTTGTGTATGGTGGCACAACTGTGTACAGAACTAACTGTGTTGTCGGAGAGTTAACTGTGTACTGTGTACATGTACATGTTGTGAGCTTGCATAGTTCATTTATCATTTAGAAATATTGAAAAGTCGGACAGTAGAAGGGTTGACTGTGTACTGTGTTGACGCATTCACCACATGATTGATTAGGTGATATTGAATGGTCAAACAGTAGGAGGGTTAACATATCTTATTACAATGTTGTACTCTCTATTAACGAGCATATCTCACCGGCGTCTAACTTCATCAGATAAGCCCGGCCTTCGATGATGACATCACAGCTTTGAGTCACAAACGGATCAGAAGCCATCGGAGTAAAATCCTTCAACTCACCATACCTGATGAAGAAACCGTCAACAAGATAAAGTAAGTTGCCGTAAATTTTCTGTACAAATTATTTACTGAAGCATAGTTTTGGTGTGTCGTGGCCGAGCGGTCATGCACACTGGACTCTGGACTCAAGCTCTGGCGTTTCTGATCAGCAGAGCGTGGGCCGAGTCCAGGTCTTGACACTTGTGTCCTTAAGCAAGACACTTAACCATTATTGCTTCATTCTTCAGATGGGACATAAAACTGTTAGTCCCGTGTGCTGTGTAATGTTGCACTTATCGCTAAGAGAAGGGGTTTGCCCCGCTGTGTCTGGCAGTGGCTGCTGAATGCACCACAGCACAACTCTCGTGAGGAAATTGTAAATTTCGATTGGAACATTTCAAGGGGCACCAAGGCAATTTCTAGGGGGGCAATTGCCTCAGTTGCCTCCATGAAGTATCAGGTCTGTCATACTCACCATGACTGCAACTCAGAAAATCTAGTAGAATGTTGCCTCAAAAGTTCTTTATCCAAAGAACAATGGCCTCCTATTATGCCGGGCGTTTGAAAATAATCATGGTCTAACCTTTAAGAGAGAAAGTAAACAAAAACAGGTAAACAGAAATATTTAGAGGAGACATCCCTTGCATTGGCCACCAACACCGAGGTCAAACAATAGAAATGCATGGGCGTGTACATGCCACGCCCCCTTCCAGCCATTGAGCGGTCTTCCTTTGTGATATCATATGCAAGGGGTCTATAGGACTTTCAAAAACAAGGATGAGTTTTTTATCTTTTCAGCTTCATCTTGGTTTAGTTGATTTGATTTGAGGATAAAAAAAAACTCTATACGAGATGATGTTACCTTCTTTGTCATTACCCTTAGCCCTTTCCACACTATCTACCTTTGATCCGTGTAATTGGCGACCCATGTAAAAAGTCTTCTACACGGATTAAAACCAATCAGGAGATTCCTTTCACACTGCAATATCTAACCCAGAGAATAAGTTTTAACCCAGTTCCATATTATCACTGAGATTTGTGGGTTAACCCTAGTCCTGGGCAGGGTTAAATTTTATCCAGATTAAGTCAGTTTTGGGTTCGTTAATCCGGAGAATTTTTAGCCCTGAAAAGTGTAGTGAACTCCTTCTTTTCTTTCACTCACCTCCCTCGATGCCTTAATGGATCATTAAAATTTGTTAGATCTACGTAGAGATTTTTAGCGAGACAGGAACGAGTGTTGTCGATACAAGCAAGGGAGGCACCACCCTAAAAACAAAGCAAGCACAAAAGATTTCAGATGTCAACTGGGAAATTAAAATTTGCACTAAAACTCAAAGACAGGCTGGCCTAGTTTATGTATCATTGTAAAACCACAGTGGATGATATTGAATGGTCAGACAGTAGGAGGGTTGACTGTGTACAGTGTAGATTCTTTCACCACGCGATATAATTTTGCATTGTTTATCTATCATTCAAAAACCAAAGTTGATTATACTGAATGGTCAGGTAGTATTCGTACTTAGTACTCAACCTTGAGGACTACTCGAGCACCGTTACTAGCAGAATACTCGAATTTGAAGTCCACATGTGATACTTGATACCCAGTACTTGGTACTTGGCTATTGGGATCAGTTTTTGGATATCAGAATACTCGGTACTCGGACACTAGCACTTGCAATGCTATTGTCTGTTTGCTAAAGTGCTGTGGTCTAAATGGAATGGCGTTATATAAAAGCCCAGTGTATGTATGTATGTATGTATACAGATAATACTCGATGGTACAAGTACTCATACTCGAGTGCTACTCGGCCACCCTGGTACTAGGTAGTAATTGATACTCAACTGAAAAGTTTTTGACTACAGCACTGTCAGGTAGTAAGAGGGTTGACTATGTACTGTGCAGATGCCTTCACCATGATACCACACTGCAGTCACCCCTAGGTTATTAATTTATCATTCAAAACCCCAGTGGATGAGATTGAATGATCAGACAGTAGGAGGGTCGACTGTGTACTGTGCAGATGCATTCACTGCATGATATCATATTGCGGGCTGCGTAGATTATCTACATGTATCATTCAAAACCACAGACTACGATATTGAATGATCAGACAGTAGGAGGGCTGACTGTGTACTGTATAGATGTAGTCACCACATATTAACATATTGGTGGTTATCTATCATTCAAAACCACGGCAATACTGACTGGTCAAACAGTAGGAGGGTCGACTGTGAACTGTACAGACACATTCACCACATGATATCGTATTGCAGACTAGCATAGTTTATCAATCATTCAAAACCAAAGAGGATGAGATTGAATGGTCAGACAGTATGATGGTTTGAATCACACACAAAAATGAACAAACCTCTGTTTTAGGCAAGCACAGCTGATAGAAACCCTCCTCTAGTATCTTCTTGACGTAACCAAAATCTCCTTCAATCCAGAACTGTTCCAGCTGATCTTCCTCAGTGCGGAACCTTGAGAAATACATTGGTTTAGAACTCTACATCTTAGTTTTGCAAGTAATTAAAGCTTACTTTTACTTTTGCAGTCTTTTGTTGTAAGGAGGGAGGTGTAGTCACTGCCATCAAGGATCTCTGAGCAAAGAAATCTCTGGTAAATTATCTTGAGGTTTTTAAAAGTGTTTTTTAAATAATTAAACTGAATGAAACCGAATTTTAAATTTATGGATTGTCTGCAGACTTAATATTAAGTTGGCGAAAAAATAATTAAGGCCTAATGGCCTCATGTTTCGACCCCAGCTGAAACTTTCTCAAAGGCCAAATGAGAAGCCTTTGATGGAGACTCTGCTAGGGTTGAAAATTCAGGCAATTCACTTTTTTATTGCAAATACTGTAGGTCAGTTTGGTTGCTAAGCAGTTTGAAACAGCTAATTACTTTTGTTTGTGATTATAGAGCAGGGTAGTATTTTCTTATTAGTAAATTGCACCTCTATGAGGTAAAAATTACTTTCTAAAGGATCACTTCCAGGGGCCTCCAAGGTATGAGGCCTCTGAGGTATGAGGCCTCTGAGGTATGAGGCCTCTGAGATAAGGGTATGAGGCTTCTGTTGTATGAGACCTCAGAAATATACAGCCTCTGAGGTATGAGGTCTCTGAGGCACAAGACCTCTGAGGTATGAGGTCTCTGAGGCACAAGACCTCTGTGGTATGAGGTCTCTGAGGCACAAGATCTCTGAGGTATGAGGCCTCTCGGTTCGAGGCCTCTGAGGTATGAGGCCTCCGACTGAAACTATGAGGCCTCTGTTGTATAAGACCTCAGAAATACAAGGCCTCCGAGGTATGAGGCCTCTCGGCTTGAGGCCTCTGAGGTATGAGGCCTCTGAGTGAGGTATGAGGCCTCTGAAACTATGAGGCCTCCGGTATGAGACTCATGTCCATTCTTACCATCCTAGGAGATGTTTACCCATCTTGGGGTACCCAGACATATTCTCTCTTGTGCAGCCTGTCTCATAACCCCAACATGCTGACGAATCAACTTGGTCCTGTCATAAAAAAAAATAGATACTGTTACATTTGTCGGGGGGGGGGGGGGGGGGCACTGGGGGAGGCATGGACATCAAGTGGGGGGACACGTACCCCCTGTGCCCCCCTTGATTATGCCACTGGTTACCCCGTCAGAAAATTCAGAGGTACCCTCCAAGATGCAGCTGGATGTGTTTGCTTGTGGGATAAGAAAATTATCCTTCTCCAATATCTATCTTAAGTCAAAGTCTATTCATCCTTGGTTTCTTTACCAAAACAAAATCCACAACAAGTTTCTGTTTTTCTACCTTATAAGGACAAGACATGTCCAGCCTACACGCCATGGCTTGGTCAGGCCGTCGGTTGAAGTAGTATCGGTAGTGGTCTGGATGGAGATTGGGATCTTGGAATGTAACACTCGACTCGCCATCTTCTTGTCTGGCGCCCTCTTCTTGTCTGGCGCCCTCTTCTTGTAGCGAGGCGACCATGTTGGAATTGGAATCGAAGGAAACTGGTTTGACATTGACGTTCGCAGCGGTTTCCATACTTGGATGGCTGGATGGAATTACGCATAGCACCAGTAAGACTGTTGGCAGTGTCTGGAAGACTTGGGATTTCATGTTTGAAATGCAGTCTGAAAAATGAATAGAACAACATTTGAATAGACTTTTTGATTGCTTTTATATCACCAGTAACAATAGTCACACTTCAGATAGTTTAGTTTGTAAACTACATCTTCAACAAAAAGAGGCAAGTCTTGTTTGCCCCAATCCCCTCCCCCAGCACTTACATCAAACAGATGCCGAATTCAAGTTTTCTTGGTAAATAAGAATAATTTACACTCTTTGTGGTAATAATACATTTGTTAAAAGTTGACAGTTAGACAGTAACTTTTAACTAAGTTTGTACACTCACCGCTTATTATTGTAGTTTTTAATTGACATAAATAAATAAAAAGTGGTGACAGTGTCTAACTAGACTACGTAGGGAATTAGCTGTGATAAACACAGCTCTTGTGGTCATGCATGTAATGTCCTTGGCCTTAGTTCAACCGTGGGGATGATCAAGGGTTACTGTTATCTCAACAATGTCATAATACTGTAGTCAGTAGCTCATCGAATCATAATGATAATGTATTGCCATTAAAAATGTTTAAATATTTAAATGATATATAACCATTATCACTCAACTTCATCACACCAGGTGTATACTCAAAATTACAATAAAGTATTACTATATAGATTGAGCATCAATGGAATGGTTGAATAAAGTATCTACCACAATCTCGTTAGGGCCTACTAGTCCTACATCACTGATCAGGGAAATGACAATGTCGGTGCTAAAACACAGTGACAGTTTTACTAAGGGTCAACTCAGTCCGAAGTCAACTCAGTCCAAAGTCAACTCGGTCCGAAGTCAACTCGGTCCGAAGTCAACGCGTTCTGAACGGGAGCCACCCTATTTTGGGGGCATTGTAAAAACAGGCATGTTCCTTTTATCATATTTTTTACCTCCATGATAAACATGATAAAACAAGCCCTACAAATTACCAAATTTCCAAAGCCTGAAAGCCTTCCCGGTCAACCACACTATATTTAAATTTTCGGACCGAGTTGACTTTGGACTGAGATGACTTCGGACCGAGTGGAGTTGAACTGGGATCGAGTTGACCCTAATCCGTTACTAAATAGTAAATACTATTAATTTTAGTACTAATATTATTACTAGCAGTAGCACTTGTCAAGGGACTCAAATAAAGTAGCAATGTAGTGTAGCATAGGCATAGCATAGCATACTCCTAGAACTACGAGGTTCGTAGCGGAACGAACCTCGTACAGTTCGAGGAGTAAGCATTATAGGATAAGGATACATAAAACATAGCACGGTGCAGTAATCGGAATCCCCACCCCAGCCCAGTCAGTACAAATGATCGACCCCAAATGATGGCTGGTTTTTAAATTTGTTATTTAAAAAAAAACATAACGTTGGGGCCTACCAATCATGAATCATCGAGTAACACATAAAAGAATAAAATATGGCTTTTCTCACCAAATCCACACCTCTTCCTGAAGAAGGCATGTGATTACCTCTTTTTGTACGCTCTTTTGACTATCGAGCGATCGTACCGGAAGTCAACAAACTCTGTTGACCCCACCAAAGAACACAAATCCCCAAATCCCCGATCATGCCCCGGATAAACGATCGACATCAGTACCCGTGTGCATTTGGACCGTGTTTATAATAATCCCCGATCGGTCTGAAAAAATGCGTACCGCAAAACTAGCATAGCGCCCTCAGTTGTTCCGTTCAGGAAATCCAGTTGTGATGATAATAGTTTCCAACTTTGCTCAGAGAGAAGGCCTTACAATAATTAATATTATTTTTAAAAGATATGTAATAAAAATAAACAAAAAATCGAAAGTATATCATCACAACCAATGCGACTTTTCGCCAGGCATGTCAGTTGGTTGGTGCGATTTTTATTTCAGTTAAATTCCGAAGTTTGCCTTTAGTTGACCTTATAAATGACCACCTTTGCGAAGGCAGTACACCGTAGTACCATGACCTTTAAACAAGTTGATTGCAATTTTTTTTTATTTGATTATTTTGGCAGACTTGTTAGGAATTAAGAATTACACAATAAAGATACAATGTTTGCTGAAGATTGCACACACAAATGTAAATACTATAATTTCCAATGGTGGGGCTTAACTTGCATTTTGATATGAATAAAATAAATAAATAAGTGATTAAATGAAGAAAAACAATATATAAAAACTGAATTAACCATTACAACATTTTGAAGATACAATTATTTAAATAGAAACCAGTATTTAGTTTTAAATTATGGTTCTCCACACGGTATTTTAATTTGTAGGTTCCAAGAACTTTGTGCCCCCCCCCCAAAAAAAAAAATAACCCGCCCCAGCATTTTTGCACCCCCGCCTTGGCCGTTCTGCTTGGGTCTACCTTTCTTCCATGGATCTACTAACTAAACCCCACCAACCAAAACCTTACATTTTGGACGTTTTTTGTTTCTTTTTGAAAATATCTTCTAAATGGCACGAAATTACTCTTTTCTCGTTGATAAACAAAATTTTCTTTGAAATGATTTTGCTATTTGAAATTAGCATAAACGTCTGCTCTCAGGTGAGCGCACCAATCAAAACATTTCTAATGCGTCGGCAAGCCAATGACGTCATAGATAACCAATCAAAATGCAGTAGTCAGCTTAGCCATGCAAATTTTTGATGCGCAGCTAAATTTTTGTCCCGCTGCAGAAAATTCAGGTTCCAGAGAAGGTCACGAACTCTGACCTTTTAATTCACATTTCTGCCGTTGTTTTCGTCCAATTTTACCCTAAAAAGGTGAGTAGAATACATCTTTCTTACGTATTTGTGTTCCTTATTTCATTTACTGTCATTCTGGTGATTTTTCAACGAGAAAAGTGTCTTGAAAATGGCGAAACCCGGTGAGTTTCGAAAAGCATATGTCGCACACACTTTGTGGAATCGTGCATGATTAGCATGCTCGGCGTTGTGCTGCAGTTTTTTTGTCGAAACGTCTCGACGTTTTCGGGAAGATGGATGTCGAAAATCGCAGAATTTAATCAAATTGTTACATTCTCCATCGATTTTTTTGGCCACTTAACTTATTTTAATAATCTTGAAGTATTTTAAGTGGAATCAGCGATTGATTTGGTGGGAGAAAAACGTGTCCAGACGATTTGTTGTTGTTAGATATGTCCTTTTCCATTTTAACTTTGACATGCTGACCTTTGTGCGCGGAGCGGCACGCTTTGTGCACCAAAATGACCCCTCGGTTGCCTCAGACAAGCCTTCGAGACCCTGTGTTTTACCGCTAGCCTATCCCCTCAAGATTTGACTTGTTATATCTGCTTCCGCTGGGTCAAAACCTTGGATTTTGAGCATGTTTCTGTCACCTAAAATAGGCCGGTTTTCGAGTTACCGTTTCAGCTGGGAAAGCCCTGCCGCGGAGGGGGAAAAGGGTGCGGTTTTCAACGGGGACTCGAGCTGTGCTGAAGCGGCATGGGCCGGCAATCGGCAATGTATGTGATAATTGCAGTTGCAGATCATGAATTGTGCATTTTTTTTAAAGCAAGCTGGGCTTGGTCTCGAATCGAAACTCATGTGAACACTCTTTGCATGTGAACAATAATAAGTTGCCATTTAATTTCATGTACATTCCCAAACTACACCTCTGAAATTGGAAACAACCAATAATTTTTTCTATCAAAATTGTTAGGAATGCTGATTGTTTTCGCTTTACTTATGGTTCCCATGTATATATTTTTTACTACATGACAATTGTAGGAAAACCAGAATCTCCACTAAATTAAGGTTTTATTTTATTTTTGTTTTGTTTGTCATATTTAAACATTTGAAACAATGGCCAATGCATGTAATTTCTTATTGTCATTAACAAACACAATCATGACAATAGATCCTTCAAAAAAGGACTGCTTTGTCATTTTTAAAAACTTAACATGCCAAATGTGGTACTTCCGTGAAGTGTCATGGAAAATATAAACAATTGCACTTTGCAGTTCCACTCTTTAAAAATATCCTCATTTCAACATAACCATGGATGTGTTTAAACTAAACTAAATAATTCTGAAAGCAAACAACTCATTTTTCATAAGCTATTTATACAGTTTAACTCATTTTTATACGTCCAACTCTCAGAAGTTTTTAAAATAGTGCTGAATATTTTCCAAGGTAGTAGTAGCCTTATTTTAATTTTAAATTGAATTTTTTTTTTAATGGAACGAATACAATGTACATCCTGTTTAATTTCTTTACCTGAAAAGTTTAAAGCATGTCTGAGTAAAAGTATATGAAATAGTTTTTGAAAGAGAAACTAAATCAATCATGTTACTTTTGTTAACAAACACACCATCCAACCTACCTGTTAAACAAATTCAACAGGGTTTTCCCGTGGCTAGCCAGCGAAACCAGTTTGCTGGTCATTTAACTTTTCACTTTTTACTTGACTTTTATGCAACAGGCTTAAAATTTACACTGGACCGCAACCCAAAGTATAGTGATTTTAGTGTCGGGTCGGTGAACTCACAGCTGGTCAAGAGCGGCAGTCATGTGTTTATAAAAAATATCTGTAATAAAAACAGTTTAACTGTTTAGATTTTTGTTTATTTTTTGTTCATTTTGATTCTGGTGTTGCAAAAATGTTTGTAGTCTTGCAAAAGTTGTAGTACATGTTCTAGACCTGCAAAAGCTACAAGCCCCACAGTCCTCTTAATTTTCTCAATAATTTGAACCCTTTGTAAACTGAAAACACTACAAATATTTGTAGCCAAGGCAGTTTCCTTTTTGAAAATTGTTATATTACAAGTTGCAGCCTGTGTTAAAAAACCAAAAACATTCTGTATACATAGTGATCTATTGGTTGGTTACCTGCAGGACTTTTCTTTGCAGAGGATGAAGTTAACCCCAGATAAGTTAACTTTTGTTTCGTTTGCGCGACAGGTGCAGCGTGCTCCTTAGAGCATGCCATGCTTAAATGTATTGTTTTTCTGTCACATTTTCCCTTTATAAAATCGGGGCATATTCAGCCCTGCATTTATTTATTTTTTATTAATGAACCATTTTGATTGGTTGTTTTTTAAATGCAATCTTGGTTGTTTTAATGAAAGTACATGTAGAATCTACTAAATATTTGGTTAACTTCACACGTGGTTTCTAAAACCAGAGTTTTTTGTTTGTTCCCCCCCCCTCCTCTTCCTTTTTAAAGATTTCTGTGGGTACATGAGACTTGTCACAGAATGCCCAACATTTTCAGATATTACCGGTATTCACACTACATGTACACAGGGCTCGAATTTGGAGGAAAAAAAACGCAAGGCCGCAGGGCTTGTGGCTCCATATGTTTCTTGGACCAGAATTTGTTGTACAAGACCAGAATCAAAATGAAAACTTCATGACACAGTTTATTATGTATTTATCTGTTTTTACTTGAACAGGACTGAGACTTGTAAGAGATGATTTATCTCATTTGTTTTTATGGGTATAAAGTATATTTCATTACTCAATAGAACTGAAATGGTATTTTATCAGACTCACAAGTCAACATGTGCGCATTATTTGTTTTTGTTCAAGATATTACACAGTGAGATATTAATATTCAATTGACAAACACAATACCCCTGGACTTGTCCCATCATGAGTTTACTAGCCCAACACAAATTTTACTGGCCTTGGGCCAGCTGTCCAGTGTAGACTTCGAGCTCTGAATAACAGTATGAACAGTTTTTAAAATACTTCCTCAATACATTGGGTTGTTAATGTGCTATGGATGGTTGCAGTAAGGAAAGAGTAGCAAGGTAATTGCATGTGGAACGCCTACATTTTGTGAACATTCATTATTGGAATGGCCTTCTCGTTAAAATCATGTATGCGTACACAGATACCGGTAGATGCAGTGTGGGCGAAGACTCAGACTGCTTAGATTTTGTGTTGGTGCAATATATTCAGTATGAAAAACCATCTGCCATCATCGTATAATATGTTCAATGTTTGGCAAGTAACCACCTGCAAATTGCTTTTGACAGTCCTATACACTTCCAATATCACGAGAAGAGCTGGATAGTAGGCCGCCTCACTTGCTGCCACATTGGCCAGACCTTATTTAATTTAATTAAAGCTGACCCAATTATTTGGTTAGGAGGGTGATTGAATTTGTAACTGGGGCGATTTCCATGTTGACCCTCAAAAGAACCTTAGTTACAGGACAGCAATGCGTAGGAGTAAATGTTTCAAAATATTCAGTGATGGATATTTATTAATCATCAAAGTTGCTTACACTACGGAGTGAGCTATTGAAGTAAAAACCTAGTGTTCATTCATTATCATCCACCTTGATTTGGAATGATTGTGCATGCTACATGTAGTCAGCACCAATTTGATGACACCAAACACAACCTGTGCAGTTGACTGGTTTTAAATGGTTGGTCAACTCACAGGGAAAATGTCACCAACAGTAGGAGGGTTGACTGCAAACACTAAGAGTAAATTTGACATCACAAAAGTCCTACTGGATGAAAAAATCTCTGTTTGAAGTTGGACAAATGATGCTCAAGATAATCTTGATAAAGGAAATCTAAAGCCCACTTGTGTCACTTTTGCTATTCTTCAGTCAACATTTTGAAGACCCCAAAAAACCTTTGCTTGTGTGGATGTTAACCCTTTATTTCTTAACAAATCCGTCAGAAATTAAGCAAGCAGATTACTTTCACATCATTAACACTTTCTAAACATAGTTGGTTATAAAACACATCTCACAAATCTTAAAGGGAGTTGTGATACCTGTGTAGTACAACCCAAGGATTGTGAGCATTTCAGATGACCTGGGAAAGAACCTGGTTATGAAACAGAGGAAAAATATTTGAAGGAAACTGCAGGGAAAATGTTAGTTTGTCCAAAATGATAATTCAATGTGTACAGTAAAGGGATATTTGGCTTAAATCCAACAATGGATTATTTTAAAGCTGCCAAGGCAATGACTGGAGGTACATGTAAATGCCACAGTTGTGCCAGCAAAGTTCAAGGGCTCTATGCATATTTTAAAACTTTTCTCAGATTAAAAAATGGGAGCATGTGCTCTTCATATTTTACTGTGTAGATGAATTTTTTGTGAAAAACCCATGAGAGAAGTCTCTTTCCTTTTTGTGGCTTCGTTTGGACCACCTGCAAAAATTTCAATGAAACATGTCATTATTCTGTCTAAATTTAGTTGATTGTTGGTTTAATTTTCCCTCCAGCAAACCTTCTTTGTTCAAGAAATAACATATGGGAACCAAGAAGGCGGGGGGGGGGGCCTCACTTGGGAAAACTGCTTTCTTTGTTGGTATTATGAATACTGCATACTCACTATACATTATTTTCTCTTTGTTGATACCGTAGGGAATTTCTGTAAGAGTTCCTTGGATCCAAAGGTCACAAAGCTATTCAAAATGTTATTGCAACTAAAGAGTCATGGTTAATTTACAACAGACAAGCGAGACATTACTAATGAAAATATGGTACATGTACTTTTGAAACACATGTTTTTTTATTTGAATTATGCATCTCATGGGGATTTTTTTTTAATGAAGAATAACATACATGATGAGATTTACATGTTAATACTGCACATACATTGTACATTTACACAGTGTACATGTGTATGATGTGTATATGTGCATTCATATCTGCAGGAAGCTTGGGCTCGCTTGTCGTTGAGGTCAATTATATGCGCGACCTGGCAAACAAGGCTCCATACAAAGCAGCAAGCAGCTGCCAATAGGAGGACCGAGATAGCATTCAGTATGAACTATTGACCCCAACCGGTGAGGGTAGCCTTTCATTGGCTTTTCTCTTATGGCATTGTGCAGTATTTGTCTACAAACAGCTAGCAGGCTCTGTAGTGTTGGCGTGGGCTGAAGTTTCCCAGAGATGAGTCCGCATTTGATAATATTTATGTAACGGAACATCATTGCCATCTTCACTGTACATTTTATGTCTGAGCGTGTGTGTGTAGTCTTTGTCAGTGCATATGTGCGTATGCACATTTGCAGGCCAGCCGGTTTAAAAATTGTGTTAATGGCTTTTGTGACTTTTGTTTAATGTCTGCAGCTTGATATTTTTAACATACATACATGCAGTGGTGTTTTTTTATGAAATGGATAGTATTGTAAATGCTCACGAGCAATTTAATTTAGATCTCTGGTGATTTTTATTTATGTATCTTAATTTTAAGAAGCAACGCGACCATTTAACAAATTGTTAAACATATCCATGTCTTTCACAAGCCCCAAATTGCATTTCAGTAATTAGTGATGAAATTAATCACGTTCAAAAATTTCAAATTCTTTGCCCAATTAACATGTTCAGTGATAGGAAGACTAGTCAATACGTTCACTTGTTATAATAATATTATCAGTGTTCCCCCTTAGCTGGATAGTAACAAGGTACATCTATTACATCTAAAGAAAAAATATTTAAAAAACAGACAAAGAATTAAGATTTTTCAGTTTTTTCTGTGGGTGGGTGGGTCAGAAATTAATTGAAAATCAAAAAGAGAAAAAACACTGAGAAAGGTTTAGGGATTTATCCTGAAATTTTACATAACTTGTCATCCTCGAAAAATGCTCTTAGGTGAAATTACCTACTGTAGGTGAACATAGTACATTTTACAGTAGTAAATTATTGAGAATAAAATCGATATCAGCCAATTGTGCTTTTTTTTCTGAGAAGGGCAAGGCAGTTTTCCGTGGTGAAGGTTGTTCATAGAACTTGGGCAAGGCAGTTTTTTGTGGTAAAGGTTGTTCTTAGAAGGGCAAGGCAGTTTTTTGTGGAGAAGGTTGTTCTTAGAAGGACAAGGCAGTTTTTGCGGTAAAGAGCACACTATTTTAAAGGGCACCAGGGCATTAACCGAGGGGATAGAGTTGATTGCTTGCCTGCCTCCCTGAAATAAAAGGAAAGCTTTGAGAAAACCTGTGCGCTGTGACAACTTAGTGCTGTGGACTTCATGGTCATATTAGTCTCTTTTTATTTAGGCTAATTGCTAAAGTTGCATTTTAAAAGTTTTTTAAGGGAAAATTTGAGCTGTTCTGTGGACAAAAAAATGCTTTGACTTATTTGAAAGGTGATGGGCAGAAGAGTTAACAATTCCCATCCCGGCACATTCAATATGACTTCAATATATCTCTGAATCATATTTCCTTGTGCAGTATTGTCTTTCTTGTTTTAACAAAAGAAGTTCCTTTTAGGCCTATCATTTGGTTTTGTATGACACAGGGTTCATAAACATGTATGTCATTTTATTACCGGGTCTATTATTTGCATTGAGTCTCAAGACTGGACAAAATGGATAACTCACTGATGTGTGTTTTGTGGAACACCTTTGAACCGTTGAGGCGGAAAATAGTTGAACTTTTCTGAAGACCATTTCAGTTCAGTAGTGTCAACACTAACGTGAGTTAAGTGTGTTGTATGCATAGGAATATCTTTAATTGGCAACAGGGCCTTGTTTCATAGAGACACAAAAAGTAGCTAAGCACTTAACAAAATGCTGCTTGCCAGAAAAAGGCCTGCCAAACTAGAAACTACTTTGTCATATCATCATATGTACAATTTGTGACTGGTATCCTGCTCATTTCTACTTAGCAGACATTTGTTTAAAGCAATGTACTTCCTGCTTAAGCAGCTCTATGAAATTGGACCCTGGTCATTATGTTAGCTTATTTTTTTCTAAGTAGTGTGTTGAAATAAAACCTCTCTAAGAATGGGATTTAATTAAATTTAGATAAAGAACTGTAACATTAAGAACATTTTTTGAGATGCCTGATTAGTGATGTGTATTTTTCTGTATATATCAAGTATTTTTGAAATTCACACAAAACTGCAAGAAGGGTCTTCAAGCTACACAGCATATGTGGAATAGAAATACAGGGAACTAATGACATGTACGTTTCCATTTTTACGAGCACAGTTTTTCATCCATGCAGATAAATACATTAAAGGCTATATCATTAAATATGTACCATGAATGTACCGACCAAAGTGCTCCACAAATCCTCTCACATTACCCTCATAATCATTCTGATCAATTATTAACATATTTGTGATCTACATAATAACGGGTACATGTATGGTGTGCTTTAACTCTGAAACACCTACAATGCACACTCTTGTAAGAAAATAGTTATTTTCTTACATGGTGTGTGTATTGTACATGTAGGTGTCTCCAAGTGATAGAAATTCTTTAATTAAAAATTGTTTTTTACTTGTGCATTAAGCCATTATGGATATTTGTGTATGCTATGGATAAAGGTGTATGGAACATACCTACCATGAGATATGGGTTGTATTTTCATAAACTGTACACTAGAACGGCTGACTAAGAACATGAGAATGATGTTTGGAATGCTCATCAGTTGGCAAACCAGTAAAGTCAACAAGCGTTATTCACGTCATTAAATTTGCAAGTATTTTCATACTTCACAGAGAAATTTAAATTGCCCTAGTATACCCTTTGCTTCATCACGGGTCAGCAGCTTGATAATCTATTCACATCAAACTCAACCCAGCATTTTTAATGTTGAACCTTTTTAAAGACTGTACAAAACATGCAGGACGACTTCTTTGAAGTGGAAATATCTGACTTTGGTGCAAGGCATCTGCTTTTGTGCTACTATGGTTGGTCAGGTCAAGCTTAAAGGTCATGTGGTGAAATTGACCTTTTACAGCTTGGCTGTTTTGTCAAGTACTTTAGTTACCAGTGACACACGGGTCAAATACTTACCATTTGACCTTTACACCCATAGGAGAAAACAACACATGATAACGTTTGTACCCAGCATGTATAGGGACCTACTGTCTGAGAAATCATCACAATGTCGTTAAAATAAGTTTCTCTAAAAAAAATCTTTTGTCTTGTTTTTCCCTCATCCCCAGCAGGGTTCGGTCTCTTTTGCATACTGTTCATCACATGAGGTGAAGACAACCGAGGTATCACCATGGACAGCATGCAGGTTAGTCAAGAGGTTGAAGAAGAACCTGTGATGGAGGTTGTGGAACACCAAATAATACAGGAAGAGGTGACAGAGGAGGTAAACCCTGAAATTGAAAGCACACATCACTTTGTTGTCACAATTTTAAAGGGATAGTACAATGTCAACAGCATTAGCATTAGTATAGACCATGTAACCTGTGAGATCACATGTTTGCAAAAGAGCCACAGAGCCTGGACTTCCTGCAGGCACGATTTGTACACATCTCAAGGGAACAAAACATTAAATCTTATTTTTTAGCGAGTCCTCGTACTCGTATTTTATCAAATTTTGATATGAAGAAAGGGGGCACATCTCAAACTAGTTCAGCTGTTAATTTTTTAACTCGTGAATTTATGTGGAAATTACGACCAAAAAAAATATGAATATGATCAGTGTTAGTATCTTGCCTGCCAGAAAGGCCATGGACTGTACAAGATCACTCTTTTTTGTAAACAAAGTTAACATGGGCCACAGTTGCTAAGCTACAAAGTTATCATTGAACTCTGCACCCTAAAAGGTAACTTGAGGGTGAAGTGGCCAAATAAAAGAGACTTAAAAAAATTTGAAAAAGTACCTACTGACCCTTTACACGATGCGCAGCCTTCTGCCATTTTGGGATGTAAAATAAAGTAATCAAAAATTAAATCCAACAGAGTCTTTTTTAAAGGCCAAGTTATAGTGTTTGTGTAAACACAAGTAATTATTAGATATTTTCGAATAAATTTATTGAATTTAAGGGGCTAGAGAATATGAAGGTGCATTAAAGAAATGTTGTACTATTCCTTTAACTATTTTCACCACCACTACTGAAGAGAGGCACAACGCACACCAGAAGTCTGTCCTTTACTTCTGTCGCATTGTTTTTTGTTTAGTGTTGTTTTGTTTTTTTGTGTTGGGTTTTTTCTCGTCCTTAAAAAAAAAGTTTTTTGACAACTCACGGCCTGCTCTTCATTTGTTCAGTCATTGAACTTTGCTCTTATGTGTTTCTAGAGTTGCCAAACCTCAGTGGTTTTTTGGACACAAAGAAAATTAAGTAGATAAGAGCGCCTGGATTTACGTGTATGGCTGGATCACTACAAAGACCTATTCTTCAGTCTTGCACCCTTAGTCAACAGCCGTACATAGTTGCAGCCTAAGCCACATTATTGGGACAGTCTAAATCCCCTTTTACACTACGCACATTTCCTGGGAAATTACAAGGAGAAATTATTTGTTTTTCACTCTTTGAATTGCTATGCGTTGCAAACTCCTGGGATAAAAAGCCATTTCCCAGGAAGTTGCAGCAACCCCTGCTTGGCTTGGGAGTAGGGTTAAGCCTGATAACCCCAGGGTAAGCATCTTGCGTGTGCCTTTTTCCCTGGAAAACTGCCTCGAGTGTGAAATGAACATGGGGTGGCGATGGGGTTAAAATTCCCTAGGCTTTGCAGGGGTTCTTTTTCATGGGAATTGGCGTGGAGTGTGAAAAGTGCTTAAATATTCTTGTTTAAAGATGTGCAAGGAAGCAGTGGTGTAACAAGGGCCCCGTTTCTACCTCTGCTTAAATAGAAAATATTGCTGAAAAAATTTCTGCTGAGCAGAAATGAGTTACATGTAGGTACCAGTCACAAATGTTAATGTGACATGGTAGTTTGGCTGGTAAACTTATCCCGGTAAGCATAGTTTTGTTGTGCTTATAATCTTTTAGTGCTTAAGCAGCTCGATGAAATTGGGCCCAGACAATTTCACTTGAGGGGGGCTGTTTAGTGTACGAAACCATTCATTTGTGCATTTATTTTTTCAATCTCAATTGGGGGGGGGGGAGAGGAGGTTAAGGGTTCTGAGCGCAGGTGGAACCCCCCCCCCCCCCCCCACCCTTCTACCTGGTTACGCCACTGTAATGAATTTGTCACATTGTGGTATTTTAGACTTTAAGTATTGTTCTTATGATTTACATTCACAACTATAAATAAAATAATTTAAAACTTTAGATGTTTTTTTTTATTATGATGACTGCCTATCCTTTTCTGTCAATGTTAATTTCTTCAGCATGTTGCCTGGCATCAAAGTCATGTTTTGGGAACAATTTGCCAAAACAAAAAACGGTCTTAAAAAATGTCATTCTGTTTATCGGAACATTAATCTGAAGATACATGGAGTATATGGTTTGAATCCCATTATCCTAAATACCGTAACCAACACAACCCTGAAGAACAATTAAATTGTGCCCGAAAGTCCTTTTCTCTTCAACTATTCAACCAAATAAATTTGACTTGCCAAACTTTTAGTGGGATCATTCCAAGCAGCACCAAGGCAATGATAAACAATGTCACTATCCACACACACACAATTTCCTGGAAACCGGTTACCAGTTTAAAAATACCAATGAAATGGCTTACATTTCTGACTAGTTTCCTGTTAATACTAATGTGTTAAGCACAACATTTTGTTGGGAAGGTGAGGGGGGTTTGAAAATGTATCCATGAGGAATGACCATAATAATGTATTATGTAATTGTCTGTGTGTGTTTCCCATTCAAGATCCCCCAAGACAATCAACTACAGGATGTGATGTATATGGAACAGGTGAGTGAGTGAGTGGACAACAGAGGCCACGGTGTCTGTTCATTGCCCTGGTCTTTGCCTTGGTGCCCCTTGAAAATGGTCCCATTGAAATTAGGGCCCAACTACTGCTTCAAGTAGAACGTATCACTCAAACATTTTTTGCGAAGCAAAAGTAAGCAGGGTACCAGTCACAGATGGTATGTGTGACATGGTATGTTGGCCGGTAAACTTATTCTGGTAAGCATAATTTTGTTGTGTTTAGCCACTTGTGATTAAGCACCTCTTTGAAATTGGGCCGTGTGCTCTGATGGAGGGTGCCCTTTGAATAAGGTCTGAGGCGGGTGACTTTGCAATTTTAATTATGACTTCCCAATTTAATTGTATGCTGGCAAGGAGCTACCCTACAGTCTGCCTTCACATTATCTTCAAATCAAGTAAACTTGGTTTAGACTTTGTGACTGGCTATGCTGGATGTCGTGAAGTAATCTTGGAACTTAATTACAGTCGTCTGTAGCCGCCCTGTTTGACAATTTATTCTTCCCTTGTGCAGGTCCCACAGAGCAGCGGGCAAGAGGTACATCATGTTATTGAGCAGGTAGGACTAACATTTAGTATTGGTTTAGACAGTACTGTATTACATATTAGATGTTAAAAGTTCAGGGCTCTAGATTGACCTTAAGTTTTCATTTTGGTTGTGCATCAATCTTATAGGTAGGGTCATACATTGGTTTCTGTCAACATAATGCTGATTTATTGGCAACATTATAAAGAATATACAATAAAAGTCACATGTGAAATGTTCAACTGAACACATTGTGTACGTGCTGAGAAAACAGCAGAAAAGGGTATTTTCACAAGAAGTTTGAATCCATCTACCTTTATACCAAGGTAACAGCAGGTACCAACCGCATCTCTGGCTGCAGCATTCATGTACAGACACCAACCCCTCTGAAGTCTAAGAAGCGATTCATTCATGAGTCGTTTCTCAGATTTAGATGTTTTTGGTGAAAATTTATTGAAACGTTTTACTTTGAAGGGAATCCTTTCTCAAAATAGTTTATACTATCAACAGCTGCAGTGCTTCGTACCAAGAAGGTTTTATGGTCATTAATTTTTGGAGTATTTACCAATCTATGACCCCACCTTTAAGCAAAGTGTGATGTCACAATACAAATCACTATCGCATTATTATTGACAACTCATCCTAAAGGTTACTCGAGCCCAGGTTAAAACCCTCCTAGGCTCCTAGGAGAGAATTTGTTTATACTTCCAGATGTTGGAATTTGGGATACTGCACCCATATATCCCGACACGGCACCTGAATATTCATTGACTTTGACACATTTGAAGCCATCTACATTGCAGCAGTTTGGGGGTTGAGTGTACAGTCGACTCTCATTAGTACGAGTTCGGAAGGTATGAGACCTTGTTTTATACAAGGTTTTTCACCGTTCCCGAGCTGTCCCATGCGTGTTTCTATGTCTTAAAAAACGGAAGATACGAGCACGGTCGTAACGAGAACACGGGTAATAGGAGGTATTTTTGCGGCCCCATGATGACAAAATGTATTGTTTTTCATACTTTTGTAGCAAGATCTGAAAAATATTGTTGTCTAACAAAAGCTTACCGTTCAGTCAAGGTTTGGAAATTACATTCTTATTGCCAAACTATTTATTGGATCGGACCGGCCATGCAGTTCTCTCCGATCCGAACACCAGAAACATTTCGCTGGTAACCTACGCTTGAAATGCTACTTCCCTTACACACTTGGATGACTACGAATGAAAACAACATTCAGCATAGGCGCTTTGCAGTATCGAATCTGTCACATTATGGTCACATGAACAGCAAGTTTGACATCACTTAGCTATGTTTTTTATCTTGAGTAAATACAAAATGTTAAATTTCTATGATCATAGTCAAGGAAAATACATTTATCATTGATATTTTTGTGTACAGGATCTTATAAGAACTGTAGGCCTACTACTGTACTAGGAAGTAAACCGCTTCGTTCTAGCCTATACACGTGTGTAGTGCATGCACTATTACGACATGTGTATATCGTGTATACGCTGCGTTTAAGACGAGGTTCGGATAATACGAGGAAAATGGGCCAGTCCGGCGGACCTTGTATTACAGTATTAACGAGAGTCAACTGTAAACAGAGCAAGGTTGAATAACTGTATGCCACTCGCTGTAGAAAGCTAAGTGTGAATACACCTTCGGGTATTGGCTTAACTTAACTGGTGAAGTTGTCAATAGACCCCTTGCATATGACCTCACAAGCGCAAAACAGTGCTCTCACTGAGGTCAGTGAAGACCTGAGAGTGAGAGCTGAGTGTTGTGCACGGTGAGTGCACATTTCCATTGTTTGACCTCAGCGTCAGGGTCTATTACCTTGTACTTGTTGTTTTGGCCTCGGTGGTCTGGAATACCATAGACACAAAAAAAACCTGAAACTACGTACGAACAAGAAACCATTTGAAGTCATTTTAATGAACTTCATACAAGCTTCTGTATTAGTTCAGTTCTAGGAACTTCTGCCCGGGTAGGTTTTCAGAACAGGAAGTCATTAGACATTTACAAAAACATGTTATGTTGCTATATTGAGGTCTTAACCTTTGCTATAGTAATCAAGTATCAGGTGTAGTTCATGTGATCTTCTGTAATGAGCTGATAAATTGTGGATGCTTGTAAATTATATATATTTATTTCTTCAAAAACAGTTCATAGTAAAAATTTTGTTTTTCATATTGTGTCTGGTTTCCTTTTTATGATAACAGCAATACTCATTGTTTGTAAGAAGGGACCAGACTGACAACCTTCAAGCCTCGGTTTGGTCTCATTGATTGACTGGGTGAATTTAAATCAAAATAGTCGCTTTAATGATGGCATCCTACTGCTTGACCTTTTATTCAATCTTTTCCAATGTTTGATCGGTCTCTAAATTGTTTGCGCTTTGATTGTTTGGACAGGTCTCCCAGCCTAACCAGATACATGAAGTCCAGGAAGTTCAGCAGGTAATTGTTTGTTTATCATGCCAAATGTGACACGTAGTAAAGCATTGCTACATGTATGCCTCGATGCTTGCGATGGTTCAGGAAGGGGCGAACTTCCTGATAGTTGTAGTAAGCTTTTTAGAAATGGACATAATTCATGCATCTCTCTGGCAAAGTTTTCCCCTTCAAAAACAAACACGGTAAAGAAATTGTGTACAATTTGTGCTTTCTGTTCAAGATATAACACTGAGGTACATGTGTTTTTATTCAACTGAAAATCGCAAGACAGCTGAACTGTTCTGGTCATAAGTTTACTGGCCCGACACTTAAACCACTGGCCTTGGGAATACGGTCCAGTGTAAAATTCAAGCCCTGAAGACAAACAATTTCTAAACATCTTTCTCATTGTTGTTTTTTGTTTGTTTCTTTGTTGCTGTTTTTTATTGGGGTGGGGGGAGGGCAACGTAAGATAATGTTTGACGTAAACTATACTTGAATTTTTGTCTCAGATGAAGTAAGTATACTTCTTTCTTACATGGTTCTTTTGTTAACCTTAATCAGTCTGCAGAAGGTAACAATGATATCTTTTTTATGCCAACACTATAACAGATAACTGATAAACCTTTGTTCTCATCGTAGGACCTTATTACGTTCCACACTCAGTATGCGTTCTTAGAAACATTTGATGCTCAATATGTAGCATGGTGTACCCCATCCCCTCCTCCCCCATCGTGTTCTGGGAATCTTAGGAGTTCTTTAGAGGATTTTAGGGGAGGTGGGTACTTCTATAAAAGAGGAGAAGAGCGTGTTAAAGTATGGGAACATTTAGGGGGGCACCCTCTGCCACATAGCAAGCTTGGTATACTTTGTGATCCCAGCATACCCCTCCCATGTTATGTTAGTTGGTAGCTTGAGGACTCTGCCGCTAGCTGTGTGTGGGGTTCCATTGGTTCCAGATGTGTTGGAATAGCAGTTTTCTGTTGTGGAAACAACTTATAAAGACAGCTATGTACGCTTGGCATACTCGGATTCGGAGTTGACTGAAATATGTAAACAAATTTGTAATTTTCAATATGTGTTATTTTCTAAGGTGTCGCCACAGTTTGTTCAACATATTGTGCAGCAGATGCCACCTGGTACCGTCCATCAGGTGGTCAAAATGCCAGGTCACATGGTGAGTTCTGGTCAGCCTATCAACCAAGTACCCGGTCAACAGGTTCACATTGACACATATAAGGTATACAGAAAGAATGTAACACACGTCCCCTACCTTTTTAAGGCAGTTACAATTGAAGTATTTTCTTTCATTAAGGTATAAGATTGGCTGCTGCCTGAACTTGTAGATTATAATAATCATTTGCAAGGATGCCAGGCGTTGAAGTACTGAACCCATAAAGCCAAACTGGGAAAGAGATTTCAGAGGATTGCATTGTTAGTAAGGGTTAGCATCTTCTATCAGGCAGGTCTGGAATTACATGGCGACCCCGCTGGTCTCTGTTGCCCTGGTCTTGGCCTTGGTGCCCCTTCAAAACTTTCAAAAATTTTCCAGTGGAAGTGCCCTTTGCAAAAAATGAAAATGGCTTTGCCCTCCCAAAGACGGAATTCCAGGCCTGATTAGGAGTCGTTAGGGGTAGGGGTTAATGATTGAGCCGTTTGTCTTCTAGGTGCAGCAGGTTCAAATTAATCAGCACACTGTGGAGCAGTTAGTCCGTGTTGACCATCAGGCTACTATTGACGAGATGGCACTGAAGACCATGGGTGTGGATCGTAAGACGCCACAGCGCCCGATAGAACCATGTATGGTGTGTGGTGACAACGCATCAGGTGAGTTAAGTGCAGACATCAGGGTCCATTTTCTTGGCTCTGCTAACTGCAGAGTTCTGCGCTTACAGTCACCATTCTCCGCTTACAGGGTGAGGGCTGAATATCTGCACTGGCTATGTAAGAGAAGAGTGCTTTATAGTAACATGAACTGTGCATGTGCGCAAGCAAAAATTGTTTGCAAACCTGTGAGATACACTTGCGTTAAGCGAAGACTTTTCTGCTGCCAACGCTGTTGTTTCACTTACAGTAAGCAGAGCGATGAAATTGAGTAAAGAAGCTTTGGGTTTGATCATTTAAAAATTATATTTTCCTGTGCCCAATTTCATGGATGCTTATTGGGGAATTCTGCAAGTTCAGCTCATAGAGTCACGATCTTTACAGGGCCCTGGAAGTGCAGAATTCTTTGGTAAGCAGTGGCATGAAATTGGGCCCATAGAGCTGCTTAAGCAGACAATTATGCTTAGCAAAGCAAAAGTAAGCTGGATACCAATCATATATTGTACATATTACATTGTATTTTGGCTGGTAACCTTACTCTGGTAAGCATAATTTTTTATGCTTGGCTAGTTTTTGTGCCTAAGGCAGCTCAATGAAATGAGCTGCTTAAGCAGGAAATATTGCTTAACAATTTTCTGCTAAGCAACAATGAGCAGGATACCGGTCACAAATGGTACACATGACATGGTATTTTGTCTGGGAACCATATTCTGGTAAGTTAAATTATTATGTGCTTAGCTACTTTTTGTGCTTAAGCAGCTTTATGAAATTGGGCCAAGGTCCTCAATGGATTGTACTGTTATCATACTAGATTTCAAATCCTACTTGTTGAGAATTGATTTTAACAAATTTGTTGTGTCCTCAACAAGGTCGGCATTACGGGGCTATCAGCTGTGAGGGCTGTAAGGGCTTCTTCAAGCGCAGCATTAGGAAAAGCTTGGGCTACAGTTGTCGCGGCAACAAGGACTGCCCTATCAACAAACACCATCGCAACCGGTGCCAGTTTTGCCGGCTTCAGAAATGCCTGCTCGTTGGCATGAAATCGGAATGTGAGTAGTGTGATAAAGGGTTGAATGTCTGTATATAGAACCTGATCAGTTCTATTTTGGAAAAGACAGATCTTTCAAAGTTAATAAAATCTTAAGTCGGAAGGTATTGCTGAACGTTAGTAAAACTAGGGTTGTAGATTGGTACATGTGTAAATACTCCAAAAATTAATGACAATATAAAAACTGGTGAACATCACTGCAGCTGCTGATATTATAAACTATTTTGAGAAAGGAATCCCTACGAAGTAAAATTGTTTGGATATTTTTATACCCAAGAAACATTTTAATCTGAGAAGTTATTCATGTATGAATTGTTTCTCGGATTTCTGGTGGTTGGTGTCCGTTTAAGGATGCTGCAGTGATAAGGTTGATACCCGCTGTCACCTCGCTAAACGTGGATGTATTTGATGTTAGTGAGAAAAAAACCTTGACAGTTTTTTGCTGTTTTCTCGGCAAGTAGATGCTGTATTCAGCTGAAATAATTTTGCCTATAAATGAGCGATACGTTGACAAAAGAAAATCTATGACCCTACCTATAAGTGTCTACAGAATAAACCAAGCAAGAACCATCTTAGATGTATTTATGCAATGTAATAAATTCTAACAAAACATGTTTGTATCGTTATTAATTTCCCATTTCAACTTATAACACGCTTTTGGTCAGGGACCAATACGAAGAAGAGCTGCTAAGTAGAAGTGTTAATTTTGCCAAGCTAAAATGTGCTCGCGACCAGTTACAAACAACACACATTGGGTTGAATTCTGGCTGGTAACCTGTTTCTGCTAAGCAGAGTAGTACTGAGCTTAGCAGCTTTGCAGACTCCAGCAGCTCTGTGGCGTTGGTCCCTGATGCAATGTAATGTGTCCTCGGTCCTTTTATCAGTCGTGCAAACCAAGTCTGAAAATTGGTCACTTTCTTGGGACACTTCCTTCCCCCAGTAGTGCAGTGTGAACGTACACCTCTCAAAGCTCGCGGAGAGAAGTCGCCCGGCAACTGTGCCGCCTCCACCGAGAAGATCTACATCCGCAAGGACATCAGGAGCCCCCTCACAGCGACACCAACGTTCATAACAGGTAGGGCAAGTTGTCTTAAAGGAAAGGAATGGCATGGGTTTAACGGGCCTAAAATCATCCTGCCTTCTGGTTATGTTTCCTGCGTGTAAATGTAGTATCATGAATATTGTCAATAGTTACTATTATAATCAGAATGCCTCCTAGCCTCGGTTTGGGTGCATTGATTTGATTGGGAGAAAAATGGTTGCTTGCACCTTGATAAAGGGCTGCTTATAACCAAACAAATTGCTAATCTGTATTATATAGCTCGGTGTACTTTCAGCTAGCAGGGCCCAATTTCATGGCTCCACTTTTACTGTAAGCAAATAATCGGCGCTTACCAAAGCAGGGAATTCCGCACTCAAGTCATGCGTTATACTCGGGTTAGCAGGGATGTTTTGTTTTTACGTATGTGCATATTCCGCGAAAACCATTCAGCGCTTGACCTGTAAGCGATGAATGTTGTTCACAAGCCCAGAATTCGACTGTAAGCAGAGCCATGAAGTTGGGCCTCGATGGACCTGTTAACTGCTCCATGAAAACTATTTTTCAGAAGATTTGATGTACACATGTACATGTAAGGCAAAGAAACTTGACCCTTGTTAGTTTATTGTCGATGCCTGCATGGAATTTCTACCCTGAATGGAAAAAAAATCATCATTCATCAATGTTGAAAAACAGTTCTTTGTCAATAAAAATGGCAAAAAAATTCTGAGGTTTGCAAAAATTTGTGCTGTCAAATCCTTATTTCAGAGGAAATGTATCTCAAAGTGAACAACTATCTAGTCATGAATAGTAATGGGTTTGAAGCCCTTGAAAAGAAACAGGGAAATTAACCACTAAAAAGGATATGTGTTTTTACGAGAGTGATGAACAATGGCAAAATTCACCGAGACAATTTTCAGAGACAGGTTGACGGGAAACTTACAATAAATTTTCTTTGGTCACGATATCAATAGTTAAATAATCCATATTTTGACTGTAGAGAAATTAACTCATTCCTGACTTCAACAAAAGAATACATTTGATCATTTCCTTTGTGAATTCTCTCACCGATAGTTTCACAGTTTGGTTTTGACATGCTCCAATGCACAGCACTCATTTATTCAGTAGAGCGTAGCTTGGGTCTGCTCTGTTGACATCTTCCATCTGCGCTTAATGGCTGGACTTTTCAAAGCCTGTTGACCCCAAACAGCCGTCTGAATTTGATTGACTCAATATGTCCTAAGGTGGCCCCAAAAGACCCCAAGCAATGTGGCAAATGCACAAATACACATCGGGCCATTGATTTTCTGCGGTACCACTAACAATCTTTGCTAGCAATCTGGCAAAACGCACAAATACACGTCAGGCAAATGATCTTTTGAGGTAACACAAAATCAGGCCTGGACTTTACACGGAGGCCATGGAGTCCTTGTGTGCTGGTCTTGGCCTTTATAGTGCCCCTTCAAAAGTTTCCCCTAGACTGAAAGATTTGCCAATGGAAGTGCCCTTTGTGAAATGGAAATGGCCTTGCCCTCTCAAAGATGAAATTCCAGGCCTGTGGTGCCCCTGTGGAGCATCAGGCCAACAATAAATTTCTGCGATTAATCAAAATGGAAAGGATTATTGGAATTTTGTTTCAAAGAAAAAAAAAGGAGAATAAGTTTGTTTGCTCTCTTTATAGACCATCAACACACTTTATATCCCTGAAATGGGAAATCAGTGGCCACTTGGATTTCAGTTATTTATTTAATTTTTTTCATTGCAACAAATTAATACATTTTACTATATCCATGTAAATTAAAGTAAGCCTTCTTGATATAACCCAAATGAACTATGCTGTGCTGTTCTCTTCTTCAACTAACATCTTTTCAGTCAGCTCCCAAGATTTGTTGTTGTAATACATGCTCTTTTTTTACTAACTCAAATTTTCGGATTTCATTGGGAATGCCGATAAATATCTTAAATACATCGGTCGCTCAGTGACTAAATTGCTTTAAACAGTTACTTGAGACCCCCCAAAATGTTAACAGGATTGCTATTTGATTGTGTCTGTTTCTCATTTAGTTGTAATTTTGATATTTTTACACTTTTGAATGTCCTTATTATCAATAAACAAGACTAGGCCCCAGCCTCATGGTTTTGTAAAACTAGCTATACTTTTACCATTGCCGGCGTGCGTCAAAAATGACAATGCTTTGACATCATCTGTCGGATGTTGCTTTGTTATTGCAACAAAGCAGCTATACCAAATGGAGTTCCCGCAAATGACGTAAGGAGTGATGAAGTCACAGGGCTTTTCACAAATCTTTCTGAAAAAGCACCGGAGAAGAGTATTCAATATGATAGTTTTTGTACAATTATAATTTGTTTACTCTCATGTGAACTCAGTTTTCTTTTTAAATGAACACATTTTAAATGAACATCAGCAAAGATCACTTGGTGCCGGTTTCGTTTTCAAGCTGGTCTTTAAATCTGAAATGGTTATGTTGCTTGTCAAACTAATCAACATTTATCCACAGAGTGCTTTAACATTATTTACTGCTTTTGTTTTGTTTCTGATTGCGTGTTGGTGAACTTTGATTCTAAATCATGTTAACCTGTCTGATAAACTCTGTGTGATGAAAATATTGGACAGTTATCAAACCTGTCCATTTGAATTTTCAATATGTCTTCGTTTCTGTGTTATTTTTGCGTAGGGAATTACAAGCATAGATGGGGTTTAGTACTTGATGTTTGCAATAAAAAGTCACATCACCCCGGGGTGATCCCTGTACTGCCACTTCCAAAGTTGTATCCTAAACTTGAGTGTGATCCCTGGCTATACTGCAGTTACGGGTTGAACGCCATCTGACTGGCATCCCTGAACAAATGCATTGACAAAATAGGGAGACCACCTACATTAGGGCTGGATAGTGCAGTTGGTAGATCGCGCTAATCTTCCGGCTGCAGGTTCAAATCCAGTCAAGTTTTCTTTGTTCACTCCAAAATTTACTTTGAAATTTACCCAGTCAGCTTCCGTTGTGGTTTATTAACTTGATTACAGATGACATTAGCTATTAATAATACAAAGATACAAAGTCACGATGATTGTTTTTTAAAAAGGTTGATGTATTTATAGGATTTAAACTGACAGTCAGTTACTCTTTTCTGGTATAAAAGTTCCCACTAATGCCTTGTAAAGATTCCAATAGCAAGAATTAAGGTTGACTTTTTATTTTCAGTGATCATGTTCATTAATACTTGTCTTTATGTTTTTGGCCAAGCAGCAGACAGAAGTCCAACCTACCCAATGCCGAAGACCAAACTGTTTGAGGAGGGTCTCCTTCTCAATGTACAAAACCCTGCTGTCGTATCTCAAGCCTCAACAGACACCACCACAGACCTTAGTACCTTGGCGAGCGTTGTGACGTCACTGGCTAATATGAATAAAGCTGGTGAAGGGGGACAGGCAGGTGATGCACAGACGGTATGTAAACATGATTTGACCCCCCTATCTCCTTCCCTCGCCCTCTACTACCCAGGTGTGTGATTTCTCAGGAATCTTCTTGGTGTGTCATGGGCGAGCGATTAAGCACATCATATAGATAGTTCCCAATAGACGCCATCTTTACGGGCAAATTGCATTTTGGCTTGCAGGTGAGTCAAGCGCTCAAATTATTAACGCAGCCGCGCAGTTTACTAACCAATGCTGCAATGAGTTTTGCGAAATGTGCGCGTGCTGCACGCCGTTCTCGCGCAAAACGCATGACTGTGTGTTCCAAATTGCCCGTAAAGATGGCCGATTTACGTCATATTGCAACCTATCTATTGAAGTTCGGGTGGTTAAATCACCATGGTTTGTGTTCGAATCCCAGCCATGACTCTTGTGTCCTTGAGTAAGATGCTTTGATATAATTGCTTCCCTTCACTTAGGGGTATACAATGAGTACCTACCAGGGTAGAGGTTGATACTGTGTTTGAAAAAGCCTACAGAGTGCCACGGCAGCCCAGGGCTGTATACTCCCAACGGAGCTGAGAAAGATTACAGGAATGTTATTGGCCCAATGACCATGGCATTTTAAAGCGCATTGATACGTTATTGTAAAATGCACTATATAAGAGCTACCTGTAGTTTTGTATTTCTGGTGGTGCACAGTCTCTGTAAATCTCCTGAACTGTAAGATCTGGGAGGTTTAAGGTTGAAAATATCGGGGGGACCCAGGCCCACAAGTCATTGGGGAATTTTCTTGCAACTTCGATAACCAATTGAGCCCACATTTACACAGGTTTGTAATTTTATGCATACATGTATGTTGGAATACACCAGGTTAGGATACTGGTCTTTGACAGTTACCAAAAGTATACCCTGCCTTTTTAATATAATATGTTAATCTAGAACTCCTTTACTTGTGCTTTGTAGATGGTACCGAATGGAGAAACGTCAGTGCAGCCCGGCGTCAATCAGACTCCGAATCAGATCTCTAAAGCCTTTGATACTCTTGCCAAAGCTCTAGCGCCAGGAGGGGAAGGGGGCGACGGTACATCTGCTCTTGAAATCAGGTGAAGAGAAGCAAATCCTGTAAGGCTGTATCCGAATTGGCGGCTACGACTACGACTGTTGCTAAGTGTGTTGCTAAGGAGGTGCTATACTTCAATGCATGATGATGCTGCGATCCAGCCACAGCCGTATCTGTAGCTGCCTATTCGGACACGGCCATACATTAATAGAGGAACCATTTGAGGAAATTTATTATTGTACCAGACAAGGGTACTTTTTTGGAGGGGATCCTTCTCTTTCCGATAGACCCTTTTCATGGTAATATGTGTCATGTTAAATCTGCCCTTTCCGCCATGATGCATTGTTTATTTTACACTCAATTTCACTTTCTGCACAGCAAGAGAAGCTGGCAAGAAGTTAAGAATCGTGTAAATGCGAGTTTGATATAAAAAACGCACCATGGTGCACAGTGTACATTATCCTGAAAGGGTCTATTGATAGACTAATCTAACTATTGTGGGAAAAGTTTATTTTAAAAGTTATTTTCAAAATTATTTCTGAATTTCTCAATTAGTATGCTCAATTCCAATACTGTTTCATTTCGGCCAAAAAAGTACATACTTTATGCCCAACACATTGAAAGATTTGCTTAAGTTTGTCGAGAGTTTTAGGTTCAAGGCAAGTTTCAAGCGTTCATCCTTTAACTAAGTCTCTATTTATGTCACTCCACGTTCTCTGCAGTTTGTCGGACCAGGCCAACGGTGGTAACAACCAGGGCGGCACCGGAGAGCAACAGTTCATCAAGATCGAAGGCAACATGTTAAATGAATCCCATATGCAGTTCAAGCTGACCACACCGTCCCCCATGCCTCAGTTCCTCAACGTGCACTACATCTGTGAATCGGCCTCAAGGCTGCTTTTCCTGTCCATGCACTGGGCTAGAAACATCCAGGCATTTCAGTTATTAGGGTAAATATCGTAACGTTTATGACTTGCTTAGTCACAATTGACCACTTAAATTTCAATTCCCCAGTCTAAAGAGACAGTTGCTATGTCACATGATTAGGTGCAAGCTTTTGCAGAGTTACGGAAGAGACGGTGAACACCTATACATGAATTAGAATAAATGTGTATGGTACAATGGTACCAGGGTATGCTCAGCTGGAGGTTGCTATACAAAAGCTTGCCCTGAACCATGTGACTTAGCAACTGTCTTTATAGTCTGAAGAATTCAAATTTAGACAGTGACTTGTGAATCAGCAAGTCATTATACCAGATGTTATTGAAATCAAACTCCTAAATGATGTTTTAACTAATTAAGCCATTTAACCACTTCTTCAATGCTTCTTCTGCAGTCCGGAGTCCAACGTAACGATGGTCCAGAAGTGCTGGAGTGAGCTGTTTACCCTTGGCCTGGCCCAGTGTTCGCAGACGATGGCGCTCTCCACGATCCTGACAGCGATCGTCAACCACCTTCAGACGAGTCTGCAGCAAGGTACCGCAGCCAATTTGTGTGCTGTGCCCCTTGAGCAAGGTAGCTTCTGCAGGGTGATGATGAGGAGGAATGTCCCTAAACCCTGGACATCCAAAGAAAACCAAAAATTATTTTTCATTTCAAATGGATCAGTCCAAACTGACGTGCATGCCTTTTTCCCCCCACCTCATGAATATGCATGCTTCATTTACAGAGTCTAGTTTGGGAAGTAGCTACTTGGAAGCATTTAGTCTGTACTAATTGTTTAGCCACATTCATTGAGCCAGAGGGCTGTGTGTAATACCTGAAAACCTCAAGTCGAAAACTGGTATCAAATATAAAACAGCAAATTAGCAGAAAAAGGACTTTTCATACCCCCAAATTACTTTGAGTTATCTTGCATTGTTACTCTAGAAATCTGCACTAGAGAACAGAATTGTGTCATCAATTTTGGTTTGAACTATAATCATAGGGCATCAGTGATGCAGCTCTGCTCTAGCAAATTCCAATTGCAAATTTTGCTTGATTTCGACTGGCTCAAGTACATGGCATGAAATTATTTGAGATTTTAGGTTTTGGTTTACAATTTGGTTTGAATACTCAAAGATTTAGAAATGCTTACCGGTAAACAGACTTGATATTCAAGATTTTAGTAGAGATTCAGTGATAATGGACATGTTGAAAGTCCTCATACTTTGGGTTGGATTTCAAGTCAATATAAAAAGAACACTCAAGAGTTTTCATTCAAAAAGGTGGATGGGTGGAGATTCAGAGGGGTCTGGTAACCAACCCACCAATCCTACTCAGTATGGTTTGAGGTTTCAGCTAGTACACCAGCCTAGACCACAATTTTTTATACGCTTCAAAGACTGCATGCAATTGACAAGTTTTTACAACAATACCTAATATAATACGCAAAGACAATGTATTGACATTACACCAAGCATGCAACAATCTCGGTTGGTTCCGATGATTTCATCACAGATTTTTAAAATAATCTTGATCTCTGATACTATTTCCAGCATGCTCACAACATCACTGCAGAAGCTAATCCAGCTCAATCTCTGACTGAGTTTGTCCTGAAACTAACTGGTCCCCCTGCCAATCCCCACCCCCCTCACTCACCCATCTCTTATAAGATTAGAATCATGCGTAGACTTTTAAAATTATTCCTTCACCCTAGACAAGGCTGGACCTTCTTAATTGGGGGAAGGGGTGGCCATTAGAAGCCACAGCCTTGTAGTCAGAAGTGTTCTGGACAGGAGAATTACATCTCCAGTCAAAACTTCTCCAGATTCCCAAGGAGTTCCTGGTACCTCTCCATTTTGTAGGAGCATGACTGTCATGCCATATACATTCAATTCTTAACCTCTCAATCTCATTGACCTATGACTTAACTCCAAGGCACATTCAATTTGAAAGAACTGTATTAATACACCCATCAACTGGTTGGTTTGTGCTAAAAACACTACATTTTGTAGGGGGTTGAAACGTTTCTGTGATATGCTTTTTGGAGACATCTGTAATCCCTCAAATTTATAATTTGTTTGGGGGTTGAAACAGTTTTTGTGATAAGCTTTTTGGAGACATTTTACTCCCCTAAATTTATCATTTTCAAGCCCTTGTCAGAATGTACTGTCAGAAGAAAACAATGCCTGGAGATTCAATGCTATTTATTCAAGCTAATCCACCAGTAACAAAAGTTTTGAAAGTTTGTGTAAGTTTTAAAATACACAACACTAGTTATTAAGAATTTGTGTAGGTGGTCCTGTTTTACCCAAATGGTTGGGGAGTGTTGATCAGTCCATTGAGAGGAGAAAGTTCATTCGGACTATTCCAGTTCGAATATTTTGGCTTGTGTGCCTTATGATGGTTTTCCAAAAAAATCTACTTTATATGGGTACAAAAGAATTAGTGGCCAGCTTTTGGTTTGAGTTTTCAAGTGCTGACGACTAAAGCTGGCCATGAAATGATATAATAAATCATGTATAAGGCACACGAGTATCTCTTTAAAGGTAAGGTCAAAGACTGGTTTTTGTCAACGTATTGCTGATTTGCTGGCAGAAATTATCAAAAAAGATACAATAAAAGAATCATGTGAAAGTTTCAGCTGTACGCAGTGTCTTTGCTTCCTGAGAAAACAGCAAAATAAAAGTCAGGGTATTTTCACAAGAACAACTGAGCGAGGTGACAGCGCGTACCGACTACATCTCTGGCTGCAATCTATGGACAAACGCCAACCCTCAGAAATCTGAGACGGTTCGTGCATGAATCGTTTCTCAGATTCAAATGTTTTGGGTGAAAAATTATCCAAACCATATTGCTTCGAAGGGAATCCTTTCACAAAAGAGTTTACAATATCAGCAGCTGCAGTGAATCTCTTCAAGTAAGTTTTTAAGGTCACTAATTTTTGGAGTACTTACCAATCTGTGACCTTACCTTTGAGTTTTCTATTTAGGGAAAGTGAACCATGTTTAAAGGAACGTTGAAGGTTTGTAGATTTCCTTGTTGAGGCTTGTGCCGCAGGTCTTGTAACCTCTACTGTGCTTTATTCCTGGTCACAGACAAGCTCTCAGCAGACAGGGTCAAGGCCGTGATGGAACACATTTGGAAGCTGCAGGAGTTTGTCTCCGTAACGACCAAGCTACAGATGGACTCGTCAGAGTTTGCCTACCTCAAGGCTGCAGTCCTCTTCAGTCCAGGTGAAAAGAAAATCTTCAAAGATTTGCCTCACTTATAGCCATGATAGTGGGGTTATATTGTTTTGTGGTTTGTTCAAGCAATTTAGAACAGGTGTCAAGGCAAGAACTACGGCATTGTAAACAAACATATCCAGAAAAATGTATAGACCCCCATGGTTTGGCTGCCATGGTTGATGTTGAACAATGGAAACATGTAGGTGCGTAAGCGCTGCGCACGACTCTCGCAAGCTCGGCCAGTGATGGCTCTTCATTTACCTCAGTGAGGGGGCTGTTGGACTTATGTTGTCATACACAAGAGGTCTATTGTTGGTTCAGTTTTTTGGGGAAATGTGTAACTGTAGTTATACTAAAGAAAATATAATCAACTACAATTCACTCTTTTGAGTAGTTTTGTTCTTTTCTTGACTTTACCTTATCTTCATGTACAAAAATAATACATTTCAGATCACCCAGGGCTCACCAACCCTCGACAAATTGAGAAGTTCCAGGAGAAAGCAGTGAGTGAGTTGAGGGCGTATGAGACAAAGACTTACCCCAACGACCCAGATCGCTTCGGGAAGCTCCTGTTGCGTCTGCCAGCGTTGCGTCTCCTCAATCCAGGAATCATGGAGGAGTTGTTCTTTGCCGGTCTCATCGGTAACGTCCAGATTGATAGCATCATCCCGTATATCTTACGGATGGAGACGACGGATTATAACGCACAGATCACGATAGCAACCAGTGCAGGACAGTAAAATGCAGAGGGTTTGATCATGAACTACATCAAACATTGGACAATTTTAACAACTGATAATGAGACCTCTTCAAGATCCATATTCCAATGAATGTGGCTTGGTTATCGTCGATGAACCTGATTTTTATTTATTTTCTTTCTTTGAGTAAATACTTCTTGAAAATACCTCATTGTGGGATAATTACTGCTTTTATTTTTGAACCACAGAAGCAAAAAACAAACAGATCGAAGTGAAGTAATATTTTCTCACATTTGTTTTTCTTTTCCCAGAGAATAGGTTCTTTGAAAAAAAAAAAACCCTATTAGATAAAGTTGAGAAGGACCTTTGAGCAGGAGGGAGCATCTTAGCTTTGAGTTTAACTCGGTTTTCACCATTGAAAATACTAACCGTTCTTAACCTTCGTACTCTAGTTCTACGAACTTGACCAACCATTTAAAGCCATTCAACTGCACAGGCTGTGGATGGTGGCATATCTGTGCACTGAAATGCCTGTGTGCAGTGTGCACCGTGTTGATGCATTCACCATCTTATTACGGGATTTTATCATTCAAAACCACAGTGGATGATATTGAATGGTCCAACAGTAGGAGGGTTGACTTTGTGCTCTGTAGATACATCACCATATGATGTCATATTGTAGGCTGGCATAAAAGTTATTCTAAATGTCAAAAAACCACAGTGGATGATGTTGAATGGTCAAACAGTAGGAGGGTTGACTGTGTATTGTACAGATGCATTCACTGTGTGATATCATATTGCGGGCTGGCATAATAGTTATTCCATCTTTCGAAAACCAGAGTGGATGATATTGAATGGTAAGACAGTAGGAGGGTTGACTGTATACTGTGGGTTCACCACATGATGTCATATTGTAGGCTGGCATGATAGTAAGTCTATCTTACGAAAACCGCAGAAGATGATAGTGAATGGTCAGTAGGAGGGTTAAGGGTGTACGCAATTGTTTTCAATGGATACAGTTGTGTTCTTAGGAAAATGCTCGGCATCCCTGAGGAGGCTTTTGGATTTAACCCCCTTCCAATGATTTTTGTTTATTGTTAATCAGTGCCTAAATGTTACCTTCAGTGGAATGTCAAGCCAAGTAGTAATACATTCTGAGGTTTCATAGAAACATTCAACTCATACAACAAACCTTTGTATATTGTTCAGGTGGCATTTCTCAACGTAACTTATTTCATTGATACAGAATGAGACCTTTTTCCAAACCCACTATTTCACACATAATTTTGTAAGTAACCACTAATATAACGTTTCTCTATCTTCAGGCCTGGAATTCCATGTTTGTGACGGCAAGGCCATTCTCATTTTGCAAAGGGCACTTAACATTGGAAAATCTTAGATTCAGTGGAAAATTTTTGAAGGGGCAACAGAGGCCATGACCTCCGAGTAATTCAATGCCTGTTTCTTACCCAAGCTCTACTAGTTATGGGGACTTATATTGTAAATACTTCATCTGGGTTTTTTTGTTTGTTTTCCTGTTGCTGTATATAAAGCCGTCAAGATGTAAAGAATAGTTTTTTTGAAGAACCCCCTTGAGAAGAAACAAAAGGGTGCCAAATACCCAGCTCTTATATCGAAGGGGGGTGGGGGGTAGGGTGTCTTTTGAAGTCGCTAATTGTACAGTACATGTTAAAACGTAGCATTCTGAGGGAGAGAAGTTCAGAAATTTTCCCCCTAGAAAAGGTTGGCATCAAATGTGAACATCAAATGTGCACATTGTATTTTATTATAAATTGCTGCTGCAGGTTGTTTTTTTAAGCTGCATTCATTAATGTTTTTTAAAAATATATATAAACGAGTAGCTTATTTGAACTTGGTAGAATGGACTCCAATTTGCAAAATTGCAACGATGTGTAAAGTTTAAGTTCGTCAGGATTGCCAATATTACATCATGGGTGTTAATTTGTAGGTAGAGTGTATTGCAAACTCTTAATCAACTATGCGAAAATACAAATTTGACTGATCTATTTTACATGTATAGAACCAAGACCCAAGAACAGGCCTGTTACATCTGATGAATTTACTTTTTACAAAAACTGTCAATTCTCATGCTTCAAACAAAGTCAAGTGGCAACCCATGGATAACGCATTTGGTTTAGACTTTGCAAGTCTCAAAGATATTTGGTGGGGTTTTTTTATACTTGGGCTCCCACATTCATAGCTTTCTAGAGATGGAAAGGGAACAAAATTACTCTCTTTAACAGGTCCAAATCGTCACCAACATCACAAAGTGCCACAAACATGAAAAATCAGTATGAAAACTCATTTGGACTTTTGGGGTGGTTTTGAGTCAGTATCTTAACAATTTACAAAGTTATAGGCCTCGTAATTGTCAAGTTTCTTAATTATGCTAAGTTGATGAAAGGCAAGAACCTGGAGTTGCATTTTCACAAAGTGCCAACAACCTTTTTGTCACATTGTGTATACGCGACCACGTTTATTATACTGCTGGCACAGTGCCAAACATGAGTGCTTCGGCTTTAGCGTTTTCACACAGCGCCAAAAACTTACAATGCTTTATGAAGGGCAAGAAAAAACAAGAACCTGGAATTACGTTTTCACAAAGTGCCAAAAAGTGTATATGCAACAGCGTTGATTAAACAGCTGGCACAGTGCCAAACAAATGCTCCCACTTTTGTGTTTCAATGAACAACCAAAAAGTTCACACTAAATACTCTGCACACAGACCACATTTGTACAGTTTTCACGAAGAGACAATCTTGTTAGCTAAATAATTACTCATTAATTAAACACGTTATGAACAAAACTTAAAACCAATTTGTATGATAATTTATTTCTACTTCCCTGATATGTAAAATTTCAAAGATTAAATATTCTACAAACTTCAAACGCGTTTCATTCCAAACATTAAGGTTTTGCTTTAGGGAACTTTTTGGCACTTCGTGATGTTGCTGTTGAAATGTTCAAATACGAGCAGGGCTTGCAGAATTGTTATGTGTAAACTAGTTTTAGGTGATGCCCAGAAGGAGGGAGTTCAATCAACCAATAAACTGTCTTGTGGGAATATCCAGGGGCTCATCAAGACAGGACGAACAGTTTGGCAGAATCAGATCAATGCTGATAAACTATTTATTTCAGGTTCTTGTGTTTAGATCAGTTTACCCAAAAGTTGACCCTAAGACGCTGGTGGGAAAATGGAAACTTTGCTGTTTTAGTTTGTGTGCTAGTGCTATGCATCATCTGAATGTCTTGTTTTTATTGTTTTTAATTGGCATTTTACTAGTCTGTGCACGTGTCCAGAGTATTCCACAAGGACATTTCTAAGTTTGGCTGTTTTCGGGGATGAGAAATTTGAGACCTTTAACTTAGTTCAGACATTTTTATTTTTTTCGTGGTGAAAAAAGAAGGATGTTATTTATCTCTGCTATTAAGAAATCTCTACTTCTCTAGCACTGAGGATAATTTTCCCAAAAGCTTATTAAATTATAACCTCAGGGTAAACCAACAATTTGAATTGGCATCATTTTAACATACTTCCTGAAATTGTAATACTTGTTTCAGACCGTTTTATTAGCAATGACCCTAACCCCTGTGATTTGCTTTTGTGAGCTGAATGTTGGGTGGCCTCGTGTCGTAACCAAATGCTCTGCATAGCATTTTGGTAGTTTACTGGTTCTACAGAGAAGTTTTCTAGTCCCGTAAAACCGTTGCTTGTGTAAGTTGTATAAACCTTGAGAACTTGGTAGGTTATCGATTATGCCCAGAAGTTATCCATTCCCATCTTGTCCATTAAAACAGGAATAATTGGGTAGTCATGATTGGCGCTGCTAGTTTTTGTATTAGACGACTGGCTCAGAGGGACTGGGCTTATCCCTGTGTTTTTATTTCACAAGCTGCTACGCCGAGAGTGTTGAGTGGATTTTGCTGTTAATAAATAATAAGCATGGGGACCAGCCACACCAGCGGGGATTTTGCTCAGAAAAATTTTGTTCTTGAACTTTTTTTGTGTCCGATGCGTTGAAGTTGCCATTGATCAGTAAAGCAAACATTGTGGCTCTCTTAACTATGCATGTTTATTTTTTATTATTTTAATTATTTTTAATTAGCCCTATTTTCGCGCGGGGGGGGGGGGGGGGGGGGTGGTAATTTCGAATACACAGTCAAAATGCTTCGTTCCTCATAACAACATAATAAAAGTACTGCAACTATTTTACAACAGTATAGCAATTATTCAATTCATTTTGAACGCCAATTTTACTGTATGGAACAATCAAATATTGCAAAAAGGCCTTACTTTAAACATCAATTTAAAGAATTACTGTAGCGAGATGACTTTGACAATCCATTTTTTTTTAATTAGTTTTTTTATTGTCCAATCATGTTGAACTTCAAGTAACCATTGCACCACTTTTATTAAAATTATAGTCACTTAATGAGTAGATCTTGTTTAGAATGTGTCTTTATTTCCCGTTGTGCAAAGCACTCGTAAATTTCATCACCTATGTACAAAGTTTTCTAGCCTGTTCCATATGCGATATTAACCTCTTTACTGTATGTAAATATTACTATGGACGTTATGTATGAATGATTTACTTTTTAAAAATGCCACCATTTTTTCCTATGTGACTGATGGAAAATATAATAAAAATCAAACTATTGCATAGTCAGCTGCCAAACGAAAGAAAATGAGAGACAATAATGCTATTTTGATCGTTTAGTTTTGTCTGGTGTTTTTGGAAGTGTATATTTTCCCTCGTTTGTGGCTCTAATTATGCAACTTAAAGGTATTACACAGGCTTGGTTGCAGACAGTGTTCATGTTTTGTGTGATCAACCCTATACATGTACATGAAATAACTAACCTGTGAACAAGTTGGGCTTAATTCAGGGCTTGAATTTGGGGGAAAAAGACTGCAGGGCTTGTAGCTCAAAACTTTTACTGGACCAGAAAATTTGTTACAAGACCGGAATCAAAATGAGAAGAACACTCTACACAGTTTCACATTTGAGCTGTTTTTGTACCAAGCACTAAGAGAAGATTTATCAAATTGTTCTTGTGGGTAATACTTCAATACTCAATTGATCAGTTTAATTTAAAAATACAGTAACGTGTTATTATTCAAAAACACAAGACCGCCGGACTGGTACGGTCATAAGTTTACTGGCCCGACACTAAAACCACTGGCCTCAGGCCTGTGGTCCATTGTCAAATTCGAGCCCTGTTAATATGTTGTGTGAGTCTGGAGAAAAGACAGAAAAAACATGCACAGTTTCAGCATGTGAACACATAAAACAATGGTGTTTTTTACCCTTACCAATCCTGTATAATAATAGTAACTTTGACAACCTTGGTAACGCATTATGTTTTGTTGTACGTCAAAAAATCCAAAAGACCTTTCTCACCAATGTCATATTTCTTAAGCATTGCGGGAGGTCTGCCATGCTGGACTACTACACATGATGTCGAATATGTACACGTAGGGCCATCCAGCGTTGTGTTTTGTAGCACAAATCCGTGGAGCTCTAGTAATGTGTGTGCATGATTATGTGTACTCGACTCCAGCATGGCAAGTGATAAAACAGTTACATCAGCTGAGACAGGTCTATAATAAAATGAAATTTATTTATCTCAAAACTTATAATAATGTACAGATTGTTGCCTTCTTCCCCAAGTTTAGAGAATTGAGGTGCAAATCACAGAATCCAGCATCACTGAGGTAAGCCCCTTGTTTGTCATCATATCGTGGGCATGTTGTGGCCAAGCGGTCAAGAGCACCAGACTCGAGCTCTGATGGTTTTAATCAGCAGAGTGAGGGATCGAGAGATGTTTTTGAACGATGAAGTGAGTGATTTGGGGTAGAATTACACACAAGCGTATGCCAGCTTTGCAGCCAGTTTGGCAGGAGATTCTGTGCCCCCCCTTCCCCAAAATTCTATGTCTCCCCCCCCCCCATGGCAAACTGTACAAACCAAACTTCTTCTGATAGCGCCCTCCTTTGAATCCTCCTGCCCATGTTAATTTCCCATAAGGGGGACAGAATCTCCGGCGGACAGATTTCCCTAGGACACCGAAGTAGCTCAGACTTTGGGCGTGCAGAAGATATGCAAGTGGGGGCGCAGTAACTTACAGAGAGGGTACATTTTGTTGGGATATATTTTTATTTGCCACGCAAAAATACTGAAATGACTGCTAAGCAGCAACAGTGTTTATTTACTGTGACCATAAGCAAGGCAGATATGAGTCGCAGGCAACTTTTCTGTGCTAATGCACCCACCACGGTCTCGCGGGTAGACTGCAGGTCTTGATTTATTGATTTGTGTAACTCATTATCATAGACATTAAACTAATGCTTGTATGAGAGAGATTGGCTGTTTCTAGCTTGGCGTTCATAGTCCCTTGTGGGAGTTTGCAAAGTTCCCTTGACTGCAAGATCATGTAAACAAACAATCATTCGATCTTCTCTGCGATCCAACTATTTTTCTTAAAGTCACTTGTTTGTTTGATGTCGGTACTGCAGTTGAGAGAATCGGGATCTGGAATGGATAATAAATAAGTTGGTATGTGTCAAATTAGAATTGAAATTAATTCATGTTTCTGTATGCAAGTACAAGGATTTCTGTGATTTGTAGCTAAAGTGCACATAAAAGAACCCAGCCATCGATTTCACCAAACTCTTCCTAACTTGGGATTAATCTTAGGACTTTAGGACGAGTCCCAGCCTTGCACTGTAACATGTAAACCTTAAGATTAATCCTAAGTTAGGACTAGTTACTCGTCCTAACTGGAGATAGGATTAATCCTAGCGTTTCGTGAAATCGGCTGCAGATCACTTAACATGGAAGAGTAGGGGTTAACCCTTTCTGGTTCAAATAGCAAGAACCCTTGTTTATTCGTGAGCTGCAGTGATTAAGTTCACTTATGAGGCATTCTTGGTTTCATTTTTTTCCAGAAATATATTATAATAATAATAACTATAGAATGATTGCACTCTTCAAAAGCAATTAATGTGCCATCTATTTTATGTTATAAGTCTTGAAACTAGGGGATTGGAATGGTGCGTCATTCTTTTATAAATTTCACTTTGATTGCATACTCACAGGTCGTTGTAATCTTGGAATGTTCTGACAAACTCAACGCAAGTATCCGGGTTGTTCCTCAGCCATTCTTGGATTCCTTTTGGATGTCTGGTGTCTGCCTCAAACCAAATGAAACCGCCAGATTTCATAAGATGTTTTGCATTAGATAAAATGTCTTGAATTACATCTAGACCGTCTGGCCCTCCGCAGAGAGCACGCTCGTCTTCATATCTAAAGAGAACAAAATTTAAAACTATTATTGGCGTGTCCTGGCCGAGTGGTCAAGTGATCAGTAGAGTGTGGGTTCAGTCGTGGTCGTAGCACTTGTGTCCTTGAGCAAGACACTTGACAGTTATTGCTTCGTCCTTCGGATGGGACGTAAAGCCATTGGTTTTGTTAGTTGTGTAATGTACATAAAAAGAACCCTGTTACACATTGCTAAGATATTGGGTTTGCCCCGATGTTTCCGGCAGTGGCTGCTGAATGGGCCACAGCACCTTGTAAACTTGTACAAGGTGTTACATAAATCAGTCTCATAATTCAGAAACTTCAAAAACCTGTCTGGAAATAAATGATGATAAGCATTTTTTAAATGCCTGTAGACAAAGTACTATATAAAATATATTATTATTCTATTTTGAAAGCTGTTTCTATTTGATCCCATCAATCACTTTACCTAATTATTACAGTGAATCTTAGTTGGGAGTCGGTTTCCCCTGTGTTATAAAGTGCAATATGCATTTTTAGGTGAAACAGCATTTTAGGCGATGCAGCATTTTAGGCGACGCAGCATTTTAGGCGATGCAGCATTTTAGGCGAACAAATAACTATATTAAACCTTTGCCCGCTTAAGATTCTGTACTCAACTTACAGTGCTATCTCAGGATCCAGTTCTTCCATGTCTTGGGTTGGGATGTACGGAGGATTGCTAACGATGGCATCAAAAGAGCACCCTTGTAGGCACTGTGGCAATTCAGATGTGATGGTAGCGCAGTGGACTGACAGCCTGTCCTGCACACCTAACCTGATACACAAAGAAAGAAGTTTGTGAAACTGTGGAGAGAGCATTACCTGACTTTGACCAAAGGTCTTCCGGCAAATTACGCCTCGGCGCCTTACCCCCCCCCCCCCCATGAAATATGCTAATTACATTCACTCGAGCCCAGCCGACAGACACTATTGGTGGGCAAATGCAATAAAATTCCTATGCATCCGCACAAACGCTTAAATATGTGTCACACCACCATCAGCCCCATCCTTTAAGGCGCGATGTGCCCTCATTTTGCCCACTAGTAGTGTAAGTGCACACAAGACTAATCATTGTTACTCACATACAGCTGAGAAGCTGAATAGCAAAGGACAGGAGCTACATCATGTTTGAGCCGCAGGCATGTAAGTGCATTTTGCAGCCAGCCCGTTGACCCATATGTGACCACGGAGCACAGCCAGAGATCACAAGTGTGTGATGTTTCAAGTGGGAAGAAAACCTGAGGGCTCAGTGAAAAACCCTTGTGGCATAGGAGAGAACCAACACACAGCTCTACTCACATAATGGCCCTAGCCAGGAATCCAACCAGGACCACAGTGGTGAGAGGCGAGTGCTTTATGCACCAGCCACCCATATCGTTTAATTGCATCAAGGTTTCTTTACCGGATAGCATTCTCTTTGGTGAGTTTCACAGCTTCCTCGTTACAGTCAATTGCAGTTACACAGCACTGTAAAGAAAAAATGACATTACTCCAAAACTTGCATTAAATTGATTTGATACACGTGACCAATTTAAAAAGTGACATTCACATGACTTTTCTCTTGCTAATGTCCCTTACATGAGGCAGCTCTTTGAGGATGGAGATGCTGATGGCTCCACTACCGCTTCCAATCTCAAGAAAATGTAGTTCCTCGTCTACAGAATAGTGTCCCACTATCACATCAACAAGCATCTGGAGTAAAAAAAAGAAGAGCTAATATATTCATCACATTTTCAGCAGACTTGTTCGGGTTAATAATTTGCACTTTTCAATTTCATTTGAGCTCTCATTTTTAAACTTGTTAAGCTCCAGTTTGTGGTGATGTGCATGGAGAGCTTGGTCACTGATTTCTAGGCCCATGATTTTCCCTTCACTGGGAGGTACATAGAGACACACTCTCGTAAGTTTGGGCTGTCCTGTTGTCCAATGTGCTGATGCTTATGGGAGACTAGCATTTTGTCAGGACAGACAGCTGTGTAGCCGCGAACTGGAACTGAAGACCTCATGGCAATCGTGAAGCCACAAGTCCTTATATTATATCAGGACTTTCTGATGCTTTTCTTTATTTCTTGACTTTTACGACGCGGGGTAGCAAAATTGCAAACCAATCATAAGCAATGGAGTCAGCATATCTTAAGCTATTATGCATTGAGATTGGTTAATCTTTCAGCTTCTCCATTTGCATGCGCACATGTGATCTCCCCTTTTTATTCACTTTGCAGCTACATAGCTTTGTCTGAGCCACGAACCTCTTGATGAAAGGCTAATGTGAGACATGCTATTGGATTTCCCTTCATCTCCTAAGTTTGCTTAGACGACATCGTAATTCAGTCTGCCAAGTTACTTTTCTCCCTGTCACAGACTGTCACTGGATCTTTGTCTCTAACTTAGAAGCCTAACCTTGTCTATTCTTACCTCAGTTTCTGGTCTGGGAATGAAGACAGGTTGTCTGACAACTATCTCAATGTCTCGGAAATCCCAATCACCAACAATATACTGGACTGGTACCCTTTCAAGAAAATTGAAAAAAATGAAGTCATCTTGAATTACTGATGACAATTAGTACAAAAAGCCTTGTGAAATGGAACAGTCCAGCCGTCGATTTCACCAAACTCTTCCTAACTTAGGATTAATCTTAGGACTTTAATAGGACGAGTCCCAGCCTTGCACTGTAACATGTAAACCTTAAGATTAATCCTAAGTTAGGACTAGTTACTCATCCTAACTCGAGATAGGATTAATCCTAGCGTTTCGTGAAATCGGCTGCTGGCTTCACTTTCTGTAATGGGACAGTCTAGATTTCAACTCCTGAAATGGAACAGTCCTGAATTCACCCGATTATATTCTGCTATATGTTGTACTCATTACATCTCAAAATGCATTAGAACTTAACAAATTTGTTAATCGATTATGCAACAGCTCCCTCGTGTGGTGGTGTAATGGCTCTTACCTCTCCCTTCGTTTGTTACATAACTTGTTGATCTGGTCGAGCTCATTCTGAGTCAACAATGCCTGTGACCTCTGACATAACATCTCGTGGAACTGGAAGAAAGAATTCAGAAACTTCAATTCACATTCACAGATAAAAGAAAATGACGACCCGGGTAAGCAGATATCTCTATCAAGACTCAATCCTTAAGGGCAGACTAGGTCAAGGGGGTTAGGGTGGGGCCAAGTTGCACATGTTGTGGTCATTTTTTACTCTTTACAACATCATCGGCTATTATTTCTGCAACAAAACAGTATCATGAATTATAGCTTGTTTACCTGATTTACTTTTATTTTAAATAGTTTTGAAACAAAACAATACTAAGCTCTGAATAAATAATTGTTTAAAAACATAATTATATCAATTACTATACTTTGTCAAATCAATAGTAATTACATGTATTTGTAACAAATATATATTTTCAAATTCCAATCAACTAAAATAAACTTTTTCTCAATTTTGTCTAGCTATACTTTTTAGAGTTGTAAAAGTTCTACATTACTGATCAATTTCCTTCACTTACCTTTTCACCTTTATCAGTTCTACCCTGCAAAGTTTAATTATGCAAATATTCAAATTAATTCAAAACTTTTTTTCACCTGTTTGAATCCAAGAACATGGGCCACAATATACTCTGCTGATACCTCAGGATCAGGAACACCCCATTTTAGAAATGAATCATTCCACCACTTCACAGCGGCTCTTGGAGTATTACATTCTAATAAGGTCGGTCCATCCGGATAAGGGGTAGACTCTGAAGGATCTTTATCCCTCAGACGGGCACATGTGAAGTAGGGGAGTGAAATGGATTTACTGACCGAATGTGTTCTGGACAAAACAGGCAATTTTACGGCATGTTTTTCTCCACAGTTGCGAAAACGTTCCTCGAATACATTATGTCTTGAGTGTGTCGTAAAGCAAGATCGCTGGCTGTCGACGAGACGAACAGTAACACATTCACATTGTCGTTGACTTTCCAAAACTTTTGGAAACAATGCCACCGATCCACAACGTGCATGAAATAAAACGCTAGGCACAGAAAACTTTGATTTGGACACGACATACATAAAACGTAAAACCTTGAAGCTCGACATATCTTCAAAAAGTATTCTCAGACTTGGACTATCGAAAGAGGAAAAAACACATAAAATGCAGGTGGAAAAGATAATGAAGGGGAAAAGACTAACCGTGAACGGCCGAATGGTGGCGCTATTTACAATTAAGAAATAATGGTTAACTCATGTCTGGGCTGCTGCTGTGTGATTAATGACCGGCCGGCGGGGGGATCCATTTCATTGCCGAGATCAGCTGCTGCTGCAACCAGCTACGATGTGAGTGAGTTGAGACCGGGATGACCCACTTTTATATTTAAAAATTTGACGAACAATGTGAGTATTTTATTTTTTCTAAATAGTTTATTACGAAGTGTAGTGACTGTATGACAGTTGGCTCAACTTGGCTGGCCTAAGGTAAGGGACCTTGGCCATATGATATATTTTTTAGTTTGACCTTTCTTTAAAATTTTAAGAAATCATCATGATCATAAAACATGTACATGTACTTGATGTAGGGATAGAGAAGGGACTCTGTCTGTGTCTGGGATTCTGTCCTTTCTCTATCTAATCTAGTAATAGTATGATTATTAATGAACAGATGAACAAAATAACTTGCATGCTGCTGACGACACTGCACCACTGGTCTGGGCAATTCTACCTCTGTCCATGGCCCTTGCCTTGCTCTATGATTTTTATGAATGATGGTAAGACATGGGAAGTAGAATTTAGATTAGAAATGCTGGATACATATGTACCTGACATGATGTAGTTCTTTTTTGTAGGTAGGGCTGTTAAGCAAGTCATTTTCAATAGCGAGGGGGGCGGGGCGGGTAAGACGAAAGTCAACTTTTTTTGGGGGGGGGGCTAGTAATGTGTTAATCAGTGTATCGTGCCAATACGCTGGACTCTGTGTGTCCCGTGTCAGCTTCTTGGCCCTCATTACATGCACCGGGACCCATGTACCTTGGCTTCAGTAAGGTGAATTAATTTTTTGAATAGAATCCAATGTGTTTTATGCCGAGATTTCCCTCCCCCTTTTTTTTAAACTTCTAAATCTAGCTCTGCAGAGGGGTGTCTCTCTCACTCTGGGGAAAATATTGCATTTCTGTCAGCCACTTTTTAAAGGATTTATTTGACTTAAATTGGTTTTTGGACTTTATTTCCCTCTTTTTATTCCTCTTAGTCTTGAGACATGAGAAATTAGTACCTAAAACACCAAACTTTGACCCTTTAAAAAGGAAAATTCAAGCACACTTTTTATAGCGCGTACTGAAATCTCGCTCACTCATGGAGTGTACCGAGCAGCACTGTCAAGACCACCATAGACCCGAAAATGGCTTATTTATTATGATTTTGACACTTTGTAATAGTTCAAAGTGCCTTCATGCCTCTCTGTGCACAGGCTATACATTCTGTCAACCCCCTGGACTGGTAAGGATATCATTTGAGATAAAGTGGCGGTCGGATACGGAACTTTAGCCCTCTCTGGTTTTGCCACTGATCTGTCCATGCTGCAGAGAGACTGGTATTAAGCATGGAAACATAAACCACCTCCATGGATGGACTGACCACTGACCCATACACACTCTGGACCCAGCAACGCCTTTTTAATATTTGGACATTAATCATGTTAATTGACACCGATTGAGTGACATGAGTGATGTAGGGTCCGAGTGAATGGGAATATGTCTGTTGGTACCTGAGACTGCATGTACAAATGCATAGATAGACCCACAAAATGCATGATGGCAAAGTGTGAACCCGTAGCAATACCCAGTTCCATACCCAGTTCCATACCCAGTTCCATTGTGCAGCTTACAAAGGGAGGTATGATCCATTATGGGTGGGTCTGCATTTTTAACCAGAAGAACTAGATCTAAATGGCTTTGCCTTACGTACACCTCTTACATGTACTTATTCTTAGCTTCCCTGGAGTGCTTCTGGCTGTTGATTTGACATTACAAACCTTTTAAGTTTAAATCAATCGTTCTATATGTTTTGTTTGTTTTTCATTTTTAGGTGACCATAATGGAGTTTATCAACGTTCAAGTGGCATGCCAAGATTCATTTGACTTCAACAAGAAACCTTCACATTGATAGAGCTCCACTGAATTTAATTAAATTCCTAAAATACGTCTGAAAAACAGACCACAATGGATGGACGTGTGCTAACTCGAATTGCTGCCGATGTACTACACAATCACTTGTTGTGGAGATCTGTGGTGTTTGCCAGCTTACTTGGTTTTGCTTTCACACAGACCACTGCACCCAGCATGACAACACCCACCTTGTTGTCTCAAGCCACTGATTTGAAAACACAAGGATATGGAACTATTGAACCACAGTCAAACGCAACATCAACATCGATTGCAAAGGAGAACTCTTCTGTGGCGACAACGCCCAAAATGACTTCGTTTGCCACCACAAATCTGACTCAAACTACTAATCAAACAGCACCGACAGCACCAACGCCATCGCCAACACCAGCAATAACCAAACCCGTATCAACAACACCAGTTACCATGACACCATCGTCTCCTGTTTCCACCCCCGAGCCTAAGCAGCCGACAACGCAACCCAGAGAAACGACAGTCCCTCCAAAGCCGTTTGTACCACCCACACGCCCTGGTCCTGCTCCGATCGCAACGTCCAAAGACAATGTCCCAATGACTCCGACTGGTGGAAGCATACCACAAGATTCGCCCAATCATGTTGCTTTATATCTCCTCTTGCCACTGGTTGTCCTGGCGGGGATTGCTATGCTCGTTATGATTGGATCATATCTCAGAAAGAAGATCAGGTCAGTTTAATACACATTGTACATTATCAATTTAAATATATGCAAAAACTATTTGTGTGAACTCACATTTTGACTTAGCTTAGTATCCTAATAACTAGATCAAGGTGGCTTACAACATTATTATCCCTGTTCATCAGACGTACTTTTAGACCATTCCTCAAACTTTCTCAACTCCCTGGGAAGCATGATTACAACCCAAAGCTGCCTAAATTAGCGCAAAGGTGTTAATCCAACACAATACTGTCTCAGACCTCTCAGGTTCCAATTTATACACCTGGGTTAAGAGAAGCAATTATGGTCAAGTGCCTTGCTCAAGGACACAAGTGTCATGACCGAGATTTGAACCCAAACTCTGATGATTCAACCATCAGAACGGAGTCAGATGCAGTAGACCGCTCGACCAGGACACACACACACAGTCTTTCTGGCTAGCATGCCGTCTTCTTTTTTTAATTTTTGTTTTTACATTTGGCAGATTTTGTTCAAAAGGACCAATCTCATTACCTAATACTAAATGGACAACTCTGAAACACAAGGTGGGAGCAGACTAACCATAATCTTCTAATACTGTATACAAAGAATAGTTCTCAGCACGTCCACATTTCTGAGAACAAAGGAAGTACACGTTTTAAAGCCTGCTGCCACCTACAGTCTCCTTGTAAGTCTCTACATGGTGGGGTTAAGCAGAAAATCCTGCTTGGCAAACTTCTATACTTAGCAAGCAATGAGCGTGGGGTACCAGCGGCAACAATGTAAATGTTGGCTGGAATGTTGGCTGGTAACCTGTTTCTGCTAAGCAAGATTTTTCCGTGCTTAGTTAGTTGTTGTACTTACAGGTGGGTCCTGTGTGCATGATGTGGTTGAGACAATGGAAATTTAAAATGTCACTATGTTCTGACAATGGCCCTCACTGCAGGGGTCATTGAATCCTTGCACATGTACATGTATATGACGCCACAAGCTCTAACACTACAGCGCCCTCACTGAGGTCAAATGAAGACCTCTCAATGGTTGGAAGGGTGCATGGCGCGTGTGCGATTCCATTGTCAGGCCATTGTATGCGGGGGGGGGGGGGAAGGGTGGTGTTATTAAACAGTGCACACCTGGGATTCTTAATTTTCTGTCTTTATCTTCCATTATTTTCTTGGGATTTGCAGGAACCATTAAAATCTTTGAGAGTACCGCTGGCACAAAAAACCATGACTTAACAAAGCCAAGAGAAAAATGATTATGTTTTAAACGCCATGATTCTTTTCTTTCCCTTCTGAGAAAATATTTTCATGCACCTTGAATCCCAAAACCTTGGCCATGAGACAAAAGTCCACCAATTGGTTCCAGGGCTCAGTCCAACTCGGACTTTCCTCAATCGAGCCGAAATACAATGCAATAAAACAGTTGAATCCTCTCAGTGCCATGTAATCCTCTTCTTACACTGAAAGGACAAATTATGCCTGGAGTTGTAGCCGCAGATGGCTGCAAGATATACATATACAGGCATATATGTGTCCTCTGTGTGTGGGTGAACAGGTGAAAGAAAGTGTTACCCAATGGATGCATTCTCTGTCCTTGCTCCAAAGTGGAAAGTACAGGTGACCTTTATTCACGCCCCCCCCCCCATGTGTCCAGGGAAAAATTGACCAATTGACACTCTGGCATCTGCCATCTGGCAGTAACTGGTGTAAAGCATTCAGCACTTACCAGTAGGATTAGTACAGATGTATCTGGATCTGTTTGTTAAATATTTTTATTAAGAATATCTTTTTGTTGTTCTACCCAGACTTGATAAACTACGACATCAGCTCTTACCGCTGTACAGCTTCGATCCCCAGGAAGGTGAAGATTGGGAGACAGAGCTACTGACAGAACCCAGAGCAAACAGTCAGACGCCTCTGAATACAACCAAGGTTGGTACAACCATTCCAACTCTAGCATAGTGTGGATGGGTTTGACAGAGTTCTCTCTAGCAGTGGTCCGCTGGCCGAATGATATTTACCCTTAAGAGACCATAGCGGCCGGAAACAACTTGTACCAAAATGCCCAGCCGTCGATTTCACCAAACTCTTCCTAACTTAGGATTAATCTTAGGACTTAGGACGAGTCCCAGCCTTGCACTGTAACATGTAAACCTTTAGATTAATCCTAAGTTAGGACTAGTTACTCGTCCTAACTCGAGATAGGATTAATCCTAGTGTTTCGTGAAATCGGCTGCAGGCCTCAGATGACTGCAAGATCTGACCTACTCCCACAGGCGCGTACCAAGGGTGGTGGCTGGCTGGCCATGGCCGCCCCACTCTATGCTCGTGTTTGGCAGATTCAGGAATTCAGATACATGTAATTAAAACTTTAAGCCAAAAGAAACCAAACCAAGCTTTTTCTTTGGAAGGAGTGATACACATTTATCCCTCTCCAACTACTGCCGCTGTTGATGGATACTGTTGTCAAGATTTGTATTTATACGGATCAGCAGAAATTGTAAACCATGGCTCCACAAAACCAAAAGGTCAATTCATGTTCTGAATTGGCATTTTCCAATGTTTTTCCATGTTAAAACATAGTATCTATGTTTCTGAATAAAAACTGAATTTCTGTTTCATATTATTTTGTTCAGACACTTTTACAAGAATGAAAATTGTGTACAAAATCAGCCATGTACACATGTACATGTATGGGCCTATGGTGATGATTTTGCATTTAAGTTAATTGTCTCTAAAGAAATTTTAAAAAATTTAAAAAACACTTCCAAGTCTAGCTGGCTAGTTTTTGTAAAATGATTTAGCATCCTACATTGTACATTGGTAACCGTCAAAGAACAGTATTTGCACTTTGTGTAACTCAACATACATAAAATAACAATCCTGTCACAAGAAAATAGCGAAACAATATCATTTTCACTGCTTTGGAACATCTGGTTTTGGGCTTCAAAACTTATTGCTTCACTCATTTCTCAAAAACTATCGATTTCAAGCAAAAATATTTCAAGGGAAGTTTCCCACCATGACCATCTTTATACTACATAGGTTATGAGTAAATCTTTGAACATAATCATTACAATCATTGGCGAAAAATCTACAAGACCAAAGGACTTGTTGCTCAAAATGTTTAGTAGCCCAGAATCGTTCTAACAAGACCAGAACAGTTGCGTAGGGCCAACTGCTTTTATTTAAACAAGCACTATGATACCGTATTTAAAAGAAGATTTATCTCATTTATCTGTATGGGTATACACACTTCATTTCCTGAATAGAACTGAAAGGTTTTTATTATGACTCAAAGTCAACATTTGAACTTAACTTGTATTTAAAAAAAAATAGATGATACACAGTGAGGTTTTATTATTCAATTGACAAACACAAGACTGCTAGACTTGTCCAGTCATCAGTTTACTGGCCCGACACTAAAACTACATGTACATGTACTGGCCTCCAGCCTGTGGTCCAGTGTAAATTTCAAACCCTGATTTAATACCAATGTTGTACTCACCCTTATGTGAAGTACAATGATAAAAAAACAATGCATCAAATGAAATGACAAGCTGACTGATCTACACTGTAGTTTGCTAGTCACTGAAAAAGTTAAGGTCAAACCCCTGGGTGTATTGTACATATTCACACTGTCCTTGCTGCAGTTATAATTTTTATGAACTATAAAAAAACAAGTTGTGTTTTTATTTATCTAGACTCGCATGTAGCACTATAAACATAGGGGGTGCTTTATGGAAAGCAAAGGGCATTGATGGGGCATGATGTTATGTGGACATGATGTAATGCTAAAGACATTGTGACTAATGGCATCATAATCATATGTTTATAAAAGACTAAAAAGAGCCACAGGACCTGGACTCGCCGCAGGCACGATTTGTGCACAGCTCAACTGGAGGAAACAGAAAGTCTTACATTTTTTTAAGCATACAGTTTTATTCAACTTTTGATATATGCAGGCCTCATACTTCTCAGAGGTAACAGAGGCAATTGCCTCTATGCCCCTGGTCATTGCCTTGGTGCCCCTTGAAATGTTCCAGTGCAGTTTCCCTCATTGAGGTGCCCTTAGGCTGCCTTGTCCCAACTACATGTTTGTAGAGTAAAATATCAGGCTTAGGACAAGAAAGGGGCCCATCTTAAAACTTGTTCATTGTTCAATTGATATTTTTCCAATCAGTTTAATATATGGTACAAACCGTAAAACAAAGTCTGTGATATTACATGTACATGTAAGTGTATTATCTTACCTGCTGCGAAATGCTCTTGAATGCACAAGATCTTAATTTTGTAAACAAAGTCATAGTCAACTCTTGCCTGCCATGAAATGCCCTGGAATGCACTAGGATGTTTGTAAACAAAACCACATAGTCTACTCAGAAAATCTCTACTGACACTGGCTGATGGAAAATAATGACATGCACCCTTTAAAGGACAGAAGGGTAATAGTAATGATGAGGCTAGCGTAATCAATATCCCACCCTAGGGTCATAAGGCAATTGATATCTGTCCCACAGGGAGGATCAGCGAATCATGGATCCTCTGCTTAGTAGAGGATGGTGGATCCATGGGTTGTAAACACCAACTCAATTGCTGATGCAGACTGTGCGCCCCTACCATGGTGCGCTAGCCCTGAGGGGAGTCTGGGTGTCATTTGAACATCTTGTTTTGAATATGGACACCTTACTTTATTCTTCTTTTCCATTTAAATCTGGAGAAGTGAGCTATTTTTAGACGCCCTGGTTTTCAATTTTCAGGAATGATTGAAAGTATGAAACCCTACATGTACATGAAGACTTTTTCAAATTCTGTCGAAGCCTTAATTCCCAGATTTCCCACCGAGCATCAATCTACGGAGAGATTTCTGTCATATCCCCCTGTGTGCACAATTATGTTTGTAGCTCAAATTATCATACCCCAAAAATTCCAGACTACATGTGGGCAATTCCACGGTAACGGAATTACAAATCAGAGATTTTTGGCTCATAATTGTTCATCCTGTACACTAGCAGGGCTCGAATTTGGTGAAAATATCCACAAGACCAAAGGGCTTGTAGCTCAAAATGTTTTCTGGACCAGAATTTATTTTCCAAGACCGGAATCCAAATAAGTTGAACCAGCACAAAGAGAAAGTCTACTCTCATTTGTCTTAATAGTGTTGTGTACTTTGATATACTGAAGAGAATTGACAGATATTTATCAGATTCCTAGTCAACATTTTTTCACAAAAATATTACACAATGAGGTAGCCTATTCAATTGATAAAACACAAGACCACCGGGCTTGTCCGGTTGTGAGTTGACTGGCCGATGCTAAAATCACTGGCCTCGGGCCTGCGGTCCAGTGTTAATTTCGAGCCCTGACTAGCCTTATGACCTAAACTAGTTCTTAACACTTTGATAAGCTGCAGAGGTGCCCATGCTATCATTAGGACAGGACAAGTTTTAAACTCTCTCACTTAGTGGAATTACGGCAGGAAATTTTGTATTTTTTACATCTGAAAGTTGGAAAGCAATTCCTCTGAAATCTACTACACATTTACTATGGATTAATGTTTAATTTCATTATCTGTGATGTCAACTTTTATTTTGTATGTTTCAAACATGAGTTTACATGTATTGAACATTTTTCCCATCAAGTCATGCAAGTCAGCAGTAATGGAATTACAAAAATGGTAATGGAATTACGTCTTCTGAAATTCACCAATAAAAATGCAACTTCTTGCCACATAAGTCCTCCTAGCCTTGGTTTGAAAACATTGATTTATGAAAGAAGAAATAATCAGGCTTCATACTTGACAGAGGCAGTCGCCTCCATGTCCTGGCCATTGCGTTGGTACCCCTTAAGATGTTTCAGCACGTACAGTATCAGGGGGAAAAAGGGGGGAATGAATGGAGACTATAAAAAAGGATAATAATTAAATTTATGCAAAATTAATGAAAATAAAAATACCCTTAAAATTATGCACTCAACTTCAATACCAGCAATTCGTTAAAATTAATATTGAACCAAATTAAACTTGGGACAAGGATTCTTAATTTTTTAAAACCCCATTTGCCAATCATGCCCGATTTATGTGACCCTTACAATATACAGTAGGTTTAATGATAACATCAACATCAGTTGGGCAAAATTCTCAATTGTTTACAAGTATCCAGAAACGGAGATCAAGTCTTATTCTCGGGCTCCCGTTGTTGATTTGTTAAATGAACTACATGTATACTTTCCTAAATTTTACATTCCCAACAATATCATGTCAATGTTTATGAAGAAACAGAATCGCAAAAAAACTTGGGTATGGAGTTGGTAAAGGAACAACTTTTTACAATTGTTTTATTCCCTCAAAATATGATTTTGACCCCTCAAAACATTATTTCATTCCCTTGAAGTAATATTTAATTCCCTCAAAATGTTTTGAGGGAAGGAAATAGTATACTATTTCCTGGGAACAAAACATTATTTTTTAGTGAAACAGAATCCCTTAGGAATTGCATTGAACTGATGACTTATATGCAAAACAGTTTAATAATTTATACATATTATATTCTTCAGAGACAAAGGTCTCCTCAGAATTAAAAGTTTCTGTCATAAGAAATGCTTTTGAATGATGAAATACATTTCAAGGTCATTTGGGGTAGAATTACACACAAAGGTGTGCGAGTTTTGGAGCCAGAAGTAGTGGCAACTACGGGAGTTCAGCAGATATGCAAGCGTGTCACGCAATGAATTACATGTACGTGTACCAACAGGATCGGAACCCCCTTATTTCCTGTGTAGAGAAAAGGCAGGCTGGTTGTTGATGACCCCAAACTGAGATTAATGTAAATCATGGATTGTTGAAATTGTTTGTGTGTATTCATTGGTTTCTTGTACATTGTCACAATTTTAATTTTCCTTTGATATTTATTTGTTTATTATTTGTCTGTCTTTTGTAGCCGTTGATCGCAACTACTGTAATAGCTGAGATACCCAAGTTACGATTTACTCCCGACTCTGTCGATGTCTAACATACCAAACATCTTGCGTCTTACCTACCCCCTCACAACCACACCATCACCCCCTGTAGCAGTAGTGGTATGATCCAGTTTATACTTCATGGACACAAAATAAGTTTTAAGAAATGAGTAACTGAAGCACTGATTGGGTTTAAACCAGCACACTGAACAGTTTGTAGAAAAAAAACAAATCTCAGGTCATGGTATGTGCCCTGAGAAAGCACTGGATTTTTGTTCATTTTGAAGGGTATCCAGTTCATAATATATTACTAAAAGTGTGGCAATGGGGAGCGATCCTAGAGTGTTTTGATGGCTGAGTCATCAGAGTGTGGGTTCGAACCCCGGTCATGACACTTGTGCTCTCGGGGCAAGATACTTTAAAACTGTAAACTATAATTGCTTCTCATCACCTACAGTAGGAGTAAATGGGTACCTGCGAGGGTAGAGATTGTTGATGTGAATGATTAGCAACCTGTGCACCACTTTGGCTGCTGGTGCTGCATACTCCACAGGAGTTGAGATGGTTTCAGGAATCTTTAAGGTCCAACCAACAAACAGGGGTAGTAGGCCTAATATGTAGTGTAAGGTACTTTGATACAATGTGCTTAATATATTAATATTATTTATTGTCAAGTAATTTGGAACAAAGTTATCGCTGGTAAATTGTGATATTTCCTGCAGATATTAAGATTAAATCCCTCTTTTGAGACAATCGCAACTCTGAAATTAATTTGTACCTTAGGGTACAAGTTATCTTGAGAAATATTAAAAATCAATGCTTTTTAGCTGCAGTATGTGTTTCATTTGAAGAAGACAAATTTGCAAAGCAATTTAACGAAGCGATGTTTTATGTTCTCAAATTTAGCACTTCCCTTAAGTGTTTTCCACTGGGTTTTTACTTATTTTTTTAATATTTATATATATTTATATAAATGTTAGCAGTATTTATTTGTTTATTTTTTAATTCAGCATTCCATTTTCACTGCCGAGTTTACTTCATTGGTTTTGTTAGGCCATGTCTCAATCTAATGCCTAAGGGCATGAAGGGTATGACTGTGGCCATTGACTGCAACGACAACATTAGCGAATAGGCTTTTTGGCATTTGGCCAGAGCCACTGCCTATAGTCATTGTTCTGACTCGACCTTCGTTTAGCATCATCATTTCTTGACTTTCCAGATCCTACATGGATATGTCCCTTCACTTTTCTAACACACTGACATGACTGAATACTTTTAAAGGCAGGGTATACTTTTGGTAATTGTCAAAGACCAGTACCCTCACTTGGTGAAAATTTGGGCTCAATTCGTCATCGAAGTTGCAAGAAAATAATGAAAGAAAAAAAACATTAATTCAAAGGAGGCCTTTTCTCACAAAATTGTTAATATCAACAGCTCTCCAGTGCTTTTTACCCAAAAGGTTTTTATGGTTATTAAATTTTGGAAGAATTACCAAAGATATTCCCTCCCTTTAAATGAACTCCTGCCCCCCCCCCCCAGTAATCTGCGGATAGGGTAAACATTTGTAGAGGGTCTACAAGGTCAAATTATGTTTTGTATGCATTAATTTGCCGATAGATTCCTCATGAAAGTGGGGAAAAAATTTCATTATATTTTTATACTCTTTCACAGTAAAATTTTGAAAGACAAATGGGTCTGCAGTATTCATATTGAAGTGGAATTGTTGTGGCAGTCTAAAGGTCGAATTTCATGGTATATTATTTGAGTATCTTAAAAATTCAGGAATGACCTGAAATTTCTTTGTAGAAACATGTACAGACACAATTTATTTGAAATGTTACGTTAACAAAATATTTGGATTTTGACCAAAATTGCACTGGAAGGGTATCAAACACAGTGGCATACACCATTTTAACGTGAGGTTAGAAACTTGTGTAATTTTTTCCCATTTACATACCATGTAAGGACTCTATCTTTTGAAGACCGAGTGGATCATAAACCTGAATTTAACCTTTGAACCCCTCTTTAAAAGCAGGTATCCCAGATTGCTCAGTTTCCAATACTGTTAATGTTACATAGTGCATGAAATATAGTAAGGGTATCCAAAATTAAACACTACATGTACAGTGTATGTTCTCCCAAGACATTCCCTGGTAACAAACTGGTCCTCGTGACAGTGTCATTGCTTGTGTAGATTTATGCATTCATCAGTTCCCTCTTGTCTTGCAATGAAGCGTTAATAATGTTCTAATATACACAAAGACACCCATGGGATGTTACATCGTCTGTCGAGAATAATCTGTTCAGTAAAGAACGAAGCTTGTCTGATATTTAAAGAAAAAAAAAGGGACGGCAGAGAAAATTGCCATGTATTTTAAATTCTGATTATTGCAGGGTTTAATGACCACAACTAATGTGTTCAATCTTATATTTTTATTCTTTAATAATGTTTAAGTTTTTAGGTATTTATTTGTTTGCCAAATAATGTACGAAAACCTGGGCTCAATTTCCTAGAGCTGTTTAAGCAGCAAATATTGCTAAATAGCTTTCTGCTGAGCATAAATGAGTGTGACACCAGTCACATATTGTACAGGTACATGTAGAAGAGTATTTTGGTTACCGTTAGTAACTTTGTTGTGGTAAGCAAATTTTTGTTGTGCTTAGCTACATGTACTTTTTGTGCTTAAGCAGCTCTATGAAATGGACCCCGTTCAGTGCTTATATATTTTATGTAAGGCCGTATCCAAAATGGCGGGTACAGCTACGGCTATGACCAGATGACTGTTGCTATAGGGACGTCCTATACTTCAACGCATGATGACGCCGAAATCTAGCCATAGCCACTAATTTGGACACGGCCTATAGTCTTTCAAATACTTGACTAACCGTGAAGGTGAACAAGTACCATTTTCCTTAATTTTGCTTCTTTCTTTTTTTGCAGCTGTTTCTAAAGTGCTTTTACGAGAAGATAAAAGTGCGGTGCAAAAACTTAAATAAACAAATGAGACGACCAAGGTGTATAGAGTAAAGCGATAAGAAAGCATGTGTTGTAGAAGTCTGACAGCCCCTTTTAAACATGCCAAAACAATTGCTGCATTTTTTTAAATATTTATGTTTAGGAATATTTTCTAGCACTTTCAATTTAAAAAAGTGTTATCAGTATCTTAAAATGTAATAAGTGCTTGGTCTTGCTGACTCCTTGAGTGTTTTTTTCCAAGGTTGTATTTGCTATTTTGGTGTCAAGAAGGCTATTATCATGTAAAAGAGAGAATTAGGAATAATGGTTCTGTTGGAGATTAAAAATCCAAAGAGCCGTAAATAATGGATACTTCTCTCCTTAAAACTTATACATTCACAAACATTTTTGTTGTTGTATTAATAGAAAGACCAATACAAATACACATTTATGTATTAATATCTGTACAGTAAGAGAAGAATACATCGATTTCTTTCATTCTATTAGAATTCATGTTTTGTGCTGTAATTTTGTGCAATTATTCACTTTGCTTGTAAAAATGTGCAATTGTTCAAGAATTGTTTAATATACATATGACGTATGTGTGTCCAAGACAGTAACTTTAAATTAAATAACGTCAAAGTACTAATGTTGCTTAAGCAATTAATTTGTAGCGTTTGTGTGAATTGCCTTTCATCTCTGGACTCTGGTTCGAATCCCACCTGGGGATTTGCATGTGGATTGGATTTTCAGCTCCTACATTAACTAGGCATGTTGTGGCCGAGTGGTCAAGCCCATCTGACTCAAGTTTTTTCATCAGTCTTTCTGATCGGCAGAGTAAGGGTTCCAGTCCAGGGCCCAATTTCATAGAGCTGCTTCAGCGGAAAAATTTGCTTAAAAATTGCAAAAATAAGTAGGATACCAGCAACAGATTTTACATGTGATCATGGTATTTTAGCTGGTAACCTTATTCTGGTAAGCATAATTTTGTTGTGCTGAGCTACTTTTTGTACTGAGCTGCTTAAGCGGAAAATATTGCTTAACAATTTTCTGCTCAGCAGAAATGAGCAGGATACCAGTCAAACATTGTACATGTACATTGTGACATGGTAGTTCGGCTGGTAACCTTATTCTGGGAAGCAGAGTTTTGTGCTAAGCAACTTTTTGTGCTTAAGCAGCTCTATGAAATTGGGCCCTGGTCTTGACACTTGTATCCTTAAGCAAGACACTTCATCACTGCCGTAGCCCATAGCCATAGGTCATAGGTATTGTGTGGTATGACATGGTCATGTCGTGGCCGAGCGGTCAAGCGAACTGGACTCAAGCTCTGGTGTTTCTGAACAGTAGAGTGTGGGTTCAAATCCCTTTCTTGAAAATTGTGTTCTTTGGATGGGACATCATTACATGTAAGTCGCTTTAACACATTTTAAACGAATTTCAGCAATGATCACTAGTTGCATTTTTTTTTTCAAGCTGGTCTTTAAGCGTTTAAATATAAAAAATTTAAAAACACGCAGACAAAATTTTTTACAAATGTACATATATTTATTACAATTTACAGTGATTTATAAAGAATAATTGTCTTGTACATGTTTTTTTTCCCAATCCTCTCTTTACAGGCACAGCATTACTACAGCAAACTGTTACGGATTCCACAACCATCAAAACAGCATCTCTGTTTCTCACCTCAGCAGGTCAATCCAATTATGAAAAAAAATAATATGATTTTCTCGTATTACAGGAACGCCTACACAGGCTGGCCGCACTCTTGGGTACCACTGTAAGCCTTCTTGCACGTGGCTGGTGTGGGCGACTTGACAGTAGAGAGTGGATTGTAATCTGATCCCCCAAATGGGATTAGCGCTTTGCATTTCTGATGATGCAGTGGGAACAGTGCAGTCCAATAATATCCGATACTTGTGGATGAAATTATCAAAGTTGAAGCCTTAACCACTTCACACTTCATGCTCACTCGCCGTATTATTTTTCGGAATTTGTTTGAGCTTCTTGAAAATATTGTTGCCACAATGAAACCCTGACTTGACAAAGGAAAGACAACAGAGGTTCTCGTAAGTAGCTACGGGATTTGATGTTGTGAGAAAATTGAGTAGGCACTCATCGTGATTTGCAGAAAAATCTGACATGGTATGCTGAAATCTCCGAATGTTCAGGCTTGCCTCCCATTGAGCCAAATACAAAGATAAACAATGGTGGTAGCTCGTCCATTTTTGTTTGCTACATTTCTAAAACAAACAGGGCAAAGGTCTGGAATTAGGGGTTACACAATAACCCCTAGAAAGGGATTTAACAAGGCATGTTTTCCAGAACCTGGTGTACAGGTTAAACTAAGCGTATCACAATAGGTGCAAATAGGGCCAGCAAAAAAGTGAGGAAAATCCAAAGTTGTTCCCGGCGTTAAAAAATACCCGCCATAAGTCTGTCCAAAAACAAGTTGCACAAATACACATCGCACAAAAACACATCATCTTACGTGAAGTGGTTAAAGAGTCTTGCATTCATACAAGTTACACTTATGCATTAAGACCACACCCACTGAACAGCTGGGGCCTATTTTATTACCCAGTAAGCAGACTACTTCTGCTTACAGATCATCCCTAAGCACAGTTTCTGTTTTTGCTTACAGAGCAGCCCTTAACACCATTTCTATTTCTGCTTATAGTTCAGCCCTTAACACCATTTTATTTCTGCTTACATACACATGTAGCAACCTTAAGCACAGTTTATATTTCTGCTAACAGATCATCCCTTAGCAGTTACTATTTCTGCTTACAAATCAGCCTTTGGCAATTTTTTTGTTTCTGCTTACAAAGCAGCATGTAGCAGTTACTATTTCTGTTGACAGAGCATCCCTTAGCACAGTGTCTCCGAGTCTATTCCTGCTTACAAAGCAACCTTGAGCAGTGTCTATTTACGCTTAGCAGTGTATATTTCCACTTAGCACAGTGTATATTTCTGCTTACAGATTAGCTCAAACCAGTGTCTATTTCTGCTTACAGATCAGCCCTTAGCAGTCTCTATTTCTGCTTACAGAGCAACCTTGAGCACAATGTCTATTTCTGCTTAGCACAGTGTCTATTTCTGCTTAGCACCAATTCTATTTCTGCTTACAGAGCAGCCCAAACCAGTGTCTATTTCTGCTTTAGTACAGAGCAGCCCTTAGATACTGTGCATAAGGTTGCTCTAGGTAAGCAGAAATATAAACTGCTATTTCTGCTTAGCACAGTGTCTATTTCTGCTTAGCAGTGTCTATTTCTGCCTACAGAGCAGCCCAAACCAGTTTCTATTACTGCTTACAGTTCTTAGCACAGTTTCTATTTCATAACCACTGCTGTTACTGTAAACAAAGCAAAAGGCCCTCTAACTTGTCAGCTGGTTTTATGCTATACTTTTGTTTCCATATCATACATTTCAATTAATTCTAAAACAATTTCTTGGACTTTCTCTTCAGTTAGATCCTCGCTGAAAACCTGCAGGAGTTAAAGGTGAAAACAAAAGTAGAACTGTTCATTAAGATCTTGAAGCAACAGACACAAATAAACAATAGAAAATCACTTCAATCTTCCTAATCACTCCATTTCTGACGTGATTTTACTTGGCATTGAGGTTCTAGCTAACCACAGAGAGATTGTTCGTTTGAGTAGGGCGAAACTATGGATAAGGCGCCTCCAGACCATTCAACCCCATGGTCTGAACATCAAAGAAAGATACATGTATCCCCCTTTTTAGTCTGTCTCATTCACTTATTAATGATTTTTTTCTCCCCTTCCCACCTTCAATGTTGTATACTTCCCAGGGAGCTGAGATGGTTTAAGGAATGAAATATATGGCCCAGTGACCAGGGGTAATAATGTCAGAAGCGCTTTGATACGGCATTCGGGCTGTGATAAAGCGCTATATAAGAATCAATTATTGTTATTATTTATTATTGTCCAAACCCCTTTTTTGGCGCAATCAAAAAGATACAAAAGTACACAACTGAAAGGTGAACCCCTTTTTTTCTTTCTCACCTGCCACCATTTTTTCTTTGCCTGTTCATTCTCCGGCACAGCAACACCATAACACTGCAGAGCGAAGTAGATCACAGCGACGGCCAGATGTTGCGGCTTAATCCTTATGCACATATGACTATGGTAACTGTCTCTTAACATGGCCCATGCCATCTGGCAAATAGGCGTGGAGTTCCACACATCCTGTTCGATCCAATCTCCAAGAGTTTTTAAATAATGCACCAAGTACTTATGCGGCAGGGTGACCTGAAGTGATGACGAAACAAAGCAAATCTGTTATTGGAGGCTGTAGAATAAAACGGGCCAATCGTGGTGGTCTCGTTGGTAAGACATCTGCTCTAGAATGGCAAAGGTTGTGGGTTCGAATCACACTCAAGTAATATGCCTGTCACTTTTGTTCACAGGACTAGGGAAAGTACTGAGTATACAGTGCTTTACATACATCTGTGTATGGATAAAACCAAATAATATTCTTTATCCCCGATGCAAATTTAACATACTATCAGAAATTATTCTCCCCACCACTTAATTTAAAATACAAATTGAAAGAGTTTTTTTGGTTAATTATTATAAAATTTGGAAAGCGGATTAGTGGTTCTTGATCTATTGAAATTTATCCAATAGCTGCTTGTTGTTCCGAGATCAGAAGCTGCCCAACGCCCTGGCAACTATCTCTCTGAACTCGCCTCTGCAAAGGGTGGGGCAGTCTCCAACCCTTGATTCAAAGTTGTACCGGGGAAGCAGGGAAGAGGTGCGATTTTTGCAATTTTCAGTTTTCACAGTGTGAGAGCAGACAAGTGGATACAAATTTAGGAGGCTAATCATTGCAAGGGATGCAGCTACAATGTGTTTGAGCCGCAGGCATGCGAGGGCCGACACATTGACCCATATATGAAGTGTTTAATTCTTCCAGAGAGAACCTGTAGGGCCCGGAGCAAAAACCCTTGTGGCATAGGAGAGAACCAACGCACAACCCTACTCACATACTGCCTTAGCTAGGAATCAAACCAGGGCCTAATTTCATAGAGCTGCCTAACGGCTGATTTTGTGCTTACTGTTCGATTTCAATTTCATAGCGCTGCTAACCATAAGCACACGAAAAAGGCATGCTTTTCAGTGCTTACTGTATGAAAATGAATGACGTAACAATGCAAATCCATGATGAACACGCTAGATGGCTGCCTAATTTTCTTGCTAACCTTTGAAATACGATTATGCTTAAGCAATTTTTTTCTGCTACAGATAGCACGAAAATTTGCTTACCGCTAAGCAGCGCTAGGAAATTGGGCCCAGGGCCACAGCGGTGAGAGGCGAGCATTTTATCCACCAGCCGCCCATGCCACCACTTGCGTCAATTTTACCTTAGGGTTGAACTTGAGCATTCGTATTAGCAGCAGCTCACAGTTGACTAAGCTCTCCCTGAGGTCCCAGTACCGCTTCCCGATCTCCAGGGGGGACTTGGATTTGTGTAGAATCCTGCAGAGATATTTAAACAACGCATTGCTTTAGTCCAAGAACACAAACGTGCTAACCAGAATAACTTTCGCTGAGCAGAAATGTAAATTGTTTGTAAAGGGTTTCAGGCAAATAAGTTTTGTAACGGTGTTGGTAAAACACTTAATGACATCAAGTTATTGCTGACCAAAAGGTCTGGTGAAAGTTGACCCCAAATTTCAGGAGGTGTTGAAAATGATGGCATTTCCACCTTTTGGTAACCCCTGGACAGCTGGAGTTATAGATTTTATGGAGCTTTTGGGAACAGTATCCTCAGCACTAGAGAAGTAGATCAAAGAGCAATATTTCTTTGCATCTGAAGAAAACAACATCTGCTTGTTTTTTCACCTGGCAGGTGTAAAAAGTCTCAAATTTAGATTTTAAAAACTAACATTTCTCATCCCTGAAATATGCTGAAACTATGACAAAGGAGAAGCTAATTCGTCCTTCAATTAATTTTTTTTTATTGACACAGCCGAGAAACAGGCCGCGTCCGAATTTCCTCGTGATCGTGCGTTGAAGTATAGAATGTCCTTAGCAACAGGTGTAGCCATAGCTTTAGCTCCAAATTCGGATATGGCCTAAGTTACAATCCCACTCCTAGGCATAACGAAACGGACCTGTAGCACACATTGATAATGTCTCTCAATTTCACCCGTTGCTCCTCAACTTTAGTCGCCAAGTAGATGGCGGCAGCCCCGACGAGATGGGTATCGTAATCCTTCACGTTGCAGACAGAGAAGAAGCGATAGTAGATTGTGCACGCTGAGGCAACGGTGGCCGACTGTAGACCGAGTTTGATGCCTGCCTCCATCATGTACTGAGCAACCCTGAAATGGGCCTTAGCGATGACTGAATCGATGACTGAATTGGTTGGTCGGCTTGATGAGGAGGCCATCATTGCCATGGCTACTGATGTTGCCATGGTAATTTTTACAACAGTGGTACGATTGTTTGAAGGAATCCTCAGTAGAATTTAGTGTGAATTGCTGAAATTGTAAAGATATTACAAATGTTTATCAGAAGGTTTTAAAGTTATTTTAACCTTCAAAATAAGGAGAAAACCCAAAACTTAGTTTCCAAAATGTCTACTTATTATATAATTTAATTACCCAATTACCCATCCCACATTTTGAATTCTATTCCAAGCAGAAGAATGCAGTCAAACATTACATAATGTAAAATTGTAAAAATTGTTTTCAAAATTTTGTTTTATAAAATGTTTTGCTATAAATTTGTATCGCAAAGGATTCTATTTTTATGGGAGAAGCTAAAGGTAATATTTTCTCAGATTTCTTGTTTTGAATTTTTGACAAGCTTTAAGCACTTGCTTTTTGCATTTATAAACAAACAATATTTATCAACAATAACATGAAATACATACGGAGAAATGTTGGAATCAAATTAGTCAGGTCCCAGTGCGGCGATAACAGAGCATTTAAAAACACGTAGAGTGACTGGGTTCCATCTATTGACTATTCAATAATGTTGACGTCCATCGCGCCGTTTTTCTGTGAATGATTTATGCAGAAGTTCCATGAAATCAACACAATGATGTAAGTATTTATTTATTAATTTAATGGCCTAACTATCCTGTTTTCTTCAAAGACACCGTCATTGTGTATTAAGGTCATTGTCGGGTAAATTAACCGCTGATGGAACCGCCGGTATTCTCTGGTTTTATTTGTATGGAGCTGAACGAGGGAAGCCATGTGTGTATAATAGGTGTAGGCGTTGAGGGCGCAATTTTATATATCGTGGCGTGTGCTTTTCCTACATGTACTGTCTGCTGCTGAATAATGTCAAAACCTTTTTTAATAATCAACATAACCCACACGGTCTGAAGTTGTATTCCTGATTGGTTACAGGAGACTACTAGTTGACTAAATGTCCAGTCAGTAGTACTTGCTTAGTGTTTTGAAGCATTAAGCAATTTAGATGTTTTCAAACTAAGTAAATAACGTAAGTAAAGTTAATTAACGCAATACAACGTTTCTTGCCCACAACACAGCACAGGATAAAGTACTCCTAGAACTATTCGGTTCGTTCCGCTATCGTCTCCCCGACCCTCATAGTCATATGTCATCATGTACAAAATCCTATTCGAAACTTTTTCCCCTTCACGTTTATGCACCTGGACTTCTCTTTTGAAAATGGAGCTCGCCAAATTTAGGCTCTATCTGTATTCATTGTTTTCACAGTGAGCTCGGGGTGGGTCCAGAAAATCCACTCCGCATAAAAAAGGTGCAAAAAATCATAAATTCCCATCGTTATTCAGAATCGTCGCCTTCCGATAATAAAAATGGCCGCCGTCGCTTGTATCAATGGTATGCTGCGCGCAACGCTGGTTCACAATAACCAACGGTTTACGTATAAAAGATAAGCCATTGATTATTGTGGACCAGTGTTGCGCACAGAATACTATTGAATACCAGCTTAAGGCATGTCGTGGACCAGCGTTGCACGCAGCATACCAGTTTGGAACGAACCGAATAGTTCTAGGAGTAAGGATAAAGTAGGTAGAACTGTGTGTTGAATGGTTAACCAAACCGGACGTCACAAGTTCCATTTGACTGTTTAGGAAAATAAACGGAAAAATTTCCGTATCCAGCCACCGCTTTTTCATTCGTTATGAAATAAAATAGTATCCAATTTACTCAAATGAGATATTCCTTTGTTTTTTCTTATGACTGAGTGTTCAAATTTCTGTTGACTTTTTTTCTTGGGAGGGCGTTGTGACTACTTAGTTGTGACGTACTCGGATGGGCACCTGTCAGTATGATGCCATAACTGGCCATCAGTACTACGACAACCATAATGATTGCAAGGGGGTTTTGGGGAAGTTCCCGTTAAAACATGTAAAAAGAGGCTCAGTTGATTTGGTATGACAAATAGTACGCGCAGATAAAAACAGATATGAAGAGATAAATGAACACTACAAATCACCAAAAAAATCACATTAAAAATCATGAAGATGTTGACATGGGTGAATGTGACACAACTTCAAAAGAAATTTTCACTGAATAATGTGTTATTTAACTTTCAGAAATCCCCGGCAGAAACAACTTACACATTATTTTATGGCTTAATGTTCATCTGGTTCTTGGAAAGTGATGATAATCTTGACACTTTGCGAAACAGTCGGGAGCTTCCTAACAAAAATTGACTTTCTAGCTTAGCTTTGGGAAGACTTCAAGAACATTACAATCTGCACGTATTTAATTAAATTAGAGTGGGGACCTCATTGGTCATTGCTTATTGTTAGCAAATACGCTGATCAATCACCTTTCATGTAAATAGTACATGTTATACTTGCGTTTAAATCAAAAACACTCGAAGCAGTATTCTTGTTGCCAGACTATTTGTCGGACCAGCCATGCGGTTCCATGTCTCTCAATCAGCACACAGCAGGCTGTGAGTATCATGAATAATACATAACCTTTCGCGAAGCGGACCAATCAGGTGCAGATTTAGGCTCCATTGATGTTCATGTATGCCACACATGTACTGTATACTGCGGCCGTCAACTGGTTGTGTGTGCACAGCGGGCGGGTCGGTCTGTGGTGATCGCAATGCAGCGGTTTGGTGGCGATCGGCGAGCTCCCCAACTTGGCTACTCGGTTGAGTGAGCGCCTGGCGGAAAAAAAGTCTGTGTAGAAAGATCAAAGTTGCGTTCGCCCTTGATTTTAAAATTTTTGGCAGGGCGGTCAATTACTTTGGCAGGGCGGTCTGAAATTTAAGGAGGGCGGCCCGCCCACCCAAAACCCACATGTGGACAACACTGCATATGTTGTTAAACAAAATTCTAGTCATTTAATTTTAATAATATAAATGTATTTTAAGCTAGATATTGCCTTTTTATTATCAACAGGTGATGGTGACTGGCTGACTGGCTTCAAACCAAATCGAGAATTTTACATTTCAAGTCCTGCAGTTGTCAAGAAGTAGAATAATCATGTCGCTCTATGATGGGCTTGGGGTGGACACTTCCCCAAAGAAAGACACGGCACCAGAATCTAAGAAACCAGATGTCTGTAAGTAACAGAATTATCATGCCTGCAGTTGGTTTACCAGCAGCTAAAATGCTGCATTGTTACAAAAAAATAGTGGACAGCATTCTTGCTAACTTATTAGTTGAGTTGTTCTCTATGAATGTGATGCCCCCATGCCAAAATAAGCGCATCTCAATCACAGAAATAGTGAAATTGCAATTCAAGTGAAGACAACCAAAACAACAGCCATGATATTAATGTGATTTGTCCTGTTATTGTACAAATGTGTCTCACGACCAAGGTTCTGGAATCATCGTGAGTGCCTACCTGACTCAATATTCTCACTTAACAACATCAAATCCTGGAGATTTTGTAACGAGAACCTTTGTTGTCTTTTTGTCAAGTCAGGGTTCATTGTGGTAACATTATTCTGAAAGGAAATTTATTTCTCAAGAAGCTCCAAATCGTGCCCAAAAATAGTCAATAGTCAATGATATAATTGTTTGCTTTCTGTAGCGGGATGGTCTGCTGGGATCCGCATGATGCAGTCCCACCTCCGCATGAAGAAAGCGTCCCTCACCGAAGCACAGCGAAGAATAAGAGCAGCAACCCTTGCCCCCGTTATTGACTTGAAGAAAGGAGGGGGCGGAGCTGAGGAAGTAGGTCTTATGCTACCGCCTCCACCGTCGCCTCCGAGACCATCTTTTGTACCAGTAAAACCTGTGAGTCAGTTGGACTGTTATCATGCTAAATAAAATAATTTCAATTAATTAATTAATTAAAAATTTAGCACGTACCATTTCCTATTTGTATTAAACGGACAAGAGCAGACAAGTAGGGATGGGGTTAACCGTTAAACAAGGTTAAAATCTGTTTCCAAATTGCCCTAATGGTTAGACGAAGGCGACAGTAAAAAGAAAAGAAAAAAAAGAAAACAAAACGGGGAAAAAAAGAAGAAAAACCCTGAAGCCCACATACAGTATTTTCAATCTACTAAAATTTGTAATACATTTTGCTTTGTACACTGCCACACCTGTGCTTTGTGGATTTTTGAATGCGAAGGCTGGCAATAGTGTTGTACTCCTGGTTGATCGTGGAAAATGTCTTGACATTTACTTCTTCTACAGATCGGCTCATATCTGAATGTTTTTATAGGAATGAGTTGAAACAATTAAACAGTCAACAGGAAGTTACAAGTTAATAGCTTAGAAAAATGACCTTAGATGCACAACCTAATAGCCAAGTCTGCAAAGCGAAAATGTTCTATCTTAGTAGAAACTATAGAAATAGCACCTAGATATTGCTAAGCTAGTCATTGTTTAGTAAACGGTAACACCATGTGTATATTTTGCTGTGTGGGTTTGTTCTTTGAGAACTTGTCTTGCTGTTCAGTCTACTGGAGTAGATTTCATTACCCTCAGGACTCTTTGGTGAGACCATGTTATGGATGCATGCAGCCATTTTAATAGCACGCTGCAATTTTTATGCATGTACATGTACAATGGCAGAGCCACAGATTCCCTAGGTCAAATTTCAAGGTCGTTATGGCTTAAACAAAGAAATGTCGCTCATGCAATAACTCAAGAAGTATTTTGCATGTTATCTTCAAACTTGGCGTGTGGATCGGTCTTGGAATCCCCCAGAAACTTATTGTTTTTAGACCACCTAGGCCAAGTGCCAAGGTCATTATGGCTAAAACAAAAGAAATGTTGTCAGAGTGATAACTTGAAATGGACTGATCTCCAAATTTGGTGTGTGGAGTGGACTATGGATCCCCCAGAATTAGCCTGTTGTTTTTGGACCATTTAGGTCAAAGAAATAGTCTGGCTTGTGGGGTATTTGTATTACCAAACACAGCTTTTATGGTATGTACGTCTTAAGTCAATCCCCTTTCTACTGCCTTCCGATTTCCAGCAGAGTTCTTCCAAGTCGTCTCAGCCAGCGTTCATCGAGTCTTTGCCTTTGGCTGCTGACGTGGATAACGAGTATGACCCCGCCTTTCCTAACGAATATGAGAAGGTCGTTAAGAAGATGCGTGATAAAGTCATGCAGGAGATGCTGAGAGTGGAGAGACAGAGAGAAAATGAACTGTACAGGTGAGACATCTGTAGATTATTAGGCTATCCATCTTTAGGGTTCTCCCCATGCACAAGCTAGCGTATTGGGATAATTTGCGCAAATTGCCTGCCGATACGTGCAAATTGCCTGCTGATACGCGCAAATTGCTGCTGATACACACACAAAATTTATAATGATAATCATTACGCCAATATAGGCCAATACTTATTATTATTTGTATTGTTCCTATAACTTTTTTTTTGATGGGGGTACTTCAGATCAAATTCACAAAAAACGTAAAACCATTTAGAATGCCCCAGATTGCACTGTAGGACTTTCATAACCTAAGATAAGCATCAGTAAAAAAACATTACAAGGACCTCATTTCAATTCAGCATGCTTAGGCCGCCACAATGGCAAAATGCGGGTCCAGAATGCCTCTCAGTTTTGAAACATCTTTGGGAGAACCCTGCATCTTAGTGTGGGATTCAGGTGATCGAAGATATCCTCACCATTTTTACAAAGTACCAAAAGTGTAAAAAAATCTCAACATTTTGCAATTTGGTTTTTGTACATAATCATTGCTGTTTTTTTCAGGAAGTTTGAGGACCTTACACATATTGGTTTCGTAATTAGACTAATTAGCATGACCTGCGAATCACTTTTGCATTTTTACGAAGTGGCGAATCAAGATTCAACGCTTTATTACAAAGTGCTGGCATGGTGGCAAACATTCGTAGTATGACATTTGCACTTTCACAACGTGAAAGTCTGTAATACCTTTTTATGTTTAGCGATTTAGAACTAGGGATTCTCAATATGCATTGGTTTGTACATAGCACTCTACATGCACATCATGGTTTTTAACTTCACAACTTGACAAATGTATTTATGAATTAATAACTCATCAAAACAGTTGCAAGATTGAAATGAAATTGACAGTTCTGTATGAATAAAGGTAGAACAATTTTGAAGAAAAAAGAGTTACAAGCAGTTTCCAAAACAGCAGTTTGAAAAACAGCTCAACCTGTATTGCTCTTAATTTTTCCAGTGACAAGCCAGCACTTGTCATTTCACTAGTCCCCCAGCTTGTCCATATTTCATAATTGATAGGGATGTTTTTCTAGCAGACGCTTTTATAACAATGCGATAGAATGAAAACATAAAGCTTCCGTGGGCGAAATCTAAAAGCACATTAAGCGTTAACATTAACAAAACCTTTTAAATGACTTGATAGCTACTAAAGATCATCTTCAAGCAAACTTGAATCCTCGATTCTGATTGGTGAACCCATAGCAACAAGACTGTGATATTAAAACCTTTGTATACCACACTTATAGATCCTTGTCATTTGATTGGTGGAACAGGCATCATTGTGTCCTAATTTATTTTGCCATGTATGTTGTACTGACACTCCAAAATTTTAACAAAGGAGTCGTAATTTGATAAATATAGGATGCTTGGGACGCTTTGCAGACTGCATTTCATGCATACTAATACATTTTACATTGAGTGCTGAATTAGTATTGATTGCATTATGAGCGCCCCGTAAGCTTGCGCTCCTTGAACACCCACAGTCAATTTTTAGTTTTTTTTACCCAAAAGTATATAAAACGTACCCAGTCAGTTTTCCTTTTGTTATTGTACTTGATATTTGAAATAAAAAATTGCACCCCCTTAAGGTGATCCCTCTGCTGCCGCTTCCCAGGTTGTATCGTAAACTTGGGTGTGATTTCTGGCTATACACAGCAGTTACATGTTGAATGGCTTCTTACCAAACAAAAATATTAACAAAATAGGGAGACCGCTAACATTAGGACTAGTTGGCTCAGTTGGTAGAGCGCCGGCACATTAATCCGGAAGTCACAGGTTCAAAACCAGCTCGAGTCAATTTGTCTTTGTTCAACCCCAAATTGTATAAAACTTACCAGTCAGTTTCCCAGTGTGGTTTTTTACTTGAATTATAATATTGCCAAAGTGAGCCAAAAGTTGTACACAATTTTACTGTCTAAAATGTCTCATGTATATTTATTCTCATATTTCTTTTCTGTATTTTGTTTCCTCTTTTCTACGCAGAGGTAGTAGAGATTACGATCGTGGCCAGGACAGGGATCGGGAAAGACATCGTGACCGCGATCGTGACCGCGATCGGGACCGTGACCGCGACCGTGACAGGGATAGAGGTCGGGATAGGGACAGAGATAGAGAGCGCCGGAGAGATAGGGACAGAGACAGGGAGAGGGACAGATCCCCACCCAGGGGATTCTCTCGTCGTCCAGATGAAGAGGAGGAGGAGGAGCGAGACAGGCAGCGAAGAAAAGGTGAAATTTGTTGTCTTTTTTTTTTTACTTCATCAAATCTTGTACATAAATCTTCATCACCATTTCGGGGTCGCAACCAAGATCCTGTGCATATAATGCCAGGAGTGTTTATCCCTCATGTGTGGAAGGTGCTCAATTTCAGATTCTGTGTCTGTTCCTATCACATCAATGTACTTGAAATGTCTACGTCCTCTGTTAGGGCACAAAAATTTCCAACATAACACATCAGGTATGATATACCTGGGACAGTTTATCCATTCTGATTGGTCAAGAGGAGATCATGTGGCCATGTTTAAACGGGCGATATAAACACATTTACAAATGATTTAACATGACCTGACCCGAGTGAGTCAAAAGAGGGCGCTATAAGATGATTGCGCACAGTGTGCAAATTGCATGGCCCATGTTTGGCTCGTGCAACTTTGAAACTTGTGTGCAATAGTTTGAAACTTACGAGCACATTTGGAACTTGGGCAAGGAGCTACTCAGCACTCAACACATGCATAGAAATTCAATGCAGAGTCGAGGTGAGCTGAGGCAAAAATGTCAAATTTTTTCTCATCTTATATAGGTTTTTGGATATTTTTAATGGAAAGGTATTCTGAATGTTGAATCAAAGTGTGTTGAATCGATTTTACAGTGAGGTGTGGTTCTTGATAATTTTACCTTGACTTTGTCACGATAGAGTTATCAAGAACCAGGCTTAGCGTGTTTAAACAATTAGTTTAAAACCTCTTTATCGCACTTCGATTCCCTTACTATTGACTGTTAAATAGAAGGAAATCTCTGCAATGTTTTCTTATTACCTTTGTTACTCTTGAACTTTGACCTTTGACCAGGAGGAAGTGGAGCTGCTATAGCGCCGCCTAGCTCACTCATCTACGACGATAAAAGCAACCAAGACAACGAATGTGAGTGAAATTTGTAGCCATTCCTGATCATCAGGATTTCTTAAACATTCATTAAACACAGACTCCATTCCTATAGATAGAGTCCCTATGATAGTGGGAAAATTACAAGTCTCTAACCTTACGTTAAAATGGTGTGAAATGTCCTTTTATTTGGTACTCTTTTAGAACAAAATTTGAAACATGACTTCATGAGACATCAAAAACAAAGGGGTCTGTACATTCCAAAGACGAATTTTCGCACCAGCCAAAAGGTTAAATCAAATGCTGTTTTGATTGAATACTATACAAATTCAGGAATGAACTAATAATTCTCTGTGCAAAATGTTTTGTTTGAAATGTGACGTCATGGAAAGTTATTGGATTTTGACAAAAACTGCACTTGAAAGGTATCAAACAATGGATTTTTACCCTGTTTTATAGTGCAGCTTGAGATTTGTAAAAAAAAAAAATCTGGTACAACGGTTTGCTTGATGACAAGTTACTGTTTAAATTTGAATTCCTCAGTCTATCTAGACAGTTACTACGCCACATGATTCGGAGCAAGCTTTTGCATAGATGCGTAAGCGCCGGTAAACACCCATCCACAATTTTGAATGAATGTGTATGGCACAATGGTGCCAGGGTTTGCTCATGTGGAGGTTGCTACACAAAAGTTTGCCCTGAACCAATTGACAGAGCAACTGTCTCCATAGTCTGAAGGATTCAAATTTAACAGGTAACTTGTGATTAAGCAAGTCATTGTACCAGACTTGATTCAAATCTAACTCATAAATGGCTTAATGGAGTGCCACTCATTACATTAACTCATCTCTATTCGTTTCTCTTGCTCATCTCAGTTGCACCCCCTATGCCAGCGTCCAAGCGCCCCTATGCTGATATCTTGAAGGGCAAGAAAGATGGACTCTATGATCAGGACCCTGAAAGATCCCAAACACCTCCCCTAACAGATGGCTCTGAGGAATTCAGTCGCCCACTGGGACCCCCACTACCATCCAAGGGCAGCGGGTTCCAGGTTCCTGTAGGTATGGGGTAAGTATCATCGCATGATAAGTAAAGTAAGATTTTTTTTTTGGGGGGGGGGCAACGTAATACTGATATATAGTCAAAATTATCAAGAAAGATACAATAGAAGTCACCTGTGAAAGTTTCAGCTGGTTACAGTGTCTACTTGCTGAGAAATTAGCAAAAGATATCACAGTGTTTTCATCAAGAACGTCCAATCCATCCTTGTTTAGCGAGGTACCAATGGCATCTCTGACTGCAGCATTTGCGAATAGACACCACGAAAATTTGACTTTTCAGTCAACTTACAGAAATCTGTGAAACGATTCATACATGAATCAAACTCTTAAACTGTTTTGGTTGTTGTTACCCAATTCCAGTGTCAACTCAGTGGCTGCCAAGATCATGGCTAAATACGGTTTCCAGGAAGGGCGAGGACTCGGGAAGTCTGAGCAGGGAATAAGCACAGCTCTGCAGGTAGAGAAGACGAGTAAAAGAGGAGGCAAGATCATCGAGAGGAAGACAGGTAAGACGGATCTTCATTTCACTCCAACTTGGAGCAGGGATCAGAAATTTCAGACTTTTATCTGAATTCAGACTCTTTACATTTGCCTGGTGAGAAAAAGTAGCTGTTATTCTCTTCAGATTTAGAGATGTCGTACTTCTTTAGTGCTGAGGATACCATTCCCAAAAGCTCTTGCATTCTATAACTCCATGGGTTAGGTGGAAATGCCATCATTTCAATATACCTTCTAATATTTAGATCCCAGCTGGATGCAGCTATCTGGTTGGCTGTAATAGTATTGAATTGAAAGACATGTCCTTGCTAAACCACTCCACATCGAAAGTGTGTTATTTAGTTTTTCTTTGCACAATTTCCAGGGTTTCTTTTGTCTGGATGTTTCTGTGTTACCAAGGTAAACTCCAAGAAATCTAGCATCTCTGTTCTTCTTTGTGGCGATTTTGTTTCTGTTTTCACACACCATTTTTTTGCACACAGTAAAGGGGGAAGACCAACAACTCAAATGATTCAATTTCAACATTCCGATTGATTTTACTTTCTCCTTATGAAGATTCTCCGCCTGTCATGCCTCCCCCACCTGGCCCTCCAGGACCACCGGGACCATCCTCAGCGGTCCCACCACCCAAATCAGACATCAAATCTGTCATGAAGAATCCAACTAAAGTCGTACTCCTTATGGTAAGTTTATTCAGAGTTTTTTATTTATTATTCTCAACTGGGCGGCCCATTTAGTGTCAACCAGTGGTCTCTCTTGCAGTCCTTCTGATTTGAGGCGTGCGATCGCACCCGCACGCCATCGCACGCCTAAAAGCTTCCTCAGGCGTGCGAAAAATCACACGCCTGATCCCTCCATAACGCACGCCTTGGCAAACATTTACAGCGTCATCATACTTCATAATTTGTAAATTAAAATAACGTAAAATTAATTGTTTATTATTTTCAAAATCCTCAAAATTCTGGCGATAAAGTCCCTAGTCTTGATATTTACTAGCCGCGATCGTTCATTTCAGTAAACGAACGTTAAAACACGCATGCACATTGTTAGTCTGGCTCTCTCCTCCATGTTCCATACCACAATACGTAGGCGAGTAGGGAAACACACAACTCGATTTTCCAGGGGTTAGAAGACGTGCGGTGGAGTCTAATCGCGACCTCCTTCCGGTGATATATTATACAAAATGTTAACCTCGTACTCATAAACACATCGCTCTCGCCGCACAATTTTCCCTAATGTGGGCCGATCGTTCGACCGATCGTTCAATGGAAAATGTATTGCAAAAGAAGCTTTAAATAAGCGATCCTTTATTTACGAATCCATTAAAAATGATTGTTGATGAAAAAAGTATTATTTTGTAGGTAACATAGACCCCCATGGTATTATTAAGGGCAGAAATTAGGGGATAAGATCATTCAAAAACGCAAGTTTGTGAATTTCACTTCCATTTTTTTTTTTTTTTTTTTTTTTTTAGCTTCGACAATTGTATGCACTTTTGAGTGTTTAGATAAATAAGTGTATGGGAGATTTTGTTGATAAAGTGTCCAGTGTACAACCAATTGTACCTTCACAAGATCCCTTGCCATGTCGTTTTAAGTACATCACTACCCGCTGTTTAGTTTTAAGAAAACCGACTTTAAATTGACCAGCCAGTACCACAAAAATCACACGCCTAGAAGAATCCAGGTGTGCTTTTTTCACACACCTGGAATTTTCAAATCAGAAGGACTGCTCTTGGGTCTGCAGCATTTGTACAAATTCAACTCAACATTTGTTTCCATATTGCAAGGTCAATTGAACAAAGATCCATAAAGAACTACTAGAATAATAATTTAATGAGACACAATGAAACAGAGACAAACATCGAGGCATATTTAAAAGACCACGTCTTGTATTGAAATGCCTTTATGAAACAAGAAACTGGACTTCTTAAGAGAACTAAACTTACAACAGATTGAACAGGACAGACAGGGGACACAACAGGACAAACAAACAAAGCCAATGTGACAACCAAGATAACAGCAAAAACACTTAACAGTGACAGAGTACTTATATTTGGTATTTGTCCTTTTTATACCGATGTGCATTTAAACACTGTACGCTCAGTACTTTTCCCGAGTCCTGATAAACAATCCACAGCAAGAATTCTAAATTTTAGCTCTGTTTTCAGGATTCAATTTATTGTTTTAGTTGCAAATATTTATGGTTAGTGATCTACATTGTTATGTCATGCTATCCTGTCAGGGAAATTGTGTAAATCATTGAGCAAGACACCTAATTCGCAGAACTTTCGTGTACGGATTTGTGTATAGGCTCAGTATGTTTTACATGAAAACAAGATATTCTTTCTCAGTTACTGATGCTGCACTGTGTTTGGTTTGTCTCCTGAATTCAGAACATGGTAGGGCCTGGTGAAGTCGATGATGATTTACAACCAGAAACGGCTGAAGAATGCGCCAAATACGGAGAAGTAGGCAGAGTCGTCATCTATGAGGTGAGTATGGATTGATGAGATTACAGAGGGGCGGGATGCCAGACGGGGATGTGGTGGTTTACCTGGTTTACCAGCGTCAACTTGGCATGTTTTGTCTTGTTTTATTCATTTATTGATTAACCCTCCATCTGTCTTACCAGTCAATATTATACAAATATTTCATGTTTTGAGTGCTATGTTTAAGACTAGGAGTCCCATGGTGATCTCGGAGCGTTTTTTTTTTTCTGAAGTGAAGCTTCAGGAAATAGATGGTCCAGAGATCACCGAGTGAGTTGTAGTTTTAACCATAGCACAAGTAAAAGCAGTCAACATTTGTTATTATAACACCCCATACATAGATTTTACCTAGATGTCTTTGTACTGAAAAACTGTCGTTGCTATGTTTATAGTACATTGGTTGCTATAGTATAGTACACTGGTTGTTATGGGTATAGTGCAATGGGTTCATGCACTTTCTGGTAAAAATGAGACATATCTAAACCAATCACAAGGCAGAATCTATTAAGTATGGGGTGAATCATGTGGTGAATGCATCTACATAGTACACAGTCAACCCTTCTACTATCTGACCATTCAATATCGTCCATTGTGGTTTTGAATTAAGATAAACTATGGCGCAGCCTGCAATATGATATCGTGTGATGATGTATCTACACAGTACACAGTAAACCCTCCCACTGTCTAACCATTCAATAACATCCACTGTGGTTTTGAATGATAAATAAACTACACCAGCCTGTGATGATATCATGCGATGAATGCATATCTACACAGTACACAGTTTTGTGCACGTTGTCCCACCATACACAACCTGTGCAGTTGACTGATTCCAAACGGTTGGTCAGCTCGTTGGAAAATGGTACCAAGAGTAGGAGAGTTAAATTTTGATTTATTGTTTCAAATAGCTAATCTTGACGACTGTTTAGATGATTTTGAAGTTACATCTTTCTTTCTTTTTCTTTTTTTTTTCATTCCATGTAAAGGAACCTGGTGCTCCTGATGATTGTGCTGTTCGGATTTTTGTTGAGTTTCAGAGAGTGGAATCTGCCATCAAAGGTAAGAAAATAACTCCCAAATGTTTGAAATTGAGAATCCGGGCACTTTAAACTTGTTAACCTTTTCAGGCACTGTTTTTCATTATTAGTAAAGGGAACATTTCAAATTCGGAATGGGAGGAACACTCTAATTGGATAACTATTGCAGCGCATGCTCATGAACCGTTTCATTGGACTGCCGGAATGTTTTTGTATTTGCAATCTTGTATTGATTTTGTATTTGCTAGTTGTTAATAATCTGTTTTTCATATTGTTAATTCGTATTTTCTAAGTTAAATTTTTATACGTTCACTTATTTATTTACTTTATTTACTTAATTATTAATTTTTTCTCACTTATTACTAATTATTTTTCTAGGGCCTACTTATTTGTTTGTTTGTTTTCTATTGTTTACTTTTTTTGCTTTTGTCTGGTTTACTTTTTTATTCATCTTATTGTATTTGCTCCTTTGTAATTGTGGTGTTGTTTTTTTTGTCAAATAAATAATAATAATAATTGTTAAAGATTTCACAATTCGGCCCTGGCCGTGATGGAATGTTTCCTAATAAACCGATTCATTTCAGTTCAAAAATCCATTTGAATGTTCAAATTACTAATTTGCATATTCACTTTTGTAAGATTGCTCCTCTGTTCGGCACAATGATGCATTCTCGAAGAAAGTTCCAGCGGTCCACTGGATAGCTGGCGAGTGCCTAAGTGAACGTTCTCTTGCACCTGGAATATGCCAGACTTTTCAGAAGCTTGCTAATAATACCAAAAGCCTCCAAACCAGATTTAACCACCTTAGCTCTAATCTTAAGGAAATCTCTTTTGTGTTGGATCTCATATTTTGCTCCATCTTCATCTTGAATGTCTTCGTTTTGTTTCTTACAGCTGTGGTGGACTTAAATGGGCGTTGGTTTGGAGGGAGGGAGGTCAGAGCAAGCTTTTACGACGTGAGCAAATTCCAACGATATGAATTAGATGCCAAGGATTGATAGGAACGAACAGTCGGACATGGGTACGGCGCTGAAGGGGACCGAATGGTGGCCATTGATACTCTTATTGGGTGAAAATGTTCACAATCAGTGTACCAGTATATCCCGATTGAGGTAGTTTAGCTGTTGAACCCTAAGGATTCCCTTTTAAATCTTCATTGGGAGAAGGGGCTACCAATCAGGGTAAAAGAATACCTCAACATGGATAATCTCATTTATTATGACTCGCGTTTGAGACTGGATGACATGATTTGAACACTAGAGGGCGCACACTGATTTTTTCTTTCTTCTGTGTATGTTTCTTGATCATGTTAATAAGGCAACCTAACAGCTCCTTGTCACCTAACAGTTTTTAGGGTTCAATTGTTACATTGTAATGCAGCCTTGAACTTTAAAGGTTATAAATTTGGAAAAAGCATATTGTTTAGTAAATCTGCATTTTTGGGTTTATCTGGCTCCATTGAACAAAGGTGATGATGAAGTAGGGTGACCATCATCATAGGGCTGGATAGCTTTGTTGGTAGAGCGCCGGCACATTTAATTCGGAGGTTGCAGGTTCAAATCCCGCACTACTCGGTTTTGTGTGTGTGTACCCAACAATTATTTTTATTTGTAAAATACTTGATGTTCATAATTTTTGCTTTTTCCTTTAATCATTATCTTGTCTTATGATCAGGCAAAATGTTTCTCAGCTGCTCAGCAGGAAGTATTGGTGAATGAATTTATGAGCTAAGCAGATATTGGCAGGGAACCAGTTACAAACATTATACATATGTCATATTAGCTGGTAACCTATTGGTGCTGAGCAAAACATTCAGATAAAACTGTTACCCTTACATTGTTTTTATTGTACAATACTGTAAGTACTTTATGTCAAAGCGTAGATTCAGTGAACTATTTCATACCAGGGGGTGCCGTTGATTTGTCCAGTCGTTAGCAAGCAGGACCAGTTATCTTTTCCATTTACTTGTCCGTCAGCTTTATCACCAGTCTATTTTTCATTTCAACACTAAACTAGCCAACCAGACCAGAGAAAATTCTAACTGGTCCCTAGCATTTGGCCCGCGGACCACTGGGAGAACCATGCATACACACAAATGTGACACAATCCCAAAATGTAGTCATTTGTAGGGCATTTTTGTACATTCCAAAAGAAAATTTCAGTCATTACAAGTAAAATGTTAAGGTTTTTATTTTAACATGTATTTCCATTTATTAACCAACAAGAAAAGCCCTTTTATTGTAATAGAGAGAGATCTGACGACTGCAGGCTCTAACATAACATGGATGTAAAAAATAAATCATGGCTGAATTATGTTAATATGGAATTTGGAGCTGAAGGTTAAAGTGTTTTGCGGTAAAAATATTTTTGAGATTACATTTATAGGAAAATAATGTTTGGGACGTCGGGTGTCAGCAGACTAACAGGTAACTCTTCTGTTCTTTGCACACATGCTAAGATTAATGTAAACAGTGGGTTGTTACCAGGTATGTCTGCTGCCACCTAGCGTTCTGAAGTACCCAACTCACTGTAAAGAAATTCAAGTACTGTGCGAAGTCCAAGGGTAAGAGTCATTTCTGGAAAAAAAGTTCAAAGCTGGGATCCCGATCTTGGGAGGTACATTGAAATGATGGCATGTCCACCTTTTGGTAACCCCTGGAGTTATAGATTCCAAGGAGCTTTTGGGAACAGTATCCTCAGTGCTAGAAAAGTATATCAAAGAGCATGACTTATTTTATTTGAAGAAAAATACAGCATTTGTTGTTTACAATTCAGATAAAAGTCTGAAATTTCTCATCCCTGGAATTCTGTTTTATTTTTCAATCAGGATGAGTAGGTACAGTTATCATCTGCAAGGATTGCAAAACTATCCGGGGCCCAATTTCATAGAGCTGCTTAAGCACAAAAATTTGCTAAGCACAATAAAAATTGTGCTTACCAGAATAAGGTTACCAGCTAAAATGCCATGTTCACGTGTACAATTTGTGAGTGGTGTCCTGCTCATTTCTGCTCAGCAGGAAATTGTTAAGCATTATTTTCTGCTTGAGCAGCTCTATGAAATTGGGCCCAGGTGGTAACTCGAGGTTAGCCTCCAGGTTTAATTGCGGTTTTCAGGAGTTCAGCCTTGAACTAGCACTTGTTTAATTCTGCATTTTTCTTTCATGGATTTCGTCATTGTTGGTCTGTACCATCAAACTGCCCAGTAATTTGACAGAATTTGACCCTAATTTTTTAGAGAAGGCCTGTGTCTGTGTTTGGTCTGAGAATGAAGTCTCTTGGAACCTCATCGGGTTTGCATTTAAAGGGGATAATAACAATAATAAGACGCAGTTCTTGTTTAGTGCTTTATCACCCCCAAGAGATCTTAAAGCGCTCATTATTTTTGTCTTTAAGATACAAAACACACATATGCAGAGCTCTGTTTGAATTATGAAACCCATTTATTTACAAAGCACCATGTGGTGCAATCTGCAGCAAACCATACCAGAAAACACCGGGGCAAACCCCTTCTCTTAACGATAAGTGTACTGGTTTGGTTTCAATTCACAATCATTCAATGCCAATGATATATAATTAACGTCCCGATGAGCCATATTGGCTTTACATTTTTTACAATACTGTTCATCAAATGTTTCAGCTGTTCTCAAAAGTTGATTGGTAAACCCACTTTCTGAAAGATTTCTTGGATCCAATGAAATTCAAGCTACCATCAATTTGAGATGTTCTTGTAAGATAGCCAGTTCCAGATTGGATGGAACAGGTCCTGAGAGTTTGTGTTGACCAATTAAACTAAAGCTTTCATCATGTTGGGGCTTGAGATGGTTGTACAGGCTGAACTTCAGTGTCTTTGGAGTTGTCTGATGACTTTGTTGCTTCTGGAAAAACACAGTTTTAGAATGTTAGAATGGTTTCAATTGAAATTTGATATTTTTTATTAATAACATGAATACTCGCTCAAGTTTGGTCAAGAAATTTAACTGTCGATTGAAAAAGAATTTTGTTTATAGCAATATTTTTTTTAATAAACAATAGACCTCATAATTTTTGGTTGGTAACCATTTGTGCTAAGCAAATTATATTCCAGCTCGGCAAGATTAGATGCTTAAGAAGCTTGACGGCCCTCTGGCACTCAAGGACCAGTGGCCGAAGGTGTCTGTAGCTTTAAATACAAGGTGGTTTATACAGTAGTGCAAGAGCTGGCATGGTCTGCTGGCACCTTGACTTCCTCATGCACTACTTACACACTGCATCAACAAACACTGCCACACAGCCAACTTTTTTTTAAGAGCCTCGAACTTAAGTCAGACATGCTCGCACGTACACTGAATTCCATTGAGAAGACTCAAGGATTGGTGTACATTTGTGTGACTTTGGTTCAGGGCTTACAACTGCACAGTTACACTCCTAAGATCCGACTCCTCTATGTTCCGACACCTGTATGATCCGACACTTCCATGTTCTGACACCCCACATGTTCCGGCACCTCCATGTTCCGACACCCCTTAGTTCCAGCACTTCCATATTGCGACACCCCCATGTTCCAACACGCCTATGTTCCGGCACCTCCTGCTCTGACACCCTTATGTTCCGGCACCTCCATGTTCGGACACCCCTATGTTCCGGCACCTCCATGTTCCGACACCCCTATGTTCCGGCACCTCCATGTCCTGACACCCCTATGTTCCGGCACCTCCGTGTTCCAACACCCCTATGTTCCAACACCAGTTGTTCTGACACCCCCATATTCTGGCACCTCCATCTTCTGACACCCCTACGTTCCGAAACCCCCATGTTCCCACCCCTAATCCTAATCCTAATCCTAGGTTGTAAATCACAAGGTTTTCAGAACATAAGGTTGTCAGTCAGAACAAAGGGTTGTCGGAATGAAGAGCAGTCACCCAACTGCACAGTAAGCCTTGTGTGTGGTGGTGGGTAAGCTATGTGGCTACTGACTAGTCGGCTGGACATTGCTGGGTTAGTAGATGCCAACAGACCGGCAAAGGGAGACTTTGAGACAATAGTGGGTGTCCCATTATTCTCAGCAACAAGAACGATAGAAAATGACCAGCGAGTGGAACACCCGCTGTTGTCTCAAAAGTCTCCCATTGCGACAGCACATTCTTGCAATCACGGGTAAGATGTTTATGTTGAAGGAGGAAGAATAAGTGAACAAATAGACAGTCGACCTAAAAGTCTTACGGTCAGAAAATACATACCATTGACTTTGTGTTTGGATTTCAGAAGTGCCCTCTGCATGGAGATTTTCTTGTCCGTGTGACACTTGTATTTCCACTGCTTGCCAGTTGAGGGTGCTGTTTCTTGACCTAGGTAGAGGAGTGTATTACTACATGTAGTTTATTTGCGCGGATCCGCCATGTGTGTGTACAGCCTCGACTTGTGCTTCAATTGTGTTGTATTTATGCATTTGTTTGGATGAAAGTGTTATAACATTACCGTGACAATACAGAGTTGTGTAATGCTTCTACCTGCAATATTCCTAACTGGGTGCATTTACTCCCTGGTGGGTGTAATATTCCTTACAAGGTCCTATGTTTGGGATACCCCCTCAATATTCCCTTTTGGGTGAAATAAAGTGTATTATTTCTGACAGGGGCATGAATCATGTAATATTTCAGCTTTGCAAGGCTCTACCTGCAAATGGCTGACCGTGCAAAGGGCGAATCGTCAGTTGGGTATTGGTAGAGAAAATCAAGCCCTACTTTAATTGGTCCCTACTGTAAGAAAAGGCATTAGACAAGGTTCATCTTTCAGCTACCTGGATTTGGGGTGGGGGATGTATACAGTGCACTAGGTCCTACCAGTCTCATCCTTTGGTTAAAGCACATGGCATCTTGGTTAAAAATGAGAGACTTTGGAACACAAGGTGGCAGTAGACATACCAGGTAATGTTTAATTGTTTACGTAGTTTTGAGCATGTGCAGATTACCTAGAACAAGGGATTTACCTGTCAATTTTTTATTTTTTTCCCCCAAGAATTTTTGGGTCGGCTGAGGTACATCCGTGGGTTATTATAATATGCCCCGCCCAGTATGTGGCCAGAGGGTGTCCCCCTTGTTTCAGCGAGAGACCTTCTGGGTCACTAGGTGGCAGCAGACTTGCTGGGTGAATCCATTATTCTCAGAATTGTGCACATGCTCAGAGTGACAAATGAAGTTGACTTGGTAATGGTATGTCTGCTGCCACCTAGTGTCCGAAAGTGTCCTATTTGTGTTAATAATAAACAAGGGTAAGTGAAGAAGTATTCCAGTGTGAGTAATCGGCGACCACTGACTCCATGGATTAGAGATCAACCCCTTACCTTCATTTTCGGATGTCTTCTCGAATATCACTGCTGTTCCTAGCATGTTCTTGTGCTGCCCAGTGAAGACATAGCTTCCAAGTTGCATGACAGGGTCGTTTGTCTCAACACCCTGAAAGAATGAAAGTAAGTTACTTTAAAGTAAACAGTTTTAAAAAGCTTATATTTTACAATCTCTTTTGTTTAGTCATCTTGCCCTTTCTTGACAGATACTGCACCAACACCCCTCTAGGATCACATGGGGTAGGGTTAGCTATGCGCATGGAATTGCCAACCATGCAAGAAACACCGGGGGCAAACCCCTTCTCTTACCAATAGGTGTACTGGGTTCTTTTACAAATATCACACAACACACCGGACCTACAACTTTACGTCCCATGTGAAGGCTGAAACAATTAATAGTCAAGTGTCTTGCTTAAGGTATCCCAGTGTATGGTGTCAAGACTGGGTTTCGAACCCACACTCCACTGTTCAGAACACCAGAGCTCGAGTCCAATGCACTTGACTGCTCAGCCATGACACGCCACCTACTATTACTAAGGTTATTATTTTTTTAAATGCATGGTGTGGATGGCCTCAACAATCTCGCAAAGCTGTTTTACTACACACAAAATGTATTGCAGTGTAGCTAAGCTTTGAAACTTTGATATTTTGTTTGTATTCAATAATGATAAATGAAGTGATAATGCAACACATACCAGAACTTTTAAATTGGACTTTCGACATTTGGCTAGATAGTCCGAGTCGATAATCCCCGACAGTTCCACAACAACAAGTTCCTCCTGTAAAGCATAACAACCAAAAAGAAAAGTTAATGTGTAACATGCAGATGTGAATAGACTCTCATAGTCATTGTCAAAGACTACCACGACTGCCTCATTCAATCAAATCGGTGTCAGCGACTAAACATTATGCAAACCAGGTCTGAATTTTAGGATTTGATTATTTGAACTTTTAAATTGGACTTTCGACATTTGGCTAGATAGTCCGAGTCGATAATCCCCGACAGTTCCACAACAACAAGTTCCTCCTGTAAAGCATAACAACCAAAAAGAAAAGTTAATGTGTAACATTCAGATGTGAAAAAGACTCTCATAGTCATTGTCAAAGACTACCACGACTGCCTCATTCAATCAAATCGGTGTCAGCGACTAAACATTATGCAAACCAGGTCTGAATTTTAGGATTTGATTATTTGTTTAGACTAATGACAGAGTTTGCCGAGTTCCAAGTTGTTGAGAAGATCATGACTCCATTAGAAGATCATCTGATGATCTTCTCAACAAGGGAACTCGGCAAACTCCAACAAGAGGATATAAACGCCAAGCTGGCCAGCAGCCAATTCCTGTCATAGTCATACAAACATTTGTTTAAACTTTAAACGTCTATGCAGGAAGATGCTGTGATCGACTCCGAAAGCTACGTCACTGCACTACCATAGAATCCAACAAGGTATCTAAAATTCTCTTGTCTTTGATGAGTACAGACCAGTTGAGTTAGTCAGTTTGCGCCATGAACGAAAATTGAGAAGTGCACAAATCAAAGTTGATAGTATTAGTCAGTGATACTGATTGATTTAAAGTGAACAGAATAGTCATCTCATATTCATATTCAATCATACATTTTACTTTTTTTAGTGTACTCTTTAATTAAATTAATTACACAAGAAAAGGTTACTTAATTAAGAAATGTACTCGCCTCTTCAATCCACTCTTCAGCTTGGCTGCTTTGATCTTGCATTTCCTCTCCACAGAAAAATAACTTTAAATACACAACATAATATATCACTATCACTATCAGCACATCACACACTCACAGTCATACTCATGCTACTACTATACACTATACAGTCCAGTCACACACACAGTTTTTGTTGTGGCAAAAAAAAAATGTCGTCTGCTTCGTAAAAGGTACCCAGACGTATTTATTGGGCAAATTAAAGGCACATTTACGGCACCAGTTTAGTACTAGAATATTAACATCCTCTATACCAGGGTATAAATGTATAGTGTATTACACAAACACGGGAACGAGTTAAGGTGCACTACTCCGTACCCAAAATACAGTTGTTTGCTGGTTTAGCTGTCATACGCACGCTAGAAGTAGAATACTGAGCAGGGCAGGGGACATTCTACCGTATGCCTTCTCATACTTTGGTAAAGCGAACCATTTACTTAGGGTCAAGTGAATGATTTGTTCCACTGATTAGTGATAAGGCCACAAATCAGGACCACGGTCAGGTCGTAGTTTGGTTTGTTATTTATAGAACATATTGCTGCAGCTCCACACACCCCTTCTCCACACAGTTCATCGTGACCGAGCACACACGGACGACGACGAAGTTCCGACCGGTGAGATAGAGGGGGCGCAGCGGGGCCACCATCCGACTTGCTCGTGCTCAAAACATCATATCCAGGGTAGCTGTGCTGTGTGTATTGCCTGACTTACCAAGGTAAGGACTGTGAGAATGTATTGTCTCCGTAAACTTAGAAAATTAGGAACGTAGTCAGCAAATACGTGAATCATGAATGTTTAACTTTACAAAAAAAATACTTATACAAATACAATTGTTTACCAATCATCTGATCAGGAAGCTACATTTCTGTGCTGTTGTGGAATTGACTAAGACTGGTAGTAGGTACTATTTTAATTATAATTTATATTATTATGCCAACTAAGTCTGTAAGTAAAGTACTACCTAGTTAATTTCTATGGTACAGACAGAAAGGTAGGTACTCTTTGTTTGAAGATACTCTGAGAACTGTACTACTAAATACTATACTATAAGTATTATATTATTATAATTTTAGATGTAAATTTTTAAATTTTAATTTTATTCACAGCACTCGGGGAAAGTACTGAGTATGCAGTGCTTAATACTCATTGGTGTTAGGGCAAAAATAAATTATATTCTTTGAAGATCCTACCATTTTATGATTGAGTACTTAGACAGCTAGAGTATCGTGAGGTTCATTCCGCTAGATGAATGACTTTTATAGTTTTAGAATTATAGCTTAGGAGCACTCTTCTTAGTCTTTAATTAATGGCAATAAAAACTTACTTGGTAAGAAGTACAGCAGCTTAATTTGGCTGGTGTTTTGCAGTTTGAGAAAAATTTTCCCATCGAAGAACTGCAGTTATGGAAAAAGATCACTTTTTATCCTCCAAAGTTTGAATCTGTGAGTAACGTTTCTCAGATTGTGTAGGCCCTAATGTAGGCCCCCTATTCCTTTTAGGCATTGTTCATCATGCGTGGACATATTCGCTCCAGATTTTTGGTGATATCTCAAAAACAAAACCACCTTTTGAAATTAATTTTTCACAGGTTAGTTTCATTGTATAGATCTACAATATATGTAGGATTAAAACAATCAAACAGTTGCAAAAGCCATTTAAGGTACATTATACTTCATGCCTTTTAAACCCTCCAGGCACAGCTACAAAAAGAATCACACAGCGTCAGCACTCGGCATGTGTACAACGGCTGCAGTAAAGAGTGACTTATTTTTTTTATTGAATACAAAAATGTGTGAAGTTGACTTTGATTAGGCTTGCAACTGTTTGACAACATTCATAAATGTTCCTTGGAGTATTCAAATATTCAGGTCTGAAATTTTAAAACAAATTTAACAATTTGCGTTTGGCTAATAGATTTTTGAATAGATTACATAAGAAAACTACAAACATTACAGTACAATTTTTTAAAAACCACACATTAAAAAAAAATTGGGAGCAGTATTTTCTAATATTCAGCATTCAGTGGCGTAAACAGAGGGGATGGGGTTTTTGGGGGTGTCCTCTTGACCCCGCCCCCATAGATTGACAAAAATTACGCTGGTCCCACGAATGACCTTTATCTGTAAAAAATCACAGCATTGCAAGTTTGCTTTTACACAATTTGTTGATATAAGGGCCTACTTATTATCCTGTTGAAATTTTCAGCAAGTATCAGTACCTACACATGTTATACTAAATAGTTTTGCCCCTATTCAAAGTATGAACGTGTACAATTCGAAGCATTTAATTTTTTTGAAGTGACCTACATATTTATGTGTACATTCATAGCAAATGTTTTAATATGCATAGTTTGTACACAGCGCTCTGTGGGCAAAACTTGTTTTTTCATTTGATCACAAAGTGACTTATGTGTATAGGAGTTACTTAGGCCTACTCATTAAAATAGTTGCAAGAATGAAAACATTTACAATTCTGTATACGAATAAAGAAGTCAGGCCAGCTTTACAGTTTGCAAGAATGAAAACATTGACAATTCTGTACGAATGAAGAAGTCAGCTTTATTTTGGCTTTTAAAAAAAAAGTACATGTTTGCACACACCGAAACATCAGTTTGAAAAATTAAAGCAACTTCAATTGCGTTTTCGCTTCAAACACATGTGGTTGGCTGTGGACCATAAATATATCAATGCTCTAGATTGTTTTAATCAGAGATGCAACTTTTCCGATTTTAATCGGAAAACCGACTTTTCTGATTTTTACCCCCCAAATCCGATCGAAAATAAATCGGATCGAAAATATCATATTTTTCCCCGATTTATGCTTCCAAATTTGCTGTGTTTCAATCCGAAAAATTTGGAAAGCGCCGTTAAAATATTAACACAGTCCCGTCTGGTATCGTCCGGTATCGCTAGCGCAGCTTAACTCTTCGACCAGTCGCAAGTATGCACTTTCTCTTGTAAAGGCACACGTTTAGCGTAGTTTATGGCTGGAGATAGATTACATTGACACGTGACCTACCACACATACATGAGAAACTTCCGAAGAGGTGAATGTCTTACTCACGTGCGTGCAGAATCCTTTCCTCCGACGTTTGCGGGTTTATTTCGCTCAGCACCAGCAGAATTTTTTATTTTGATTTGGATTATCGGATACAATGTATTCTGCAAAGGAACTGCTGTGTTGCGAAAAATAAACCTGCTGGCCTGGTGTGAAACGCGGGAATTTGTATAGTAGTGGTGGCTACAAATGAATGGTTTGATACAAACAAGACATTATTAGCACTCCAAGTTGTCCTAGCTTCCTCCTCCCCCCATTTTTGAATTGAACTCTGTAGTCTGTCGATTCCTAATCTTCTCCTAAATAAATAGCGTGACAGTTCTTAAAAGAATAATTCTGCAAAGCAAATCACCTTGTGTTACCTCAACCCAAATTGGACATTAAAGGGACACATTGCCTTCAGATTTAGCACTTTGGGCTATAGAAGCTTTTTGTAATGAATAGGTTGGAAAGATGTTTTTTAAAAGTAGAATATTGTAATGATTCACGTAAATATCCCTTGAAATTGTGTGGTTTTCCTTCTACTTTGTGAACTAACATAGGCCGCCATTTTGTGGAGTAAAAACTTTTGGTTTGACAAAATGGCTAACCGTGTTAGTTCATATATTATATCTATAGGCCTAGATTCTACTTCTAAAACATCTAGTTCCAACAATGCTTTTGACAACAAATGTTATTATAGTCCAAAGCGCCCAATCCGAAGGCAACATGTACAGTGTACCTTTTAAAAGACTTAGTTGTGATGATTGTAACAATTTTTCCTCCATTGTGTAACCCTTGGCCTTTGGTCTCTGCCAGAGAACAGAAGGGTTGTGATAATCACATTATCACAATATGTAAATACATGTAGGCTAATTAATGAAATCTTGTAATGTACCTTCAACCCTCAAAGTTTTATTGGGGTTAAATTTTGTAACAATGTCCCGGTCATTCTCACTCATATTGTTCAAGATATTTGGTTTCCAGGGTGGGAATCACAAACTTGTTAAAGGGGGACTGTTGTCATAATCATAGCAGACCTGTGGTTGTGCATGTATTATGAACTGTAACCCAGTTACTGCATGCATGCACGCTGGAATTGGTGCAGTCATTTAGGTCTGTTATTTTGTGGTTTGAAGTTCATAATTTCATGTACAGCCATGGGCCTATGATCATGACGACAGTCCCCCTTTATAATGATAATTCTTCTACAGATTATTTAGTTTCTATTTATCACTAATCTCTGTGTATTGAGGTCCGCAGGTTGGCTCTCTAGCAATATGTAAACGATCACTTCAAGGTAAAGTAGCTGGCCTGGACGTGTACTTTACTTACTGATGGTGACTGAAAGGGTCGATTTTCCGAGACGACCTTCCAAGGAGTTCTTCCTGTCCAATTAAGCCTGTATCGTTTGAGAGGAGTTTGATGTTATTCTTTCTAGGGGGACCTCTAGCTCTCTTTTCATGTTTGGGCTGCCATAAGAAGGGCCTTTGGAACCGTAACTTCTTCCCTCCAGGCACAGCGTGTCACATGTATCATGGTTCTATTTTAGAATCAGGGCTCTCCCCAGGTTTTTTCAAAACTGTGGGGCATTCTGGATCATAGGTTTTATTATGTTTGGCGAAAGCACGCTAAATTAAAACAATGTCTTCAGCATGTTTTATACTTGGTGTTTATCTTGGTTTGTAAAAGCCCTACTGTGCCATCAGGAGCTTTCTTTAAAATTTTCTCTCAATTTTCTTTGAGAAATTGAAAACAAAAAATCAAATTGTGCGTAATGGCACACAATTATAATTATGCTAGCTTGTGCATGAGGAGAACCCTGAGAACTAAGGTTTGTGGTGCTTTTTAAGTTGTATTTAAAGCACATGGAGAGGAAACTGTGGTTTAAAGTTTGACAAGATGCTGTTTTATTATTATTTTTATTATTATTTATATTTGTTTTACTACAGATAATTGCACAGCATAAAGTACAAAGAAATCTGACAACAATGCTGTCTTCCATGAACTGTATGCGGCTAGTGAAGCAGCACTCTGCAAGGCTACCAGCTCTTCTCGGCTTGTCCCTTAGACCCGTAGCAAACAAGATTCAATCCAGACGAGGCTACGCAAGCCTTCACCGTGATCAGGCGTACATAGGGGGCGCTTGGGTGTCCGGCAAGGACAGAAAGACATATCCAGTGATCAATCCAGCCAATGGGGATGAGATTGGACGTGTTCCTGACCTTGGGATAGCGGACACTGAGGATGCCATTAAGGCTGCCTATGAAGCATTCCAGAGCTGGCGAGAAACAACGGCTAAAGAGAGGAGTGACATCTGTAGGAAGATCTTTAATCTTATGATGACTAACCAAGAGGAGTTAGCTAAACTTATCACAGCTGAAAATGTAAGAAAACTAATTGCTTTACAATCGATGTCTCAGATTTACAATGTGAAGGGTTTTATTGTTGTTGTATATGGAACCAAGGATGCCTCTTAAGTGAACTTAATCACTGTAGCTCACAAGCCTGAAGAAAACTGTAAACAAGGGTACTTGCTATGTGAATCAGAAACACCAGGGTTAACAGGCCTGAAATTTCATCTCTGGGAGAGCAAGGCCATTTTCCTTTTGCAAAGGGCACTTGCATTGGAAAGTTTTAAAGTCTTAAGGAAACATTTGAAGGGGCACCAAGACCAAGACCAGGGGCATCCGAGGCCATTGCCTCTGTGGCCTTCCTACTAATTTACTGCACTACCAATCCTAGTAAGCAGCTTAATGTCCCGATTGACAAAGCAATTGTGGTAATTTAAAGTATCTTGCTCAAGGACACAAATGCCATGACTTGGGACTCTGCTGATCAGAACACCAGAGCTTGAGTCCGGTGTTCTTAACCGCTCAGCCATGACACACACAACACTGGTTAAGGTTGAAAAAAACAAACATTCAAAGACTTGTACACATAACTTTGGTATAAAGATGGTCATGGTGGAAAACTTCCCTTGTAATATAATTTGCTTGAATTGCCTTGATGTTTTTGTGAAATGAGTAAAACAACTAGTTTTGATCCAACGAGATCAAAATTTGATGTTTGAAAACAGTAAAATGTGTAAGGGCTGTTTTTCTCACTATTTTCTTGAGACTCTTGAAACTTTCACAGGCTTGTTATTTCATTTATGTTGGATCACAAAAAGTGCAGATTGTGGTGTGTGACATTGTACCAATGCTGTTCGTGTGCTTTGGTGTTTTAATCTTGAATTGAATTTCAATGGAATCTCCACTGGACCACAGGTCTTGTAAGTTGTACCTCAGACTTTTCACTGGAACAAAAATGTATGTTAATTACATTTCACTCCTAAGCTAGGAGCTTCGTCAGACTGGCAACCATGTCCGATGCTCAACTGCCTTTTTTTACCCTTTCTTGGTCGTCATAGAGGGCCTAGTAGTGGTTTGGACTCACCTCACCTCACCTCACCTATCCTCTTCAAGTTAAATGATCCATAAGGCTGCAAGTATTCCTCTCCATCGAACCCGGTCTCTGGCTAAAGGCTTGGCATTTCGTCCCAGGATCGCCATCCTAACGCCTTCCTCTCTTCTGGTATCTGAACCGTCGCCTCCCGAAACCATTTCCAGCTTCAGCTGGTGTTTGATTCATCTGTTACAATTGTTTTGAGGTTGATGGGTTGTTGGCCCTCCACAGCAGGTTTCTTTGGGTTTGTTTCTTCCCTTAGCCATAGCCTCGCCAGCCTAGTACAGTAAGGTACCGTGAGGTACTAGTGTCCAGGGTGCACCGCGTGGAGGTTGAGGCTGACTTGAGTGCTCTACAGGCAGGCTAGTACTTCGCTCATTACATTACTGGATTATCCCATCTCAACACCACTGGCTGTGGTGCCAAGCGCATAAGCACCCCATGGTTTGGACTAGTTGCTCATAAATGTTCTGGAGCTTGTAAGTCTTTTGCCCTTCTTGAGAGTGCTTCCCCCGGCATCTGACCTAAATGGCCACTCTAAGCTATCTAGAGGTTTTGTCAGGTTCTCTAACAATCACCCTGTCATTGTCCCATTTTATGGGGTGGTTGGTGGCCGCGATGTGGTCGGTAATGACAGACTTGTGTTGCTTGGTCTCAGAGGAAGAGTGAGTAGACTGGGTGTAGGGTTGATTTTCAAATTTGTCCACTTCTTTTTTGTGTTCAAGTAGGTGGTGCCAAAGCATGACCTGTTTCACCATTGTAGGCTTTGGTTCTTGCCCCCAAACGAACCGCATTGTGGCCACCAACCACACCATAAAATGGGACAATACCACGGTAGTTGATAGAAAACTTGACAAAACCACTAGCTGGCTTAAGTTAACCAATACCCTGGGGTTATGAGTACATGTAAGCAAGGTATGCTGGAAAATGAAATGGCATGGCGAGATTGATCACCCCTGGGTACAAGGTTGGACATGGTCCATTAAAGGAATTTAAGAAAATAACCTTCATTTTTCTTCTTTTGAATCTCAGGGTAAACCTCTCGCTGAAGGGAGGGCAGAAATCAGCTATGGTGCTTCTTTCTTTGAGTGGTTTGCCGAAGAAAGCAAACGTTGCTATGGTGACATTGTACCGACTGTGACCAAGAGTAAACGCATGCTACTCATGAAACAACCCGTGGGCGTGGCAGCAATGGTCACACCCGTGAGTATCTACAAATTTTATTTTTCTCAGCAGTACTTTGCAATGTCTGCTTTGAAGGTGTAGGGGTTTTTTGCAGTTGGAAATAAATAGAACAATCTTTTTATAAGGTATACAAAAAAGTGGTTGTCATTTTTTTAAACTGCAGCTTTCTTTTGCAATGACATTTGCCACAAGCTATAGACATTTCCATTGCATTGTCACAGCCCAAGCTTTTGCCAACCAAGGTGGTAAACTATTGGAAGCCATAAAAGCAAAGTATCAACAAATAGCCACAGTTTGTAACAATGATACACTAGTATTCAAAAATAGTGTTGAATTTGTTGGATACAAAGCATGCAACCAATCACGGGATGTACTTTATTTTAATTGAAAGTTTGCAGAAATGTTGAATTTGGTAGCAATACCTGTTAAAAAGATTGAATCTTTTGGTAATTTCAGCAGCCCATGCAAACTACTGGGTTTGTTTATCCAACAATAGAAAGGTCTACAAACCCGGCCAAAATGCTTGAGCCATGCATTGGCCACGTGACAATAACCATACCCTCCCCCGTTCCCCCGCTCATTGTTTTTAACCCCAGCTGGAGCGCAGACCGCGCAATGAGAGACAACATTGAGCGGGGGTCGGGGCCCAACGAGATATGACCGGGAATGTAAGCCATATTGAAAGAAGAGTCTGCCAATTTCAAAATAGACCATTACGCAAATTGCTGCCTAAACATCAATGGCCTAATTTAAGTATGGATCCCATGCCAGTGTTGCCTGCACTGGTAGGAAAATGGCATTGCTCTTCTTTTGTTTTTTTCCAATCATCATAAGTCAGAATATTAGTTTTGGTTTTTACCCTACACCGATGTGTGTTAGCACTGTTTACTCAGTACTTTCCCGAGTTCTGTGACCAAAATCACAGGCATATTACTCGGGTGGGATTCGAACCCACGACCTTTGCAATTCTAGAGCAGTGTCTTACCAACTAGACCACCGAGATTGCCCGGTAGTTAGAGGCAGTTCGAATCCTATATTTTAGCAGCGGGTACCGCAACGATTTAATAGATGTTAATTTTGCATCGGGGATAAAGAATATTAATTTTGGTTTTTACCCTACACCGATGTGTGTTAGCACTGTATACTCAGTACTTTCCCGAGTTCTGTGAAAAAAATCACAGGCATATTACTAAATAAATCATAAGTCAGAGTTCAATTTGAATTGAATGACTTCAACCTGTGTATGAACTACTCCACTCCTTACAAAAGGCCTAACCTTCTGTGGAATTCTATTTTCAAGTTTGTTGGCTTACAAGTGTAGCCCAAAATGTCGAACAAATGAGATTTTGTTTTTGCGCAAAGTTGCTTTTTGTGGTTTAATTAATATAACCTGTCTTACAGTGATTGACTTTGACTTTCTGTTACATAGGCCTATTATACAATAATTTCGTCCACCCACACTCTGGTACAAGGGGTCAACAGTGGGTTTAGACATAAATGAGGTGGATAGGTACGGCACCACAGAAACTTAACTCGATCATGTGTTTGTTTGTTTTTCTCTTATTTAGTGGAATTTCCCCAATGCCATGATCACAAGGAAACTTGGAGCTGCTCTGGCTGCTGGCTGTACAGCTGTGATTAAACCCGCTGAGGATACCCCACTGTCTGCTCTAGCATTGGCTGCTGTAAGTTATCATTGATAGAAATTCTAAAGAAACATTTTCTTGGCAAACCTTATCAGGGGTACTACAGTGTCTCCACATGCGAGTGATGGGGGGGGGGGGGTGCCCTCCTAAAAATTAAAGCCACCATGCCAAAGAACTGGCCGTCCTGTCAAAACTGTTGATTGATGAAAGAAACTCCAATCACAGCGCGGAACACTTGTTGTAAGCTCCCTTCCACACACAGACTAGCTGTTAACTCAGCTAGCTGAGGGTACAGCTTAGTACGCGACAGACTGACGGAGCCATTCCGACTGGCGCCATTCCGATGACGTCATCCCACCCTCCTGACAAAAATGTCCGTGGAGAACACTGCTCATCAAGGAAGGGAGGTATGTCCCGATGTCCCCTTCCCCTTATTTAGTTCTTACCAGGTATCCCTTTCCCAATGGACTCTGTATCCCTTGCTCAATGGACTCTGATGTCTGAAGAAAGGTTTGTTGATCTAGCTCTTAATTCTTCCCAATTAATTTTGGGCAATTTGGTGCTGGAGGGATACAAGATTACTGTTATCACCCATTTTCCCTAACCCTGTTCCCCCACCCCTCAACAATCAAAAGAATTACCTCTCGTAAATGCTTAAGCCTTTTTCAAAACCACGACTTGAGCTGGGCTCAGGGTTTTGGCTCCACCTACCTGTTTGAAGCCCCATACTGAAGTACATTTTCAAAATAACTAACAGAGCCTAAGCTGGAACCCAAGGCAATACTGTGGTTTTGAAAAAGGCAATGTTACGATTTTTCCCAATTGATTTGGTGACATGGGTGGCCAGTGGCAGTGCATGAAGTGCCCGCCTCTCACCACTGTGGCCCTGGTTCAATTCCCAGCTTGGGCCATATGAGAGTGGAGTTATGCATTGGTTCTCTGCTATGCCACAAGGGTTTACCTCTGTGGGCCCTCCGCTTTTCCTCTGTTTCGATCTCTGGCTGTCTTCTGTGGTCATATGGCGTATCGTAACCGAAGCAGAGCGATCAACTGCACTCGACTCAAGCTATGATGTTTCTGATCAGCAGAGTGTTGTCTCAAGTCCCGGTCTTAAAACTTGTGTTCTTAATCAAGACACTTGATTATCATTGGTTCGTCCTTTGAAGTGCAAACCCAGTTACACTTACCGCTAAGAGAAGGGGTTTTGCATCAGTGTTTTTTGCAGTGGCTGCTAAGTGAGCCGCAGCACCTAATAAAGACCAATAAAGTTCTACATAAATCGATCTCATCATTCAGCATTTTCAAAAACCTCTCCTAAAAATGTTTCTCTTTGTTCCGCTTCATATGCGTCTGCGTCGTAGCTGTGTCCTTCACACTTCAGCTTCTCAGCTGCAAGTAAGGATGATTAGCCTCCTAAATTATTATTACTGTTAATACTGTTTCTCCATCCCTTAGCCCTCAAAAGAACTACCTTCCATGGATCCTTTGTTTCCAGCAGAATGTTCAGCGATACAAAAATCCTCTTCTCTACTTCATGTTTACCACATTCACCTGATGAGCATTTCCTTCCTTCATCTTCCTGCAGATTGTAGAAGAGGCTGGAGTCCCACCAGGTGTCGTCAACGTTGTGACCTGCTCCAGAAGCAATGTTACTGAAGTTGGTAAACACCTCTGCAAGAGCCCCTTAGTGGCTAAGATTTCCTTCACAGGCTCTACTGCCGTAGGGAAGGTAAAAAGATTCAGAAATCTAAAATTCATACCAACCTATATGGACAAAACTCATTCCTTTAGATTTGCGTGTTTTTAATAGATTGAGGTTCTCAGAAAAAACTTGTGACCAGGGCTTGAGTTTTACACTGAACTGCAGGCCCAAGGCCAGGGATTTTAGCATCAGGCCAGTGAACTTATTACCAGATGAGTCGATGGTCTTGTGTTTTTTTTAAATGCCTGACTGTGAAGTGCTTTTAATTTAAAAAAAAAGAATTATGTTAAACTGTTAGCTTTATAAGTGTAATAAATACCTTTCAATTCTGTTGAGTATCAAAGTATGCTGATGAGATAAACTTCTAGTGTTGGTTCAGATAAAATCAGTTTGTTTTGATTCTGGTCTTGCAAAAAAAGTGTGGTCCAGTAAAGATTTTGTACTACTTGTACAAACCCTGTTGTCTTAAGGATTTTTCCCCTCGAATTTAAGCTCTGTACAGTGATTGACTTCAACTGTCTGTTACATACTGCTTTATAGTTTGTGTGGATATTGTAGGTTGTCATGCAATCATTGACACCAACCCTCAGAACTCTTAAGATACGATTCATGCATGAATTGTGTCTCGGATTCAAATGGTTTTGGAGTGAAAATTTATCCAAACCATATAACTTCAAAGGAGAAATCCTTTCTCAAAAAAGTTTTTACTATCAAACAGCTGTAGTACCTCTCACCAAGTAAGTTTTATCGTCATAATTTTTGGGAGTATTTACCATACCCTACCTTTGAGAGGAATGTGAACAGATACTTTCTCTTTTTAAATTGTCTTGATTTTTCTTGTATTCTTCCCCTTGAGTGGCCCCTTAGTTTTGTTAAAATCGATTTAATTATTTCTCCGACTAGATCCTCCTTGAGCAATCTGCAAGCACTGTCAAACGAGCTTCCATGGAGCTAGGTGGTAACGCTCCCTTCATTGTCTTCGATTCAGCCTCGGTGGATGATGCTGTTGCTGGAGCTATTGCCTGTAAATTCCGTGGCAATGGACAGGTATGTCTCCATCAAGAATGAGATTTGTAGGTCGCTTACATCCAAGCCCACAAGCCATTTGCATGTTAATTTATAGTCACAGGTTACCACCTAAGTTGAATTCTTCAGACTTTAGAGACCGTTGGCCATGTGGAATGGTTCAGGCAAGCTTCTGTTTAGACCACGCAAGTCTCCCACATATCTTAAACATTTTGGGACCACTTTGTAAAAACCTGATTCATAGCCTGTGTGTTTTTTCTTGTTTTTTATCAAAATGTTTCTTACCCCTGTTTTGATGTTGTTGTTCAAGTGGTAAAACTGCTTTTTGATATTGATGGCCTGTCCCTACAGTAAGAGCAGCATTGTAGTCATGGTGGGCGGCGCTGTGCGGAACCCGCCCAGAACTCAAAACTTCCACCCAGCACTTTGAGCAAAATACACTGTGCCGCTCAGCAGAGATTTCCAACTGTGCATTGACCTGAGACACATGAAGCTGATGATAAGGAGTCTCAATTATCACAGTTAAAGAACACAGTCAAAAGGAAATTCATAACATGAACAATTTGGAAACCTAAGCTTGTGTACTCAGCAATGATGGCCCCGCAACCTGAATTGCCATTGTTGGACTGTGAAAATGTTTGATTTAGAGCCCACCACTCAAATTAGTCTAGCTACAACCCCAGGCAAGAGTGTAGTCTTAACTGCTTCGACTTTCATTTCAACTGGTACTTTGATACACACCACTGCCGAGTTCCCGACATTAGCTCTTTCACATTGCATCAACATCTTTCGTAGTATCAAAACCTGACAATATGATGTTGTAGAATTACCTTTCTTTGGGTTAAAGCATATTAAGAATTAACAGATTCTCGGCAGTTGGTCCCAATGCCGTTCTCAAGTAAAATATTTTATTTTCTGTGTATCAAGTCACTCGCCCTTTATTGCCTTGATTATTGCTGTCGTTGCATGTACATGTCTTAAGCGTTTATGTCTTAGGCATTTTGATGGTGCAGCATCATTGGATGATGTGGTTAATATAAAACAAAGCTATGTTGTTTGCCTACAGACAAAATGGCCATCGGTGGCCTTGACGGGTCGCTTAACTAGGGCATGTGCGCTCCTCATTCTTGTATATAACTCTATGGTTGAAAAATAGTTTGCAATTGATAGCAATTAGTTAATGTCTCATAAAAACATTTTGACTTTGTTTTCACATGCAGACCTGCGTGTGCGCAAATCGCCTCCTTGTACAGGATGGAGTCTATGATGAATTCTGCCGTAAACTTGCAGATAAGATTAGTCAGTTGGTTGTTGGAGATGGGATGCAGCCTGGGGTCACCCAAGGACCACTGATTAATGAAAGAGCCGTGGAAAAAGTAACATATTTAAAGTTAATTTCTTTATGGCATTTTGATGTTTATGTTTGGATGGCATTGGTAGTGCGTAAAGCGATCACATGCCTATAAAGCTGAATTCATACGAGTAGAGTTGTGCGTTGGTTCTCTCCTATGCCACAAGGGTTTTTTCTGGGTCCTTTGGTCAGTCCATGGGAGTAAACATAAAACTTGGACATGTTCGCAGGCATTTGTTTTTTAAACTTGACACATTTGTCTGAGGTCGGGGTACTTAGCTTTTATTTTTAGCGTTAGTGTGGAGTGCTGGTGTTTTCAAATTGCGTCACCAAAGCTTTGGCAACATAGTATTTAGTTTGGGGAATGAAGGATTGGGGGAGCTATTTCGTAAATGTTGTGATTTTATGGTGTATTTTCGATTTATAATGGACCTTATTTTATGTCCTCCAAAATAAATCCATAGGTCTGTTAAGATATAAAGAAGATATGACGTCCTCAAGCAAATGTATTAACAAAATAGAGAGACCCTCATCATTAGGGCTAGATAGCTCGGTTGGTAGATCACCAAAATGTAAATTCGGAGGTTGCAGGTTCAAATCTCCCTCTAGTCAATTTTGTCTGTGTTCACCCTAATGCAGAAGCCAGTCAATAGCCATTCAGTTGCCAAATATGCCAATCAGGAAGGGATTGGAATGATGGTTTAGGGGTCATATGTTACCAGACTCTGGAGGAATATTTAGGACATGGAGAAGTTTTCTTGCAAAATTATCCAGAAACTTTGTGTTCATGCAAGCTACCCTCAAATAAATGTACATTGAGTTTGCGGTAACATCATATACACATTATGTTACCCCAAACTCAATATACATTTTTATTTGAGGGTAAATCTTCTTTGCTGTGTAGATTTGTTCTCCTGATGATAACTAGAGTAGGCTGGCCGAAACCTTAAGACCAATTAAGAACTCACTCCGCAGCAGTGAAGTGAAGGTCCTTTGATCCTCCGATCCACTAAGCAAAAGGAGTAGTCCTGACCGATTTCCTAATCCCCGCCAAGGTAGTAGTTAATAAGTATTTTAGTTCTTGTCAAAACAAAGAAGTGTCCCGAATCTCAAAATCTACTTCACAGCAGTAGAATAAATAGCAAGACAAGCTCTCAAGAACAAATCTACACAGCAAAGTAGATATAAGCACATGGTGTTATTGCACCACACCATGCGATACCTCAAAACCAATGTACCCTCAAATTCTACTCGAACTTCCTTTAATTTGCTTCATATATTCTCTGTGATATACCATCAGGTTGAGAAACACGTAAATGATGCCGTGTCGAAAGGAGCTCAACTCATTGTTGGAGGAAAGAGACACCAACTCGGCCGTTCATTCTTTGAGCCGACTCTCTTGACTGAGGTACCTAGGGATGCATTAGTCTGTTCTGAGGAGACATTTGGACCTCTTGCTCCCGTCATCAGGTAAAGTGTCCATTTATTAAGAACATAAAAATTGGTTCAATATTTTCAACAATTCCATAGGGGTACAGAGAGTACTCTTTTTCATGACCCCCCTCCCCCCACATCCACCGCCCTTTATTATTGCTTCATCCTTCAGATCGGACGTCTGTTATGCACGTACAAGAACCCAGTTACACTTATCGCAAAGAGAGGTTGTTTGCCGCATGGTGTTACTGCAAACCTTACCAGATTGTATCTCCGCCATGTAAAGTTTCAAATCCTACTCATGTACATGGTGGTACTGCAAACCTTACTAGGTTGTATCTCCGCCATGCAAAGTTTCAAATCCGACTCACGTACATGGTGTTACTGCAAACCTTACTAGATTGTAGCTCCGGCATGCAAAGTTTCAAGTCCTACTCATATACATAGTGTTACTGCAAACCTTACTAGATTGTATCTCAACCATGTAAAGTCTAAATCCTACTCATGTACATGGTGTTACTGCAAACCTTACTAGATTGTATCTCAACCATGTAAAGTTTCAAATCCTACTCATGTACATGGTGTTACTGCAAACGTTACTAGATTGCATCTCCACCATGTAAAGTTTCAAATCCTACTCATGTACATGGTGTTACCTCCAAACCTTACAAGGTTGTTTCTCCACCATGCAAAGTTTCAAATCTTGTATAATTTGCTCACAGCTTTCTTGGGGGATTTGGGATTTATGCTGAGGCTTGTTTTCAAGTGTTGTCTTTTGTTGCTCCATGGGATTAGGTTCGAATGTGGCAAAAACTATTTTTGGTTCAATTTGAAAATGTTTTCCTCTTTTCTTTTAAAGGTTCACAACCGAGGAGGAGGCGTTGATCATGGCTAACTCATCCGATTATGGTCTAGCCAGCTACTTCTACTCTAACGACATCGGCCAGATATGGAGAGTTGCTGAGAAACTTGAGTTTGGTATCGTTGGTATAAATGAGGGTCTGGTGTCGTCGGAGGCTGGAGCATTTACCGGGATTAAGCAGTCAGGATTAGGAACAGAAGGATCCAAGTATGGGATTAATGAATATCTAGATATTAAATATGCCTGTTTTGGGGGAATTTGATTTTGATACAGTCAAAGTATATTCAACCAAAGATGGGGAATTTATTGCTTATCCGCTGGTCTGAAGAAGACTATTTTGACATGGTTCTTAGAGAGCTTCCAGAAAATTTTCTACTGACATTAATTAAGACATGTGAGGTGAGATTTAAACTATCATGATTGTGACCCCCAACAATTGTATAAAACTGTAATTTTTAATGTATTTTTTCATTTTTTACTTGTATGATAATTGTCTTAATGTATTTAATGAAATGTACATGTAATCAAAGAGCAGACAACCAATATTGACCAACACACTGAGTATTCAATGTAGATCCTGCAAATGGATTGGTCCAGCATATTTTTGAATACAGCTTTTGATCACAGCGCGTTCTGCTTCCAGTTGTTTGCATTAGGCACAAATATTCAATATTGGCGCATTTATTTAGTAACTGAAATATGACATAATATAATAATATTATAATGATGACTGTAATGCTAAATGAAATTGTGAATATGGTATACAAATATTGGGAGCATATGAGTGCATTGTCGCAGAACACATTCACAAGATGAAATTTGGACTCCTCCATTTCATGACGCAGAGCCTTGTGAAATGACCGAGTGATTATATTCTGCATCAATGCGCAAACAAAATGCATTCGATATTTATTGTATATCTCACACAATGAGTAGATCCTTGTCATTTAAGTTTCTCTTCACAACAAGCACAGACAAGACACAGAAACAAATCCACCCCGCACTCTGATAGTTCTAATACCCTCTTCTAAACGATGTGGACGACCCCATGAAGACACCAACCTTCTCCCCTCAGAAACAACCTTGCCTCATTTGGACAAAGGGCGGGTAACCAATAGTTTGGAATCCATGCTGCGATGCATCAAATAATTATTCATTTTGGATAAGCGTCTGTCTAATAGTAAAGGGAGGGTATACCTTTGGTAAAATTAATGACCATAAAAACTTACTTGGTAAAGAGCACTGGAGAGCTGTTAATATTCTAAAACATTGTTCAAAACAACCCCCTTTGAAAGAATGTAGTTTTAGAGAAAGAAGTAGTTTTTCACCCCCCAAAATGAATCTAACAAAAGCTTTCGGCAGGAAGCCTTTTTAGGCATTTGAAAAAACACAATAATATGCAGCAAGGGTGTTTTTTTTCTTTCATTATTTTCTTGCAACTTTGATGACCAATTAAGCCCAAATTTTCACAGGTTTGTTGTTTTATGCACATGTTTGGATACACCAAGTGAGGATACTGGTCTTTGACAATTACCAAACCTATATACTGCCTTTCAAGTTTGAAGTGTTGCAGCAGTAAATAAATGGCAAAATAATGGATATCACATGATTCATGTTCCACCAATCAAATGACAAGGATCTGTGTGCGTGATACATAACAAAAGAAGACTTCTATCATGTTGTATTTGTAGTTACAGAGCTATTAATGACTAATTGTTTGTTCATTTAGGCTCTAACTATCTCTGCTGACAACTTAAGTAAGGGACCTTGTCAAAATTAGACCAGGACAAACAGCGGATAAGTACTGTCCGGGACAAACAGCGGATAAGTACCGTCCTGGACAAGGTATTTACCTGCTGTTAATTCACCTTGTTTGAAATTGGGTGTCAGAGAAACCATGGGTTGAAGTTCACAGTACCTGGGGTCACATTTGTTCACAAACTGCAGAGATTTATTTCGCTATCTACTGGGAAAACAAGCAGGTGGTCTCTACATGCCTCACTATTAACATCTATACTTTACACATCTTACTAATACACAACAACCTTCAAACCTTTCTGATCACTCCAAAACCACAAGTTTGTTTATACTACATTGAACCAGGCAGTCAAACCGCAGAGTGCTCGGTGGGGTACTTTTGCATAGGGCTTGTCTTTAGTGTGCCTTTCAGTGAGTAAAACCATGTCTCTCATAGAAATACAGTCCAATAGAAATCCAACAAAATTTTGACATCAGAAAATTTTTATCCAACTACTTGTCCTGGATTAATTTTGGCAAGACCCCTAATGCCAAGTGTTGGCATTTCCAAAGAATTTTTATGTAAAGTTGAAGTGTAATTCTGAGGGAGAGGATTGCAGGTTATTAACGTTTTCACATTGGTTGACGTGTACACATGCAACATTTTTTCTGGATAGAAAACAACATCAGGGCATCCTCTTTTGGTTGTGGTCAGTTGACCGGCTGACAGTAACTTTGGCGTTGGACATTCCATTGTGTAGCCTGCACATGCATACACTTAATTTCCCCTGTACAAAAATGGACAAAGGGTACTGGAATTCATGCTCAAAATCTCTCTTTTTCTGGAGGTTATTGTGTAATCCCCGATTCTAAACCTTCATTCTTTTGTTGTACAAACGAGAACATCGAGAGATTGATAGGCTGCCACTGTTGTTTTTCATTGATTCTGCATACGGGAGGCAAGTCCAAGATTTCACCAAAGCATGGCCGATTATGGACCATTGCTTACAGCCAAGGTTTGGGCCTATTGATGGTGAGACATTCCATAATTTCCTAAAAGAGAACTTTTTTTTTCTTTATGTAGTCGGGGTTTCATTTTGACAACGATATTCTTCAAACAAAATTTACTTCAGAAGCCTATGAAGTATTGGTATACAATTCAGCCTAAGGAATTGGATTGTATGTTTTATTAACACACGGAAGACTCTTATATGCAAGGTTATTTATAGATTTAGACCAAGTTAGTGCTTTGACATCATGCTCACAAAAGAGCCACATAGCCTGGACTTCTTGCAGACACATTTTGTACAGAGCTCTGAAGAAAACAAATCTGTGTACAAGAAAATAACACGATCTGCTCTCTTTTTTTTACTTGACCTTCATTAGACTGGCTGCACAAGAGGACATTCTTTTATCACATTGTAGTTTTCAGATAAAAACATTTCGCAGGACATTCTGTTCTTGTAATAAGTGAATAAAAATTAAGATTTGTGATTTAAAAGTTCTGTAATTCACGATGAAGTTATTCTAATTAGATGCAAATGATGTGTCATCTGTTCAGTCTTGTCCTAGACGTCTTTATAGTCTTCTTGTGTCATCAGCGAGTTGAGTCGGGGGGCCTTGTCATAATTTCTGTGTCCCTTTTCGAAACCGTGGCTTTGCATTGAGCTCTGGCTTATGCGCCATCCTTAACGGTTTGAAGCCCCATACTGTAAGCACAGTTTTCAACTGACGGTCTCTAAGCCAAAGTCCAAAGCCGGAGCGTAAGCCCGCAAGCCCAAACCATGTTTTCGAAAAGGGCCATTTTGTTTCAAGAAAGCAAGTGTGCATGGAGAATGGCCACGCCGGAGAACGTGAAACAAGTGCAGTAGTCAGTTATCTTCAATTCAAAGCTCGGTTTTTCATTCAATTTTGACATTTTTATAAAGAACGACCACTGCTGGCGGTGAACACTTTGTCAATATTACCAGTTTTCTCTATTGTGATGTTTGGGCGCGCTTGTTTTGATTGCTGCGAATGGACAACATGGAGTCATATGGGTGGGCCATGGACGCCATTAAATGATGAAGGTAATCGCTGATGACGTTTGACGCTTTGGTTTGGAATTTCTTGGCTTCAGCATGCGACGTGGCGTCCAGTTTTCTTCCACGCGAGGAAAGGTTAGTCGAAGAATCAATTTTCAAATGAATTCTCCATAACAAACTTTACCAGACTTGAATATGGAACAAGTTTTTATGCTCATTTCTTTTTTGCAGTACCGGTACCACTCTGCCATAATCCAAAACGGAAACGTTTCCTGACATGAAAACCGGTTTCGTCTGTGTATTGCCAAACTTGTGATGTTAAATTGCACTTGTGACTATTTAGTAATAACACAAGACGCTGGCTGGTGAAACAACTCGACTAACTTAAGATACTGATTGTGTTTAGTTTAGTGTAAAAATTTGTTCCATGACAATTGCCCCAACCTGTTTTGAGTGTTGCAGTTGGGGTGTCCTAACTATTAGTTAGCTTTGTTAGAGGTAGCGCGATATTGACATTTCCTATTCTGGCCGCACACAAAAAATAGGTTTTTCAAATTATTGTTGCTTCGAACTAACATGCTGTCTGAGCTTCAAATCACTCCTGTAGGTCAATTAAACTCTCTTCTTTCACAATCTTTTTGAAAAAAGGCAAAACTTTACCTCACTTTTTCACACATCAAAAAAATTCAGAGATGGTCACCGAAGCGACGACCGCGAGCGCAGCCATTTTGGAACTTTTTTGAGAGATAAATTGGCTCTGACCGTTTTCAATTATACCGCCCTCTCTTGACTTCTAATCGAAAAATACTGCCATCTATTGATAGAGAGAGGATTGGAAAGTCTACGGTGCTTTTTTTCCCGTCTCAATCGGTGAATAAATAAGGTTTTTACGTATTTTTTTACCGTTTTTGGCCAAATTTTGACTAAATTTCATATTTTAAAGGAATTTATACATTCAGCGACGGCGGGGTATGCTGTCAAACCTATATCAGTAAAATCCTTGTCCATTTTTGAGTAAGAAAAGTTGGGTTTTGTTCCTGCGCGAGGTCGCGCATTTTTTTTATGGAGGTTTTAATTCAATCACGGTACTCGGTAAAATCTCATTTTTTAACCTTTGAGTGCACGTTAGAGATAGGGCTGAAATGCCTTAGCAGTCCGGGGGGTCTTAATTTAACAATCTCTTCACCTCAGTTGGCGACCAGAAGAGTACCTCGTGTATGGTGTCTTTAGAAAGGCATAACTCATTAACGAAAGCACCTATGACAGTGGCGTTTGCACCATTGGATTTCTCCTGAAGAGACCTTTAATTTGATGAATAATTTTAATATATTTGAAAAAAGGAAATTTTTACTATAATAAAGCTATATTAGTTTGGATCGCCCATAAAGCTCCTACAGGATGGCCTCCATGAAAGCGATAACCATGATCGATCGCGCATGCTGCTGTGTGATTCCCACTGAAGACATGCACTTTTGCTGGAGAGTTAGCTGCGATCAGCGTAAATGGAAGGGTTATCAAGATTGTTCATGTCAAACCTTGGCCTACTAATCTATAAGCATACAGGCCGCTTAACAAACTGCTTTTATTTTCCTATGGCCCTTGCTGATTATCGTGGCCTCTGAGGTAATTTTTTAGTTTTGTGGCAAAACTCCCCACTCCCCAATAACTACCCACCCAGCCCATGCCACCTTCAGACGTCTACTAACTCACTGCAGGTAATAAACTTTGCAAATGTGACAGTCAATTGGGGATGGGAAGACTGGTTCCGATGGTATCCTGTTATTACTGTGATACGATGATTCTATCTAGTTGATGTGCCCTAACTATAACACTCAAGTTGGGACCAGTCCCAACGAGGCCTGTAGTTCGGGCAATCGTTAAGTTGGGGCGGAATATATTGCAATGAGGATGTTTTGGCTGGGGTTTGATTGGGGTTGGTCGGTTGAGGTGGAAACTGGAGTTCAGGTTTAAATGTCATGGACTTTGATAGAAGCAGAGCGATGTCTTTCTTAAATTAATGTTATATTTTGTAACTTTTTCGCTAAACTCTTTAGCCAAATCCATTTTAAGCACAAACAACTTTTTTTTTCTCTTTTTTTTTTTTTTGGGGGGGGGGGGGGTTGGGTGGGAGTACTGTCTGAAGATTGCCGTAGAAATTTTACTGCAAGTTGATTAACAGGTCACACACAAGTTTGAATTGGAGCTTTGCACTGGGCTGTGTAGACCTAAACATAGATTGCTTAATATTTTCAATGATATCTACTAAACTATACCTCCCGACAGGCCTTGCGCTGAAGCTTTTTGTAAAGTAGCCCACCGGGCTAGTAAACGGTGTCTTTTACTTGTAAAGTTTTAGTAGCCCTAATTTTATGCATGTAATTGTCATCACTGTATCTTTCTGATTGATGGTTACATTCACACACTCAAAGATCATTTTGTCCCCTCAGGACTATAGGCAGTTAGGCAGTTACTTCGTTTTGCATATTTTGGAGCTCCTGGTAAATTGATTGATCCTAGAGTGTGTTGACCAAGGGTGGTCTCCAAAGTAATTGTTTGGCAAAAAGAAACAACCATTTTATAAGTAAAACAATTATTTGCGGATCTCGATGCGGATCTCAAATGTATACGTATTTTTCAGTTATTGACCTTTTGACTGCGGAAATAAAAATGCAACTAACAGCCTTATAGCACTGAGCTGACGAGTTAACACTTTTTAATAATGGTTATATTCACATCTGCAAAGAAAGAAACAAACAAGTAGGTTGAACAGTTTTAGTAGCCCACAGGACAAGTTGAGAAGGGGTGTTTTCTATAGCTTTGTCATCTAGGTAGTGCGATATTGACATTGCCTATTCTGGCGGCACACAAACAAGTTGTTCAAATTAGTGTTGCTTCGACCTATCATAATGTCTAAGCTTCAAATCACTCTTGTAAGCCAATAAAACTCTCTTCTTTCATAATCCTTTTGAAAAAAAAGGCATTTACTTCACTTTTTCACACACCTAAAAGATTCAGAGCATGGTCACCGACACGAACGTAGCCATTTTCAACTTTTTGGGTAGACTAAATGGAGTCAGCATTTTTAAATAAAACCGCCCTCTCTTGACTTCTAATAAAAAGTACCATCATCTATTGATAGAGACAGGTTTTGAAAGCTTACAGTGTTTTTTGTCCCATCTCAATCGGTGAGGAAATCAGGTTTTTATGTATTTTTTTTACCATTTTGGCCCAAAATTTGACTCCCCTATAAATTGCAGATTGCGCATAGAATTTCGTTGAGGTTTTAATTAAATGTAGTACTTAGTACAATCTCATTTGGAACCTTTGGTGTGCAGGTTATAGGGATAGGGCTGATGAGCTTTAGGAGTTTGGGTGGTCTTAATTTAACAATCTGTTTCAGTTGGCAACCAGAAGAGTGCTAGGTGTATGGTGTCTTCTGGAGGGCATAACTCAAAATTAGAAGCAGCTATAACAGTGGCGTTTGCACCATTGAATTTCTCCTAATGAGACCTTTAATTTGATGAATAGTGAGGGTATAATAAAAAAATATATATACATATATATTTTTAATTGAACTGACCTCCGTGTACATGATTAAAATAATATTTTAAAGAGACTTTTTAGTTTTTGTAAACACATTCCTGTTTTAACCCTGAAGGGTGTGGCAGCCTCCCACTTTACGCCGACACTGGACGATACCAATATAAATACCGTCCAAGATATATTTTTAAAACAATTCCCAACAATGTTTACATGAAATGACTTCTGTACATGCCTAGCTAATGTCTAAGATTATTTGAGCCCATTTTTCTTTGTTTAATTAATTACAGACGGCTCCATTTACCGGAGGGTTAGATCTTGGTTGGTCTGTAATGGACATGGGATATTTCCAGCTAAGAACATCAGTGCAAGCTGCCCCTCAAAAAAAAAAAGATCTTTGAGACATACCCGTTTTTAGATATGTGGAATGGTCCAGTGTAGGATATTATAATCAGTAATAATGTTTTTTTAACATGGATGTGACAAAAACAATTTTGTTTTCAAATGAAAGCTTATAGTCTAAAGGTTCAAGGTTTTTAGGTCACTAATAGTTATGATTTTGATACATTTTGGATGGCAAAAACTAGGATTAAACAATAATCCCATTTTCAACCAGACAAAATTAATAGTGACCTGAAAGTGTTAAAGAATTATGCATAAAATATAGGAAAGCATCTACAATCCAGGTCATAACTTGTTGGCCCCTTCCCCCTGGAGTGGTTATGCATGATTATAATTATACTCATTATTATGATTTATTCAGCCAAGCTTTCAACTAACACACATTACAACAAAGTTATAATTGTTACTGTTCCGTTACTAATGATGTGATGGAACAGTAAAAACAGGCAAGAAAAACTGTTAGAATCAGATAACTAGACAATATTCATTGTAAAATAGTCGGAATTAACAAAAGTGAACCAAACCACTGTGACTAGAAAGCCGACTCAAACTTGGAAAAGAATCCTAAACAAATCAATATAAAATGATAGCAACATTGAGTGGGGGACTAGGGAGGGTAGTTTATTGTCAGGTGGCCCAAGTATTTTTCGCAGGGATTGTAGGTCTTAAAAAATGATTGAACTTTTTGTTCTTCTTCAAATATTTCTTAATACTTAAATACACTTCAGTAACTTGTAATATTTAGGTTAAGTAGAATGTCTTTCTGTGTCCTGAAAGTGCCATACTTTTTTTCAAATTTTTCACTAATTGCATGATGAATGCAATGAAAATGTTTGTTTAATGCATTAAGTTTTAGCAAACCTTTAGCCCTGGCTTGGCACTGCATGGAAAGTTTGTTCTAGTACAACTTAAAGGGGGAAATAAAGTCAGTAAACCAAATATGTTGCCCTAGTAACTGAAGTAGTTTTACGGACAATTTATTATTGATGCCACAAACTGTCACTTTAAAACTTCCTAGTAAAAACTAGCAATTGAGTAAAAAAAAAATGACTTGTAAAGTTGAACACTTTTTTAAAACACCACAATCCTTCAAATATTTTGGCCTGTTTTCCATTGTCTTTTGTATAGTGGACACTTTGATACTTGATGCTTTGAAGTTGATGAACTGTTTTTGACTGTTTTATAGCCTAGATAAATGAGCTATAAACTATTAAAAGGTTTCTGTTGGTTTGTGATACCAAAAAAAGAGAGCGAAACAACAGTTCTGTTTTTACAAAGTGGTACATTCCTAATGTATGTATTACAGCATTACCTGTTCCATAGCAACTTGTAAATCTTTATAAGGAGCTATCAAAAAGGTCTCACCATTCAAAAATTGGAAAAACCTGTCTGGAAATAAATGACAATAAGTGCTTTGAGACACCTCTAGAAAAAGCGCTATGTACAGAACAGTTATTATTATTATAAAATAATAATAATAATAATAGTTGCTTCTTATTATAGCACTCATATCTGTCACTCAGTGACGCTCAAGGCGCTTTAACATTTAGTATTTTCCTGCAAGGTATGTGGGGCTACGTTTGAAGTATGAGACCTACTCCTTTCATAGCACCATCTAATGGTTTACAAGGTGCTGTGGCGCAATATGCAGCCAATCAAACCATGAAGAACCAAGTACATTTATTGCTGGTGTCATCATGCTGCAATCTAAATGTAAAACAACAACAGTTAGACAATAGAAATGCACAGGTATGTACGCTCGGCGGGCAAGATGGGCCAGTGAGTAATCTTCTTTTGACCTCTATCATGTCATTCACATAAGCACTACAGGGTTTTCCCCATGCAAAAGCTAGCATATTGGGCCGATACGCGTGAATTGCGGCAGATGCGCAAAACAATTTTTAAAAATAAATCGAGAGAAAACCATAAAGAATGCTCCAGATTGCAGAGTAGGGCTTTTAAAACCAAGATAAACATCATGGTGTAGAAAACATTCCGAAGATGTTGTTTCAATTTAGCATGCTTCGGCAAAACAATTGCAAAATTTGCGTCCAGAATGCCCCACAGTTGTGAAAAAACCTGGGGAGAACCCTGCTCTATACCGTCAATGCTGCGGCTGCTGGGTACACAGTAAAGAGAGTAGCAGTAATGAGTGTCCAAAAACAATTATTTGCAGCTCTGAAACATAGATGGTGTAGAATTATTGCATGCTTCTAAACATGGTGTACCCAAACCAGGATGACCAGATTGATGTCAATGGAAAAAAGAGGCTTTCAATTTAGGTTACTGACAAACTATTTTAATCAAAGGAAACATTATTCGTGCATGTTCACCATAAGGCATCAGGACAATGTTTTGAATGTACTGTTGATCAATACATTTCCTCTAAAATCAATCTTGTGCATTTTCAAGTTTTTATTATATGCTTTGTGCTCAAACTGCAAGGAACATTGTTTGGTCTGAAATCAATGTTGTACTTTCACATTTTACTTTATCCTCAAGGCTACCCAGAAACACTGGAAAGACAGTTGCGGGGAGGAATGTGGAAAACCCCAGCGCCATTCCGCTTGCTGGATGCTTACTGCTGAGACATCTGTGTCTGATTCAACATGCTGACCTTATTAATTCTGCAGTCATCAAGACAGTCATACAAAACAAAGTGAGTTCTGTTCCAATTCTTGAAGTGTTTTCCCTACGTACAAAAGTATAGATTCTTAGAATTTTGAATTCTGTGTGGAAACTATGCCACAACACAGATCCTTGTATTTTGCTTGGTGGAACACTTTTCACATGCCCTTTACTTTGTCCTGTAAACTGCCGCGATGCTCAAATCTAATATTGGAGTCCAGTTATTTATTGGACGCTTTGCAGTGGCGTTCCCAAAACAATTGTTCCCCGTCCATTTTGTATCGAGGCCAGGTCTTTTGATGGCTGACAAGGTTGGTGTCTACATGGAGTCGTCCACATTGTTTAGAAGTATGAGTTTTGTTTTTTCAATTTTCTCCCCACCCCGCTTTATGAGAAGGGTATTTTGGGGGAGCTCATCACAAGTACCTCCTAATTTTGTGTGTGTGTGCTGAAATTAGACCTTTATTACATATTCTGTCCCAACCTCAGAGAGTGCCCCTTGAGGTCAAAGGATGACCTATCAATGGCTGAGAGTTGTGTGTGGGGCAGACACACATGCATGTTTCCATTGTTTCACCTTGGCAATGGTGACCTTCGCAAAGGGCATAATGAATAATTGAGACGTTGATCAATAAATTGATTGATTTTTTTTATCACAGGTTTTAATTGCTTAAACTTATTTTTATTGGTCTTCATCAGATGCTCTTTTCCTGGACCGTTATTGCTAATGTGTAGTTGCCTCTTTAATGGACCATCAACGAAAAGATCATTTTACAATGACGCCGCTTAATACATAAAATGATATGTAGTTTACCGATTGGGGGAGTCCTTTCTTTTGCAATATCATAGCTGTGAGAGTGGCCAACCAGTGGTTGGAAAAGGTGTTGCTGTGACTTTCATTTAAAAAAATATAACAATTTATGCAACAAATGCTATCAAAGTATCAACTGTGCTTTCTAAGCAAAAAGGACACCGGCCTGTTTTTAGGTGGTTCTAACACACCAGTATGTGGCCTTTAGTTTTAATTGTGGTTATTAGTTTGGTATAATCAGTTATAGCGCCATAGGAAATCACCGATGCTGGGGTAGTCTGTTTTTCACAACAACCAGTGTCTTGAATCAAGACTACTTGTGTCTTGAATCAAGACTACTTGTGTAGAGGAGGCCAAGTCTTGGGCTTTGGGCAAGAAGAGGGCATGGTCCACAAAGAGTGATTCCATTATGCTGGAAGACCACAATTTGTGGAAGTATGCAAGATGCTGGAGTAAATCTGTCAAAATTGTGCTACGATTGTACTTGGTGTATTAATGGTTGTAACTTTGTACCTTGTTTGATTGGATATTAAGAAACCATAAATGAAGTGGAACGGCTTCTTTCATTTAGGAAAGACAAACAAATCTCAGTATATCGAGACTTGTCTCGGCCAGAATTTTACCCCAAATATTTTGCACATATGTTACTTGCATGTACTGTGTGACACAAAGTAATGAGGGACCAACTTGGGTTAGTATAAGACCTTGAATTCCAGTGAATACCTTGAGCAAGCTACTTGACCATAATTTCTTCTCTTCACCCAGGAGTAAATGGGTTTGATTCTCGTGATTGATGTAGCTTGATACGTGCATCACGTATCATATAAATGGTTATCATTATTATAAAACAGGTGTTGAGCAAAAGCGCGACTACAGATTCTGATATGGAAGATTTGAAAAAGAAAAACAGAAAATATACACGTTGGACAGAGACCAAGCTTAAGAGAAAATGTTTAGTTTTATTTTATTCTTGAGGCTAGTCCCAACAGCCCTCAGAAAAATTAACTTTTACAATACTCGAAAAGAAAACTTCAAATGCACAAAGCAAAGTTATGTTTATTTCTATTGATTTATTTTTTGTCTCAGATACTTGATCATCTAAAGTGGTCCGGATGGGGTTTGAAATGGATCACTGCTAAACAAGTTTATTGATGAAGTAATAATAATTTCAACCCAATGTAGATGTAAACTTCAATTAATATTTGTCCATGCTCAATAAAAACCTATTTAATACAAAATAGAAGATAACTTTGACACTTAATATATTAGGTCAATATTTACAACACACTTAACACGCACATGTACGTGTGCATGAAATAACAACGCTGTGAATGGCCATCAGAGTTGTGAGCAACTAGTGACAAACCCCATTATATGTTTTCACCCTTTTCAAAGTTTTTCACCATAACCATCTTTATACCATGCATGTTTTGTGTAAATCTGTGAAGGTTAATACTTCCAGTTGTACCAATGTTATGCACATCATTTAAACTGGTTTGGTAATGGGAAATATTATTAAGAACGATTTAATACATTATGCATAATGTTTGACTATTTCACGAGCAACACTTAGTGAAAGGTTTAGATTAATAGTCCAGCAGGAAGATATTCCTGTAAACTTTGTTGTTAATCATTTCAATATCTTGGTAACTGCACATGTTTCAAAGGCTTTCTTCTCCTCATTTTGAAGGGAATGTATACATTTGGTTTTATGAACCGTTCAATTGTTTTAATCCTATACAAATGTAGATACATACAATAAAACTAACATGTGAACATTTCATTTCAAGAGCTGGTCGTGTTTTTGAGATGTTGCTGAAAATCCGGATATGTCCACGTAGGAAAATAATCCCTAATAGGAATACACAATCTGAAAAATGTTTCTGACATCAATGCTCTTCAGATTCAAATTTTGGGAGATAAAAACTGATAACTTTTTCACACAACCACATCACTTTGAATTGAAATTTTTTTCAAAAAGCTTTATACTATCGAAAGCTGCTCTATAACTTTAAGAGTGATTACCATACAGCAAACTTGTATGCAAAGTTTGGTATAGGGGCCTATATCCGGATCAAAAAGAGTTCCATTGTACGTGTACACTAAAAATTCAAGCTTAGATTGTTCTTTCCATCTATGTATGTAGCTCAAACATGCATTGTTGTGACGAATGAGCCATTTTTTGCAGACCCACTCATATTAACAAAGTTTTCATCTTTGCTGCGCCTTGAGCATCTTTTTAAGATGGAAAGACTCATTAGAAATACTCATTCTTAGTATTGTTATTATTATCAAACAGAGTGAACATGATTATTTTCCATCTTTAAGAGAACAATTATGTATCAATATTTACAGATTCCATATCACACAAAGGAAAAGACTGATTAATGTACGTAAATATTCATCTCATTTACATAATGCGTACTAGATCGAGACGAATGAATAAATATTTGGCTATTAAAATAGCCGATGTCACATTGTTTACAAAAGAGTGCCCTTTTGCATTCCAGTGCATCTCCTGGCAGGTAAGATGCTTCACTGTTCATATAAGATATATGACATGTATATTGATAATTGAATTGTATTGGTCTTATTTATTCAGGGACTCCGTCAGTGATTCCGTTGTTCTCCCTGATGGGACCACCGGAACATAGGCCTACAATAAAAACTATACAAGAGAAACTGTACATGTCCATGGTTAAAATTAAACATTGCAATATTTAGTTACAGGGAAAAATTACACTGAATATAGTATAAATTATCATAAATAAGCAGAACACATTTTGAGGTTTTCCCCTCTTCTCAATACCAAAATTTGATAACAATTGTTACCTCCCAGTCTTTATAAAATGTAAGATGTAAAGCTTTCTTCCATGGTGAACTTTGTACAATTTGTGTCTGCAGGAAGTCCAGGCTCTATGGCAATTTTGTCAATCATATCAGTTCTTAATCAATACAAAAAGTAAACAATATTGCAATATTTCATCAGATAATGAAATGAAATTATATAAATTTAAACATCATTTGCCCCTCTGTTCATGGTTTGACAAACAAACCAAAGCAACTGGTAATTGCCCGACGTGAAGAGAAAAAACACAGTGGACAGGATAGAATGTACACTACATGAGGGCCTTGTCAAAATGGGCAGTACGAAAGGAACACTTGGGTAGCTCAATGTTGAGTTCTTTTGGGATTGCGTGGAGTTGTTTGACTGCAATCTTGTCTCATGTGACTTGGACCTATAGACCCTCTTGCACTGACGTCATACGCAACTATTCTCTGCTCATGGGATTTTGACTCAAAATGGTGCAACAAATTTCATAACGTCTTCATCAATTGAGTCAATAAAGGTACACTCACTGATATACCTTGTACTGTGCTGCTATGTACTGGCATTAACACTTGATTCAGCTTAGTAAACTTTAATTCTCTGAATGATTACAGACAAAGATTGTGTAAATTAAAAAACAAAACAAACTGCAATGGTGTTTCTGTTTGAGCTTATGAGATGACCTGTAGTAAACTATGAAGAATAAACTTCCTGTATTAAACCAGAAGAATGGCACAATTACTGATACCTATTACTGAAATACATTGCGCAGTGATGTACTGACGTTAGCATTGATTCGGATTAGTCAACTTCTTGGAATGGTTAACATTTAGACACAAATTGAAAACCCAAAGCAAACTTTGATTCCAATTCTGTAAAGACCTATTGATGTAAAGGTTGACCTTCAGTCAACTTTTAATGTCTGACATTTCTGCATTAAGCCAGAAGTAATCCACATAGAAGCTTTTGATCCAAATTAGTGCACAACAGACTCATCCCCTCCTGTCCAGCTTATCATTGCAATGCACTTTTAAAATATGTAGTTTGATCATTCTCATCATCTTATTGATAAGCAATTGATCACTTCATTAAAGACACTGCACATAACTATCCCTGGAGGACTTTCACTTTCGTCTAAATACTGTATCTGTGTACAGCATAGAGGAAGAGTTGAAGGAAGGCTAAGTACTGAACTGGTATTTATAAAGAAAAGCAAATAGTTTCAATCTGAAAGCTCACTGACTGTACAATTCATATCAGCACCAATCCTCCAGAGTACCGTCTGAAGTAGTGTCATATTCAAGTAGTGTCATATTCAAGTTATATTCAAGTTACATTTCAAGACCCTTTATGAAACGACCTTTGCTTATTTTGATTTCTGCAATCGATATAACTCCATTATGAATGTGCATACAAATCTTTACAAACTACACACCATTCTAGGTTGTTGTAACTGAAATGGACCACCTAAATAAAAGGATGAAAGTTCCATAGTCTGGTTGTATGGTGTGTTCATTTGAAACTAGAGGATTGGATAAAGTCTACTCTTCCTTAATCCAATGATGTAATTGCCATTTAAGCATTATTGTATTAAAGATCCTTGGTTCGAATTTTGGTTGATTTGACCTGAAAATATAGGTTTACATTGTAACTATTTTTAAGATTCAATACATTATAATCTTTCCTTTAAGGCATTGTATGAACAAATCTGTGAATGATAAGTGGTAGTTAGTTATGTCGGGATCCCCACATTAAATTATGTTACCATATGGAAGCGTTGTCTCTTCCGCTCAATCTGACTTGCGTTTTGTACACGCAAAAGTCAGATTTCTAAATAAGTGCGTTCCTTTCCAACATTGGGGTGCCCGGGAGTCACTTGGGAAACCTTTGAACAATTATTATACCAACGAATAATATAGCACTTTATCTCTACTTTTGTCGGAAAAAATATAGTAATGATACACAATGTTGTCTCTTTTTGCATTGGAGAAGACCAAAAAGCGAGTTTCAATTGCACTTCGGCCGCTCTCGCAAGCCCTCACTCGTTTCGTTGTGGTCAGGCGGCTTTGGGGTGAGCAGCTAATGAATATACTGATCATCAGCTTTCTTCTGGTATAAAACTTGTTTTGATTGGTTGTATATTGTTGTCGGAATACTTAACCGTTTGACCAATAACCTCCAGCGTCTGAATTGGCTTTTTGACCTAGAAGTTCCGGATGCACGCGCACGTAAACAGATACTATGACGTCATCATAGCTAAATCGGCGTCTTTTATCATAAAATGCTACACTTTAACAATATTTATATATCTTTTTAAATTTTTATTAAAATATAGCATTATTTTGTTTGATACCGCTGAAGTTTTGTGGGTTTTTTTAAGAGAACTTTTAAAATTAGAGCTTTTTTACTGTTTTAATTTACTGGATCATACCATTAAAGTCGCAGGGTAGAAAGATGCATTTTTCAACCGCGCCAAATTTCTTTTACGTACAAGCATTATTCTCCAACATATTTATCATTTGAATATTTATTGTGTGGTTTTACACTTACAATGGTAAGTCAATAAATACTATGTTCTGCACTACAAAAACAATGTTTGTCCCTATTGATGTACTGTGCCTCTCCCCCCTCATTGTGTCATAGTTGATTTACCCATTCACATAATGGAACTACCTGCATGAAGTCAGTGACCCGTGACCCCTGCACACAACACTGTGTGGAGTTAGGTTGTGCATGGTTTGTGGTCAACTTCTTTTATGAGACAAATCCACGAAAACATTTCCATATGTGTATTTGTGCATTGGACGTGGCATATTTGTTTTTTGTAGGTTTTTCGTTTTGAAACAGCATCATCTAACCACATTTGTTCAGAGAGAAAAATTAAATAAAAAATAATAATAATTCTTTTGGCGAAATCGAAGTTAATTATTTTGTGAGTTTTTACTGAAATTGTTACATCAATTATTTAGTTTTGTTAACCATTGTACTTGATTGTGCTAACATGTAAATGATTACTTGACTTATTTTGATCTGTGAGGTGTAAGTACAGTGTTTAGCTTGTTTAAACATGAAAGCCAACAGTAAACTATAAAGTCACCAAGGCTTTAAATCAAACTAAAGATTCACATCGACCAGAGGGAGCATTACACTCAGCGACAGGGTTCATATTTGAGCAGTTTTTTCAAGTCCAGTTTCTGGAAGAAACAGCCACAGACTTCAAGGGATAATACATCGTTAGTTTGGGAAGTAAATTCATTTCCATCCAACTGTTTCCAATAAACATGATGAGTTTCTCAAATAAGAGAAGTACACAGTTGTACCGAGAAATCACAGACTCAATGACATGACATATTCACATCTGTGAATAATTCGGAATGAGTTGCATTTGCTATGAACGAATGAGGAGTCTACAATGACATTCAAAGCTTTGTATAAAATGTTGAAAATCGACTTTGCCATCTTTATTCTGGATTGTACTTTGATGGAGAAGTCAAGTCCAATATAGGCGACTTTAAACCGATGGTTGCATTAATGTACTTCTTATCTTCATCTGTCAAACTATTCATTAAGAGCTTCTTGAGGTGTTTGGTCATTTGCTTCAAATGAGGCGCCCACAATGATGCACAGCCAATCAATGGATAATTATTTGTGAGATTTAGATGAGTGAGAGTGGGCATGTCACTCACTGATTCAGCAATGGGCTTCATATCACCATCTGTCAGATCGCACCCTGCCAAATTCAGTTCCTTAAGGTGGTTCATTTTCTTCAAATGCACCCTTGCAGAAATCACTGTACAAAATCCTATTTTTTGTCTGTTTCAAACAGGTTTTTATCCTGTTTTTGTCTTCAAAAACAGGATAAAAATATGTTTTTATCCTGTTTGCATGGAAATACTACAAGTTTAGACCCTGTTTTCACCCTGTTTTTCATACAGAAACCTGTTTTATTCCTGTTTTTTTCCCAAGTCACTGTGTTTTCTTACTGTTTTGGGGGGACTTAGAATTTTTCTGAAGCCTGCTATGCTGTTTTCTGACTGTTTTTTGGGACTTAGAATTTTTCTGAAGCCTGCTGTGCTGTTTTCTGACTGTTTTTTGGGACTTAGAATTTTTCTGAAGCTGGCTGTGCTGTTTTCTGACTGTTTTTTGGGACTTAGAATTTTTCTGAAGCCTGCTGTGCTGTTTTCTGACTGTTCTTTGGGACTTAGAATTTTTCTGAAGCCTGCGGTCCTGTTTTCAGGCTGATTTTGCAATTTTCCTCCGAATCCTGCTGTCTTGTTTTCTGAAATTTGTACCAAATAGAATTAAATCCTACATGCATGACTAACCCTCATACAAAAATTAGCTGAAAATGTTCAATGAGTTTGCATTAACTTTTTAACGAAAATAATAGATGTGAAGTGTGAGTATCTCATTAACACACAATAAGTCCCATTTTGGTTTACGTATGTTCTGATTTTAACTTAATGAAAACCTGAGATGAAACCACAGATTGTATTTTTTGCACAAAGTCTCAAAACTGTCTGTTTTATTATACGACAAGGTTCATTGTATAATAATTATGTATATACTGTAATGATGCTGGACTGGTTATAAGGAATCTGTGAAACAATTATATTCTGGACTACTGTATTTATTTATGCTGAAGGCCGCCACCTGTTGTGTTTTATGGGTATGCTACATGTACATAAACAATCCTCAGAAAAATTACAAACATTTATCAAATGTTAAAAAAATGACAGGTAAATGTTTCATATTTAGACCGTATCAAAAATGATGTTACCATTCAACTGTCTGACCTACAACAAAGCGTCTGTGGGTGTGTGTGTGCCATAAAAATCAAACCAGGAATGCTGCGTGCTTCATTGTTACTTGCTTCACGTGCATACGATCTGTCCTACAATATTGCTGCTTTCATAGCAACAAAGGGGTTATTCGATACAGTCTATAACAGTTCAAACTTCTAAAAACTTATTTGCATACATGCTTGACAAATACATGTGAGGTCACATAAAAGCATACAAAAAATCAGAGTTACAAAAACTTGTTAATAAAGAACTGAAGTTCTCCTACATGTATTTTTAGCCAAAGTTTAGGTTTTACAAGAAAGTTAAACAATTTAGACAGACAGCTTATAAAATTAAGATTATAAATGATGAGCACTCATTTACAATTGTAGAAACATCCTCAAATTTTAAATAAAAGGTGTACGGTAGTAGTGTCAAAAATTTGTAACATAATAAGTGAGCTTTAAAGAAATGCCTAGTACATACCCTTAGTCTTTCTCGTAAGTGTTTGGAAAAACAGCAATGAAGTTATTTTGTGTTAGCCCAACATCTAACCAGACACATTTCTGAAGGATATCTTTGAGTTCTACCACCACCAACTTTCTGTAATTTTTTACAACAGGCACAATACATTTGGTTACAGTATTGCTAAGGGTATTACCTGTCAACTGCAGTGTTTCATCTCGCTTCAACCCTTCAACAATGGCGGCATATTTAGGCAATTTGCATTTACATTTACCTGAACAGGAAGTTTGGTTTACACATTGCTGGAAAAACTTTACATATATACACACCATACCAAACATTTGTTTGTCATTCGCCTGGAACATTATGGTGAAACTATTTCTTTTTGTTACTATTTTATAACTTTTACTATGATATACAACTCCTCTGATAGAAACTCTTTTGAAATACTTTGTATTTTTAATTTGACCATATTTTTGAAATAAAACTGCAAAATAATCACCAGAGTCATATGTTGCCATAAATGAACCAACTAGATAAGTCCCTTCGGAAAGCTCTTCCCTTAGTTTTATGTTTCTGCCATGTGAGACCATCGCGTTATAAAATTCAAACTCTTGTGACCCTTTTTTTAAATTTAGAGCTAAAAGTGGTATTTGCTGATTGATTGCGACAGCTGACAAAACCTGCGTTTGTACACCTCTTGTGCCATGAAACAATTTAGAAATATCCCCATTAAAATCCTCATATGGAAAGCAAGAGTTACACCAAAGTGGCCCGAGATCATGTACCTTATCGGTATAATGTAATAAACTATGTACATTAGAGGTACGATACCTTGCACCATACAATTGACCAATCTTCAAACAGTAGAGCTTTAGAAGTGTATTTGCAGTTTTCAAGTCGATCACACTTATACTGTCTGACAGAAGTAGAGATAAAGCTTGCACAAGTAAAAGCAAATGTTCAAAATATTCTGATGGTAAAATTCCCCAGAGACAGGGAATTGAATAATAAAGTAGAAATGACCGATATTCGGAAGCCTTCCAGAATCTGATGTGTGAGGAAATGGGCCTTGGGGGTCTTGAAATACAGTTAGGAGGTTTAATATTCATAAGTCTGATATCAACATCTTTCAACTTTTTGTATATACTGAATGGTTTGCCTTTAAACGAACTGTCAAACCAAAGTTTTGTGCACATTTTTACAACACCAAGCATAACACCATGCATATAGTCTAATGCTACACTACGGATTATATCAAACTTCTTAACAAAAATAAAACAACTGTACCCTTTGACACCATACAATGTTTTTTTTGTTCCTGTTCTCAGCATGTGATTATGCATCTCTTGCAAAAATTCTGTCGTATTCTTATGTGTCCTTGGAGGTCCATGACCTGTATCAGAATTCAAATCAAATGGGTAGGTTTGTGTGTGGCCCCGTGCACTGGTTTGGACTGTCTCCCCCACAGTCAAACAAAACGGGCATCCTGAATAGCCATTGAATTGAGTGAAGTTCTGAAAGAGGCAGCGTGCTGGAGAATCAAACACGGAGCTCAACACAATTGCCTTTACAATCTTCTGACATCCATCTGGTAGGGTCACTTCAACTCCTTAAAGAAAATGTATCAAAAATACAATCCATTCAAATAAGCTTTACTCTATTTAAGCACCCATGCAAATGTTTATGTTCAAGAGGGTAAAGTTTTAAAACTGTTAGCTACTTTTTGTTGGTGTAAAAATAGGAAAAGATCCCATTTCCTTTTTTATCTGTTGACATTTTTCTTTCAATAACTATTACAAGTCATTACAAGTCATGAGTGCTCTCAAGTTTCTCAGTGTTAAGTACAAAAAGTGTTCAGTAGAGCTTCTCAGCATCAAATAAACTGGTTCATGAAAAGCACTGTAGGTACTGTAATATAAAGTTTTCTGAACCTTTATCACTTGATCTTATGGAGCAAGTATTGTTTTTTCTTGGACATCCTAATGCATACATGTTCATACATGTGTACATGTAGTATTATTCAATTGTATATTGTGAACAGGTCTGCTTCAAACAAAAATTTCAGTAAATTAAAGGACAATACAAAGTTGCAAACATTGGTTTTAGTTTTCACTGCTCTTTCCAGTATATGTGGTGTGTTTTATGAGCCACAGGGCCATGTTCAATAAGTTTACAAGACAAAAAGTCTTACCTTTTGTGTAAAGCTGATTAAAAGACTTGGCAAATGGCATCATAAATGTCTCAAAATCAGGCTTGTCAGCACCAAACCACATGCCCATAAGTATTCGGTAGGATCTTGAATACCTGCACACATATAAAGGAGAAAAGTGATTTAGATAAGTGTTAATATAATCAGCAGAAAGCATATACATGTAGACTCTGGCACTGCCTCATCAATATAAATGAGCTTGCACAAAATATAAATACGGAAAAATTGACTTTAATAATTTTGTCCATTGGATCAACAAAAATGTCCAACAAAAGCATTTAGATTTACCGAAGTTTTGGATGAAGCTCATTAATCACCAAGAATACTGGCCACACAGAGAACTTGCTGCTATTGAAGATTGAAACACCATCGATATTTAGTTGGATAGAAATGTGCACCTCATCTGTACTGCCCCAACTGTTGGGCTGACTCTTGAAAAATCCATCAGATGTGAAGTGTTCCTGATACCACCTGCCATCATAAACATCTTCAATGTTTGATGCTTTCTTCTTGGATCGTGTGAAACGATACTTCAGGAGCTCTGCAAAACCTGCAGCTGTTGGTGATTTGATTGAAATTATTTATTTATTGCCAAGAATACTTTTACGCATAAAGATGGCTTTCCCTTTCAACGTATAAGAGGTAACAAACATTTGCAAAAATCCATAATAAACCTCAAGACATACATGTAGGAGGGATACAATACACTCTAATACAAATTTGGCAATTTCGGTAGATATGTTGCCCAACGCTGGTCAAATTATCAACAGGTTAAAAGTCGGTTTACAATTTCCCAATGTTCTTTATGTCTTTTCCCTGAAAATATATAAACAGTTGTGGTAAATACTGATGAATTCTGGGAGAAACAACCTTACCCAACCAAATTTTGCCTAGCATTTTTAATGTGTACACAGTCACTAATTTATTTGTTCAACCGAAAGAAGATGCAATGTTTTGGGGTACAATGCACACAAACATTTGTGCTGTTTTTAGCTTTATACTTGATATGTTACAGAAAAAACAGTTTGTTTAAAAATAAATGCATTTCACACTGAGAAAAAAAATACAGTTAAGATAAAAATTATACAAAGTACAATGATTTTAACTTACTTGCAAATAAGTTCTTCAATGACAAATCAAGTGGATTCATCAGGAAGTAACGTGGTGATTCTTTTTCTTGCTTTGACTTACAAGCTTTACATACGCTTGGTACTTTGTCCTTGTCATTCCCAAAATAAAGTTTGCATATAGTGTTAGAACAATAAAAATGACACTCCATTGGTGCTTTGCTTCTTCTGAAAAACTGTCGCAGCAACTTTATTGAGCCAGGGCACAGATTACCAGCCATGCAGTGTAGTTCCACATATGTCAGGAGGTCCAGCAGTGCCTGCCCAGAAATACCATGCCTACATACAAATGCTACAGTCAAAAGCATACTTGTTGCAAGGGTTATTTGGGCACCTGGGTAGATGTATTGATCAGCATCACTGAAGTTGCTGGTGCTATCCAGGTTGTCCACTTCATCCTCAGAGTCGGACTCTATGGTTTCACAGTTCACAAAGTTTTCATCAAAGTTCTCATGGTCATCTTGGCCTCCTTCACTTTCACTATCAGTATCAAACTGTATTGATGATACATCCTCTTCTGTAAAAAGTTCACTGTGCTGATCATCAGGGTCACTAGAACGAATACAATTTTGTGATGTATCAACTTCACTTCCATCTTGATCCATTGGTGACATACATGACTCCATTCCATCCGTCTCTTCTGTGTCACATGTTCCAATACTGATGCGCCATTGTGTAGTCTTTGGAATATTAGCATTTGGTTGTGATAAGTAGTCCCTGTAATGACGTTTCCTACTTGATGGTAAGCCCTTGCCTAGCACTGTTTCGCTCATGATGATGGATGGAAACTGAAAGTTGTTTCACCTGTGAATTAAAGTAAATTGCAAAGTTCAATATCATTTCAGTCAGCCTATCCATAGTCCTATATAAAATTTGTTATAATTCGAGTAACGGACACTACATGCATAGCCAAAACAAATGGTGACTGAAAAATGCTCCATTTGACAGTTGCTGGTGACCACCACTGTATATCATGTGTGATTGTCAGTCACATGCGCGCCACCCATTTGGTTTTACGAACGGCTGTTCATTCAGATTTTACCCGCAAATTTTGACACAATAGGGGCCTATTATACCCATCACATGAACTCGCTATAAACTTTTACCCTCGAATTGACACCACCATTAATTAACTAATAATAGTATACAAATAATGATTGTTTATGAGTTTCATTACAAGAAGATTTTCATGTGTTGAAAGATGGAATATTCCATTCAATGAGGCGGAGCCAAGCTGAATGGAATATTCCATCTTTTACAGAATGAAAATATTCTATATTTATTTACTTTATTTTATATAAAAAATATAATGCCTAAAATAAATTTTGGTCATTTTATATTTATGGGTGGGGTAACGGTAAACGGGTAAGTAAACATTGTGGGCCAAAATTAGGTGAAAAAAACCGCCAGTTTTTTTTCGTGGGAAATTTATCAATGTCGCCATGTATCGGGACGTGGCCAATGCCAGGACGTATTGGCCACGTTTACCATGTTTACGTACGGGTCTATCTAACGTTAACCTAGTATTAGGAAGTAGTAGTTTACTAGTTCTAGTAGTACTAGTACTTTTAGGACTAATAGTAATAAAATATTTTTCTAATAATTAATAATATTTAGTTAGTTAGGAAAAAATCACCAACCAAAAATCAAGTAACGTTAGGCCAAAACTTTTTTTAAAGCAATAATAACGTTAATCATACATACCTCATAAATAATACGAATCCAACTGGGAAAATCGGGAAAAACCTACGCTAGTAAAACTTGAACCAAGTAGCCTAAACCGTGTACACTAACGTTCAGACGTTTTTAGTTTACAACTGCTGATTCGATTGGAGTCGAGACTTGTTGAACTCAGCTCAGGAACTGGTCCGAATGTCGTCCTCAGCTTTTGTCGTGATGAAACCTGTGGTTGTAGCTGCAAGAGTAAACCTCATGTCAAATACGTAAAGCAAGGACTACTAAGTTAATTGTCATTAGGCCTACTTCAACTGTTTATGTTTTAAAACACGAACAATAATTGTCTGCGAATAATTTCATAAATTTAGTTAACCGGTTTTCCGATTTTCCCGGGTCTTCGCTCACTCGTCGTTCACATGAAGAAAAGGTGTGTTGCTTCGCCTCAGTACTTGCTATACATTTTAAGAACATAGGGAACAAGACCATTTTATTTTTTGCGAAATTTGTTTTTTGCGTTGTGGGTATCGTTCACCCAACGTATCACATAATTGGTGTCCTGATTATTTAAAAAAAGTACAATATTGCTAATTTTTTCACTCATATACTGTGTGGATGGTCAATCTCAAACGTGAAAGGATACATCATCAAGCTTCTGGATAATTGTGAACGAGGACGTGGACGTCACGAGTTTGTATGGTTGTAATAGAAACCTCGTTTTCACGGTGTTGTGCAGCCCCCCCCCCGGCCCGCGCGCGCGCGCCCGGCTCTGATGGAAATAAAGTAAGCGCTGGGTACGAAGTTGTCGTGGTGCTCCATGGTTACACCAGTCCGCGCTACCTTCGCTGGTGTCTCGACTGTGCTGTATTTTTATGCTACGGCTGTATACGTAACACTGGCCACGTGACAGACCCAAACCAATTGAAACAAAAGGTGCAATGTTGAAAAAGCGCGATGCTCGAGAGTAACGTTAGAGACATGACATGGTAAAACTTGATGAGATTCTGTTCGGGTTGGATACGTATTTTAAAATATTTTCGAAATATTGAACAATCCAAGATCAGCAGCACAATGTCAACGAGGGATAGCAACACTTCCAGTCGACATAGAAACACTTCCAAACCATCGCGATTTTCAGATGGACCAGGTACAGTAGTTATACATGGTATTATACACATGTACATTCCTTTATTATTAATTATACAAAACTTCCAATCCAACCAATGACCGTCCATACCATGCATGCAATTAAAGCCCTACTTATTTTTGTTACTTTTGTTACATTAACGTTTAAAGCCTTAGTACTTAAAAGTCCTCCAACTTCTGTTCCTTATCCTTGATAAATGATTGTTTGAACAAGATGACGCAGGTTAACCGTTGTCATGTTTGACTAGTTTAGCACTTTTAATCATCAATTGACAGGCATGATTGTTCTACTTCTAGCCCAGGTTGAGCATGTTGAGGTAGGACATGTACGTAGGACGTGAGTTGCACCCAATGCCACTGACATCCTGGGTATAATTTATAAAGCTTCTTTACCATGCGAACAAAATTACATGAGTTATTTTCCCCTATTTTTTAGTTTACCTTATGTTGTCATGTTTGTTCTAACGTTAACGTTAATTTTAATAACACAACTACAGACAGTAAATCAAAGTTTTACGCCCAACGTTAATGACGTTAGGCCTTCACTTACATTTTGTTTTTTATTTTAGGCCAAACGTTAAACATTAACATAACATAACGTTTGTGTTACAAATCATGTTTAACTTATTTCTAACTTTTTCACAGAGTATGCCCTCATCGTATTTCATGAGGATGGAGTGAAGCGAGTTGTTGCGGAGCATCTAATCAAACAAACTGATGAAGATGGGACAAGTGCATATGACCCACTTAACAAGACATACTACTCTTGTACCATCCTCTCCAGGAGCGGTAAGTCCATACTACGGTTAAGAAAACTTCGCAATTATTGCAGACAAAAAAAAAATGGCTTTGGGACACTAATGTTGAACAGTTAAGTATTGAAACAAATGTACCGATGCAGTCACACTACATAAATGGCCGACAACTGGCTACAACTGTTAACATTTTAATAGGGGGCCTATGCCCTGCAAAACCATGTTGGCAGTTAACGTCCATTATCGGCTACTTGTGACTGCATCCGTGTACCTGTTTATTTTTAAACATTTACGTTAATGTGTTAACTGTAATAAGTGTTACTGTTAGCGTCAAAAAGTAAAACAATTTTCTCCCCAAACAAATTTGCAACATTTCAAAAAAATTCAAACAGGAATGTCATCTGCTTGTAGAATAGCACTCCACTGACCACTGGCACGTGCCTCTAAGGATATGAAGTAATCTATTGGCGACAAAATGGGGCTATAGCACCATGACCATGACCACCATGCATTTACTTTAAAAAAACCTCACGGTTCACTTGGGCCTACCATGATTTACTTATGTTTTGTTGATGGCCCTCTGACCCCGTTTGACCATATTTTAATAGTAGGTCTACGTTATCAGGTTATGTCTTTTTATGAAGAGCGGCATCATTAATGAAGTATTGTTGGGCCCTACAAGTTTGTGCAATGTCACTGAATCTGCATGTACATTGTCTTGTGTGCATTAGTTGTTTTCAAGAATCCAACAGCCTTGGTTATTACCTTTTTTTTTATTCTTTAGAAAACAAAGAATTCCTCCAAAAAGAAAAACAGAGACTGGAAGGGAAACCACCCAAAAGGAAGATAAATGGTAGGTTTTCATATGTTATGCCGAATTTGTGAATAACATATTAATTTCCTGCACTACATGGTCTCCTTGATAATCTTAATGAAGTATTTTGATGCCATAATTTAAAAAAGTATCTGAAACCCAGGACAGGTATTGACTGCACATTATTAAGTAAATTTACAAGTTTGTGGCGAACAAGTATTTGTTGGTATAAAACAGAAATGCTGAACCTTTGAGTTGGAGAACTATGTGCCATGAACACTGTTCTTAAAAGTGTGCCATAAAAGTGTTCTTAATTGCAATGCATGTATGCATCTTCAGCTTTTGTACTTTGCTCACCACTTCACAGGTACGAAAGACCACTCAGAAAAACCTCAACCCAAATCCAAAGGTGAGTAATTGTTCTAGACAAACACACATAAATGCCTAACTAAAACAATAACAGGAATCACGATACAGATCTACAATTATCAAAATGGCTTTGGTTATAAATAAGCAATGTGGTGGATATGAAAGATACAATGTCAATTCGATTACATACCTATATTTTTTTGTCAATGAATGAATGAAAGTAAATAATGATGAATACAAATTTTGTAATAGGACATGCTTTTATGCAATTTATCTGAACTGTACAGTGTCCAAGAAGAAGGTTGCTGCAGAGAAGACCAGTGGCAAAGGTGAGTTTCTTAATGCACAAAAATGCTATTTATTTTGTAATACTCTTGCATGGCACAATTCTTTACATAGTGTAATATTTGCTCGGAGTCAGACTAAGGAGGAATGCCATGTTCAATGTTTTCAATATTTTTTTATTTTTTTAAAGCAAAACAGTGTACTTAGCTGAAAGTGTCACTGCATGGTTATTTTGTAAATATGTAACTCAACTGTCAATTCAAAGAATGTAGTATTGGTTAAAGATTATTATACAGGATTGGTAAGGATGGAAAAAAAATTGTTTAGTTCCAGTCTGAAAGCTTGCTATTTATGGGGTCCATACTAGAACCAATTTTTCTGTGAGATATTTTCCTCTGAAATGCTGTCATATGAGAAAACTGTATCTGAAAATCTATTTAAAAACTTAACAGCTGATTTGGGTTGTTTACCAAAAATTAACTCCGTAAAAACATACAAAATAACTTAACAAAACAGAAACTGTTCATTATTAAGAGAAGGGGTTTGCCCCGGTGTTTCTCGAAAACGTTCAGACAGTTCTTGATGAAATTTTCAAACTTTGTTAGATGTACATTTGAAAACTAGTTGATTGGAATAAATACATTAATGCCAAAACCAATCCTATACTGTACCTTCAAAGCCTAATTGTTAAAAAGTCCCTCACCTATTTTTTCAAGACATGTAGATGTACATGTATAAAGAGTGCAATAGATGAGAAAAAATTCTTACAAATTCAAAATAACAGTAAACATTTTTATGTTTAGAACCTGGCCCGTGTATCATCTCGCAATACATTGCGAAGGAGAAGGCCCTCTTTGAACAGCTCGGGCAAAATCAGGACAGTGATACTGATAGCGGTAAATATATCATACAAATCGTTTGTAATTTTGAATTAAAGAAAACAAAACATGTAAATTTAATGCATTTGCAGTATGAAAGCTTACTGTTTATGTACTTGACTTAATCCTCATATGAAACAGTTTGGTCACAAATGCTGTCATCATTTTGCCTAGTTTGTGTTGACACGAAACTGCTTGTATTAACTGACTAAATGTAAAATGTAACATTTTTGGTAGTACTGGTTGCAAATATAGGAGTACTGGAAGAGAACTTCTGCAAATTTTTTTTTTATCAAATTTTTTTATCAGAGGGATCTGAACAGAGTGCTGAAGACCATGTCGTTGATGAAAGTTGGTGTACATTTAAGACTATTTGTAATGATTATCCATTCATTTAAACAAGCCCTTGTTTTATTTCAAACCATTGCCCAGTATACAAGTAATAATAAGTAAAAGGTATAAGCACATTTTGAGTTTAACTTGTAAAAAACAATTCAATTGCAAAGTGTTCAATATGCCTGATCATGGACATGCAATAGGCTCATGCATACTAAAAATGTTTGTGACCATAAATTTTTTTTAACTGATGCGCTTTACACTCAAGTTTGTTGTTGGCTTTTTATATCAACTCACATAGGTAACCTTGAAAATGAGCGATCTTACCTGGCTGAGCTCGAAAAAAAAAAAAAAAACTACATTGGACAACCAGAACAATGGAGATCGGCCTACAGTTGGTGGCAAATGTCCAAGACAGACATCAGTCATCAGCGCTAATGAGGAAGGTATGTTTTCAAACCTGTTCTGTATGAGTTCCCCTAATCAAATTTGTTTTGTACTTATCAATTTTAATCACATGGTAAAATGTTTAATATGCCCGATCCAAAAGTTCTTTTATGGACATGCAATGGCTCTTGCATGTAAAAAATGTTTGTGATCATGAAATTTGTTTAACTGATGCACTTTACACTCAAGTTTGTTGTCGTTTTTTTTATATCAACTCACATAGGTAACATTTCCAAATACCTTGAAAATGAGCGATCTTACCTGGCTGAGCTCGAAAAAAAAAAAAAAAAAACTACATTGGACAACCAGAACAATGGAGATCGGCCTACAGTTGGTGGCAAATGTCCAAGACAGACATCAGTCATCAGCGCTAATGAGGAAGGTATGTTTTCAAACCTGTTCTGTATGAGTTCCCCTAATCAAATTTGTTTTGTGCTTGTGTTGCATTCAAGGCGTGGAATGCATTTAATTTTGCGCATAAACTTAACTTCATGTTTTATTTGTATTTTGTGCATTAAACATAGAAATGGAGAAGTTAAAAGACGAGAACCTGACACTGTACGATCACATTCTATCTTTGGAAGAAAAGATAAGAAGTCTTCAAGAGACCTGCTCCAACCTTGGGGATCAGGTTGCCCACTATCAGAGTAAGTTGATATATTTTCCTTAAATAGCACAAATTAATATGGCGATGCAAAACTCCAGCAGAGAATGGGATCCGATCATGTGTGAACGTTAAACAAAATTGCTAATTTTTGGCTATTTGCCAGAAATTAGGCTTTTTGAAAAGTTTTGAAAGAAATCTTTGTCTTTTTACCTTTATATCACAGGTTTTGTGAAAATGACCTTTTGCGATCATAGATTTCCCTGTCATGTTGTTCGAGGCATGGCCGAGCGGTTTAGCTCACCAGACCCAAGCTCTGGTGAAGCATGCGACAGAGTAAGGGTTTTAATCCCGGTCATGCCACTTGTTTGCTTAACCATAATTGCTATGTAAAAGTTGGGGAGGTAGTACATTATGCTCTTTCAGCCAGGCTCCGCTTAGATGATACCTAAGCCTGTACACAACCTTACGGACTCTAAAGGGGGCAACCGTTTCAGCCCCAAGAGTAGGTGGCAATAGCCCTGGAAAACAGTTTATTTGTAGCCCTCTCTTGAGTGGCCATCGGCCTTGTGATGGGCGACTTGCATAAATAAAAATAAAAACAAAACACTTGGTTTTCGTGTGTATTGCACGATTTTCATCTTTTTGATGACTTTTTGTAACAATGAATTGAAGCCATACAGATGTTGTAATAACATTTCATTTCCACCCTATAGTCATCAACACAGAGGTGTAAAAACAGCAATAAGCAAAACATCTTTTCTGAAAATAGTGTTTGAGTTCAGTTTATAATTGTGATATTTACAGTGTTCCTGTTTTTATGAACTTTTATCTGTATGCAGGAAGTACATCGACCAACGCAAATACTGCACCTCGGCCTGGAAAACTACATCCAGACATTGCAGCAATGCACCAAGTAAGTGTACAAATTAACACAATTGGTAAATTTGAAAGAACCTTCAGCTTTTCATGCTACAGTCACAGGAGTAGCTACTTCAGTGAAAATATAGATAATTCCTGATTGAGGCCATCGTTACGGTTTGCTGTTGAGTTGAAAACAAATGATTCTTTTCAGAACCACCCCAACTCACAGAAAGGTTATTACACGTTGCTACCACATACTTTACTTACCTGTTCATTTTTTTTTTCTTCTTTTGATTCGCTCAGATGACTGAACTAACTCCGGGAACTCGGGTCTATGTGTACCCGCTAAACGTTTCTTCAGCCATGAGAAAAGCCGGAAAATCAGGTACTAAGATGGCTTGTACCCTAGTTAATGCTTTCTTCACGAATGAGGAGTTAACAACAATGGGAACAATGAGAAAGATTCCCAAAGACATTTTGGAGGCATTAATTGGTAAGTACATGTATTCCCTTAAAGTTGTGAAGATGAACGCAATGAATTTGGAGACAGTAGCGTAGCCCAGGTGGGGCCTGGGGGCCCCAGAAATTTCAAGTGCCTCGCAGGTGCCCTCCCAAAAGAACTAATAACGACATGATTTTCCCCTGCTGCCCCCCCCCCTGAAAGCCAGTCCCCCCTGTGCCCCTACTGAACAAATTCTGGCTACACCGCTGCTTGGAGACGAGGCTGTAAGTAGTGATGTTCTAATATTATATATTGACATGTTTTGTTACAAATGCTTTTAACAGACTTCACTCTGAAGAATACGTCGGAGAAGACAACAACGGCAGTTCAGATAAAGCAGGCAATCAGGACAAAGGTCAGTGGCCTTAGATTCCGCGCACTCAAAAAGTAACTCCACCCTGCAGCTTTATACTCAGATCAACCAGCTTGCCAAAGTTTGCAATAACCTTGTTTATTTTCAATGCAATGTATTTTTTATAAATTGAAATACAGGCCTGCCAGCAAAACACTACATTTTTTTGTATTATTATTTTTGTTGAAAATGATAATCTACTTTTGTTCCAAAAAAATTAAATATACATGTATTTCTTTGATTTTGTGAACAACACTTAAAACTTTCTCCTGGGTCCTCACTTGGAACATATGCGAAACTGTTCAAGCCCAGACTTAAAGGTAAAACAGAGGATTGCTAAAGCTGATACTGCAAAGTTCTTACTTTGTGTGATACAAAACATACATGTGAAAACACAACCTATACAAATTGTTTGAGCTCAATCTGTCATCTGAGAAAATTATGAAAAAAACATGCTTATTTTTCAGCAGGACACACGTCCTTAATCTTTATTGTTGAAATTAAAATGAGGGTCTTCAAACTCCATTTCTTGACTTTGACAGTATTTCAAACAGAACTATTCCTATGTAAGATTTGCACTGGTGTGAACTTCACATCATTGGGTAAACACAAAGTTACCTATATTTTAACATTATTTAGATGATACTACTAGATGAGGTGCTGGGAGGTCTGAAATTTTTCAAAACTTGCCATCTTTGCATATACGTTTACTCTTAATCGTATTTAGTCATCTCAGGTATACTTTAATAATTGTGTGTGATTTTTTAACAGTAATTCCAAATAAAAAAAATTCTTAACTTCAAATGTGGATCTCAATTTTTAAACTGTGCCCATAGAACACGTTTAAAATTGAGGGTATAAAAGAAGTCAAACTTGTACATATTCAGCATCTTTGACATTTTCTGGCCACCTTTTTTTCTTCCAAAAATTAGCAATTTGTACTAAAAAAAGCAGCAGTTTGTTTGGGCATGCTCCATATAACAGAACAAAACAAATTTTAAAACTCATGCATGACTTTCTCAATGATTGTTGCCAGAAAGACAGGATTTTTTTATTTATTTATTACTATTATTGTTGTTGCCATTTTCCATTAAAAACAAAACCACAGAATTAAAGTAAAAATCACATAATGGGTCATACAGTTATTTTTGAATAAAAATATGGTAAATTTTTCAGTGTTAATTCAGGCTGAATTTGTAGATATAGTTGTGTTTGTTTCATGTTTCTATTTTTTCAATCAAAGTAGTTCAGCTTTCATATGCTACGGGTATACAAACACTCAGAGAAAATTTTTATGAATTGTTCAGTTTATAACAAATATTATTCTGTGTTCTTTTTTATTTTTACATGTCTTATAGATTTGTTTACATAAACATTACGAAAGCAGGTGTGTGTTCAATGATTTATGATAAAGTTTAAAGGTAAGGTATTTATAAGTGTTTAAATGGATGCCTTCATTCAGATGTGAATCTCAAAATGCATGGGATTTATTACATCATTGCTTAAAGTGACAGTACCTTAACATTTCATTCTCGGGGAAGAAATCTCATTTAACTGCATTTTCTAAAATATTGATATATTTGACTGCTACATGTATATAGTATTTGCCTTATCAGGGCTTCCTCATACTAGGTTATGTTTACAGTTAGGTTATTGGGTTGATTCCAAGTAATATTTGCCAAGTTTGAAAGTACAAGTTAGAAGTACAAATAAATGTAGCCATGCAGTTACCATACTTTGAGAGAAATTGAAAATCGAGTAGTAAATTGCCTTTGATGATATTTCAGTGCACTTTTCAATTATATTTAGGCCAAATACATGTTCCCGTTGGCAATGCTAAAGAAGGAAAACTATCATACCTCTTCACCAAAGGATCAAGGTCCCAAGAAGGTCGCAATCGGAATAAAAAAAACATGCAGCTGCGATCTACATATTTTGGCTATTTTTAAAAAACACTATTTGGTTGTTTTTTAAAAACACTATTTGGCTCTTCCAGAACTGTTTTTGTAAAACAGGTCTTTGGCTGTTTTTAAAAAACAGCTCACTTCTCCCTGACTGCTGATCGAGCTATAACAAAACAGGAGCCTGTTTTTTATAAACAGGAGCCTGTTTTTTAAAAACAGGATCCTCTTTGAAGACTGTTTTTGTGAATGCTATTTTCATCCTGTTTAAATCCTGTTTTATTTCTGTTTTATGTCGTTCCAATTCACTAGGAAAAAAACATGTTTTAAAAAAATCTGTTTTAACTAGGATAAAAACAGGTTTTATTCCTGTTTTCGTTCGACAAGGGCAGTGCCCACAATGATGCATTGCCACCCAAAGGACCATTAGCTGAGTAGTGCGCAGAATACCTTGAATAAAAATCGTATTGATTGTTTGAAAGATCAAGACCAACCAAAGTAGACACGTCACTGAGTTCCACAGCAATGGGCTCAATATCTTCATAACCCAATAAGCAATAGCACAAGCTCACTTCCTCAAGGTGTCTCATTTTTTTCAAATGAGAAGCCCACTCCTTTGCACAACTACCCAAGTATTCATTGGCTGACAGATCAAGATGAACCAGAGTAGACACTCCACTCAGTGCCGTAGCAATGGGCTGAATATTATTACCTCCCAATAAGCAAGACTGCAAGGTCACTTTCTTAAGGTTACTCATTCTGTCCAAATGAGAAGCCCACTCATTTGCAAAGACACCCAATTTTTCATTGCCTGACAGATCAAGATTATACAGAGTAGACACACCACTCAGTGCCGCAGCAATGGGCATAATATCTTTAACTTCCAAAGAGCAAGAGCACAAGCTCACTTCCTCAAGGTGTCTCATTGTTTTCAAATGAAAAGCCCACTCCTCTGCACAACCACCCAAGTATTCATTGTCTGACAGATCAAGATTAGACACGCCACTCAGTGCCGCAGCAATGGGCATAATATCTTTAACTTCCAAATAGCAAGAACACAAGGTCACTTTCTCAAGGTGTCTCATTCTCTTCAAATGAAGAGCCCACTCCTCTGCACAACCACCCAAGTTGACATTGTCTGACAGATCAAGATGATCCAGAGTAGACACGCCACTCAGTGCCGCAGCCACTGGCGCAATATCTTTACCTTTCTGGAAACAGTTTACCAAGTGAATAGTTTTAAGGCATGTCATTTTATTCAAAGGAACCAACATTTTTGACTTGGCAATGGGTGACATGCCTTCATGAGCTCCTAGTGAATATCTATTCAAGCGCAGCTTCGTGATGTTCTGAAATTTACTCAAATGAGGAACCGACGATGAGGAGCCATCCAAGGCTTCACGCAGTTCCAGGGTTAGCTCAACCAATGTTGATGGACTTGGCAATGATAATAGGATTTCTTCAGCTTCAGCAGAAGTGCATAAGTTCAGAGAAAGAGATTGTAAATTAGTCATTTGCTTTGATGACTTTGCAAAATCTTTAACAAACTTCTGGAAGCTCCAGATATTAATGGTTAGTTTCTTAACCTGTTTGAAGTAATTAGTTCCTCTGCTGGAGACTGCCGCACAACTCAGAAAATGAAAATATTCCATTTCAATATAAGTACTAACATGCCCATACGATATGTCCATATTATCAGTCAGAACCAAACTGATAACATTTTTTGGTGGCGGTTCTTTTGACTGACTCTCGAAATAGCAAATAATGGCAAGTCGTGGTTCGTTGTCTTGGATCACCTTCTTTAAAATACGCTTTGTACATTTCTCATTGTCTCCACAACAAAATCGGAGAACATAATCAAGACGAGACGGGCCAAACATATTTGACCCAAAATGAGATAACCCAAAATCAATCTTCTTTAGGATTCTGTCAAACTTCTTGTTAGTCTTTATCAAGCTTTGCCAGTACATCGCTGCACAAAACTCCAAAAATGTGTGGTGTATAAAAGACACACTTTCATAAGGGTCATCATGATCATCGATTTTCCTCTCGCTAGTCAGGACACCTACATTTTTCGCTGCAGATAGCACACTGTTTCCAAAGTCCCTTTCTCTAAAGGCAAATGACTCATCTTTAGAGAGGAGACGACCTAGAGCGACCTCTCCAATAGAAATCAAAATGTTAGATATCTCATCGTCTGTGACGTCTTCTTTATTTCTTTTGAATATGAATTCCAGTGCTTTGTTATACAGTTTTGTCATTGTGTCTGGGAGGGTGTTCTCTTTATCCCATTGCAAACACATCAGCAACAGTAGCATGGGAGTTCTTGCCAAATCAGACAGGGTATTTGAGACTCTTATCTGCTTTATAAGCTTGCTAGCCTTGTCACGATCATCAGGGAAGAATTTGTTCACATATCCCTCTACATCTTCATCTAAAAAACCCTCAACTTTCACTTGAGTATAGGGCTTTTCAACCAATGATGAGTTGATTAACCTGTCAAGGGGAGGACGAGTTGTAATAATGACCCAGCATTCTGTGCCCTGCTTTCGATTAAGAGCTTTTAGAATTGTACCAAATGAGGATGTGTCAAGATCAGTAGTTTGAAGTTCATCAAACCCATCCAAGAGAATCAATACTTTGTTTTGGTTTTTGTCGATGAACTCTTTCAAAGCAGATTTATCTACAGAGTCTTTGCCTAAGAGCTGATCAAAGATAGCATCCATTAAGTCTGTACTTTGTTTCAATGAACGCATTTTTAAAACAAAAACAAAGTCGTACTTATTGAGTGTCTCACTGTTACCCAATGCCCAATCATAAGCGATTATGTTAAATAGGGTTGTCTTGCCAATTCCTGCTGTTCCACTTATAACAACACGTTTTATTGGATTTTTCTCCCTAGTCTCAAATTGGAACATTTCTTCATATGATCGCATGTTTTTTTCCTTGTTGTTAATCCTCCCTCTCCTGTCAACTTGTTGAACTAAGCGTAGCTTAGTATAGATGTCCATTATGTGTCTCTTATCATCATCAACCCATGGGAGCATCTGTACATAACTACCTGTACTTGTGTACTTTTGCTTCAATGCCTCTTTAGCCTTTCCTGCAGCAGCTTGAACTTGCTCTGGGTCTGGTGTTCCTGTTGGAAAATATAAACAAAACCAAATTTCATCACTCCTTTACTGCATCCACAACACAAGTGCTTTGAATTATTCCAATCACAAACTTTTAAGTTCCATTTGTGAACCTCATAATTATAGTTTTGTAAAAACAACAACCGTTTTTTGACACATCCACACCAGCTGGTTTTCACCTCTAAAGTTCAAGTGAGTATGTTTGAGAAGGAACGTTAAACCATGGGTTTTGTCTATGTGAAATGACCTACAGTTTTACAATATATTACTTTGAATTCAATTTTCCCAAATACTTGCACTGATAAATGAGCAACGGTGTCTGAAAGTTTAGTTTGTTGTAAATCTGATTTACATTATGGTTATTATTTATATACCAGCACGTATCACTAAACTGAGCAGTGTAGTTTTCATACTTCAAAACCGTTTCCCCTTATGAGTAAGTAGTACATTATATATTAATTGACATTAAATGCAGAAAAGGATAATCAAGAGCTTTGGATTTAGGGTTTCATTTTTGTAGGAAAAACTTCAAAGCGAGGGAATTTTTTTAATCACGGTTATTTCAGTTGAAGAGACAAATATGACAGTACTTTTTGTTCCCAAATTGACAAGTTTCATATATTAATCTGTGATTGGTTTGGACGCAACACTTATAAATGAAGAAGAATTGTATAAAGTACCTGCACTGTTATGATTGACACTTTGATCCACGGTAATTCCAATAGTAGAGGCAAGCAATTTGAATCACCATAAAAACTGGTTCATAAATCATATTTTTTGAACCATGAAAATTAAAGCATCTTAAAAACACAGTTTATAAACAATGAACAAATTTAGCATTTTAAAAACATGATTTATAAGTTATTGTTTATAATTGAAAATTGAAGCATCATAACTCAAGGTTTATTAACCATGAAAATTGAAGCACCATAAACCATGGGTTATAAATCTTGGTCTGTAAGCCATGAAAATTGAAGAATGTTTATTGAAGACACAATAATCATTATGATTGTGGCTGTTTATAATTGTCACAATGCAGGTTCTCCAAAATAAGTTTTGGAGAATAATTGTTCCTTCAATTGACACCACAAAATTACAAAAGACCGCTGGTTTCTTAGTGAATCAATGCTTTTTTACGCTAACTAATTTATTTACATGCTATTTATACTCATCAAATTTAACATAGAAAATACTGAAAAACAATTATGAAATTAAGGTTGCAATATTGTATTTCTGGATCCGCTTTCCTTATTTAAGGTTAACTCAGTCTAATGTTTAAGCTTAAAATGTTTGTCCGTTTCTTGACAGCTACTTTATTTTGTGGTTTCAATCGGATGGCGTCCTAAGCCAACTGTTACATTACGAGCAATGTCCATCTGTTATCAGGTCCCCTAGATCACAGGAGTCTCTCCCCTTCAGCCGGGTGTTGTCGGGTGTCACTTCCAAGCAACCGCCACCACCTCCCCTGGACCCTCTCAAGGCTGCTCTACCCCAGCCTCTAGCTCCAATAATGGGAGCCAGCTTCGGTGAGATTTAGTGACTCAAAAACTGGCTCCCCTTAACACCGCAAATAACGAGGTTTGCCAGAACTTTGGAGTGTTTGTCATCCACTGACGTGTCCCTTGCATCCCCAAAATTACCCCAAGGCTATGTAAGTTTACTCTCAGCTATCACTGAACTCCTTGGCTATCGCCAGGCATGTCTCCAACATTTAATTTAGCGAGGCTATGGCCAAAATTGTGCCCCCGCACTCTCCAGATGCTGGATGGATCTGATCCCCCAAATTCCAATCTCTGTAATAAAGCTCCCTCTGACGGGCTCTTATGCAAATCACTTCATTTAACATGCAAGAATTTACTTACAAAAGAAATTTCACCCAAGCTTCCTTATATGGTATATGACTTAGGGCATTGAACCAAATATTGCGTTTGTGCTACGTTTCAGTTACTTAACTAAATATTTACATACAATACAGAGCCCTCTTGTGACAATAATTTTGACTGACCATCGCGTTCATTCTGCCAGAAAAATTTTTGCAACAGTATAGCTGCCCTTCACAAGATTGCCCAGCCATTTTCATTTTGTTAATTCACAAACGAACGTAAACATAAACATGGGGAGTGACAGACAGAATTAATCATCAGTGACCAGCTATGCCAATGACAAGAAGAGAGCATACTCGTGATTGGCTATCTCCATGGTTATTACGGGGGTAGATAGAGAACCAATCATGCTTTAATTTCCATGGTGTATAAACCATGTTTTTATGATACTTAAATTTTGATAGCTTATAAACCATGTTTTACATTATGTTAAATTTTCATGGTTTATCAACCATGATTTAAAAAGCTTTAAACATTACTTTCCTGGTATGTAAACCATAACATTTATTTTAGCTACACTTTCTATGGTTCACATCTTATGTTATAAACCACTACAATTATGTCAAAAATGCACTAAACAATTAATTGACAAATGGCGCCCCATAGTTTAACACTAATTGTTTTCCAAGAGTTGCAATGACATGTATTTGGTGAAAGAAAAACATCTATTGAGCCTCACAATCCAGAGAATGACACTCATACTTGCTTAATTCAAGACAGTAAGTTCCCATATTGCTCTGAGTACACTCCACCCGTTTAACCGCAGCAAATCAATCCTTCGGCTGTTGATGGGTCTCTTCTAAGGCATCCTTAACTTCAAAAGTGGCATCAAATTTCATACCCAACTTTGAGAGTTGTATCTGCTCTATAAGCTTGGTAGCGTTGTTATGATCATTAGGGAAGAATTTGTCCACATATTCCTTTTTATTCGTATTTGGATACCCCTCAACTGTCACATGAGTATAGGGCAGTTCAACCAATGATGAGTTGACTAATTAGTCAAGGGGAAGACAAAATGTAATAACTACCCAACATCCTGTGCCCTGCTTTCGATTAAGAACTTTGAGAATGGCGGTTCTGTTTTCTGCTGTCCGAACGGCACACAATACTGTGTCTGACATTGACCGGGGTTACTTGTCTATGGTGTTTTATTCACAAAACTTCAAACATTTACAGAACATAACATGTAAAAAAAAGCATTGTTGATGACATCATCAGGTGTCGAACTTATATTTATATTCAATTTTTTTTAATTTTAAACAAATCACAACCACTGACCTATGGTACATAACTACAGGTCCAAAATGGAAGGTTCACCAAACCCCTTGTTTACCTGAAGTGAAAAAAAATCCCAAGCAGTACTTTGGAGAAATATTTTTGAAAGATCGACACTTTACCATTCCTCAAATTAGGCCCATACAGTTTTTATAAAGGAATGAAACTGTCGACCAATCAGAGAGCTTGCCAGTACATGTTTGCATGAGAGATTTTAGCACACAATAACCCAAAATGTGCAGGAAAAGTAAAGACTCAAAGCTCTGTTCTGTCAACCAATCGGACTCTGGTATTTTTCCAATCAGGATTGAGATGACTTTTCCCCTTATTGCTTCATAAATATTTCACAGTTTAGCAAGAAATGTTTTCCTTGTACACATGAGTATAAAGCCTACTTCATGTTTTCTAAGCAATCTCGCTTTACCGGCTAGCGCAGAAATTTGGCACTTACCCTGCAGTGAGCTGTAAGCGCAGTTTTCTGCGGTAAACAGACACATGAAACTGGGGCTGAGTGAAATTGTTTTTGGTTAATTCACAAATAAAATACAAGTTCAGTCGTTTTATCACAAGGCAGAGCAATCCAGTTTCCTTGTTTCATTTAATAGTTTAAAAATCCATTACGTAATCTCTCATTAAAAATCTGAATTACCTTCTCTCGGTTGTAGTATCAATGGTATCATTTGTATCATTGGTTGACCCTGTTCCTGAAGTTGTGCTTGTGCGTCTTTGAACATGAAAAGGAAAAATATAAGTTTGTGTTACTTTGTTAAATACCTTTATAAGCCCCTAGACTTGCATGGATGAAGACTCCAGGCTGTATGTCAAAGGATCAGTTTCTCACTCTATCAAATTCAGGCTAAAGACTTGAAGTCTTGTAACACTCATGGATGAAATCGTTATGGTTGGATGGAAAAGTAGTTTTAAAGAAAACGAATATGCAATTGTGGTTAACATCATCATGAAGTATAAGGGGCAGTAAAGTTTTTTGTTGTTGTTAATCGGTCCTATCGAAGACTAATGATATGCAGGATGAGCTTCAAAGATCTTGTAATTGGAATCAAACATTATTGATGGGGGTGAAGACATGAGGTTGAGGTTAGCTTGAATTTTCAAAAGCAATGGGTAAAACTTGATGTGATTTAGTACCCGTTGTACTGATTTTTGTTTTGTTAACAGATGAACAGTGGTGTATCTATTTCAACACACAAATCTAAAAGTTAATGTGTATTCATGTACAGCAGTTGGATGTTTTTTGCAGTTATTTTGAGGCCTGTGCTGAACTTGAAATTATGTCACCACGTTAGTAGAGTGCCCCAAGGCGTTAATGAACTTTCCATAAATGGTGAGGGTTTGACTGCCTGGCGTTTCCTTGCAGCTTTCACGATGCAACGGTGTAGGCCAACTTTACATATTTATTTGTTTTGTTTTTTATCCTGAAGTTGGCTTTATTTTTGAAAGCAAGACAAATCAGTTGCTTTTTTTGAGATCAAGTGAGTAGACTTCTCCTCACTGGTAATAAAAATAGAAAAACATGTGAAAGAACTAAAACTGCGTACTTTAATGGACCCTGATGTGTGTCATAAACGATCTAGCCTTGACAGCCTGTGTCTATGCGCCTTCGAATTTGAGTTTAAACTGTTATGTCATTCATACAATAAATTTGAAAAGTTAAAGTGCCCTTTGTTTTGCTTACGGTAAGCAGTAAATATGAAATTGATATTCTTGTAAGGGCTGCAGACAATGTCTGCTTAAACATTTCAGAAAAATGTCTGTTTGACTTCTGAACTTGAATTTATAACAAATCTTCTAGAACGGATCGTCTCAAAAGAATTTCCATACACTGTTTTAAAGCATCAGTACTTTAATAATTACCCCTTCTGTTTCTCCTCCGATTCTCCTTATAAGCCACTGTAGGTAACACAGATACAATAGTTACAAGCTGTTAGTAACAAACCACACTCCAGTTCATTTCAAAGCTTTATTGACACACAAACCCATAACAGTCGTCAAAAAGACTGATATTTTTGTGTTCACATAAAAACAACAATTTACATATACATTTTTTTTCTCTAAATGTCATTAAAAAAAGTTAGTATGCAATAACCCTGTAAATACATTTTTAAAAATTAAAAATTAAAACAAAGACAAATAGATGAATTAATAGGAAAACATGAGAGTCTAGATTGTGCATTCACAATGTAGGTTTCTGATATTTTTTATGCTTGTTTCCTTCAAATTGTTTGACTTAATCCATGATGTAGGGAGTAGGCTTGAATTACAGTAATACAACAGAAAACGTGGATACTTTTGAGTTCTACAAGTGCAGAAAAGGCCTGGTCTGTGTTTAGAAAATAAAAGTCACTTACATATTGCAACAATTGCCACAACTGCACTGATACAAATGGATACAATGCCTATGATCACAAGTGGTTTTAACCAAGACATTAACCAAGATTCTTCTCCACCAGTTGTTGTTGTTGAATCTGTTGTGTTATCTGTGTATGCTGCCATGATGATTCTGTTCAACAAGAAAACAAATAGATTGAAGAAAACTGTTCATACTACTTGCACCCAATGACGATGACGAGGAATGAAGTTAATACTGTAATTAAGCATGAAAAGACCTAAATCAAAGCCAATGTTATGCAGTCTGCAGGGCCAAAACAAATGGAATAATGACTACCAACTGCAAGTGAAATACAAATGAAAACAACGGTTAAGATGTTCCCAGTTGTTAAAACTTCAGTAGTTGTAGTTGTTGAAGCTGTTGTGTTATGAGTGAATGAAGCCATGATGGATCTGTTCAACAATAAAATAAATAAAGTAAAGAAATTTGTTCATACTACTTCATCCCGGATATGACCTCCACATCAAATGAAGCTATGGTACTTAACCACGAAAAGACCAGTGTTAAAGCCAGCATTATGCAGACTACAGGTCCAAAGTGAATTAAATAATGAGATCAACCTAATGGTGAAAAGCACTGGTAGAAAAACCTTGAGTTTGTTGTTCGGGACTCGTGATTCCCCTGCCAAGAAATGTGAGCTTCCAATGAGAAAATAAATGAAACTACACTCAAGTTAAACTATTATGCCACACACATAGATCGTGTCATTTGATTGGTGGACAAGTATTACTATTTACAGCTGCGACATTAGTTAAAGGTAATCTACAGGATTGGTTTTAAGCTCAAAAACAGTGCTGGCAGTATTAGCACTTTATGTAATCCACCATATACATAAAATAACAACCCTGTTGAAGCTTGAGATCAATCGGCCATCTGGTTCAGGAGAAAATAGTGAAAAACCGATCACATTTTCCCCTAAATTTGTGTGAATTTCCAGGCTTGCACATTTCCCCGGAGAGATTTTTTAATATCGCCCTCATGCGTTTGGAACCGGAAATCGAAGACTATTATATGAAAAAAGCATTTTTGTTGCGGAAACAGTCGTTGGTACAGTCGTTCCTAATCAGCCTTCAGAGAGTGGCCGTTTGCGGTTGATTCTTTGGAAAGGTCACCGAAGGGCCAATCTTTGATACAATATTGATACAATCATAACACGCGAAACAGCCTGTGTGTTTGTGCGCGTGGGTTAACTGCTGGGCGCATGCACTGTATTATGTACGCATGCAAAGGGAGCACTTTGGCAGCAGAAGAGTGATGACAGGGTAATACATGTAGATCAGTGGGTATTACATATACTGTATATCAAGGGAAACTCTAACCATGGAGGCAGTCAGAGCGCAGCTAGAAAATCAAAAAGAGCTTCCTTTCATTTGCTAATGTCAATGAGCTCGGAGGACACGTTTTCGAAAATTCATTTCAGGAAAATTAAACACTGTAACCAAAACAAAAAAAACCCCACCATCACATAATGGAGCAATAATGTGTCATTGTTGTACCTACAAAAATGATGGCATAATTTTTGGTGTTCAAATTGAAGAAATATGATACCAAAAACATTAGCCTCTTTGTGCAGAATTAACCGTTTCCGGAAAAAAAATCTTTTTTTGAATAGTTAACGAAATTGTGCCGAATAATTTTCCTTACTGAGTGTTAGATACACTATTCATGTAGTCTTTTGCTATATGTGACCGGCTCTGCAAAAATGGCCCTTATGTCGCAAAAAATCATTTTGGAGTTAGATACATGGATGGAAAGGTCTTTCTCTCAGCTTTAATTTGGTGTATTTTAGAAGTCTGTAGCATTTTGCAATCCAGAGTTATACTCTAATTTGCATACAAATAATTGCCAATTTTGTCAAAATAGGTTATGGAGAAACAGCCTTTTAAACTTTACAGTGTATTTTAAAGTATTTTAATACAAAGTTCTTGTGAAAGTCCCTAGCAACGAGTACGTTCCCGTTAGACTATTCGTCTGAAAATTTCACCAAGTGTTTGTTATGACTCTTAAAGTACATAATATTTTGCGTTTCATTTAATGCACTAAATCGCTATTTTTAAAAATTAATTTGCATATACTGTGCTATTTCTTATCATTTTTTGCAAATTTTAAAATAACACACGCACACTTGAGAATTATTTTGAAGAGTTAAGACCTTTTTTGGTGAATTTAGCTTTTTCTTAAAGTTAAACAGATGAACACTGGCTATTTAAACCCTATGAATTAAAATTATGTATTTTTTTTGTGAAAACGAGCTTTTGGGGAAAAAAATTATATTATTATTTTTTTTTTTTTTACTATCCGCTTGAGTTGTTTAATAAAACTCTTAAATCAGCCCGTTTTTCAGGATTAAAACTATTTTTGGGCTAAAAAATTAAAGTTTTTGTAAAAAAAAAAATTTAAAAAAATTACAAATGTAATTATTTCCTTCTATTAAATCTAACACAGTCAACATGGTTTGCCTTCTACTAAGATCGAACCAGAGTTAATTAATAAATTTTGAAATCATCTTTGGGTTAGCATTTTGCTGTCAGGGTCGATCTTCATCGTTATCTCCTGCTGAAAATGGCGCTGTGGAATCAGATTCCGAATCGTTTTCTGATTCAACATCGTCATTTTCACATCGGAAGTTAACAAAGTAATCTTCCGTCTCACGAAACCAATCGTGTTTCTCTCCTCACGGAGATCATTCAAAGCTTCGCCAGACACTTATTCTTCAAACCCATAGTTAAGCAAATAATTAACGAAACAGTATAGAAAACCTGTTGCTTAAAACAAGATATGTTGGCTAAAATAGTAAATAATTATGAAAATAAGCAAGAGAAGTCAGTTGAGTTTAACAGAATTGACAGGTATTGTGCAGTGTTTTCACGAGGCACGCACTCTGTAAACAGTCACATGGCAGTCACCTGACAATGAATAAACAACCAATCCCATTCACAGCGCATGCGCGCGCTCAACCGTGCGCCCATTGTCCAATGGTTACACTACACTGTATACACGTGACCGAAAAGATCCACGCTCCTAGTAACAAGCGCCCTTTGTATACGTGTCAGAAATTAACCTGCCTTGGTTTTGCATTTGACCTTTAACCTTTTCTATGTCCACATACAGAAAGGCAACGTCCTCAGCTTTCAGATGATACCAAATTTATAATAGGGGGGTTCCAAATAATGTGCTGCCAGATGTGTAAAATGACGCAACTTTCGACCGAAACCGCGGACACCGATCGCGCAAACCACCAACAACACGTACACAAAACACGTTTTTTTCCATCTTTATTGGTCAAAATAAACATTCAATCTTTCAAATTATGAAAGTGTGGATATCAACGATGTCAAAAAAGGGATAATAAAAAAATCACACCAACGAAAAATTTATCACCCTTTCAACATTGACGAGCCCATTACGTGAAAAGGCATAGCGCGACTTACGGACCTTTTTTGCAGAGCGGGTCACATATTCGTTTTTTCTAAAGAAACTCGAAACAGTCAAGTTCACTTAGAGAATCCGTCTCCGTTATTTCCTTCCTCCATGGTCGTGCGTAACCGTTCAGAATCGAAATGTCCGGCAAGACTCGCTTGCAAAATGAGAGCCCGAATGTGATTGGTCAGACTGTGCATCAAACTAACTGCACTACCTTGCCTACATAACCAATCAGCTGCTGCGTAAGAAAACGCTAGGCAAGTTGATTGTGTGCGGCTCCCTACTTACTACGTAAATATGAAAGCTGTGTTTGGTAAACATTGAGGTACCCGACTATTTAGCGACTCGTGGTTTCGGTGTGAAAAGAAAAACTTGTGTACTCCAGTCAGCTACTAGGGAAACCAATTTATTTTTACATTTGGTCTCACAAACTTTTCACTTTGGCTCCCGAGCGTTTGGCTTTTCAAATGTATGTTTTGTGCATTTGTCATGTAGACCTAAGGCTTGCTAAACCCAGTATACTAAACCAACACATAACCATTTTAAGCATTAATCAGATGCTAATCTCCATTGTTTATACTCTTACTACTACTCCTAGTCATGCTAGTCTTTGTCTTAACTTTAGTCTTATTGCAGATGCACTATTTTCTTGTAAGGCATCACCGTCATGAGCCCAATCCCACATAATGTATATATTTATTTCATTATTTACTTGCACCTCTTGTGAGGGGTCAGTAGTCAATTTAATAATTATTTACCACCAAAATGCACACTGTCACATTTTTTTCTGTTTTATGGAAACATTTATTTGTTTTCAGTTTCTTCTTTCAGCTGCATGAATGTCTCACACATACAGTTACCAACATTTTCATGTACACACAAACATAAAATGTATAAAACATAAAAATAAAAATGTATAACCCACACACAAGTATTGAAGAAGTACAATGAAAAGTAATTGCAGGGACACCCAGGTAATAAGGAGACCTGTTAATTACCAAAGTTGAAATACTTTCTATTTGATACTTATTTTCTTGCTTATCTTTGTAGTATCACAACCCATTTGTAATACAACATTTGGCACACTTTGGCATGTTTAGTATTGCATAAAATAAGGTAAATATTGATAATGAAAACCCTGTAAAGCAATGAACATTGCTTTTTACCTTCAAGGTATTATACAGAATTGGTAAGGATACAAAAATGTTGCTTTGTTTCAGTTTTTACAATGAAATTCATACTAGAGCCATTTTTTTTCGGTGAAATAGTTCCCTCTGAAATTAAGTCATGTTCGAGAAAACTGTATCTAAAAACCTGAAGAAAAAAAGCCAAAAAAAGCATTAGCGGATCACACCACATTCACTACTATATTTTGTCAGCTCTTCATAATATCTTCAACACAAAAATCAGACACCTCAGTCCATGTACCTTGCTACAATACAACAGATTTGTTTTTGTCTATGTAACAGCCAAACAAACTTAACAAAAATATCACCATATGTTCACATGAACGTAGAATTCATCAGTGTTGTAGTCGAAACCAAATAGTCCGAGACCAGTCTTGAGACCTTCAACACTGGAATTCATCCATGTTTAGCGCTACCAACCACATATCTGGCAACAGCGAAACGATTCATGCATGAATCATATTTTTTCTCAGCTTCATATATTTTCTGATGACCATTTATCCAAACCATATCATTTCGAAAATAATCTTTTCTCAAAACTATCAACAGCTGCAGTGTTTCCTACAAAGTACCAAGAAACTTTTTTAAGGTCATTATTTGTTGAAGAATTTACCTATCTATGGCCCTACATTTAAATGAAACATTTTCCGATTTTGCAATAAATATGTCGTTCCTGGCCGGGTTGCAACATCAGGAAGAAACCAGTCACTGTTTAAGTTCCTCGACAAGTGTCTTGTGATGGAATCACCCAATACTTTAACTTGAGAAAATGGTAGGTCATCAAGAGTGCTACTGTAGGCCTGAAATTGAAGGGAAATAGAAACAATAAGATAATCTTTTCATTTTATTAAATCATTTGTTTAACCCAGATATTAGAAAAGGATTAAAACAGATAAATTAACAATTTTGTTCCCCCACCAAACTTACCATGATTCAATTTTCTTCAAACAAATTTACAAAACAATAAGCATGACCAGGGCCCAATTTCATGGCTCTGCTTACCGCAGAATTCTGTGCTTGCGATCACCATTCTCCACTTACTGTGCAAACACAAAATTTCTGCGCTAGCTGTGTAAGCGAAGAATGCCTAGTATTTTAGTAACGTGGAGTACAGCAAAAATTCACTGCTAACCCGTGAAACACGCTTGACGTAAGCGCTGATTCTTTGCTTAGGTAACAGTAAGCAGAGCCATGAAATTGGGCCAAGATAACAAGCCAAATTATAATAAAATCAAAGTAAACTACTGTCTGACCTGATAAAGCTGAATGCTGAAATTGACTTGCATTTTTTACGCATCAATTTCAATAAAAAAGAAAACAAAGAAGGCTAAATCAGATTGGAGTACCTCGAGGTGCATTTAATTACAGAGCTTCATGCATTACTGAAACCTTCCTCCATGCTTTCTTTCAGTAAACACCTTTGACAGTAGTAGTACATGTATGTATCCCTACCGTAGTGTTTACTGTAGTAGTTGTACTGTACTGTAGTAAAACACTAGACAGTACAGTACAGTTTACCAGTTTACAGACAAGACCAACAAGCCATGTGTCTGGCCGGATATTGTCAGTGTTTGATCTTACGAAAAATTGAAATAAACAAGATACTTTTTAACACAAAACATTACCGCTAATGCAATGACAAAATTTAGATACTCACTTTTCATGCATGACCAGTAGCATTTTAACAAACTCCGTATTTGACATGTGGAGTTCCATTGCTTTGGTTCTCCACCGCTGCATCAACGAAATTGGTAGTTTCATACCACTCAACAACTTCTGGCGAACCCGAAACTGTCGGCTTGAAGCATTGTGCGGACTTAATTTTGCACTTTCGGAAACCTTCTTGTTTCCAGTCTAAGTTATTGTGCTCCATATTGTGATACTAATAATAACCTCTGGTCCTTGCTCTATGTAATAACTAGCACTAGCTGAGGACTTTGACAAATGCGTAGACGACTTCGACAAATACATTTCAGAAAGTCTTGAGTGCCGAAAAGTCGTCAACACACACAAGCACCCCGGGAATAAACTTTTCACTTTGGCTCCCGAGCGTTTGGCTTTTCAAATGTATGTTTTGTGCATTTGTCATGTAGACCTAAGGCTTGCTAAACCCAGTATACTAAACCAACACATAACCATTTTAAGCATTAATTAGATGCTAATCTCCATTGTTTATACTCTTAATACTACTCCTAGTCATGCTAGTCTTTGTCTTAACTTTAGTCTTATTGCAGATGCACTATTTTCTTGTAAGGCATCACCGTCATGAGCCCAATCCCACATAATGTATATATTTATTTCATTATTTACTTGCACCTCTTGTGAGGGGTCAGTAGTCAATTTAATAATTATTTACCACCAAAATGCACACTGTCACATTTTTTTCTGTTTTATGGAAACATTTATTTGTTTTCAGTTTCTTCTTTCAGCTGCATGAATGTCTCACACATACAGTTACCAACATTTTCATGTACACACAAACATAAAATGTATAAAACATAAAAATAAAAATGTATAACCCACACACAAGTATTGAAGAAGTACAATGAAAAGTAATTGCAGGGACACCCAGGTAATAAGGAGACCTGTTAATTACCAAAGTTGAAATACTTTCTATTTGATACTTATTTTCTTGCTTATCTTTGTAGTATCACAACCCATTTGTAATACAACATTTGGCACACTTTGGCATGTTTAGTATTGCATAAAATAAGGTAAATATTGATAATGAAAACCCTGTAAAGCAATGAACATTGCTTTTTACCTTCAAGGTATTATACAGAATTGGTAAGGATACAAAAATGTTGCTTTGTTTCAGTTTTTACAATGAAATTCATACTAGAGCCATTTTTTTTCGGTGAAATAGTTCCCTCTGAAATTAAGTCATGTTCGAGAAAACTGTATCTAAAAACCTGAAGAAAAAAAGCCAAAAAAAGCATTAGCGGATCACACCACATTCACTACTATATTTTGTCAGCTCTTCATAATATCTTCAACACAAAAATCAGACACCTCAGTCCATGTACCTTGCTACAATACAACAGATTTGTTTTTGTCTATGTAACAGCCAAACAAACTTAACAAAAATATCACCATATGTTCACATGAACGTAGAATTCATCAGTGTTGTAGTCGAAACCAAATAGTCCGAGACCAGTCTTGAGACCTTCAACACTGGAATTCATCCATGTTTAGCGCTACCAACCACATATCTGGCAACAGCGAAACGATTCATGCATGAATCATATTTTTTCTCAGCTTCATATATTTTCTGATGACCATTTATCCAAACCATATCATTTCGAAAATAATCTTTTCTCAAAACTATCAACAGCTGCAGTGTTTCCTACAAAGTACCAAGAAACTTTTTTAAGGTCATTATTTGTTGAAGAATTTACCTATCTATGGCCCTACATTTAAATGAAACATTTTCCGATTTTGCAATAAATATGTCGTTCCTGGCCGGGTTGCAACATCAGGAAGAAACCAGTCACTGTTTAAGTTCCTCGACAAGTGTCTTGTGATGGAATCACCCAATACTTTAACTTGAGAAAATGGTAGGTCATCAAGAGTGCTACTGTAGGCCTGAAATTGAAGGGAAATAGAAACAATAAGATAATCTTTTCATTTTATTAAATCATTTGTTTAACCCAGATATTAGAAAAGGATTAAAACAGATAAATTAACAATTTTGTTCCCCCACCAAACTTACCATGATTCAATTTTCTTCAAACAAATTTACAAAACAATAAGCATGACCAGGGCCCAATTTCATGGCTCTGCTTACCGCAGAATTCTGTGCTTGCGATCACCATTCTCCACTTACTGTGCAAGCACCAAATTTCTGCGCTAGCTGTGTAAGCGAAGAATGCCTAGTATTTTAGTAACGTGGAGTACAGCAAAAATTCACTGCTAACCCGTGAAACACGCTTGACGTAAGCGCTGATTCTTTGCTTAGGTAACAGTAAGCAGAGCCATGAAATTGGGCCAAGATAACAAGCCAAATTATAATAAAATCAAAGTAAACTACTGTCTGACCTGATAAAGCTGAATGCTGAAATTGACTTGCATTTTTTACGCATCAATTTCAATAAAAAAGAAAACAAAGAAGGCTAAATCAGATTGGAGTACCTCGAGGTGCATTTAATTACAGAGCTTCATGCATTACTGAAACCTTCCTCCATGCTTTCTTTCAGTAAACACCTTTGACAGTAGTAGTACATGTATGTATCCCTACCGTAGTGTTTACTGTAGTAGTTGTACTGTACTGTAGTAAAACACTAGACAGTACAGTACAGTTTACCAGTTTACAGACAAGACCAACAAGCCATGTGTCTGGCCGGATATTGTCAGTGTTTGATCTTACGAAAAATTGAAATAAACAAGATACTTTTTAACACAAAACATTACCGCTAATGCAATGACAAAATTTAGATACTCACTTTTCATGCATGACCAGTAGCATTTTAACAAACTCCGTATTTGACATGTGGAGTTCCATTGCTTTGGTTCTCCACCGCTGCATCAACGAAATTGGTAGTTTCATACCACTCAACAACTTCTGGCGAACCCGAAACTGTCGGCTTGAAGCATTGTGCGGACTTAATTTTGCACTTTCGGAAACCTTCTTGTTTCCAGTCTAAGTTATTGTGCTCCATATTGTGATACTAATAATAACCTCTGGTCCTTGCTCTATGTAATAACTAGCACTAGCTGAGGACTTTGACAAATGCGTAGACGACTTCGACAAATACATTTCAGAAAGTCTTGAGTGCCGAAAAGTCGTCAACACACACAAGCACCCCGGGAATTTACGCGTGCTCTGTACGTAAGCGGCGGGGGAACTCCCCGCTATCGAGCCATTTGCGAATCGTTTGTTCTCGCCAACTGAGAATTCAATGCCTCTGTTGCAGTCGTGTGAGGGCAGCATTGAACAAATTTTTTTTTAAAACAACCGTTTTATCGCGCGTGATAAAAAGCAATCGTTTTACTCATTTCTCGAAAATTAAAGCATTTCAAGGAAAAATATTTTAAGAGAAGTTTTCTACCATTACCATCTTTATACCACGTAATTTAGGTGTGAAACTGTGAAGTTTTATTTTATTTTATACTTTTCAATCCTACCAATCCTGTAGATTACCTTTAAGTGCTGATGTCCAATAAGGATAAATAATGGTTGTCGAATATGGATAATCACTGGATGCTTTGCAGCATTGTTCCTAAAATAATAGCTCCCCGCCTGTATCGTCCAAGTGAGGCAAGGTCGGTCACGGCGGACAAGTTTGATGTCCTGTTTGGTGAACGAAACTGTGTTTTATTGTAAACAGATTTCAAATGACAAGGATCTATGTGTGAGTTGTATAAAACAAATATTGAATGCATTTTCCTTTTTAAATTGTTGCAGGATAATTCCTAGGTAAAAACTGGCTTTTCCATTTCACTCAGCTTCCCCTTGTGAAATGGGATAGTATTTTAGGGAGTGGCAAGTACTTTGTGTTGTTCCGGGTTTCTCGTTACGTTTTCCATCAAGGGCAGCATCGATCATGCTATACCAAACAACCCAATCAGTCGACTTATTTTTTCAACTTAAATCAAGCCACAAGTTTTTCCAAGCAGTGTACAGGTAGCCTGCACTGCAAAAAACTAAGTAGATAAAAATACTAATTACTATTTAGTACAATAATGCTAATAAATTACCCATATCAATGATAAATCAATTGTGCTGCCCAAAACTAAAACATTCCTAAATTTCTGTATTTAAAACCCCTCAATTTCTACATGAGTATAGGGCTTTTCAACCAATGATGAGTTGATTAATTCATCAAGGGAAGGAGGAGATGTAATAAGTACCAATCATTCTGTGCCCTGCTTTTGATTTAAGAACTTTTAAGTGTAGTGGTTTAAAATTCATCAAATCTTACAAGAGAATCAATACTTTGTCTTGTTTCTAAAACAGACTCTTTGTCTAAGAGGTGATATAGCATCCACTAAGTCTGAACTTTGTTTCAATGAATGCAATCAATGCAAAGTTTGTAGTCATTGCATGAGTGTATCACTTTGACCCAATGCCAAGCTGTTTTGCTTGCAAAGGATGTCTTGCCAATTCCTGCTGATTCACTTATAATGGCACGTTTGATTGGATTTTCCTCCCTTGTCTCAAAGTGGAAAATGTCTTCATATGCTTCCATTTTAGTCTTCTGTGTTGATTTTTCCCACCTTGTCAAAGGCCAAGTGTATAGATGTCCACTATATGTATCGCATGTTTTTACCAACCCATGGGGTTATCTGTACATAGATACCAAACTTGGTGTGTTGATTGGTTCGGTGTCCCCCCCCCCCCCAGAAGCCTGTGATGGAACCCTTTGCTCAATAATGTCAAGGTCATTGGCCATGTTCGGTTTTAAGAGGTCAAACAGCACCGTAACCCAACACAACAACATCCGGTTTATTCACAAAAACACGCGCACTGCCCTGTTGAGGCGTACGTAGGGTACCTATTTACTTAGCAAGATAAACCTGAAGTGGTTTAGTATTAAACCACCCTCGCCGACCGATTTAACTCATTCAGATTCAACCCTATTCGGTTAAGTTTTACGAGCGTTCAGACACACAAAGTTGAACCCGAATGAGTTGAAACTGCCTTAAACCTGACTTTAGTACTGTGTCTGAACGACCTCTTTATGGCTAATTTGAGATGGACTTGTCATATTAACTCCAGCTTGGTTTGTGGATTGGTCTTGGGATCAATCAGAAGCCTATTGTTTTTGGACCCCCCCCCCCCTCCCAAAGTCAAATGTTAAGGTCATAAGGTCATTATGACTTAAATAAACAATGTTTCTCTAATGAGCATTACCATGAGAAGGACTTGCCGTATCAACTCCAAACTTACATGTAGTGTAGGCTTCTGGGAATAGGTATCTGTGGAATCTCAAGACATTGGTCTTGGGATTCCCATGAAACCTATTGTTTTTGGACTCCTACTTAAATTGTCATGGTCATTATGGCTGAAACAATGACTTGGTATATTATTAGAAATGATGTCACAGTGATAATTTCAGAAGGACTTGGGATATGAACTTCAAACTGGTGTGTTGATTGGTTGTGGGAACCAGTAGCCTATTGTTTTGGGACCACCTAGGTCAAATGTCAAGAAAGTGGTGTTTTGGGCATTTGTGTTTACCAAATGCAAATTTCTTGGGCTTTTTTTTTTTGCTGAATTGCATTTAGCCAATATGCACTATGAATGTATGAGCTATTGTGTCTCAAAACAGACAATGAGTTTTAGTAAATCTCCATCAAATTAAAGATCGTTGTCAACATTATTTTACTAAATTAGTTGGCTTGGTGAGATAAATGTTTATGTTACATGTTACATGACACTCACTGAGCCAATGATGGCAGCACTGTGATCCCCAGATGATGATAAATTTTGTACTTCTGCCTGTGTTTGGTCAGATGTATTGTTTTGTCGGGCACAATGGCTCAGACAAAATGGTTTGCCGGACACAATGGGTCAAACATCAATTCAAAATTTTTGTACAGGACATAATGCCATACCGGACATAATAGTGTGTAACACACATACACCAATTAATATTAACTGTTGATGCAAGCAATGTGCAGACTTCAGAGCTAACCTAAACTAGATCAAACTTCAATGTGAAAAGCAGACAGACATGCTTTCCAGTATCAGTCAAGAAATGAGAGCCTGAAATAAGAAAATTTAGGAAACTGCACTGAAATTAACCTAAAATTTGTAATAATAGGTGGTAGTAAACGAATCAACCCAATAGATTTGTCTCCGAGCTAGGAACTCGGGAGCAGTTTCTATTGTGTTTAATGTTTCAGGTTTCCCAAGTGTCCCTGGGGAGCTGAAATGATCACATGATTTAAAACGACCTATGAGTTTTGTATACGGTATCTGAACCTAATATAAATATTTGAACGACTATGAAAATGTTTGTATTTGAACTTTGACTGTTGGACAGAGCTGTATGCCAAGGTGCAATCATGCAAGAAATCTGTACACACACACTACATGGTTTTGTGTACAACCAATTTACTGGGTATAGGTTTACATTTTGCAAATATTTCCAAGCGAACTGAAAAATAACTGACTCTTCAATTTCGATCTTTACTGAAGAAATCAAATCACTTTTGTTTTGTAACAAAAACAAAAGCATCAATGACAGCCCAGAGTTTAAGGAAGTAAAGGGATATGAGGAGTAGTAATAAGTTTTTATAACACCTAAGTGCCTGATAGACTTTCTTTCAGTTTGTTGCATCATATTTTTAATTTTTATCGTTCAATAGTTTAAAACATAATATTTGTAAAAGTACAACTGGGAACTTTTCTCTATGTGATGGTCAGATCAATTTTGAGAAATTCATTTCAAGGTTGTTAAAAGGTACAATACATGTACATAATCAGCTTTGTGCAGAGCTACATTAACCCTATCAGGATTTTTTTCTGGGACTTATATGGACCGGGGGGGGGGGGGCGGGGGCATCTAGTGCGTCCCCATCTGTCTTTTATAAATTCTTGAGCAATTTTATGAAACTTTCCACAAAGTTCATTCCACCAAGCTCTAAATGATCATGTAAAACTATTTCAAAAATTAGTCTTGAAGAGCATTTTGGGGGGATACTTTTTGGCGATTTTTTTTTGTAACTCGTATTTTCCCCCTCATTTACGTTTTTTGTTGTCCAATGCTATAACAATGAGCAATTGTGTTTTGACCATAAAATGACATTATATTTCCCTACTGGGGCCACAATTTGGGGTGTTATAATTGTCTTTTGGCAAAAAGATATACATTTTTACTTGGGGGAAGATATACATTTTCACATGGGGGGAGGATGGAGGTTGAGAATTAACTTAAGGGAGGTGGAACTATTCTTTACCGAGAGAAATCATTATCTAGAGAAATCATTTGCAAGATGTACAAGAAAAAGTTCTACAATTGTGTAATAATTGCAGACAGCAAACAAATCCTAGTGTCCTTTCTCTTCAATCTCATTGGGGGGCATTAGGGGAAGGGCGCGAGAGGGTGGGTGCAAGGTTCTGGGTTCAGACCCTACCCTTACATACACCCACACATTGCTGTCGCACAGTAAACCGAGGACTTCTGTGTGTCCTCTCGATGTTTGGACTTAGTTTTTTTTAGTGGCGTCCTTAATTGCTCTGTGCACAGAAGCGAACAGAGGATGTCTTTGTTCTGTCAAATCTGTCAAAATACCCAGATCGTCTTATGCTTATGGCCTTTGGTGTGTTGGAGTAAATTCTCACATTTAGACGGAGCAACCCCCCCCCCCCCCAAGAAAAAAAAAAAAAAAAAAGAAAGAAAGAAAAATAATATAGGCCTATATATGAAAATAAATTAAAATAAATAATTAAATAAATAAATAAATAAGATAAAAAACCAGGATTGAGAGTTACTTACCACCCAAAGACTGGATGATGCAAGCTGTGCAAAGACTGCAGAGTTAACTTTAAAGACGTGAAACTTCACACATGAAAGCTGAAATATGGTAGAAAAATTGAACTTGTTCCGGGTTCATTATCTTAAATATCAGACAAAAAGTAGTGCCTTATATTGAGAGATTTCAGGAATCTTCCCTGGTGGTAATTATCACCTATAGATAAGAAACAAATGCACCAAGGTTTATGCTCCAAGCTAGGAACTAACATGGCCCAGATACAGCTTGTGAGCTTACTTTTAGGGTGTGGTATATATTGTGATTCATAATTCCTGTGTTCCCCAGGGGCTATATGGACCATGTGATTCAAAACAACCAATCATTTTCAATAGCTTGGGCAGAATGTTCCATTAGTTGAGTTTCTTTTATTAACTCTTTTGTCGTTTACACCATGGTACTTTGCATAGATATTTGAATGACTATGATTTTTTGTATATTATAACTTAGAATGTTGAACAGAGCTGTAGGCCTACACCAAGGTGCAGTCATGCAAGGAATCTGTGTATGCGGGTGTGAGACTCCTACTGGTGTTGTTTACAACTCAATTACTGGGTGAAGGTTTTCATTCAACATTTTCAAGGAAACTAAAAATATATCTTTTTGCGAAATTGATCCTTGTTGAAGAAAACAAATCACTCTTGATTGATAGTGTTATAAAAAGCATGGATGACAGACAATTCCAGGATTTACTTGGTGACTAAAAGGGTGTTTTTATCACACCCAAATGGTCTTTTTTGTTGTCATCATATGTTTTTCAACTCAACAAAATATACTCGTAAAGGTAAAACTGACTAACTTTCTGTGTTGGTTTGTTAGATAAACTTTTGAGAAATTCCTACAAGGTACAGTATATGGAAGATTGAGTTTCTTTCCTGCAGTTCAAGTGGTGTAAAGTATAGGCCTCTTTAGTTTCAGGAGGACGGGGACAGAGAAGTAGCCAGAGGGAGGTGGCTTTATAGTTTACCATAAGAAACCACTTGCAGAAGTGCAAAACATAGTCCTAAAATTGTTAATTACTACAGTTGAGTTAATTATTTCTGTTTATGGTTGCTTAGTTGATGAATGCACCAAAACTGTTTCAATTGCGAACACCAAACTGTTAAATCCAACACTAAAATTGTTAATCCAACACCAAACTGAGCCTAGTTGTCCTTTCTTCTGTCTTATTTGGGGCAAGAGATGGGAGGGGTGCAAGAGGGTGTTTGTGCAACGTTCTGCGGCTTCCCAACTTTTCACGAGTGTCCAAATTGCCCCCTTGGGAGCTTCATCGATCTCTGCGATATACAAATGGCCCCAGGTTGCAATAATGAAACCTGTTTGACAATTCTATAGTTATCTAAAAAATGGACAATAAGCATGTTGGAATTATTCCATTGATCCTTTTGTAGTGCGGAATACTGCAGATGGTAATCAGAATTTGAGATTTGAATAAGGCATGACTTTTTCATACAGGAGAAGTAGTAACATTTTATGGAATACAATTCTCTGTGAATTTATACAGAATTAATGGTTATGCTACAAGTTAAATAATGGAAATGGTATTACTTTTAGCCAAAACATTGACATTTTCATTTGGGGTGGGGGTGGGCATTAGGAATTACCTGTAGGGAGGTGGCTTTACACTTTACCAGGAAAAAAACATTTGCAAGAAGTGTACGACAAAGTTCTAAAAAGATGTCATAATTGCAAACAAAAGACAAGTTCTACTGTTCTTTCTCCTCAATCTCATTTTGGAGGCATCAGGAGGGAAGGGTGCAAGAGAATGGGCGCAAGGTTCTGGGATCAGCTCTTCCCCCTCACACCCACACATACACCCAACACATTTTGTCACATAGTAAACCGAGGACTTCTCGGTGTCCTCCCATTGTTTGGACTTAGTTTTTCTTTTTCAGTGACATCCTATTTGCTCTGTGCACAGAAGCGAACAGAGGATGTCCTTGCTCTGTCAAGTCTGACAGAATACACAGATTGCCTGATGCTCTTGACCTTTGGTGTGTTGTAGTAAATTCTCACATTCAGAGAGATTACCCCCCCCCCAAAAAAAAAAAAAAAAAAACAACAAGGGAAAAAAATACAAGTAATAATTATAAATACATTTATTAATCAATTCAATAGTTAATTCATTAACTAATAAAATAAATCAAAATAAAGTAAAATTAAATAAAAATTAAAATTAAAATTTTTTAAAAATAATAAAAAAGGATTGAGTGTTACTTACCAGCCAAAGACCCGATGATGCTAGCTGTGCACAGACTACAGAGCTAACTTAACCGATGTGAAACCTCACACATGAAATCTGAAATATGGTAGAAAAGTTTAACTTGTTCCTGATTCATTATTTCAAATATCAGACTAAAAGTAAGGTCTTATATTGAGACAATTTAGGAAACTGGCCTAATGGTAAAATAATTGCTATATAAGAAACAAATCAACAAAGGTTTATGCTCCAAGCTAGGAACTAACATGGCCCAGATACAGCTTGTGAGCTTACTTTTAGGGTGTGGTATGTATTGTGATTCATAATTCTGGTTTTCCCCAGGGGCTGCATGGACCATGTGATTCAAAACAACCAATCATTTTCAATAGCTTGGGCAGAATGTCCCACTAGTTGAGTTTCTTTTATTAGGTGTTCGGGCATTCAGCCCGGAACACCTCTTATTATTGTTCGGTTTTTTTTTTTTAGGTGTTCGGGCATTCAGCCCGGAACACCTCTTATTATTGTTCGGTTTTTGTTTTTTTTTCTTAATACTTCTTCTTCTTCTTCTTCTTCTTCTTCTTCTTCTCAGCGTCCCTTGTCCGCTAACAAAAGCACCCTTTCCAAGCTCATATGAACTTGAAACTTCATATTTAGTTAGATATTTATTAGGAGATGAAACCGCTTCAGTTACGTCATGATGACGTCATCAGGTGTCGAGTTACGTTAAATCAAAGTTTAATATTTGAAAAAATCATAACTCCAAAACTACACAATGGATTTTCACAATCTATACATCATCGGATAGGCCTGGTATGACTCTAAAAACGCTACACTGAACGCGACCTCATTTGACCTTGACTTCCGGTTCAAACCGGAAGTTGAATATTAAAAAAATTCATATCTTAAAAACTACTGATCGTTTCATCACAATTTTTACATCAGATTGTAGATCTATGATCCTTCCGAAACTTTTGCACAGAAATGATGCCAATATGACCTTAAATTCTGGTCCTAAATGGGTGTTACAGCCAAAATTAGTATTAACCGCAGTTTATGTGTGTATGGAGAAAAGCGCTGTAACTGATTGTCCGCTCCATTATTCATTAGGTTCAAAGTCCACGAAGCCTGTGTGTGCAACACGAAGCCTGTGTGTACAGTCCCATGTAATGAAAACCATAAGGTTCAAAGTCCACGAAGCCTGTGTGTACAGTCCCACGTAACGGAAACATTCCACAGGATGGCGCTATACCAAACAACTGTTAATGCTTTATCCCGCTCTGGAATTTTATTATTTGTTCGCTCTGTGACAGATGCTGCCTCGGAAATCTACGTCATTTAAATGTTAAATGGGTAAGAGACCCTGGGTTGCTTTTTTGCGGGATTAGGTCTTCGATTTTAATTGTTTGCATGAAATTACGTGCCCTCTACTTCCAGTTAAAACCGAAAGTGCATTGTAATTAAAAGTGGCAACTTTTTTGGAGTTGATTTTAACAATGTTGCAGTCTGACAAGGGTCTGGTTAAAAACAAAATTAAGATCGCCATCTTGCGGTGGGTTAAAAACAGTTCAAAATACAGTTTTACTAGAAGCCTTTGGCAGAGTTTTTATAATTATTTCAACATGGGCTTCACATACTTCACAGAAATGAATATGTTGGTGACCTTGTCTTGACATTTTAACAAACAACTGTTCATGCTTTTATCCCGCTCTGAAATATTATCTTTCGTACTAAGTTATGTTTTTTCGGTTTTCTCTTTGAAAACACTACCTCTGCTAACTCGAAAATGTCTACACCGAACACCTTGTTTTTGTTACGGACACAAAAATTTATGTCTACGTATTCTTATGTTTGTTCTAAAAAAAATACACACAAACGTTGTCTGCTAATGTTTTGCTTTTTTCCAAGCTCGTATGGTCATGAAACTTGGCAACCATTTTACACATGATTAGTGGATGAAACAGAAGTTTTCACGTAATGATGACGCCATCTGATGATTTATTAGGTAATTAAAAGTAATAAATTTTTCAACAAACATAACTCAAAGACCGCGGACTTTCAATTCTTTCTTTTTTCTTGAATCTAAAGAACATTGGATACTTATCATTTCGTACATGGGAATGTATACATTTTAAGATGTATTTCTAGGTGAAAACGAGCGTTAAAATATTGAAATCTAGACCAATACCGAGCGCACAGTGTGGCATCCAATCCAGTATGACGTGCACACAAAACCGCACAATGTGCAGCATGCAGCCATAATATACATTGTGTGCAAATCCTGGAAAGCCCATTGAATATCATTGCGTTGTTTATTCGTGTATGTACATGTACTAACAACACGTTGTCCGGCGCTTAAACCCAAACTCATTCAAAGTTCAGTGTGAATTTAGTTCCGTTGTGCTCGTCTGATGGCTTAATGGAAAACAAGGAATAAAAGAGGAGGTTTTACTGAGATGTCTGTAGTATACAGTAACTTTGTAATGACTAACTGTCATACCTGAAGTGAGCCCTCTGTTGGTTGGAATTATGGTAATGAGATGTGGTCCAATAAAAGTGTTCTTACAATGGCAGCCATCTTTGTGTCTCGTGTTATTATCTAAACCCCCAATATATTACATATTTGGCGACGAGGATGGGATACAAATTCTGAACAGTGTTTCAAAAGTTCCAGCTAAGTATATAGGAACATCTAGGGAGCACGATGGCAGCGTTGATAGGCAAGATAGGTGAATATCGGGAGGGAGAAGAACAGTTTGAATACTACCTGGAACGACTAGAGCAGTTCTTCGTCGCTAATGCAATTGCAGACGACCGTGCGGTAAGCGTATTCTTGACGGTGATTGGACCGAAGTCGTATGGTCTGCTTAAGAATTTAGTCTCACCAGGGAAACCATGTGATAAGTCATTGGAAGAGTTAAAAGTGCTACTCAAGAACCACTACACTCCCGAACCGCTGGTCATAGCCGAAAGATTTAAGTTCCACAAACGAGACCAGAAACAAGATGAAACAGTAGCCACGTATCTGATAGAATTGAAACGTCTTGCGAGTACATGCAAGTTTCAGGCTTTTCTCAATGAAGCTTTAAGAGATCGCCTAGTTTGTGGCCTGGAAAATTCAACATGTCAAAAGAAGTTATTGGCTGAGAAAAACCTTACACTGGAGAAGGCAGTAGATATTTCTACAGCCATGGAGATGGCTAATAAACAAGCCAGAGATATGAATTCTTCTCATGTTGCAGATACATTGGGAAGTAAACCAGTGACTGTTAACAAGATTAGGTATAAACCTAATACTAATAGGAGTTATCCGTGTAAGGCGAAGAGTGGTCAAGACGGATCAGTTCCGAAGCAAAATTCAGCCAAATCTTTCAAACCTAAAGGTAGTTCCACGTGCTACCGCTGTGCAGCAGAGGATCATGATGCAAGCCAATGTCCTCACAAGTCATCCACTTGCTATAACTGCAAGAAAGTAGGTCACATAGCCAGAGCATGTAGAAAGAAGCGACAACAGAAACCTAAAACGGTAAAACTTGTCTCTACCTCTACCACTCCTAGTGATGATGATGATGAATTTGATTTATACACGATTAAGGAGTTTCCATCAAAATCTGGTATAATGCTGGATGTACAAGTCGGATGCACACCGATCCAGATGGAGTTGGACACTGGCGCGGCTGTGTCTATTTTATCGGACTCGGTATACAAGAAGCATCTTAAGACGTGGCCCTTACACGAGTCTTCGGTAAAACTACGTACTTACGCAGGTGAAGCCATTAAAGTGTTAGGGTGTACCACGGTACCAGTGAAGTACAAGGATCAACCGGAGTGCAAACTTCCACTTTTTGTTGTGTCTGGTAACAAACCAGCTCTTTTTGGACGTCAGTGGCTGGAAACGATCAAGTTAGATTGGAACAGTATCTTTAAGGTGGAGACGACAGCAGCTCCCACCGCAAAGACAGTTGGAGACATTTTGCAAAGGCACAAAGAAGTGTTTGCAGAGTGTGGAGACCCCATCAAGGATTTCACTGCTTCTGTGAGAATTCCAGAAGGAACCAAACCAATGTTCTACAAGGCGCGGCCTGTTCCATATGCACTGAGAGACAAGGTTGAACTTGAATTTAAACGATTACAAGATAATGGAGTAATATCTAAGGTAGATCGTAGTGAATGGGCTTCTCCCATTGTAGTTGTACCTAAGCCAGATGGGAAAATAAGGCTATGTGGGGATTATAAGGTGACAGTAAATAGAGTGTTGGAAGAAACACATCATACCTTACCCACTGCGGATGATCTGTTTGCGACCCTAGAAGGAGGGAAGGTATTTACAACAATAGACCTTACTAATGCATACTTACAGTTAGGGCTAGATGATGAGTCAAAGAAGTATCTCACTATCAATACTCACCTTGGGTTGTATCAGTTCAATCGTCTGCCGTTTGGGGTATCATCTGCACCGGGTATATTCCAAAATGTGATGGATCAAATACTATCAGGGATTCCAGGGGTAGTGTGCTACCTTGATGATATTTTAATATCTGCTCCAAATGAGTCATTACACTTGATGAGACTACATCAAGTGATGAGGCAGTTGGAGAAGTATGGAGTAAAAGTAAAATCGCAGAAATGTGAATTTTGTCGAACATCAGTGGTTTACTTGGGGCATAAGGTGGATGGAGATGGCCTCCACCCAACCTTGGACAAAGTAGAAGCTATCATGCAAGCGCCCAGCCCCACGAACATAAGTGAGCTGCGCTCATATTTGGGTTTGCTAAATTACTACGGAAAGTTTCTCCCAAACATAGCAACTGTGATCAATCCACTGAATGCATTGTTACGCAAGGAAACAGTGTGGCGCTGGACCAAAGCATGTGAAACGGCTTTCCAAAACAGCAAGAATTTGTTGTTAAATAGTTCATTACTTGTACATTATGATGTAAACAGGGAACTCAGGCTAGCTTGTGATGCCTCTCCGTATGGAGTAGGGGCAGTCATCTCGCACATCATGCCAAATGGTGATGAGAGACCAATTGCATTTGCGTCACGTACACTTTCTAAAAGTGAACAAAACTATGCACAGATTGAGCGTGAAGCTTTAGCCATAATTTTTGGAGTGAAGAAATTCCATAAATACTTGTACGGTAGGAACTTTACTTTACTCACAGATCATAAGCCGCTTACTGCAATTCTAAATCCTGAGTCCCCTATTCCTACCTTAGCAGCTGCGCGTATGCAGCGATGGGCCTTGATATTGTCAGCTTATAAGTATAAGATTGAGTACAGGAAATCTACCGAACACGGTAATGCAGATATGCTATCGAGGTTGCCAAAGCAAGGTGATACAGATGACAGAGAAGTGAATTACTTCTCGTATGTTGATGGTTACCCATAACAGCAGAAGATGTTGGTAAGGCAACACTCAAAGATCCAGTCTTAGCAAGAGTGTATGACCATGTGATGAATGGATGGCCTAACTATGTTTCAGATAAAGACATACAGCCCTATTTTTCTCGTAAGACCGAACTGTCGGTTGACAAGGGATGTATTTTGTGGGGTTTGCGAGTTGTAATTCCTGACAAATTTAGGTGTGCATTGTTAAATGATTTACATGAACAGCACCTTGGCATTTGTAGAATGAAAGGGCTGGCTCGTAGCTACTTGTGGTGGCCGGGGTTAGACCAAGACATACAAAATTTGGTAAACCAGTGTGAAACATGTCAATCAGTCAGAAATACACCACCCTTGGCACCGCTCCAAACATGGACATGGCCGAGTAGGGTGTGGGAGAGACTGCACATGGACTATGCCGAGTTAAAGGGCCAACATTTGTTTGTCATAGACAGCCACTCAAAATGGGTAGAAGTTTATCCCATGAAAACAACGACGACAGGTCAAACTTTGGACATATTGAGGAGATTGTTTAGTGCATATGGGTTGCCTGAGGAGTTAGTATCAGATAACGGTCCTCAATTTGCTTCTAAAGAGTTTGCAGAGTTCATGACCAAAAATGGTATAAAGCACAAACGTGTTGCACCATATCACCCAGCCTCAAATGGAGCCGCTGAGCGCACTGTTCAAGTGGTGAAGAGATCGCTCATTAAGCAAATGCTTGATCCTGAACCGCGGAAACGGGAGTTGTCAGTACATCACAAATTGGCAAATTTTCTGATTACGTATCCGAATACTCCCCACACTACCACTGGTAGAACACCTGCTGAGTTATTTTTGAAAAGACAACCTAGGACAAGGTTTTCTTTACTGAAGCCCCATTTGGCTCAAACAGTGGACAAAAAGCAGGAGAAACAAAAAGAGTACCATGATAGAGGCCGAGTTCAGGAGCGAGCATTGCAACTTGATCAAAGAGTTCGGGTAAAGAGTAATGTCAATGGATTGATTAAGTGGTTGCCCGGAATGGTTACAAAAGTCTGTGGGCCACGAACATACTTGATACATATGTACAACAATGGCAGAACTCGTTTTGTACACATTGATCACATTTTGGGTTCACAAGAAAAGGGTGTTCCTGAATCCAGTAACAGCACTTATCCACTAATAGACTTACAGATACCGGTTGAGTCTCCAGTACAGCGTGATACAGGTTTGGTGAAACACAGCAGAGGCCAACACGAAAGGTGTGAACAAAAACAGACGCATTCTGAGACAGAAATTGTGAAAAATCAGTTTCAACCAAATCCTGATGCACAGGGCAAAGCTGATGACCAAACTACATGTACCAGTTCACCTGTACCTGTATTCGCAAGCGTACCAAGCCCAGAAGTCTCACTGGGGAGACGTTATCCTATGAGGGTACGTAAGGCACCAGTTAAACTTAATTTGTAAGCCAAGTTAAAGTTAAACAATTCAGTCAGTGGTAAAGCGGTATCAGATTGAAACAAAACACAGGATATGATTTATTTTGATTGTTAAGTTTACACAAAAGAAAGAAAGAAACAACAATTAAGGTATTTGATTGCATTGTTTTCAGAGTTAAAAATGTGATGTGAAGATGTTTATATTGTAGTAAACGGATAATTAGAAGGTGCTCCTGTAACTGTAATTATAACATGTACTTATTGCATACCGACAAAATACCTGGTTTGTTTTCATTTAAATGTCTACACTATTCACTCATGGGGTGACAGTATATTTAAGGGGGGAGGAATGTAGTATACAGTAACTTTGTAATGACTAACTGTCATACCTGAAGTGAGCCCTCTGTTGGTTGGAATTATGGTAATGAGATGTGGTCCAATAAAAGTGTTCTTACAATGGCAGCCATCTTTGTGTCTCGTGTTATTATCTAAACCCCCAATATATTACAATGTCCACCTGCTTTAGGGATTTGTATTACTTTGACTAAATGACAAAAACTTCAACTGAAAAAGAACGACATTGGTTTGTTTCTCACAAACACCGAGACCCACGTCACGTTGATCGACGTGACCGTGCCTGCCAACGGCGCTCTAGGCCCTCTGAGTATGCCCTTCAGACACGGTGATTAAAATGGTAAGCTTTATTTCAAAATCACCGTTAAAAAGAGGGGGCATTCCTTTTTTTGATATGTTTCATCCATGAACTTACCTAGTGGTTCTTTTGTTTTGTTTTTAATTTTAAAAATCATTATTTTGTCATGGTTTAATTTTCAACTATCGGATTGAATTGATGCTAATCCCCGCTCAGGTATATTATGTATACCTACTGTGTATGAAAAAAACATTACTCGTGAACCAAAAAGGGTTTTGACTTTAAGCTAACCATGTACTTAGACCTAAGTGTGTCAATGAAACCACAGAGGTTTTCGGCATGATTACGTCATCAATGACGTCATAACATTAAATCAATGTTTTAATTTTTACATAAAAACATCTGGAAAACTATAACTGCTACATAACAGATCTTTGGTCCATGTGAAAGACCCTGAGTGTATTCTTTTAATTTTACACAAAGTGTGACCCTCTGTGACCTTTACTTCTGGTCGAAACTGAAAGATGCTTATTCCATACTTAAAAACCTCAGATCCCATTAACCAAAAGAGGGTTGAGACCTTAAACTTTACACACTTAGACCTAAGTGTGAAGATGAAACCGCAGTTATTTTCGGGATGATGACGACTCGATGGCGTCCTTACATTAAATTAACCTTTAATATGTAAACAATTTATATCCGGAGAACCAAAATATTGTTATATACATAACTTGCACCATCCCCAATGATTACACAAACTGTGTCTCCCTGTGTGCTTCAATTCTGGTCAAAACTGAGAGCTTAAGTGAAAATAATCACTCCCGGTCCTCGTTTTGAGGCCTGCAAACAATATGATCTTGAAATCAGATGGTCCCTCTATATTGAATACAGTTTTACCCATAGGACTTTCAATTCCAGCAAAACAATAACTAAAAGCCTGTAACAATTTCAAAAACTTAGCTGATACTTATGAATCTCAATGTCTTGATAGTAAAATGAGCTATAAAAACAGAAATATTTCATAAGTTTTTAAATTTATTTATCAAAGTTTTTTATTTTAAATACGAAATCTACCATTCACTTTATGTATCAATTTGTCGTACTAAGTTATGTTTTTTCGGTTTTCTCTTCGAAAAACACTTCCTCAGCTAACTCGAAAATGTCTACACCGAACACCTTGTTTTTGTTATGCAACAAAAACTTATGTCTAGTTAACTTATTTGTCGTTCACATCTTGGTACTTTCCATAGTATATTTGGATGACTCTGAAAATGTTGTTATCTGAACTTTGACTGTTGAACAGAGCTGTTGGCCGAGGTGCAATCATGCAAGGAATCTGGATATGCCGGTATGAGACTCCTACTGGTATTGTGTACAACCCAACTTCTGGGTAAAGGTTTTCATTTTGCAACATTTTCAAGGAAACTAACAAATTTGCAAAATTGATCCTTGTTGAAGAAAACAAATAACTCTTGATTGATATTGATAATAAAAGCACGGATGACAATCCCATTATTTACTTGGTGACTAAAAGGGTGTTTTTGTCTGACCCAAATGCTCTTTCAAGTGCCTCAGTTTAACAAAATACTTTTTAAGGTAAAACTGGACAACTTTCTATGTTGGATTGCTACATAAACTTTTGAGAAATTCCTACCATGTTTGTCAAAAGTACAGTTCATGGAAGACTGTGTTCAAATCTTGCAGTTCAAGTAGTGTGAAATATAGGCCTCTTTAGTTTCAGGAGGACAGGGACAGAGAATTATCCCGAGGGAGGTGGCTTTACACTTTACCATAACTAACCACTTGCAAGAAGTGCAAAACAAAGTCCTACAAAATGTTAATGACATCAGTTGAGTTAATAACTTCAATTTCTAGTTGCTTACTGCTGAATATAACAAAACTGTTTCAATTGCAAACACCAAACAGAGCCTAGTTGTCCTAATCTTCTGTGTCATTTGGGGCAAGAGCTGGGAGGGGCGCAAGAGGGTGTGGGTGCAAGGTTCTGGGCTTCCCAACCTTTCTGAGTTTCCAAATTGTCCCCTTGGGAGCATCATCAATCACTGTGGTATACCGAACATTCAGCTTGAATAGGTTTGGGCAGAATTGTCTATTAGTTGGATATTATTTTATTAACACTTTTGTCATTTAAACCTTGGTACTTGTTGACATTTAAATCTCTAATGTTGAACAGAGTTGAAGGTCAAGATGTAACCATTGCCACTGAAAATAACTTGGTATTGACCCAATTCACCTGACATCATTGATTTTCACAATTACATGTAGATTACTGAGCTGGTCCATTGGAGAGGGCAGTTCGAATCCTTTTCTTCCCACAGAACTCTGGATAGTCCTGAGTATACTATATGTATAGCTTCATGGTTTTGATTCTTCTTTGGTTTAAAAAGGAGAGGGCTTAATGATAGTTTGCACTATCATATCAAGTTTGTACGCACACATGTAGTTGCTGTGATGTGTGCACTTGTGCTGATTAGCAGTAGGGCCTACAATCAGTCAGATTGTGTCATCAGTGAGTACACCGCACTAAATAGAGAGAAACTCATGTCCAGAGCCCATTATTAAAATGTAAACTGTCAACCTTTTCTGTAAACCAAAGACTTGAAGGTCATGACTTCATAGATTGTTGGAAAATGGTAAAATGTTGTGGCCCTGGCCTGGGGTTGCTGACTCTGTTGAGCATTCGGGGTACTTCTAGCATGTCTTAACACTTCTTGTTCTCATCCAGTCTAGTGAATTAACAATGAATACATCTTGAGGCGTGGCTTGTTGTTGGGGGCATTCCAAGAGAGCATTCTTTACACGCAGAGGTACAACACAGAAATTGGGCTGCAACACCTCTATACTTTCAGTTAATTTATTCATTATTAATAACAAACTTTGATATGGCATAATGGTCAAGGCAGTTGTGACACAGACCTTTTATTTTTTGTTTGTTAGCCTATTTAAATATTCTACTTTCAACACTGGTTTGAATTTGGCTGCTTCAGAATTATTACACTGGATTTTATTCATAGTGTTTCATTCAGGAATTTTTTATGAAGTTCAAATTAATTTCAGCTTGGATAAAAAGTATTAGGCCTAGTCATTAAACATTTCTGCCCTTGATGTGTCTAAAAATGAAACATTATTCGGAAAATGTATCTCAACAAGTTCCACCTTGATTGCCTCTGACTAATCTTAAACAACTTACTTGATTTATGACACAGAGAGATGGCTTGAAACACAGCATCCAATCTGTTAGTTGAGTAGGATATTCAAGTAATGATCCTTTGGACTATTACACAGTGACACTCCCTACCTGGTACTGGTATTTATTTATTCATTCAGGCTTTTCAAACATCATTACAATACATACAGGAGACTTACAAAAAAACAATCAGACCAAGATTTACAAAAAACAGAGGAATATGTAGAAATACAAAACAAACAGCAGCCTAGGGATTGCCCAAAAGCGAACCAAATCACTATCTGAAAGAGCAATCCCCGCAACATTAGAACAATAGATGGTTATAAAAGATACATGGAATGACTATCTGACTGTGAACATTGCTAATGTGGAAATATCAAAATCTATATTTAAGTCTTTGTGTGTATTTAAGTCTTTATTTAAGTCTTTGTGTGTGTGTGAATGTTTTGTATAGTAGTATGCATGAATAACTTTGACTAAGCTGTTCATATAAACTAGGCAGGTTATTTTTCTCTGATAAATATCAGTACTTTACTGTTTTGTTCAGGTCACAAAGGTCTTACATGTATTTACACTGGCCGGTTCTATGAATGAGTCTATGGGGCTTGGGTGTAAATTGTAAAAAAGGGGTGCACCACTAAATAGAGAGAAAAGTCAATACATTATTGGTAGTGCATGTGTAATGTAATTGTCATGTCACAAATGTGAGTCTTGGCAAAGATATAGGCAACCTTCACTTCATAAAATATTAATAGCAGTGTATCATTTTAAAAAAATAATACCTAAAAATTACCCAATATTGATAAATGTTGCCACACGCAGCCACCCCAAAAAAGAAGCTGTACAGCAAAATAGGTTTTAAAGGTTTTATTAAAAGAGGGTAGATTTATGCTTACCCGTTTATTTTGTGATACTTAAGGCCACCCATACAAAACAGTTGTGTTACTTACCACTTCAAAGACCTGTTGATGCTACCGTATCAAAGAGTGTGCAGACTGCAGAGCTTACTTAGATCAGATCAAACTTCAATAGGCCCTCGTGAGATTAAAGGAAAGCTCACTCATGCATGAAACAATTTGTTTAGCTTTTTTCCAGATTCGGGATTTCAAAATAACACCAGGCAAGAAGTGAGCAGCTCCGAGCAATGGGAATAGCATTGAGATTCATAATCATATACTCGGTTTCCCAAGTGTCCAACAGGAGCTGTATCAATCACGTGATTCAAAATGACCAATCATTCCTGCCTGGGGTAGCCCCAACATTGCTAATGTGGAAATACCAAATTCCATATTTAGGTCTTTGTGTTGTGTGAATGTAGTGTAGTATGCATGAATAACGTTGACTAAGCTGTTCATATTCAAACTAGACAGGTTTTTTTTCTGATATATATCAAAACTGTACTGTTTTGTTCAGGTCACAAAGGTCTTACATGTATTTGCATTGGCTGGTTCTTTGCAGAGGAATGAGTGAAAGGGGCTTGGGTGTGTTGTACAAAAAGGTTGCACCATACTAGTTAGCGAGAAAAGACTATATCAGTAGAGTCTAGGGCATATGTGTAGTTTATTTGTGATATCACAACTGCGAGTTCTGGCAAAGTTATAGACGACCTTCACTGCATAAATAATATTTATAACAATTTGTCATTTAATGAAATAATGCTATTTACCCAATTATTGATAAATTGTGACTCATACTGCCACCCAAATGAAGAAGCTGTGCACCAAAAAGGGTTTTAAGTGTTTTATTAAAAGAGGGTAGATTTACGCCAACCCGTTTGTATATTGTGAAATTCAAAATACTTGTCAGTGTTTGTAAATAACTGAAAGGTTAAAACACACGTACAGTGTCATTTCATCCTGCTTGCCCTGATTGTAACCGAGGGCAGTTTCATTGTTTGAATGCAGAGCAATCAAAGTTTCTAAATCTAAATGTTTAACAAAAATTGTTCAGAATTTTTGTTGTGGACATATCTGAGCTGATTAATTTTTTTTACACATACTGAGATCTGGTAAAAAGATAATTTCTGGACCAAGAGAAATTCCTTGAATGCCATAATAGGAAAGTTTATGTAATAAGGTACCATGGTCAATTGTATCAAAGGCCTTTTTTAAAGATCGAGGAATAACCCCAGTGTGTGCTTAGAGTCATCGATCCAGTCTAGCCCCCCCCCCCTACTCTGATCTTCTTTGAATAGTTTAGTTGAAACCCCACAGCATCTTGTTATGATCAGTCTACTCTGTTCTTCTTTGAGTAGTTTAGTTGAAACCCACAGTATATTTTGTTATGATCAGTCTACTGTGATCTTTTTTGAGTAGTTTAGTTGAAACCCACAGTGTCTCGTGAGGATTAGTCTACTCTGATCTTCTTTAAGTATAGTTTAGTTGAAACCCACAGTATATCTTGCTATGATCAGTCTACTGTGATCTTTTTTGGGTAGTTTAGTTGAAACCCACAGTGTCTTGTGAGGATTAGTCTACTCTGATCTTCTTTAAGTAGTTTAGTTGAAACCCACAGTGTCTTGTTATGATTAGTCTCCTCTGATCTTCTTTGAGTAGTTTACTTGATACCCACAGTGTCTTGATATGATTAGTCTACTCTGATCTACTTTGAGTAGTGTAGTTGAAACCCACAGTATATCTTGTTATGATCAGTCCAGTCTGATCTTCTTAGACTAGTTTAGTTAAAATGCTCAGTATCTTGTTATGCTCAGTCTACTGTGGTCTTCTTTGAATAGCAGCCACACTTTTAAACGAATGGTTCAATGCGTTAATTTCTTAAATCTAGACCAGTCCCAACCCACTGCAGTTGTTCTTATCATGGAGCCACACCTATTACATGATGGTTTATTGCTTTACATTTAAGTCCATAATCTCGCTTTACATTTTAGTCCATAATCTTGCCAGTCCTCAACCTAAACAGTTTTATGATCTTCCCAATTTAAGCTCTTTTTGGTGTCTTTCTTTACAGGAACATTTCCAGTGTTGCTGTCTGATAACTCTGGATTGCTTTTGGGATCAGCATGTTTGGCACCTTGGTTATCTATTGACCTCTTGACAGTATGAGAGAGAAGCTATCCTGGGCTATGGATTCTAAAGAAACAACAGGGATGACAAATTGAAGATGTTAATCTTTCAATACAGAGAGAGGCAGGTCGAATGATCGCCTTGATTGATCGTTACTGTTGGGCCAATTACTGGGCAAGTTTGTGTGTTAAAGGTATGATACATAATTGGAATAATTAACTAGTTTAGGATTGGTTTTCAATGAATGGTGCACCATGAGAATAAGTTCAGAAATATGTCTTTAAAAATACTACCTATTTGGGCAGATAGGAGAAATATTTAGGGGGAATTATGCCCTTGATGATATAAGCATGGAATTTCTCACACAGTGAGCGTGTGTCATGAGAAAGGTATTTGGCTATTGGGCCATCACAGATTTGAAATTTCAATGTTTTAAATATATGTAGAGTAACAAGCAGTTTTTAAAAATTTACAAAATGCTGGCATTGCTTGTTTTACTAATTAAACTTAATTTATTTAAAGGGCTAATCTGTAATGGCCTATAGCCAAATATCTTTATCATGTACCAAATTCCATGCTTTTACTGTCAAAGGCTCAATCCCATCACCTATCTGCCTATCACTTGATATACCAGTACCAGGTATGCCAAATGAGCATGCACTAAGTCCCTGCAAACAACATAAATGATTGGTTGCTTTTTTTCAAAAAAACAGTGACCACATAATTTGATATTGTGACAGGTTGATGATGTATGACAACTAGAGGGTGCATGGGAATGATTTTACTCTTCCTTACACTAATGATGTATTGTCCCTTAAATTGTCATCAGGTTGCCCCGTGCTATACCTTTAAAAATGTAATGCCATCTAGACCATGTGGTCTGTGACATCACATGTTCACAACCAAGCCACAGAGCCTGAACTTCCTGCAGACATGATTTGTACACAGCCATTTACACACAACAAATCTTATATTTTATGGAGATTGCACAGTCCGATTTTTATTTACTTTTGATCTGAAGAGAGGGGGCACATCTCAAAATCTGTTCAGCTGTTATTTTTATGACTTTTAAATTTATGTGGAAGTTATGACACTAAATGAAACCCATGAATGTACAGAGTCACTCTTTTTGTAAACAAAATTTACAAGGACTATATTTAGTTGTTTTCCATGGTGATTGAGAGTGACCTGATACAAGTGAAAGGCAGGGAAAGAAACCACGAGCTAACTTTTCTCCATGAGCCAATCTAATGACGTTCCAACTGGATACTATCATTAAAATTGGACATTGTAATATTCCTAATTAGGGGTGGGGTCACTCCCTCTGGGTATTTGAAAGGGGACTGACAGTAACATGACAAGGGGATCTGATGGCTTATAATATACACTTGTATTATGAGAAAGGCAGGCTTATTAGTCTGAATTGGAGTTGGGGGTTACTCTCTAGGGAGACTCAGAGTAGCTTGATAAGGGGATGTGGGTGGTGTATAATCTAGAATGCTAACATAACAGCAGACTTTGTGTTATTTTGACTTGGGGTTGGGGTCCCCCCCCCCCAACTCCTGCAGAGGTTTAGTCTTTTAAAGACTAAACTACGCATATCTCAGGAGTATTCTAAATCCCATTAATCTATCGGCACTAATAGTTTTAAGACTTTCCATAGTCTATTATACATATATTGACTGCTTCGAGTGCTAAAACTTTGACCCCCAAGGTGATCCCTGAAGTGGTCTATTCCTTCACCTGGCTCGGCAAAATAGACCGCACAGGGTCACTAGGAGTCGTAGTTTCAACCATAGCACTCGAAGCAGTCAATATTTGTTGTTTAACACCCCATAACCATAAACTCACAAAGAGGTCCAGTTTCCCACAAGCTGCTTTTGCTACCAGTATAGTACACTTGTTGCTATGTGTATACATACGTTGCTATGGGTATAGTACATTGGTTGCCAAAAGTATAGTGCATCATGCTTGTGCAGCTTTCTAAAATAAAAACGAGATATCATGTGATACTTTCTAAACCAATCACATGACAGAGTTTAGGTATTTAAGTATGACTGATTGCAAGGTGAAATTTGATGAGTTGCATGACCGTATAGGCTTAGTGGTTTGAGGGTGGACAGTCGTTATTAACTCTCAGATGTAATGGAAGTTGACAAATGATTCCCCTCAGGAACTAGTTCATCAACTTGCATCACCAAAGGAAGCTACTATTGACTGTTCACCCAAAATAAACCATGTGTTTTGATATACTTCTCTATTTCGGCAACAAAAAATAGCTGATTTTCATGTGTAGCTAGCAATGTTTGCGCATTCACACCTATGCTGCTTTAGCTATATGTGATTCCACCATTGTTTTGTAAAGTGCATGCAATAGTCTCCTACACATGCACATTTACCTTGTGCGGGATCCTCACAAAAATAGCACATGGCACCTGTTCCAATTTTCATAGAGCTACGTAAACAGAAAAGAGTGATTTTAACAATATTCTGCTAAAGCAAAACTGAACAGGATATCAGTCACAATCGACACGACATGGTAATTTGGCTGGTAAAATTATTCTGCTAAGCAAAATTTTGTTGTGCTTAGCTACTTTTTGTATCTAAGCAGCTCCCATTCAGTTGGGCCATGATGGTAGATGGACCAGTAAGAATTCAGTGCTCGATCATGAATATGTGTGAGGTGTAGGGATACTAGATATATTATAATATGGGATAACCTGTGGTGTAGCTGTTACATCAACGGTTCTTATTAGAACTACCACAACCCAGAGAGGTTTCATGTACATGGTGTTAAACCTCACTCAAGATTGAGTCCCAACAATGCAAAGTTTCAAATCCTATTTATCATTTTATGGTAAAGTGTCTGACAGTTGCCTTACAGTATTGACTTTTGTTCCATAATCATAATGTGTAAGCGTTTGTAGATCACTTTTTAGAATTGTTTCAAGTCTGTATTTACATGCAGGCCATGGACTCTGCTGCCCTGGTTTTGGCCTTGTTGCCCCTTCAAAAGCTTCCCATAGGCCCCTAGACTTCCAATTGAAGTACCCTTTGCAAAATGCAAATGTTCCTGCCCTCTCAAAGATGAAATTCTAGGCTTGCTGTCTTCCTTTTTTTCACTTTGTACAAACAAAAATAAAAAGACTTAATGGTTATTCAGGAAACACCTCTAGTTTTTTGTCATACTTTAGGGAAAATTTTGTTGGAAATTGCTATTAAATACTTAATGAAACAGAATCTATGTTTGGGAGTGATTGGTTTTCTTTGAAGCAGTGAACTGATCAAGGCTATAATTCATGGCTCTGCTTACCGCCGAAATCTGCGCTTGCGATCACTATTCTCCGCTTTCTCTGCAAGTACCGATTTTCTGCGCGGAAATACGCTTGGCATAAGCGCGGAATACCCTGTAAGCGCCAAATTCGTTGCTTTATTAAGGTAAGCAGAGCCATGAAATTGGGCGCTGATTAGTAGGGTGTGAGGGGGAGGGGTCTGAAAATGTGTTTACCGTAATTTTCGGATTATAAACCGCGGTTTATACGTTGATTTTGACATTTTTTTTGTACTCCTGCGGTTTATGCGCCGGGCGGCTTATACGCCGACGTAAAAATATTGAAGAGTAAAAACAGCATTTTTTTAAAGAAAGATCGTTTGTAAAATATTCTAAAATAATGCTATCCTAATAGATCCTTTCAATTACGTTCAATATTGTCAACTTCAATACATTTCGACTTTAATTACAACGCAACTCGCACTGTGGCAACTACAATGACTGACTGATGTGCCGCCCGCCTGTCACTGCACATCGCCACAAAGAGGACCGCAAACACGCACGGCCCCTCTGTGTGTGTACACATACACATGCTGTGATTGGCCGTTGATGATTGTCTGTTGATGATTGTCCGTTGATGATTGGCCGTTGATAGTTCCATTCATAAGATCTTGGCAAGACTTCTGACGGCTCGAGTAGATAGCGCCTGCTGCACATTGTACAACACATAGCCTGAACATCTGACGCCACACTTCGAGGCTCGGGGCCCAGGTCTAAGTCTAATCAAACGTGAACAGATTTTGTCAACAGAGGGCGATGCGATGCAGGGCAAAGTTCAACTATTTCTCGGTGTGCGTTGTCGACCGATCGTTGATTCACGAAGATTTTGTTGCCAACGAAGTTCAAAACATGGTCAACACAACCGATCATCAAATCACGAATTCTTGAAAACGTGTGTTGATGGAAAAAGTATAGTTCAGGACTGATAGTATGAGATAAAAAATCACCCAAAACGCAGTTTTGCGAACTTCACTTCCGTGTTTTGAGGTTAGTTTTTTGTAACATTTTGGCCGCGGTTTATACGCCGCGCGGTTTATACGCTGACACTGAATATTTTTTTCCATATTTTGGAGCATTGCGGTTTATACTGTCAATGTGTGGTAAAATTGTCATGAGATATAATCTTTATTGTTTGAATGTATGCCTTTCACCTTTGACTTTGGCTTGATTCCTGACCGGAGCCTTGCATGCTGATTGGGTTTTCACTCCTTACCTGATTGCATGGGTTTTCCCTATTTGGGGTTTTCCTCCCACATCTAAAACTGACACTTTTTCATTATCTTCTCTACACAGGTATCTTCAGGCCAACAATGGGTCAAAGTGCTAGTCACTTTTGAGGGTCCCTTGCTTTCATGACCAGAAAAAAACATAACAATAAGTTTTAAAAGTATTTTCTCTAGAACAAAACATGATATTTGTAGCATTTTTGACAAAGATATACTTTGCAAATACTTTCTACATTTAGACCAACAGTAGTTTTGGTCGGTGAGCAGTTTGCATCAGTTATTTTTCTTAATTTTCCCCCAACTTTTAGGTCTATATAAATTCTACTCAAAGTTGAGTGGTCAAATTTGGGGGAAACCCACTATACTGTTTCATATTTCGTGTCATATTGTGTGCACATTTGACTGGCTATTTCTTAATGCTGCAATCAAAACAGCCAACTTTTTTTAGATGGAAAAATTACTGTAGATGATTGGTATAAGTTTAACCATCAGTGACTTTTTAGATTGAAACCTCTAACAAATAATTCCAGATAATTGCCAGTTTTTAAAGGATGGCATAGGCTATATTTGGTTTAAAAAAGACTCAGTTCATTCCTATCCTCAAGTTCCCAAGAAACATATATCATAAAGGGATTGTACATCAGTGATTATTGGAAGAGTACATTAATTCCAACCCTCTAGTTGAGTCATTCCATGCCAAATCACCTACAATCCTGAAAAGTTTGGCAGGCTCCGTCTCAGATTTTGCTAGTATATTTGTGTATTGAACAATCCCCATGGGTGCCATGAACACATACACAATTATAGAATCCTACTCCTTGACATTTCTGAGATATGACCCCCCCCCCCCTCCCTAAACTACAATTTAAATCTTTTCTTGTATGAAGGTAACAAATTGCACTTTCAAATACGTGTAAAGGGTATAATGGTATCCAATCAACTAAATTATACTTTCGAAAGTAGCACAGGTCATTTGTATATCAAGGAAGGTCTTTAAAAATGGACATTCTATGACTTTTCGTAATTTTTGAGACCCCTACTGCCTAAGTGAAATGACCGATTGCTTTTATATTACATTTGGTATAAACTAGGTGCATATTTGTGACCTGGTATAAGGATAGACCAATCACGCATTTGATGGGTATTTGGCAGGGGTCTGAATTTGGGTCCGCCTGTGAAAAAAAAAAATTCAAGTGGTTATTTGACAACGTGGGACATTACTGACAGATTTACAAATTATTCTCAATAATACTTTGTATCCAGTCTACTTGTGTGAGAAAAAAAGACTTGGATTCTTTACTCCTTCATATTAAAATGGCAGAGGTCGCGGGTTCGAGTCCCATCGGAAAAGTATGCCCATAGATTTTCCCCCTTTCTTTCCCCTTAAAGGACTGTAACAAAACCTTCTTTCCCCCCTTTTTTTTCCTCAACACGGTTCCGCCATTTTGTTGTTTCTCTACATTGAAATCAATGAAAACAAACCGAAATTGAAGAATGTAAAATCATTTGTTTAGATGCCTCAGTTAACAACTAGGCCTATGTAGTTTTTTCAGTTTAAAATAAAATTCATCGAAGACAGAAAATAAATTCAACCTATCAAGTAATATTTTTATAAAAACGATAGTCAATGAATTTGAAAAATACTGATAATGACAATTCCATTATTTCAAATGACAAAAACAAGTAAGGGCCTGGGTGTCCATTGCAGTATAGTTAGTTAGGCCCTCTACGGCGACATGCAAATTATTATTAGCTAATCGACAAGTATAGAAGAAATAAACATGGCGTTGTTTTTGGTACGAGGTTGAAAAACCATGCTTCGACCCCCTGGTATACTGTATATCAAGTACTGCAGTACCGTGCCAGTATTGTTATGCTACCTGTGAATTCAAAGTGGAGTGCTTGAGTAAAGAGCCTTGGACAAGGCTAAGAAACACATGGATTGCTTAGGCCTACGTCAGTTTGGTCAACGCAATTGTTGAAAAATAGAAATACCGGTAATTCCGTATCCGATTGCCACTTTCATTTGTTATGAAATAAATTCGTATCTGATTGGTAACCGTTTGAGTGAAAAAGTGGCAGTCGGATACGGACATTTTCCCAAAACACCTACACGTCAGCCAAACATGCATCATTGCTAGATTCTTCCTTCCTCCACTCTATTTAGGTAAAAATATTCCTTAGTGTTTTGCCAATGTCAAGTTTATTCCTTAGTGTTTTGCCAATGTCAAGTTTATTCCTTAGTGTTTTGCCGACGTCAAATGTATTCCATAGTTTCCATCTGGCAAGATTTAATTTACTGACAAATGGTACTCATCAGCAAACTAATACTGGGCGACCCTTGATATCCTTAATCCTTACCCCCCCCCCCCCCCCCATCCAATTGGATCTTCATTGTGTTATGGGAATCTAAAAAAAAAAACTTCAGGGGTTAGGAGTGGGGGCTACTTCTGTAACGAGAGGAGAATAATGTGTTAGAGTATAGGAACATTTATAAGGAGAGGGGGACTATCGGGCATCGTTTATGGTTACCAATAAGTAAATTTCATTTCAAATAATTATTTCATTGTACTTTTGGTATCACAATTCTGTTGCTTTTTTACATTGAAATCCAAGTAACCAAACCGAGGCTGCGAAATTAGTCTGGCCCCTTCATTGTATCGTTAGTATCGGTTATTTATGTCTTAATTGCGCACAGGGACACTATAAAGAGTAACGAATCTGCCTGGTTAGGTCATTGGAGGATTGACAACAATGTCGGCTGTCTGTTTTTGCTCACGGATTACAAAGCGAGTTAAAGAGGAACACAACTTCAAGCGGTTCGTGTAAGCTCGTGAAATTTGGACATCAGTGTTTTTGTTACCCCAGTTTCACAATGTAAATCTTGGCATTTCTCTCTTCAAAATAAAACAACCGAGGTTAGAGGGCACATCTGCTTCTTCATTGCTTGACATGGCTACGTAAAACATTGCTTGCAGGTCGGGCCCAATTTCATGGCCCTACTCATCATAAGCAAAAAATCTGCGTTTGCAGAAGCAGGGAATTCCGCGCTTACGTCAAGCGTATCACAGGTTTGGAGGGAATTTGTGTTTGTGTGCGTGCGTGTACTTCACGTTATCGACGTTACTAAGCATTCGTTGCATTTACAGCTATCGCAGAAAGTTGGACAACCCTTCTTTCTCCCCGCCTCACTGAAAGCAAAATTTTCCAAATAACTTAAAATAACTCCTAAATAATGGCCGTAAATATCAGAACAAATCCTAACAACAAATCGTGTCCTCTGAATTTGATTGCAAGTTTCTACAATTTTCATGCATTAACCATTTTCGACCACTAGTAGGCCCTACTTCAATATTCATTTACTTTTGTATGTGGTTTTTTTTTTGACGAGAGTCCAAGTTTTTCACCAATGAACTACCTTCCCCAACCTTGTGCGTATTTTATTATTATTATTTTTTACGTACAAGTTTCTTCAATTTTCAACTGTGTTGAGTCTTTTGCACGTACCTGAATTATTACTGAGACCAAAGCCTCTACCTAGCATATAGTGTCAACACCAGTTTTAGTCTTACTCCTCGGTAAACCTCCCAAGGGTTAGAGATTTATGTTGTATGTTTCTTCGGGCGCCCAATCATAATAAGAACCGTTAACTTGACATACCACCCTCTTGGTTGTGTTTTGGAGGGCCGTGTTAATTGTTCTTGTCAATGCGCTGAATACACTAAATTGACAAGGACAAAATGTGATCCTTTGAATTCTTAAGTTATACAATGGGTTGCTAACATATTTGCTTAACTCTTGATACATTCAGTATGTAATTGTGTATCCGCCGATGGATCAGTAGTGAAACATCCTTTGTATACAATCCCTAATCTCCCTTCCAAACGGACTGCCACCACAAGTAATTTTATCCTGTAAATACTCCAGTTTTCACCTTGACTCGCTCTGTGACCGTCTTAGTGATCAGTGATCCTCAGACGATATATCATTTTAGACCAGGGCCCAACTACACAGAGCTGCGTAACGGCATATCTGTATGCTTACTGCACGAGTTTTCATTTCATGACGCTCACCGTAAGCACAGAAAAAGGCATTTAGTAATAAGTTAAAAATGAACAATTTTAGCGATTTATGTAGGCTCGAAAGGCATTAACTTGGTTTAGTTAAACGCAGTTTTCCAATGCAAATCTTGTTATTTCTCTCTTTCAAATAAATTAACCGCGGCTAGAAGTATATTAAAGTTTACCGTGAAGAAGGAATTATATGTTTCTCAAGTTCTTGAATAAGGTTCATTACAAACTAATGCTCAACTGCTGTAATCCCCTCAACTGAGGTTCGATAACTCTTTTATCCCCCCGGTCTCAATCGAATAAAAAGAAGATTAAGGCTGTCCCAAATACCTAAACAGAGGGCGCTCTACCCACCTCATTAGGTGTTCGGGCATTCAGCCCGGAACACCTCTTATTATTGTTCGGTTTTTTTTTTTTAGGTGTTCGGGCATTCAGCCCGGAACACCTCTTATTTTTGTTCGGTTTTTTTTTCTTAATACTTCTTCTTCTTCTTCTTCTTCTTCTTCTCAGCGTCCCTTGTCCGCTAACAAAAGCACCCTTTCCAAGCTCATATGAACTTGAAACTTCAGATATAGTTAGATACTTATTAGGAGATAAAACCGCTTCAGTTACATCATGATGACGTCATCGGGTGTTGAGTTACGTTAAATCAAAGTTAAATATTTGAAAAAATCATAACTCCAAAACTACACAAAGGATTTTCACAATCTATACATCATCGGATAGGCCTGGTATGACTCTAAAAACACTACACTGAACGCGACCTCATTTGACCTTGACTTCCGGTTCAAACCGGAAGTTGAATATTTAAAAAATTCATATCTCAAAAACTACTGATCATTTCATCACAATTTTTACATCAGATTGCAGTTCTGTGATCCTTCCGAAACTTTTGCACAGAAATGATGCCAATATGACCTTAACTTCTGGGTGTTACAGCCAACGTTAGTATTAACGCGCATTCAATCTTTGTACATAGAAAAGCGCTGTAGCCGACTGTTCAGCACCATGAATCATAAGGTTCAAAGTCCACGAAGCCTGTGTGTGCAACACGAAGCCCGTGTGTACAGTCCCACGTAATGGAAACTCATAAGGTTCAAAGTCCACGAAGCCTTTGTGTACAGTCCACGTAACGGAAACATTCCACAAGCGGGGGATGGCGCTATACCAAACAACTGTTCATGCTTTTATCCCGCTCTGGAATTTTATTATTTGCTCGCTCTGTGACAGATGCTGCCTCGGAAATCTACGTCATTTAAATGTTAAATCTTTGAAAATTCCCATCAATTTGAGGGTAAGAGACCCTTGGTTGCTTTTTGCGGGATTATACAAAGGTAATATAGGTCTTCGATTTTAATTGTTTGCATGAAATTACGTGTCCTCTACTTCCACTTAAAACCGAAAGTGCATTGTAATTAAAAGTGGCAACTTTTTTTTAGTTGGTTTTAACGATGTTGCAGTCTGACAAGGGTCCGGTTAAAAAAAAAAGATTTAAGAGGGCCATCTGGCGGTGGGTTAAAAACAGTTCAAAATACAGTTTTACTAGAAGGCTTTGGCAGAGTTTTTATAATTGTTTCAACATTGGTTTACATAATGGCCTTTATGCAGACAACATAATGTGTTTAAACGTAGATTGATGACGTCATCACGTACTATGTGTAACACTTTAAATGCACACTATTTTAAGCCATGTATCTGCCAAACTGAAAGACCAACCGAGTTGAAATTTGGTGTACTGTTGGACAACGACACTGACTGCTGACAAATTTAGTAGCGTCATGATTACGTCATTTCAAATGTATTTTTGTGCTTTTTTTCATCAGGCTTTTTACACCAGGCATGTACTCCCCGAAACCGAACACCTAGAGTTTGTCTTAAGACAAACTCTAAATTTCTAGTTTTTCTTAATACTTCTTCTTCTTCTTCTTCTTCTTCTTCTCAGCGTCCCTTGTCCGCTAACAAAAGCACCCTTTCCAAGCTCATATGAACTTGAAACTTCATATTTAGTTAGATATTTATTAGGAGAAAAAATCATAACTCCAAAACTACACAATGGATTTTCACAATCTATACATCATCGGATAGGCCTGGTATGACTCTAAAAACGCTACACTGAACGCGACCTCATTTGACCTTGACTTCCGGTTCAAACCGGAAGTTGAATATTTAAAAAATTCATATCTCAAAAAACTACTGATCGTTTCGTCACAATTTTCACATCAGATTGTAGATCTATGATCCTTCCGAAACTTTTGCACAGAAATGATGCCAATATGACCTTAACTTCTGGTCCTAAATGGGTGTTACAGCCAAAATTAGTATTAACCGCAGTTTATGTGTGTATGGAGAAAAGCGCTGTAACTGACTGTCCGCTCCATTATTCATAAGGTTCAAAGTCCACGAAGCCTGTGCACATAGTCCCACACAACGGAAATGTATCATTGCGTTGCTTATTCTTGTACGTTGTAACAACACGTGTCCCGCACATAAAAAACTCAAACTCATTCAAAGTTCAGTGTGAATTTAGTTCCGCTGTGCTCGTCTGATGGCTTAATGGAAAACAAGGAATAAAAGAGGAGGTTTTACTGAGATGTCCACCTGCTTTAGGGATTTGTATGACTTTGACTAAATGACAAAAACTTCAACTGAAAAAGAACGACATTGGTTTGTTTCTCATCAAACACCGAGACCCACGTCACGTTGATCGACGTGACCATGCCTGCCAAAGGCGCTCTAGGCCCTCTGAGTATGCCCTTCAGACACGGTGATTAAAATGGTAAGCTTTATTTCAAAATCACCGTTAAAAAGAGGGGGCATTCCTTTTTTGTCTACAATAATGTTGATATCCATGAACTTGCCTAGTGTTTTTTATTTTGTTTTTTTACTTTCAAAAATCATTATTTTTGTCATGGTTTAATTTTCAACTATCGGATTGAATTGATGCTAATCCCCGCTCAGGTATATTATGTTTATGTACTGTGTATGGAAAAAAACATAACTCTTGAACCAAAAAGGGTTTTGACTTTATGCTAACCATGTACTTAGACCTTAGTGTGTCAATGAAACCACATAGGTTTTCGGCATGATTACGTCACCAATGACGTCATAACATTGAATCAATGTTTAATTTTTACAAAAAAACATATCTGGAAAACTATAACTGCTACATACCAGATCTTTGGTCCATGTGAAAGACCATGGAGTGTATTTTTTTAATTTTACACAAAGTGTGACCCTATGCAGCTCTGTGACCTTTACTTCTGGTCGAAACTGAAAGATGCTTATTCCATACTTAAAAACTTCATATCCCATTAACCAAAAATGGGTTGAGACCTACAACTTAACATACTTAGACCCGAGTGTGTAGATGAAACTGCAGTTATTTTCGGGATGATGACGACTCGATGGCGTCCTTACATTAAATTAACCTTTATCCGGAGAACCAAATTTGTATATACATAACTTGCACCATCCCCAATGATTACACAAACTGTGTCTCCCTGTGAGCTTCAATTCTGGTCAAAACTGAGAGCTTAAGTGAAAATAATCACTCCCGGTCTTCGTTTTGAGGCCTGCAAACAATATGATCTTGAAATCAGATGGTCCCTCTATATCGAATACAGTTTTACCCATAGGACTGTCAATTCCAGCAAAACAATAACTATGAATCTCAATGTTTTGATAATAAAATGAGCTATGAAAACGGAATGATTTAATCAGTTTTTTAATTTATCAAAGTGTTTTATTTCAAATACGAAATCTTAAGCTTCTACCATTCACTTTACGTTTTAATTTGTCGTACTAAGTTTTTTCGGTTTTTGCTTTGAAAACACTACCTCTGCTAACTCAAAAATGTCTATACCGAACACCTTGTTTTTGTTATGGAACAAAAAATTATGTCTAGTTTTTTTTTACATACGTGCCTGGATTCCGCACCGTGAGGCTGTTCCGCCCCAACTTGACAATCGTCCCAACTATAGTTGGGACTGGTCCCAACTTGAGTGTTAAAGTTGGGGCGTTCCAACTGTAGTTGGGATCGCAGTAAACACAGACCAGGGCGCGTATTTTTTTTCCCTGAACCTTTCGGGCATGGCATGCAGTACAGTGTACATGTACATTGTACGTGGGTCTCCACGCCTCGCTCTGATTGGCTAAACTCCACGTACACTGCCCGAAAGGTTCAGGGGGGGAAAATTCGCGACCAGGCCCCCCCCCCCCTCTATGATTAAACTAAACACAAATAACTAGTAAGTTTGAATGTATTAAGACCACTTTATACTAGCTTGAGTACATTTGAGATTAATTAGAATGTTTGTTTTTCAAGAGAAGGGAAATTAAATGCGTAGGCCTACTTTGAGACTGAAAACGTCACCTGGGCTGGGCATGTGGCCACTGTGTCAGAACCCTCTAAAAAGACAGTAATACGCCGAGTTAGCAATAGCAGTCCATTATTCAACCAAAGGACATTTTCTAAACCTCGATCGTCTCTAGCTCCAACCTCAGTTTTGACATGAGGAACTTTGTACAGAGCCGAGAACCGAGTTGTTAATTAATTCTTAATAAATCCTTCCGATCACATCAGCTTAGTGCGTCTGCAGTAGCATCACACAGCAATCCACGCATGATCGATCATGGAATTCTGTTGAGCTCTGTGTGATCCCAACTAAACAGTTGAGACGCCCCAACTTTAACACCTAAGTTGGGACCAGTCCCAACTATAGTTAGGACAACTGTCAAGTTAGGACAGAACAAGGCTGTCACGGTAGAAGATAAACAACGTGCGTTGTGTTGAACATGCTGGAATTGTTTGACATTACACCAAGAAGGTTTGGAGCCAAGGAACAGTTCATTCTTCCAGTCATCTTACACTGCTTTTACAGGAATACTGACAGAAGAATGGTTTGAGTGGTTGCTCGACTCTATTTCTACCTCCGTGCACGATCGGAGGAGCTAGCTATTGACAGCGGACACACTGGGTACACTGCTAGCCCTGGTAGGACGTCAGTGCCACTGTATGCAACGGAGGAGTCCAACCTGGGCTAGGTACACTGCCAGTGCCAGTGACGATGTCAGACCACAATGTGCACGCAAAGTTTTTTCGCACACAAGGGAACCACTGGACACTAACCACCACTAACTGGGCCTGCATACTGCATGCATACTGCATACAGTCTGACCCCTGCATACTGCATACTGACCCCTGCGTTATACTGCAGGTATACTGGAAGTCGTCCATGATTCGTGTGGCAGCAGACGTGACGGACGAAGCATGGCTGTACATACTACTATTCAGTCACAGACATGGATAAGACTCGTTATTCACTGCAACAATGCTCTATGTGGATTCAGACTGTCAAAAATGATGCTGACAGTGGCAATATGAAGAGATACTGCTAGTGCTAAACAGCGACGGTCTTCAGCAGCCACACTTGGGGTTGAAGAGGATTGCTTGCCAAGTTGCCATAAACTGTCTTCATGAAGTCGCTTGCACTGCAGTGTGTTCACAGCCACTGGAATTGATACTGAAGTCTGTGGAAACTTTTGAAGGGGCTTCACCAAGGCCGAGACCAGGGCAACAGTCCATGGCCTGCGTAGCCTCCGTATAATTTCAGGCCTGTATGAGGGGATATGTGCGGAAGTATGTAAGATGACGTGGTCTCACATTCACAAGAATCATCTTGAAGTTGAAGAGGAGCTGTCTTTTTCGGAGGTGAACTTTCACAACATCATGGGCGGTGGTAAGCAAACTTCAGTATATTTCTTGCATTAATTCTTTTGTGAAAAAAAAGAGAAGAAACACAATCCTATTGATTAACACGTTGACTGCCAGTCATAGATTCGTAGGGCGTTCCCATTTGCCAAGTGTGGTGCGCATGCGTGCATACCAAGTAGGTAAGACATTGTTGGTGTCTACATGTTGTAATACAAATTCTCAGGATGTGTCCTCACCACTGCCAGAAACGTATTTGTTGCGTTCTCAGTGATGCCAGTGTATTCAATCCACAATACAAAAGCCTTTCATTCTCTACGAGTATACTCGTAGTGGCAGAATCCGTTACACCTGTTACTACGAATATACTCGTAGGCGGCAGTCAACGAGTTAACTATATATTTTTTGCTGGGCCAAGTGCTGAGGAAGTAACATAATTTCAATAATAAATATTTCAAAGTCGGGCATTATTGGAAAATAAGAATGGGCGTGATTACTTTTTCCAATGAACGAGATGTAATATAACTTTATTCTAAGCAAATGACGTAAGCAGAGAGCTTAGTACAAGCCCAAATTTCCCTATCTATATTATTTATTCGACCTCAACAATATAAGAACAAAAAAGTACAATTCATAATGCAATAAAAGGAACAATAATAACCAAAACAGAAACGACATTAGCAAAAAATAAATAAATAAACAATAGGTCAAGACTTACAACATACAGAATAACTATACATGGATACAGAAAATGGCGATGACGTGAGGGCAAATAGAGAGAACAATGAAAAAATAGTCTATGACTATGAGGGGAGCATGCAAGTATAAGAGATTATAAATCTGCGGAAGGACAGCAAGAAAAACTACTAAACAAAAGGACCAAACAATATGCGGGTCAGGGACAACAAAAGTAAACTAAATCACTGTTGAAGCATGTTGTCCCACACATGGTAAAACAGGAAAACAGGAGAAAACAGACTTGACTATGTGAGGGAGAGGAAGAAGATCAAGTTCTACACATATAGTGAATAATGAATTAATAAATTAAGTCTATTATTAATTAATTAGGCAGTGCCACCATTTCGGATGTATATTTAAGACACTTCAACTTCAGTTTTTATTACAGTGATACAAATAAAAGGAATTTTATTCGGGATTATGAGGTATAACTAAGGTAGTCACTTAAGCTTTCATAAGTTATTCCTCGACATCCACAGGGATCTAACATCCAGATAAACAGTCCGTGCCCCATACTTAACATGTTGGAAATGATCAAACACAAACTACATGTATGTACATGAAGAATTAAAGTAAATTGTGTTAAAATGAACGGAATAATCTTGAGAATCTTTCAGACTTTAGAAACTTTCCAAAACATCAATTGTAAGCCAAATGTGAATTGACCCCTGCATCCATTTTCAGCAACATTTGGAAGCTCAAGCTTCTTGAAAACATATCTTTTCTTCAACAAGTTATCTTCATATTGTGGCCATTTCCAGTGACTTCCAAAATTGTGCATGTCTGACATTTACTTAAACGTCCGCACAAGTGTGTGACCAAAATCTGTGGTTTCTCCTGGAAATATGTCCCTATGATCTATCAAATTTTACTGCCGCCCAGTCCCCAATATGCAACTTCATTTCTGCCCCTGATGTTCTATCTGATTGGTCGGACAGTCACCGAAATCAGCATCTTCCTCTTCTTCTGGAACTCTTACCTCCTATTACTGCATTGAATCCGATTTTACTTACTACAAGAAAGTGCTTTCCCTTTAGTTTCGCACTGTGTACTCCCAGTTTTGTCTCAGGGGGTTTCCAGCATAGTTTATCATGTTCAAATTCTGTTTTTGGTATGACGGACCATGTAAAAAATCAAACCAACTGGGTGGAATTGGTTCTACTGGCTAGTTGGAAAAAAAGCTGAGCACAAACCCTGTACCATCTTGCTAAAAATTAGAGCTTCATGTATGGTGTGTGATCCCTAGCACAGACGGATGGTCAAAAAGACAGTTTTTAGTCCGATATTATTATTTGAAAACATTAGTTAATTCTTTATTATTGAGTTTACAAATGGAGAGTCGTTTTTAGTTTTTGATTTTTGTTCCTTTAAGGAACAAAGATTTAATAGTAAATATCCAACCTTTATCTTCTTGTGAAAGCAAAACTAAACAGAATGAATGAATAGGCCCACTTGACTGAAAGATGCCAAAATAGTATAAAGGATTTATTTTTATTTTTTTTCTATTATTAAGAGTCATTGAATTGTTACTTTTTTGTTGTTTAATTTCATTTATGCCTATCTTACAAAAAGTCGAGTTTACTGAATAATGGCTTTGTGGTTTGCGGGACTTTGGAAATAACAATATCGGGCAAAACACTCAATGTTGCCCTTGCTTGGCTTCTGTATGTTTTTTTGGCCTCTTGCTTGATAGCGTTCTGATATTGGCTTTTAAAATGCATACAATGTGAAAGTTATGTTGTCCCCTGTAGACCGATTTTTTTGCTAACTTTGTATACTAACCCTTAACACTGCCCTAGCACGTTCATAAAATCATTTGGAGTGCTTGAGCAGTTTTTATTGATATATTATGTAATAATCGTAACCTCCGGCAAGGTCTTAGCCAGGATATGGTAAAAGGGTGTCCAAGTTTGCAGGAAATTAATAAAACTGGGTGTTCAAATTGTTTACTTACAACACATAACGTAAATGACAGTAAAACAGGGTGTCCAAATTTAAAACAGGGTGTCCAAATTTAAAACAGGGTGTCCAGAAGACACCCAGTCACCCCTCTGGCTAACACTATGACTTTTACCAGCACCCTTGGAGCACATTTACTGAAGACAGTACATGTATCCTCACTTGGTGTTTCAAAACATAACGAATAACATGACAAACTTGTAAACATTTTGGCTACAGCTATTGAAGTTGCAAGAAAAAAAAACAAACCTAGTGTTGCATAGAAATGTGTTTTCGGGTTGAAAATTACCTCTTTCTCTAAAACTATGTTACTTCTCAGGGAGTCGTTTCTCACAGTGTTTTATACTATCAACAGCTCTTCAGTTCTCCTTATCAAGTATGTTTTTATGGTTATTTACTTGTAGAGTCCCCCTGCAAAAAATCTGACTACCAAAAGTGAACCATGTCTATTCCAAAGGCTTGCTATTATTATTAATAAACACTAATCGATCATGTTATTTGAAGCCAGATAACACAACTCTTACTCATATGAAACTGAATTCCATTTCACTCTAGCATAAAAGAATTCTCCATCATGATGTATCATTCACTATTGCTCCAGTAACAAACTCAATAATTGAGCCTAATTTTTTCTTAGCTTTTGTATGCGATCATTGTATTCATTCATGTTATTGTCCCTATCAAACTAATTAGATTTCCAACTAGGTATTTCTGCTTGTCCTATAGTGGCTCATTATGTAACCTAACATTGGATAATTATTTTGTAAAGGTTAATCATATGAACTGTCAGCTTCACTTTCACAATGTCCAAAGGCCTTGCAGATAGCCAATTCTTTCCTATTCCAAAGAGTTATTTTCTCATGGCCAGCTACTCCATTCCCTTCTTCAGTCTTTTCCCACTCATGGATGGCTTTATCTGCAACTTCATGAAATGTCAGAATAGGGTGAACCAAGCACTAGGCATCATTTGCCTCTGCCATGTTTTCCTTGGTTTGGACATCCCTTTTATGTTTTCGCAAGCCCATTTATCATCTGGTCGGCTGTCAAGATTTGGTTTGCTTCAGTTGATTGCAAGCTTGCCCTTGCAACCAACCGCTTCTTGCGCCACCTACAGTGTATCCCTTCATAGGGCTCTTCCCATGGTTTGTAGCAAAGAAGTGCCATTTGGCATGCAACCCTTGGTCTTGCTGATGGTGACAAATATCTGTTATGTTCTTATACTGGCTTGCAGCCCCGTCACTGAAATACAAGAAGTTGTGCACTCTAGGCAGGACATGTCCTTAAATTATGTAATTATTGTTGTAATGGAGGCATGGACTGTAGATGTTCCATGTTTTAAGCAATCAAAAATGACGCAAGAACTAAGGCACTTCAATTCACCATTGTCCTTGTAATAAACTGCAAAAGGGTGGAGGGTTGCCTGGCTGTTGTCCCAGTAGAATCCTTGTATTGAATCCTGTATCAAAAAACTGTTATTTTCTGCAAAGTCTAACAGTACAACTGCAGTATCGTCAGAAAGGTCCTCCTTGAGTTTTCGAATGTATGCGGATTGAGATTTTGGGACAAAAAGATGTTGGCAAAGTCCATCAAATGCATCAGCTAACTTTTCAACTAGTTCACGTACTGGAAGTTGAAAAGGGAAGCAATAGTGGTTTGGTCTGTTTGCATCCACTGCTTAAATGTTATCATTTCTTCAAAATCAGTTTCACTTTTCGTGAATATATGAGAAAACTCATCCACAAAAGCAGCTTTACCTGAACATTTCTCACACGACAGAATCAGGCAAACAATTTTTGTGAGTAGATCCTTGTAATCAAATTGACCAGGAACTGCAGATACATTGTACCAATGGTTTCACAATTTGATGAAGTTGGCAAACACACGACAACGAGTGCATACCTCTGCTATTGACTGATAGTGATACCCACCATTTTGGGTGATGTATGAAAAATGTGGAGAATCTAATTTTGTCATCAGGATTTTTTAGCGTATATGACTCGTACAGTTCCTTTTAATTGTCGAGAAGGAAACATTTTTGCCTTTGCTCTTTTATGCCATTTATTCTAACAGAAACAAATTCTTTTTGTCCCGGGCACATCCCGGAAAATTCATACGATTCGTAAAACTCGCTGAACAACTTTTGGGGCAAGAACCTTTCCCTTTTTGGGGCAGGCACTGCTAAAATCCCATTCTTCTTAAGTTCTCTGGCAGTCTTGACCAAGTAATGGGTCACTTTAAATTCCGGAACTGTCTTTTTGAAGCTTCAACTTGGAGGAGCAAGAGTAAGAAGTGTAATCCTTTCTTTCTTTGTTGTTGCTATGGAACACTTTTCCTTTAGTAGGGCTGTGCACAAGTCTGTCCAAGTCTTTGCATTTGTCACATGGCTTTTTCAGGTCTGACGTAATAATAATTCCATCTGAGGTACGTTAAGAATCTTAGAAATTTTAGCTTAGGTTAGGTAGCAGTTTTAATCCGCTGTACCATCCTTTTTCTGTAGCAATCTCTTATTGTCTTACTGACCTGCTTGATAAGAGAGCATCCTAAAGATGAAGTGCTGGCATTTAACAAGTAAATTTTAATTGCATATAGGGTGATTGAGTTTAATAAAAAGAAAGTGTACTAAAATATCAACAAGGTTTGACATTTATGTATCACTTTTTATTTTAATTCATTTATTTCAACATCAACTTTATAAACAAACAACAATAAAAAAGGTTCCACCTAACTGGCATTACTGGCAAACAAAGTTTGAGTTTTGATAAAGGTATCTTCATTTTGATATTTGAAGAAATTTGAGGGATAACAATGTTTTAATCTATCAATCAAGTACAGCCTTTAGTATACAAATATTGACTTGTTCGAGTGCTATGGTTAAAACTATGGCTCCTGAGGTGATCCTTGTCGCCTTCTATTTTCCTGAGGCTTCGCTATGTGTTTAGTACCTTGTTTGCTGCGTGTATAGCACTTTGCATTTGCACAGATTCTAGTAAAAAAATAAGACATATCATGTGATGCACTCTAAATCAATCAAAGGCCACATATTTGTAACAATTTAGGCCCCCTATAATATCGAATGGACTTGATGGCTTCTCTGTTATCGGTACATATTGACCTGATTAGAACACATGTGAACTTAAGCTTAATATGGAACTTGAAGGAGCACATTCCCACAAAATCGCAAAACTATTTGTCACAAGTATGATGACCTTTCCGTTCAAAATGAAGCACTTTGCTTTTTATCACAGTTATGGGTGCAATTAAAAGAACATACTGTAAGTTCAAAGTTATCACTTCTGATAAACAATATGTTAAGAAATTTATTTCTTTTAAATATAAAAAACATATGTTTTGAAGAACGACATAACATCAGTTGCACAACAGTAAACTAATTGAGACACAAAAACAGGTATGTGTGTTGGCGTGTGAAATGCACCATATAATACAAAGTGTATATCTGATCTGAAATCAAAATATGTAGGCCTACAAGCAGTGCTGTGACTACACTGGTCGGGGCTGGTCGGCAATAACCAGTTCTACTAAATACCAACTAGTACATGCAAAGTTTAATACAACATTGCCAACCAGTACTTTTTTGGGGACAATGGAAACAAAATAATTTTATTATACATTGTGTTTTCACTCTTTGGCTTCCCTCAAATAGTCTGGTGGGAAGGTGGGGTTCCTATGCACCCCATGAATACTTTTTTCTAACTTACTAATCCTTATGGTGTCTTGATAATGAAATTTGATGTTCCCAAATTTAAATATTGTCCCATGGGGCCCTTCGGCGGCCATCTTGGTGGCCATTTTGGATTTCCGGCGAAAATTTATATTTGGCTTAACTTTTGAACTAGACATCACACAGAGACAAATTAATCCATTTTTCAGACCAATTTTGTATCAGGAATCAATACAGATGGTTATTTTGATGATTTAAACAAGTTGGATACATGAAAACGTTCAAAATATGAAAATAATCAGTAGAATTCAGGGCTTGAATTTGGGGAAAAAATCCACAAGACTGCAGGGCTTGTAGCTCAAAACTTTTACTGGACCAGAAAACTTGTTACAAGACCGGAATCAAAATGAGAAGAACACTCTACACAGTTTAACATTTGAGCTGTTTTTGTACCAAGCACTAAGAGAAGATTTATCAAGTTTTTCTTGTGGGTAATACTTCAATACTCAATTGATCAGTTTAATTAAAAAATACAGGGATGTGTTACTATTCAAAAACTCAAGACTGCCGGACTTGTACGGTCATTAGTTCACTGGCCCAACACTAAAATCACTGGCCTCGGGCCTGCGGTCCAGTGTCAAAATCGAGCCCTGAGAATTGATACTCAAATTCTTGCAAAATGCTATTCTATGTGGCATTTTAAATAGATAAACATCTTAAATCTGTTTCTATGTTGTCAATCTTGCATTCAGCTTAAAGCCTAAGAAATGCTTTTCAATTTGATCCCATGATGAATCTTCTCAGAGATAAAATAAAACAGTTGCGGCCATTTTGGCTGCCATCTTGGATTTCCGACGAAATTCAATAATCAGGATAACTTTGAACTAGACATCGTAGAGAGACATGTAAGCACATTTTCTGGACAAATTTTGCACAATGATTCAATTGAGAGGGTTATTTTCATGATTCAAACAAATGGGATATGTCAAACCTTGAAAAATAAGGGAAAAATGTAAAAGTTACACTCAAAATCTTGCAAAATATCAGTCTCAGGTGGGTTGTTAATAAACAAATTAAATTGTTTCAATCCAGTCACTTTTGTATTGAAGTCAAAACGTGGAAAGTACTATTTTATTTGGATTTTAAAAGAAAACTTTGGCGATCATCTTGGCAGCCATTCAGGATCTTCGACGAAAATTAATACTTAAAATAGTTTTTGGACTAGGCATCTTACAGAGACACTTAGCCACACTTTCAAGACCTACATGTAACATAAATTTATCAAGGATTATTTTCATAACTGAAAGGTTATACTGAGTACTGAGCTGTATTCCTTGTATGATAGTCGATTTAACTTCTGCAGGGGGTGGTCACCCTGGTCTTGTTGGCTTTTTGACCTTCTTCATAATCATGATCTCAGGTGTTTTTAAGCGCTTATGGAGAGTAAAGTTGATTATTTATCTAGTCACCATCATTAAATGCATCACCATAGTCAATCTCTTGCCCCTCTTGATCCTCTTGCTCCTTCACCTCCACAGTAGTTTCCTGTAGCAGGTCAATGAGGGAAGGGGGAAGGATAAGCCCGCACGACCACACTGGTTCCAATATACCCTCTTCTGTCTTCTCCCAGCCCTGTCCTGGATCTTAGGGCTTTGGGCACCAGAAGGTCAGCTTATCAGCTCGCTTGTAGATTGCAAGACGTTGATTTACATGTACACGACGAATGTGCGGGACAAGGTTGCCTCTGCAAGGCGGTAGCAGGGAGAAGTACACTCTAGATTTGGTTGTCAGTTGCTCATCCTTCCCTACCATCTGCTTCAGCATGCTGCTACGTACGCCATCGATAGACTTCTCTCGGGTATGGCCGTACATCACACATGTGAATGACTCAATTTCATTTGTCACCTTTGGCTCAACAGACCACTCATCACCGAGTTTTCTAAAGAAGGAAAGATCAGTACATTTTAAAATTGTGACTGCAAAAGTATTTGATTAACATGACATGCTACTTTAATTAGAATGTTAGAAAATACTCTCACCTGAAAGCTGAATGGTACTTGGGATTGCTCTGTAGCTTCTTCAAGGGTCCAACCTTGCCTTTCCCCTTGAAGGCACTTGTTACATGTACATCTTCCCCGGTAAACACGTAGAGGCCAAGTATCATCGTACAACAGTCTGCTCCCTACGATTCTGCTAGTTCGCTGACATTCACAATCTGTATCAAGGTAGATGGTGAGGCATACTGAGTGTGCAAAGTGCAAGAGGATCAAGAAAATGTCTGTGTCTGGCGTCCTCACCACAGCTGACTTGTACCTCAATTTGACGGCATACTTGAGGTAGAGCTCAACGCAGGTGTCCCGTCTCCTCTTGGTTAGACGCTAGCTCAGGGATGTCGTGTACAGTCACCTAAAACATGTGAAATAAATTTAACAGAATATCATAAAGCCAAGCACCCTGGGCTTGTCTTTGTGGTTGTATGACCTTGTTTTGTGACGCTTAGGAGTGGGTATAGTGCTCTATAAAACCTGGAAAGTGTGTTGACATCTGCTGGCTAATAGTTTTGATATGAATGGTAGAAATAGTTTTAAACAGTTAACTTGAAATCACCAGTTTCAGTTAAATGTTTTGGAAATAAACCTGGACAACATACATAATTTGAAAAATGAAACCCTTCCTACTGACAGGGAAAACATAAAAAGAATTCAATGAAATCAGAAGTCAATGTAACAAATGCTGTGACGAAAAAATAAACAAATAAATAAAAAACCTACCTCACTATCAATTTTTTTCTGGCCCGTTATGCCAACATAACAGTTTTTTTAGTGTCTAGAACCTTTAAGAAATGAAATTTTAGGTAAAAGTGTAAAAAGTGTAAAAGTGAATGTCTTCTGAAAGGAGGCACTGCCCCAATAAACCCCTGCCGGGGGTTGCACCACCTGGACTCCTGCTAAACACCTCGCGCAAGCGCTCAGGGCCTCGCTTTGCTCGGCTGAAGTGTAAAATTAACCGGTTCTAAAAAAGCTCTGGTGACAACACTGACTGCCTACAAGTAACATTGGTATCATGCAGATATAAATTTGATCTTGTTCACATTGGTTAATTCTCATGACCCTACACAGGAGTCTGGCAGAAAAAAACTTATCTTGTATAGGCCCCTAATTAATGGTCAGTTGTCACACAACAAAAATGACAATTAATTGCCTTTTTTGCATGGCATCCCCTTTCAAGGGAGTGTGATTCGCGTCATTGAGTATTTTGCGCGATATAATCCGTTTTAAAGCACCTTAAAAAGAAGATACAAAGCTATTAACTGGTACATGGGGTACCCTGTCACCCAAATAATCCAAATCTGGCCTCAAAACGAAGATCTCAGTCCCCTTTTGTTCTCTCTTGGCTGCTAAAAACACTATCTTGAATTTGAGAAAATTCCATTTCAGACCCGCCCTTATACGTGATAATCCGAAAAGCTTGATAGTGCATTTAAGTGTATTAAATAGGCAAATATGATTACCCCCAAATAAGGATAGATCCTTCATTTAATAAAACTTTGGCAAGGCTCCAAAGTTTGTTCTAGAAAGAAAATGTTGGGGAAATTTTGGGTGAACTTTGACTTTGGCTAAATTTACCCACCAACATTAAATTTACACCATTTGTAAATATCCCATAATTAGGTTGCATAAACTCTTTAAGGTATTTGTACTAAAAATTACATGATAAATCATGAACATGAGATTTTTGAATAGCCCATCTTTAAAACACAGTTCTGTAAGATCAGCATAAATGATATTTTTTCTAACAATAGTGGTTTAACTATTACAACACTTTGGGATAAATAGAGACAACTTACATTGTACATGTAATACATTGTGTATATGCTGTACATATTTTTAAATGGTGACTCATCCTGAAGGAGATGAGTCTCCAAAACAAAATTTGGTCCAGATGTGGAGTAGACTTGTATACAACTGATTTAAGTTTAATGTTGGGGGTAACCACATTTGCCTATAGTACACATTGCAGTATACCCTTGTATCAAGGCCAGATTTGAGTAATTTGGATGACCGTCACTCTAGGTACTAATTTCCAGCTTTGTATCTTCTTTGAAAGGCGCTTTAAAACACATTGCAAAATGCAAAATATTAAATGATGTGAACGCCCACTTTAAGGGGTCTTAATTCCAAAATGACTTGGAGTTGGATTTTTCCCCCAAGTGTTCAGTATACCCTCACATCAGAAATTTCCGTGAGTGTACTTGACTAAATTCCGTTTTCTAAAACTCTGAATTCCCTTTTTTACCCGTGTTATCTCTTAGCCATTTCAAGATGAAAAAGACACAATAAATATGACACACATCACCCACTTGCCCCGTTGTAACAATGGGACTGAGTTTTTCACTTGCCCGCATATGTATAATGCACACAATTTTCAACAACAAAAAAAGGTTTAAAAAATGAAAACAAGTTTGCAAATTTGCGTTTTTGTTCAATCTTATCCCTTAATTTATGCCCTTAATAGTAATTTTTTCATCAACAACCATTTTTATGGATTCTAGAATTAAGGATAAATTGTCTAGAACTTCTTTAACCCGTAGATTTACCAGTCGATGCGCTACAACAAACTACCTGTAAAAGATATTATTACTTCAACTGGAATCCAGGTCAAGTGAAAATAACTTATGGGGCTAGTGGTTTGTTGTAGACATCTAAACTAACGTCAACCGTTTGTTTTCCTCTTCGCAAAGACGTCTGCAATAATGACATTATAATTTATTCAAACTTATATTGCCTGATAAAGACTCGTTTTGTGGGGGTGGGATCAGGGTGACACGATGAATAATGAAAAGTTAATGTCTAACCCTATCCTGTCCTTCGTAAGGCAATTTAGGCAATATAAATTTGAAGAAGAAGAACAAGAATAAGATGGTGGGTAACCTAAGGCTATTTAAAATGTCTTAGAGTTACTGTACATTAATGTGTTAACTTGCAATGAAGCCCAAAAATTAGAAAAACAAAGCGCGATACTAATCAACATTTTGAGTCGTATAAATACTGAACAAAATTTTCATTGCTGTTTTACTGAAAGTCTGCTTGTCTACTTCAACTTGTTTAAAAATATCAGCATGTTCACATTCCCGGGAAGCAGACAACTCCTTTTGTGATTAACAACATTCCCAGCAGTTGAAAATGCCCTTTCCGAAGGTACAGAAGTGGCCGGAATCATGCTGTGCAAGTTTGGAAAGTGCAGGGAGGGAGCTGCATTTTCTTTCCACCAATCCAGTGGACAAGTTTCGTTGTCTACCTCGGGTGCACTCAAGTACACTCATTCACATTCATGTCCTTGCTTTCTGTTATGATTCCAAGCAGAAAGTCCATGCCAGATGCTGGTCTTGTTTTTTAGGTGTTCGGGCATTCAGCCCGGAACACCTCTTATTAGGTGTTCGGGCATTCAGCCCGGAACACCTCTTATTATTGTTCGTTTTTTTTTTTTTTTTTCTTAATACTTCTTCTTCTTCTTCTTCTTCTTCTTCTCAGCGTCCCTTGTCCGCTAACAAAAGCACCCTTTCCAAGCTCATATGAACTTGAAACTTCATATTTAGTTAGATATTTATTAGGAGATGAAACCGCTTCAGTTACGTCATGATGACGTCATCAGGTGTCGAGTTATGTTAAATCAAAGTTTAATATTTGAAAAAAATCATAACTCCAAAACTACACAATGGATTTTCACAATCTATACATCATCGGATAGGCCTGGTATGACTCTAAAAACGCTACACTGAACGCGACCTCATTTGACCTTGACTTCCGGTTCAAACCGGAAGTTGAATATTTAAAAAATTCATATCTCAAAAACTACTGATCGTTTCGTCACAATTTTTACATCAGATTGTAGATCTATGATCCTTCCGAAACTTTTGCACAGAAATGATGCCAATATGACCTTAACTTCTGGTCCTAAATGGGTGTTACAGCCAAAATTAGTATTAACCGCAGTTTATGTGTGTGTGGAGAAAAGCGCTGTAACTGACTGCCGCTCCATTATTCATAAGGTTCAAAGTCCACGAAGCCTGTGCATATAGTCCCACACAACGGAAATGTATCATTGCGTTGCTTATTCTTGTACGTTGTAACAACACGTGTCCCGCACATAAAAAACTCAAACTCATTCAAAGTTCAGTGTGAATTTAGTTCCGCTGTGCTCGTCTGATGGCTTAATGAAAACAAGGAATAAAAGAGGAGGTTTTACTGAGATGTCCACCTGCTTTAGGGATTTGTATGACTTTGACTAAATGACAAAAACTTCAACTGAAAAAGAACGACATTGGTTTGTTTCTCATCAAACACCGAGACCCACGTCACGTTGATCGACGTGACCATGCCTGCCAAAGGCGCTCTAGGCCCTCTGAGTATGCCCTTCAGACACGGTGATTAAAATGGTAAGCTTTATTTCAAAATCACCGTTAAAAAGAGGGGGCATTCCTTTTTTGTCTACAATAATGTTGATATCCATGAACTTGCCTAGTGTTTTTTATTTTGTTTTTTTTACTTTCAAAAAACATTATTTTTGTCATGGTTTAATTTTCAACTATCGGATTGAATTGATGCTTATCCCCGCTCAGGTATATTATGTATATGTACTGTGTATGGAAAAAAACATAACTCTTGAACCAAAAAGGGTTTTGACTTTATGCTAACCATGTACTTAGACCTTAGTGTGTCAATGAAACCACATAGGTTTTCGGCATGATTACGTCACCAATGACGTCATAACATTGAATCAATGTTTAATTTTTACAAAAAAACATATCTGGAAAACTATAACTGCTACATACCAGATCTTTGGTCCATGTGAAAGACCATGGAGTGTATTTTTTTAATTTTACACAAAGTGTGACCCTATGCAGCTCTGTGACCTTTACTTCTGGTCGAAACTGAAAGATGCTTATTCCATACTTAAAAACTTCATATCCCATTAACCAAAAAAGGGTTGAGACCTACAACTTTACATACTTAGACCCGAGTGTGTAGATGAAACTGCAGTTATTTTCGGGATGATGATGACTCGATGGCGTCCTTACATTAAATTAACCTTTATCCGGAGAACCAAATTTGTATATACATAACTTGCACCATCCCCAATGATTACACAAACTGTGTCTCCCTGTGAGCTTCAATTCTGGTCAAAACTGAGAGCTTAAGTGAAAATAATCACTCCCGGTCTTCGTTTTGAGGCCTGCAAACAATATGATCTTGAAATCAGATGGTCCCTCTATATCGAATACAGTTTTACCCATAGGACTGTCAATTCCAGCAAAACAATAACTATGAATCTCAATGTTTTGATAATAAAATGAGCTATGAAAACGGAATGATTTAATCAGTTTTTTTATTTATCAAAGTTTTTTATTTCAAATACGAAATCTTCTATCATTCACTTTACGTATCAATTTGTCGTACTAAGTTTTTTCGGTTTTTGCTTTGAAAACACTACCTCTGCTAACTCGAAAATGTCTATACCGAACACCTTGTTTTTGTTATGGAACAAAAAATTATGTCTAGTTTTACTTGGTGTTCTTCTCTGGCAAATACTAGTGCTGTTATTTCTTTATTGATTGCATTGAAGGTCACATCTCCATCATTGCAGTCCATAAATTTCAAACTTCTGTACTGGGGGTCGAGGGCAGATGCAAGCATAGAAGGGCTTGGAGTGATGTGTCCAAGCAGAACCATCGCAGCTGCAGATCAGCTGCAGTTCTTTCCTTTAAATTGGATGATAGGCAGGGAGTCGTTGTTTTGCACTACCATGTGATTGTTCACCAGACTCCTGACAATTGGATGGACAGTTAAAGCACTGGTGTTGTTTTCACTTGTCAGTACAGTGGTTGCAACCTGGGGAGAAAGAAAATAATAAATGAAACACAGAAACTTTACAACATACAATATTTTATTAAACATAGTTTTGTCACTGTTTTCACGAAGAGGCAATTTTTCCCCAGCAGCCAAATTTTCAAACGAATGTCTGTTCTTGAAACTAAATTTATCTAGGTCACACAAATTGCCTCTTCTTGGAAACTCAAAACGCAGAGTAGCTATGTACTTCAATGTCAAAAAAGGCAAATATAAATGTGCCAGTTTGTGAAAATGCACAAGTGGGAGTTTGGTAAGATGGTCCTTGTGCTAATTAGCTTAATTAGAAAAATATAAAGATTTAGCACTTGAAACTTGTGGAAAATGTTGTTACTAATAACATCAAAATTTGTGAGAACAAAGATTTGCAAAAAATTGTGATTTTTTAAAGAATTGCCTCTTCGTGAAAACAGTGACGGTTTAATGAAATTAAGCCTTAAGTAGACAGCAGCAAAAAAAAATTATTGGCTCATATTGTGCGATTTTGATATTCTATTTTATTTCAAGTAAGCAATTTCAACTAACCTGAAGAGGTTTCAAACAAGAAACTAGCTCCTCCATCAGCTGGGCGGGTTGCAAGTCCAATGTCTGTGCATCAGCGAGTTTGGTGTATTTCTTGTCGCTGAGGACAGAGCAAATTGGCCATCTCGCCTCGATCAAGCGTTCCAACATTTCGAAAGTGGAGTTCCATCTTGTTTTACAAGATAAAATAAGAAAGTGTTTGGGACTGTCCATTTGTTGTTATTTGGCTTCTAAAGCCTTTGTTGCCACCATGTTGTGTTTGAAATGCCAATGAGGCGATTTACCCCACTGATAACTGTTTTGATGCTCCTGTTGTACTCAAGACTCCGCTAACAGCTTATTGCAGTGTTTGCACCGTGCATCCAACATCCTGGACATCCAGGGCCGGCTTCCAACATTCTTTGTATTTGATGCGTTGTCATGGACAACTGCACTGATTTTGTGTCTATTCGTTCTGCGACATTCTTAGGCTGATGTGCCAGATCTAGTGCTGTGTGTCATTGGTGCAAAGTTGGGCCACTGGGGACGTAACCAAGACGACGGAATGGTGTTGCCAGTCTTCAATGTAGTGAGTTGTCACGGTCATGTACCCTTCTTGACAACGCAATGTCCAGCAGTCAGTTGTGAGGGCAACACTTTCTATATCCTCAAACTTTTTTCTTAGGCTCTCTTTCTTGTTCTCAAACTTCATATTGAGTTAAGCTGTCATAGATTTACGGCATGGTGCGGTGTAACCTGGTTCAAGATATCCCAATAACTTGCGGAATCCACCAGCTTCCACCAAGTTAATGGGTAATCTTTCACTGGCAAACATTTCTGCAATAAATTTGGTCATTTTATTAGTTCTCGCTGGCTTACAACTTTCCCACCTTAAAAACTTACCCTAAAGTAGCCTGACTACTCTACTTGCAGTTTTCCCGCTGGCTGCAGAAGGATGTTTTGTCTGGAGGTGGTTCAGCATAGAGCCGGAGGTGCCCCACTGAAGCTTAGAGTAGCGCTGAAATTGTTACACTTCACACTGTCTTCGTTGATCTTTTCGAAACTACTCCAAACTGGGCTGATTGACTTGCGTGGCATTTTGATTTTTGGATCGATGTAAATTAATTTTGTAAGGCGGTTATAAGTCGGAAACAATTTAAAACACTATCAAAAAAGAGAGGAGTAAGTTATGGGACGAAATATAAAGTTGAAGCTCACTCAAGTCAAGGGACGGCAATTCTTACCCTCATTCTCTTAAGTCAAGGGACGGCAATTCCCAACCTCACTCTCCTCAAGTCAAGGGACGGCAGTTTCCAACCTCACTCTCAAATCAAGGGACGGCAATTCCCGGCCCAACCTCACTCTCTCATGTCAAGGTACGGTAATTCCCAACATCACTCGCTTAAGTCAAGGAACGGCAATTCCTACCCTCACTCTCTCAAGTCAAGGGATGGCAATTCCCAACCACACTCTCTCAAGTCAAGGGATGGCAATTCCCAACCACACTCTCTCAAGTCAAGGGATGGCAATTCCCAATCTCACTCTCTCAAGTCAAGGTACGTCAATTCCCAACCTCACTCTCTCAAGTCAAGGTACGGCAATTCCCCTTTCTAACAGCCCCACTTGATTCACACCTCTTCCCCTCTATTAATGTCTTTCCATTTAGGTACCGCCCCCTTCCTGATTTGTATGTCAAATAATACAGAACATCTCACTTGGACAGCCATGTATACTCTCATTCTCAGAGATGGTGTTAGATAAAGATGCTCATTGCTCAGCTTATGCAGTTGATGCAGGCCGGGTGAAGATCTCGTAAGACCGACATCTCCCTCATATAAATGAAGCATTTGTGTCCAACTAGTTATCTGGTTGTCGTACTGCAGAAAATTGATAAAAACAAATACAAAGAATTACATTTGTTTGTTTGTTTCACGCTTCTTACATTTTTTTTTCTAGAGAGCATTCCATTGAATTAAGTAATGTTTTAGTCAACACTTATGACAAGATTTCTGGTCTTGTTATGGAAGCCCGAGTTCTCCCAATTGTTTCTGGTCGTCTTCATTAGGTGAGGGATGTCTCAGATGAAAAACAGCTTTCTCGCTGGGTCCAGTGGATTAGGTATACAATATACTGGGGTATCACCAGAGGGAGAGCCATGTAGTTTGTACAGCTTTCGGTTGGGAGAAGCACCATCTGCAGTGTTCTCCACAGACCTTTTTTTTGGGAGGGCGGCATGACGTCATCAAAATGGCGCCCGTAGATATGACGTCATCAAAATGGCGCCCGTTGGTATATGACGTCATCGGACGTGAAAGCAAAAAACATTTGAGATATTCCTTTTCGTAAAAATAATGTTATTAACCCCCTAGCCCCGACACTATCTAAGGAGAATGACTGACATCTATTTCGGTCCAAACAACCTCATTGTATAACTACTACAACTAATTCAAACCTACAATTTGTTATACATTTTGCTTTGGGCGCCGCGCCGAAAACATACACACAGGATATGCCGCACAGTGTGGGGTTTTATTATTTTTAGAAAGCTGGCTATGCGTTGTAAAGAAACGTTTAAAAAATTGCATTTTTGGACGATCTTATCCCCTAATTTCTGCCCTAAATAATACTTTTTCCATCAACAATCATTTTCATGGATTCATTTTTTTAGGATCGGTTGTTTAGAACTTCGTTTGGAATAAAATCATTGAGATTAATTCAACGACCGGTCGACAACGCAAGTTGAGGAAATTCCAATCTGCAGGCGTGCGGCAATTCTTTACTTGGCCCGTAAACGTGTACTGCGTTGGAGACTAGCCAAGCTCTCTTATGAATATGGTAATTACAGCGGCCATCAACGGCCAATCACAGCGTGCGGAATGCTGGTTAGCTTGGACTTTGGACCCTGCTGTTGCAGACTACATGTATACACGTTGTGGGGCCCGGGCCGATGCACGTGTGGTGGACACTCGGCAGGCAGTGGTTACATGTATGTGCGTCGTGCATCGTGCATCGTGCATCGTGCATAGTATACGTTGTATACTGAAATGAACGATCGCAATTCAATGCTGCGGTTTAGAAGTTGGCCATGGCTCGTCGGCTACTCGTTTGATCGTATTAAGTGAGGGCGAAAAATAGTCTGTGTGTGAAGGAAGCTTCGGCTCTGCCATTTAAGTTGCTTTCGTTCCGTGATTTGTCATTTTTTGGCAGGGCGGCCAATTATTTTAGCAGGGCGGCCACTTCTTTGGCAGGGCGGCCTTAAACTTTGGGAGGGCGGCCCGCCCTCCCAAAACCTATGTGTGGAGAACACTGCATCTGACACCAAGGCATGGACTTATCAGGCCAGCTCTGAGTGATATGCATGGATACAGTTGATCACTGGACACCCCTGTAGTAGCATAGTATGGGACAGGGACATGTAATGAACTGAATAAACCTCTGACCATAAAGACCAAAACATGTGATGCCTCTGTCGGCTCCTTCACTCCCCTACAGTGTCGCTCAAAACTTAAAACCTCATTGTAGATATCCCCAAACTGGACATCATACACAAGAACAGATTTTACTTTCATCTCATCAAATAAAACTGCCACATTCTTTTCTTCCTCTGGGCAGGAATCTAATTTGTAATCAATGAACATTCTCTCCAGCATTGATGAACTAAAACCAGTGGTTGCCTCTGCAAAATGGCTGTATGGGAAGAGGGTATTGGGGCGGGGTAGCCTGATAAATCCTGACTCGTAGCAAATAATATGAAGAAGCTGACTTTGATTGTAGTGCAATGCATAAACGGATCACCACCGGATGCCATCGCATTTGCTTCACCTTCTTCATGGCTTCCAGTTGCTGGTCTTTAACAGCGGTGCAGGTGTGCCCTCAGGGAGCAGTGATGACATTTGTGTATGGACACTCTCAAAGACTTTCTTTAGAGCAAAATCTTCACTGATGCCCTCAGACCTGATAATGGATGATATCTTTTCTGTCAGGGCAGCATTCCTTCACTTCAGGGAACATCGCTCACTCTGAAGACCCCCTACCTTTTGAATGAGTTGGGTTGGTGTCATGCTTCTGTTGTGCATCATACTTGATGGAGACACTGTCTTGCATCCTTTTACTTTTAGCCGACCAGACATACCAGCCAAGTCACTTCGGTGAACTTTGCACACAGGACATCGATTGCTTGATAAATCTTGCAGCAACAAGTGGCGCCGTTAATGGTATGCTGCCCTGCATGAAAACATCTTGCGGCGTGATATCTAAGGGGACTTGGCCCTAGGGTCCACTCTTAATGGTGACCAGTGACCCAAAATCTGTATTTCTTACACAGACTGCTCTGGCTGAAATAATTGTACAAAGCTTCTCACAATCAGAAGCATTTAATGGACTCAGGGGTCAAGACGAAACGAACAAAATTCCGTCTCAACATCCACCCCTGCCATAGAATATTTCTAAGAAAAAATCACCAAAAGCGGTCAACAAAACAACTGGGTCGGCATCCAAATTCATCTTCATTATTCGTAGACGATCTTCCGTGAACCAAGTGTTCAACCCACTCCTCCTTGCTTCAGCCTCATGCACCCCAAGCTTCTTGATGATATCGGCACAGATGGGTCACTGCAGAAGACACATTGTTTTGACCCAAACTGAAATAGTGAAATAGTGCAGGTTGCAGACTTTTTGTTGCGCAGACCAAATTTCTTCCACCATTGAAGAAGTTGGGCTTAACACCATTTACAGATGAATGGTGGATACATGGTGTCATCCTCATCATCGGCCAAAACCAAACTAAAAGCCAACTGAATCTGCTGGGAATATTTTAATCTAGGAATAGGCTTACAGCCTACAACAATGGCACGCTTCTCTCCACACAACCGAAACAATTTACTGCAAACACTCACTATGAGATGCCATGGCAGAAAATATCTGCAAAGTAAATAAATATTACAGAAAACTAAAAATAAGAAAGCAATTTGACTATTTGTTTCGTGTGGTTTTTTAATGCTGTTTGGAAACCGTTTTCAAAAATGCAGTTTTTATTACGTTCATTCTTGCCAAATTTAGCACAGGTGTAAAAAGAATTACCAAGAGCTGAAAGTGTTTTGTGAGCAACATAAATTTATATATACAAACCTCTTTACCCCAATATAGGCCTACTTGAATGTGTATGAGCAGGTCCGTTCGCCATATAAAATGATACCAACAGGGTGTTAAAAGGGACAATTCACCTGTTCTGCCCAGCACATTCTTCACCATTTGGCCACCGAGATCACACATTCCCTTCCCATGGTTTCTTGTCCCTTGCCCCCTTGCCCCAACAGACCTCAGTAATTTGACCATAAAGACCACCATGTTATTGACCAAAATTACCACAATAAATTTATAGTTTTTATGGTTTTTACATAATTCAACAATTCGGCCAGCACCAGTGACACAAACATAATATTTTTCGTAGTGTTTCATTATTATGGAATATGGATAAGTTGGCATGAAATCATAAGATAATGAAAATATGACAAACATAAAAATGTCACTACTTACATTAGCAACTGTAAAAGATTCTTTCTTCGGAAGTGTTTTGGATAGACTGCACAGTGGTTGATAAACTGAATTTGGAAAATTTTGCATTTGCTGCTGTAGACCATTGACACAGTCATTTCTTACTGGGCGTATTTGTTTCCCAAGTTCAATATTTCCAATTGAAATTTTGACGTGCCCTATTTAAACTTGTTACAACTCTGGTGATTATCAGAAAATAATTAAATAAATTTGAAATAAAAGCTTTCTCATTGAAAGTTTTTGATTGAACATTCTTCTAATCGATTGAGCCTAGGAATAAACTGCAAAAGATTTATCCGTAGTCTCGATCAGGCTGGGCCTCGATCATGTATGAATATTCATATTTGGTACATTGATGCAGTAATCTACAAAATCTGACTTAAATTTAGTTTAAATCTTATTTCTGTCGAACTGAAAGTCGACAGAAATAAGCATTATGCCATTAGTGGTGATTTCTCTCAAAACTTAATTCAGCTCTTGTTTCCAGTTTGCCCAATAGTCTAATTATGACAATTAAACACCTTTTTATTTGTGGCCTAAGCAGAAAAAAATATAGATTTTGTTGTAACTTAAAGGGAAATGTTTTTTAACGTAGAGTCTCACTATCCATGCCCTGATATTGGTCAACATTTATCGCTGCTATTTTACACAAATACCAACCTTAATGAGCTCTTAGTGTGTCAGTCTTGTATTGTTCTGCACCTAAAATAGGATTGGCTTGCTGAGCTAGTACCGGACGCTTCTTAAAGTAGAGGAATGACAGCTATTTCACATCTCTTCTGTTTCTTTGAACTGCAAGATCTGAGTGAAATCACATTCAAAGGAATCAAATAAGTTAATTGTCAAAACATATTAATAAATGTAGAAAAATTAACTGAAGACTTCTACAAAGTCTATTGCTGGGTCTAGGGAATTACGGTCGGGTCTCAACAACTTGCCGAAGGTATTCATATGCCACGAAAACTGACTTCTTAAGAGCAAACAAGGTTTGTCAATATGGCTTGTGAAGATAACCTGCATGTTTGGACAAACAGTTGCCACAATTCAATGTACATGTTTTGCTAAGTTGTAATCATCTTTAAAAAAATACATAACATGTACAATAAAATTTTTAAGTTATAAATCTCCCTTAAACAACAGATTGTTCAGTTCATATTAGGTTTTATAATTGATGGTTGCATTACTTATTTGTGGGTTTGTTGAGGGTTTATAGCTCTGCATACTAATTGTGATCGGTAGCTGTTGTTGGTGCTGAGATGAATGCACCCAATCAGCTTCATACGGGGACAAAACATGAACATTTACTAAATATGTCATAACTGTTTTGGTCATTATTTTTTGGTAATGATACAATTATGGTTGAGTAAACAATGGGATAAGTGCACTATACCTAAATTGAATACTGAAGTACTTTATTAAACTGAGTATTTACACCACGTAAATAGCATCCTTCATGTGCATTGTAAAATTTAAAATGCACTTAAACACTTAAAGGCAAACTGTAAAAGACAATGTGCACTGAAGTAAATGCATACATGTATAAAAGTCAGAAACAAATAGCTACCCCAATGAGTGTATACAAGAAATCTTTTGTAATCTCTTAAAGTGGGCATTTCATGTCTTTACTTGATAAATGTCAAACAAGAACAGTAAGAAATTGAAACAAATTGTGCTGGTCAGTTTTTCGTCTGTTTTATATCCAATATGGCCTTCATATTTACATACATCAGGCATGCAGCTACAGTTTGTCAAAAAATGATGAAAGTGCCATGAACAGTAAGAATCAATGTGTACACTGTTTTTAAGTCTCCAATTAAAAAAGAAAGCAAAATCAGCTGATCTGCTGAAAAGTTGCGTCATGCCTGTCATGTGTGTTACTGTATCTACATCTTTACTGCCCAAATAAAACTATGTTTTTGAACTGAAAGCTCCTTTGGCATTAAGGTGCTTAGTAGATGTGTAGAATATCAGAAAAATTAATTAATTCAATAAATGGTCTAAAAATTATATTTGAATTTTATTGTTTTGTTTCTTTATTGGAGTTAAAACGATTCCAAAAAGGTTGCAGCTTCAAAACATTATGCACATGGGAGCAGTCAAGTGTTTTGTTTTCCAGATCCTGAACTAAAACTTGTCACATGAGTGTTGCCATTTAATCACTTTCACTGGTATACAACCTCAAGCTATTTTTTCTCTCGCAGAAATATCTGAAGATGTGTCCAACTCCAACATGTCCAACAAACCAGCAACATCATTAGTTGACTGGACACTTTGGTCATACACAATGGTTTTTACAATGTTCCATACTTCCAAGGCGATTTCCTTGCATGCAAATATGTATCGCTCACAAAACTCACTGAAGGGAAAAATAATGTGACACTCATTGACTATTTCTGTTAGTGTCAAGTCGGAAAGTCCACATGCTATATCTTGACTTGTATACAAGTGGTCACTACTGTCTGTCAGTAATGTTTCTTTGTATTCTTGCAGCTTGCACTTTAGTTCGGAAACATTGCTGTCTGTCACAGTAACAACTTGGCATTCAGCTGATCCTAGCCCATGCAGCATGATACTGTATCTGCTGTTCAGCATGTGATGGTTCAGCTGAGCATGTGTTTTCATCACATGAACATGTTTTTGAACAAATGTCACAGCAGTTGTGTTTAACTATGACTCTTTCATCACCACTAGATGGGAAGTTGTTCTTGATGGTTAGCCGTCTACATTTTCTTCTTTCATGAATGCTTTCATGCCCTCACTAGGTTTCAAACCAGCGCTAGCACCGGAATAGTTCACAAGGAGTGCCACACTCTGGGTGCCATCACGACCTGCCCGCCCACTCAACTGCATTAGGTCATCTAATTCTGTTTGGGTGACCTACCAATATAACATTATGAAGCCCAGGCACATCAATTCCAAGGCCAAATGCAATGGTGGCAAACATTACTCAAACCTTGCCGTCCTCTTTAGCAAAGCTATGAATAATTTTCCTTTGAACATCTCCTTGAGTGTTAGTATGGTACATATCGAAAAATGCATGGGACTCCTTTCGAAGAAGAGAGCAGAATAAGGAGTGTAGTTCACTGACATTCTTCCGTGACTGACAGTACAATATTACTCTCTCTGTCGAACGGCCCTTCTCCGAAATCTCATCCGCAATCCATTTGAAGATGGCTTCAAAGTTCTTGTCAGCTGTCTTGACAACCACATACTTGATGTTATGACGTTCAGGACTAACTTCTATTAAGCTGTAGTTCCTCAGCCCCAAACTGTCAACAACTGTATGCCTCACTGTGGTTGTTGCAGTTGCTGTCATCGCTACAACACACGTTGATAGGTTCAAGATGGAGCATAACTCTCCTAACTGACGATAGCACTTCCGAAATACTGAACTCTGGCTTGATGAATAACCCCTGTGAATTATGACAAAAGAATATTATGATAATTTTTAAAATGTGGATTATCCATCAGTTTTTATAATACAAGCTGTTGGCTTTTACAGTAGGATTTGAAACTATTATTAGTGGAAATACAATTACAATGTAGTGATCTTTGCAATAACATCATGGAGACAATCTAGCTCTCTTTGTAGTGGTTTTAAATCAAAAACATCACTTCCATGATATTGCTGCAAACCATTACAAGTATTTTAAAAAGTTGGGTGAAAAAAGACATTGTAATGCTTGAATGTCACTTTAACTCTTACTTCTTTTTTAATTTTTTATTTATATATTGTTTTGGACATAAAGGAATAACCCTCTAAGCTCTTAAGTAGGCACTCCTATATTGTATTCAATTGGTAAATGCAACAATAAAAGCAGCCACGGAACAACTCTTTGAAAAACAACACTGACTCCTGAGTGATGAATAGAACATCCATTATTGTTTAGACACCATGTCTACCTAGTTAGCCAAGAAACCATGACAAAACTTGAAAAAATACATGTACATTTCTTATGCTGTTGATAACTTCCCATAAGTGTGTATTTGGCTTTCATGTTATCTACATGACAAACAAAACACCTTACTTACCCCCCACCCCTTTGCGATTTATATTTATGTGGCAATCACATTTTGCTTAGGCTAGCCATGTTTGCTACAGTACACTTCTTAAGATCAATCTTAGGTGTTTGTGAAACCAGGCTTTTGCAGATCAGTTGGAATAGGTTTTGTTGAATAATGTTATTTGATTTTGTTCTGCAAATTATGCCTAGGAATGGCCCAATGTAATATTTTATAAAAGGTACATACCATTTCGATACGCAATGACTTTCATCAACTAACAATCCACAGCATCTGTTTTTGACCAATAGCAGTAGTTCCTTCCCTTTGCTTGAGCAAAGACTTTCTTGACTGGCAAACAAGATCAAGTGCTTAGGCGATTGTTCCAAAACATGGTCTGGGATATCCGAAGTAATATCAGCAGCCTCCAGACCAAGTTTGCAAACTCGGTTTAACAAAAAGTCCACAACAACTGTGGAAGCTTGGGAGATCAAGCTTTTTCCAAACCTGGTTGGTAAATTTATAAATATATCGTTACCCTGGGTGAATTGCCGGAGAGCGTTAACTTGTTGGCTTTTAAACTTGTCAAGACCTAACATTCTTGCAGCATAATCAATAGCTTCATCTACTCTGTCGGTCGCCATTTTTGTGTTTGCACGATCGACGCGTTGGTCGCCGTTATGTACATTGTACAATGGATGCCTAGCTGTTTCTGGTTGTTGCACACCAAAGATGACAGATACCAGACTGGGATAAATTATGCTAATACTGCTACGTCAGAGTTATGCAGGCCCCGCAGTGACATGGTTGGAATGTGCTTGGAATTTCACGAGCAAATCATGCACACGTGGGGCGGTTCGTGGGCTAAGTCAGGTGTTCGTGGTGGGCGCTGTTGGTAAGTTGAATGAGCGGGTCGGCCGCGCTGTGTGTGAAAGGTAAATGAGAAGCGTCTTGCACCAAGACTAACATCAGACAGGCTGTCCAGCCATCCATACTTGAACCCAAAGTGGTCCCCCATGTCAACAAGGAGCGCCTGGTAGATAAGGGAGTCCAGATGGCAAGCAACAATCTCTCTCCGTTTCTTCTCAAATGATCATAAATTTTCAAATTCTCTCAAATAGCTGGTATAGTCCGTCAAGGCAAGTGGTTCCCTTTTCTTCCAGGTTTTGCACTTAAGTTCACGATTTCCTAGGGTTTCTTGGGTAATTACATAATCTGTGGCCAATCAGTTGTTCGTTTTAGGTGATAGGGTTTCACTTCCTTGTGAGACTCTGGTGCTGCTCCTGGAGCATTGGTCTGATTGACTGAGACTCTTCCTGATGTTTGGTATGGCAGTATGTGTTAATGCCGCTTGAAGTTATCTTTTCTCTTATCCTGTACATGTACCTGCACCTTCTGAAGGTGTGTTTCTATTGTCGCCACAGACCTTGTTTGGTAGTGAAAATCAGCCAGCTCATAAAGCATTCCAACCCCATTTTCTGCAACAGGAAATAAAACAGAAAATAAATTCAGTTAATAATTCTCTCTAAACCTCAGAGGAAGTTTGCGCTCTGGGGAACCCAGTTGGAACCTCCCTCTCATTCTTGTTACCTGCACAATTCTTGTTCGGGTCATTCATGCCAACCTGGGTCCTAGCTCTATGCTCTGATAATGGTTGGGCACTCATTTCTGACTCTCCACTAACTCCCCTCCTACTCTCAATTATGATCTCCCAACTCTTAATCAACTCGGGAACCTGTATTGGTTCCTCATCTACTTGGATCTCTGCCAGCTGTTGAGGCCTGAACACCCCCACCCCACCCCCTTTTTTGCAATGTGCATTACAAATCTGGAGCTGTTACACTTGTAAAGCTAATTTTCATCTTTCAGTTGTCCATTTTGAAATTTTTCATTTCGCTTGTTTTCTTGTTTTGTAGAAGGGAAGTATTTCTATTGCCCTGAGGGGCTTATTGCATGAGACAAAAACCAATGTTCATGCAAGCTCCTTTTTACCTCATGTTTCACTGTAACTTAGGTGGCCTGGCCTTTCAGATTGATCTTTGATTTGTCAATGATGTGCATATTAATATTGATTGAGAACAATCAAGTGCTTAATTGAGTTAGCCTGGTTTTTTAAAACTATACTTTATCCATGGTGGGTTTTTTTTTTTTTTTTTTTGGGGGGGGGGGTCAAACTATCTAGGAAATGTGTAGATGATCAGATGCAGTTACAAACCGCAATGTATTTAAAAAAAAAATCTTTCCTGAAAACATGTACAGTAAAGTAGTTCTAAGAGAGTAAAAGTGAAAGCTCAAACTCTGGATATTCTTCATGCTTGTCAAAACCATTTCTTTATATCACTCAAGTGAGACAGCAATGATGCTTGTTAAATGAATTGTGTGCACTAAAGTAGTAGTTTTATTGCAGCAATGGCTGAAAGTTTTTAATATGCAGTTGATTCCAAACTTATCATGTACAATAAATAAAGTCCCCTCTATAATGATGTGGAAATCCTACTGCAATCCTTTGCCGCATAAAGCAATCCTATCCCATTACTCATGATTCAAATCACACAGTGTATGCCTTGGCTATGTGGTCTCTCATGGTAGAGGTGCATCCACCAGTGAGAAGAGAAAGTGGGAGGGGAGGGGAACAAATGGAGCTTTGTTTGGTTGAGCGGTGAATTAAAACAAAAATAAGTCCTTGCAAATCTTATACTGGCAAACCCCAAAACCAAAATATGTGAGTTTAGAAATGATTTATTCATATTTGTTATGACAATGTTATAGCATGCCACAGACAAAACAAAAAGAACAGAAAACTTTGAAGTAAATAAAAGTAAAAGAAAGATCAATAAAAAGATAGGTTTGCCCTTCAGTAACCAACCTTAAGTTGTGAACTACTTGAGTGATGTGGGATTATTAAGAAGTTAGTTGTACATGGTGCCCATTGTTGCAAACAGTTTATTTTGTCAACAAGAATTGAACCACTTTGAAAACTTCAATTTGCTGTGAGAGTGTCAGTTTTTAATCAGGCCCACAGTAATCCCAAAAGAAACAAATGTTTTCCTTGCAATCAGAACCAGGAGAAAACGTGTGGAAAATCTCTGAGCAAACATTGGAAACATGCAAGAATTAAAGTAACAAGGGTGATCCTTGCTGGTAAAAACCAGGCTGACCATTTTGAAAAATCTCTAAGCGAACATTGGGAAAAGTGCAAAGATGAATATAGAATTCTGCCTGCAGTGACGTGAGTTACTGCCACTGAATTACCAAATGGTGTGAATGAATATGATGGATTTGGTTGTGACTTACTGGAGTGAACCAACTAAGCTCAGTACAGCTTTCTCAACTGAGATTGCAGATTCAAGGTCAAGACAGGAACTCCTTATTGAGACTAGGTGAGCAGTAATGAATAAGTAATCAAGAGGATACTGAGATGGATTCATTATTGATGAACCATCTGTTGCATCAAGAGAAGTTCTACTTTTTTGTGTCCATCATCTGCTGGCCACAAGTGGGAAAAGCTCACAGCCTTCCCGTTCGCTGTCATCCATCAGGTCCTGAAGGCAGCACTGCTCCTCAAAGGCTGGGCATCGTAGATGGTGTGGCATACTTTGGGGGTGATGTGCCACAATTGCTAGGTGTGGTCTTGCATTGTCCCACCTCTGTCTGTAGTCTATTGGGGGACTCAAGAGAACTCAATTATGTCAATGAACTGCAGGAGTTTTGAATGTGTCAGGAAGGATTTTCGTCTCGCACGCACTGTGAGTGTGACAGTGAACCAAGGAACTTTATTGTGTGAGAGCTGTTGATGGGTCCTGTGCTATCCGCCTATAATCCAGTGATGGAAATTAAAAGCCATAACTGCGGTGGTGCTTTAATTGCTCATGTTCGTGTCATATGCACATTATATACAGCTTTGAGTTGACCATTAGGTGTTTTGGGAACTTGCAAAATGGGCAAGCAACTCCAATTTAAAATTGCAGAAAACCTGTAGGCAAACAGGGCACCACTGCTTCTCCTGGAAGCAGAGGGGCGTAAACAATGTTCTCTAACCCATTTTTGCTTGTGTGATATGCAGTGATATCTAGTCCAGGAGTGAGAGCACTAGCCTGAGCTTAATACAAACTCGCAGACTAAATATATCAGCTCACCGGCAGCGTTTATTAATTCATTTAAAAAAACATTAGTGAACAAGGAGAGGGAAAATGGTTTTGATGAGAGCTGTGCCCAAACCAGAAGAAAACAGCCAAGTTGATCTTTAAAATTTAATTGTTGTTAAATAATGTCTATACCTCTCTCGTGCCTGGGCCATTACTGCCAATCGCTTTTTTTTATTTGAAATATTATGCTGACGTTGCACATGCTGCGAAAGGTACAGATACTTTTCGCCACACAGGGGACAGTGTCTGGCTTTTCTCTGGCCCTGTAAAAGCAATAAAACAAAAACAGAATTAAACATAACAAAATGGATCAAATGGTCTTTACTGTAGGATTAAGACTGACATAGGATCAAAGCCCAATCTTTGCCATCCACAACCACAATCTGTGATTTAACCTCTAGTCTTAATATTAAATACCAATCATCAAACTTGTCAAACAGGCGATCCGGTTTAAATCACTCACACTTAACAAACTGCTTGAGCATAGTGAGTGTGAACTATTGAGCATTGGGAATATCAGAAAGTCGATTGTTGGGTTGGTTATTATGTGTGATTGGCAGTTGTATGAAGTACTCATCATAATACATGAGTTGATTTATGAAATACACAGTTCTGTACAGGTGTGTACATTGAAAAATGAAAGGACAACATTGCACAATGTGAACGATGTTTACTTACGGGCTTGTATTTTTTCTTCTGTTTTGGATGTACAACAAACTCATGTCTCCCCTGCTCATCCTCACTCGTCTCATTGTTGTCCTCCATCAAGCAGTCAGCATCATCTTCCCCTTCCCCCTCGTCGCCCTCCGTCCAGCTGTCAGCATCATCCTCCCCTTCCTCCTTGCTGCCCTCCGTCCAGCTGTCAGCATCATCTTCCCCTTCCCCCTCGGAGTCATCCATCCAGCTGTTGTCATCATTCTCACTTTCATCCCCTTCTTCATCCTCCTCCAATTCATTGTCGTCTTCTCCTCCCCTTTCATTCTCGTCCCTCAATTTATCTTCATCCTCCATTTCGTTGTCGTCGTCCTGCTCATCTTCCTTACTATCGTCGTCGTGCTCACCATCATTACTTTCCTCTTCAACCATTGTCTCCTCTCTCACAACCCCTTGTTGTATATCATCAAAAATCTCCATAGGCTACAAAGACAAAATTTAGATTGTAAACACAAGTGTGTTGTTAATTAACCATCACAGACAAATACTGACCCCTAATTTCACTTTCAACTGGTCAAGTTTTATAGTAGCATTACTTTTGAAACCAGTTGTCTGAAGTTTGAGACTTTGTTTAAAGCTGTTTTGTTCTCTAAAATTACCTGAAGCTGTCAACAAATTTCATATTGTTCAGCTGTTACAATCCAAAAATGGTGTTTTAGGTTTGTTCCGTGTTTTACTGTTGAAAATAATTATAAGCTCTATTGTTCTGTTCTGAATGCTATTTTACTCAGGTATTTTATTAGATTAAATTTATATTGAATTTTAATGGCACATATATCCCCTCCCTTTTTGAAAACCAAAACACTGATTTCAATTGTTGTTCTACCACTAGATTTGTTTATTTATTTATTTGGGCTATTTTGTGTTAATAACATTCTTCGTCGCCAACCTATTTAAATCCCCAAGGTTTTTTAACAGACTGGTGAGTTCACTTACATTGGCCTCCATGGTGAACCACTTCTGACTGACCTGGGTGTGAAAACGAGTTAAGAACATAAATGTTAATTCCTTGTATGAAAGGAAATTAAAATATACAAAAACTAAAATCCTTATGCTTTTTACAGGCAATTGATTTCATAGAGGCTTTCTGAATATGTGCAAAGACTGTTTTTTATTTATTAGCTGTTCCGACTAGCTATTGTAATTGTCAAGATTTTTTTATTTATTATTGTTATTATTTTTATTCTTTCTTTCCCTAAAATCATGTTGACTTAACCTTGTCTTTTTCGAAAGCCATATGTCCCTCTTAGAATTATCAGAAGTAGACAAATCGTATAATATATTAAAGCTTATGCCCTGACTTAAATTTTAAATGTAATTAGATTAAATTTTCTCAAATAAATACTGCAGTGATATATGATCGCTGCAACAAAAACAAGTCATAAACATGTAACAACCGTTGCAATATCAAAAATGTACGTCACGTGATCGTGTATTTCTCTCAAGAAAAAACAGATCGTCAGCCATTTTGTTTTCGCTTTGGCCACAAAATTGTGAAAGTTTACGGTTGATTTGTTTACCTTTATAAATGAACAATCAATGTGTGTGTTTATATAGAGCTGAGGTAAGCTGGTTTGTGTATGGTTGTTGATCAAAAGGAGGGAGAAAATGCAATTTGGGTGAAAAACTGTAAAGAATGTGCCGTGAATGTGATGATTTTGTCCTCCGTCAAAGCAACATCTATTTTTTACATGGGACCTACGGTGCCGATCTCATAACTTTTTACGGTCTGATTTCTGATGTTTTTTAAATTAAAAAAAGAAAGCTTAATGAAGAATACTTTGTTTAATTTGCTTGCCTGTTCGATTTCTTAATTAATTATGAATACGTTTGGCTTTAATAACAAGGAAAAAACAACGTTTTTTTCAATAATATTTATATTTGTTTACTTCCAATTCAAATCCCGTTTTCCGTTTCAACATTCAAGGGGCAGATTCCGTGAATTCCGTCCGTTTTCCGCGATCGCGGAAAATCATTGGCCCTACATGTGAACATTCAAATGTGAATGTATTTTCTTCTTTGATATTGCTTGGAACTGGTTGCCTGTAAATTGCCACGCGTGTGACATGGCCCTATGGGCCATTTCACACCACGGTTTCACGACTCGTTCATGCCGTTAATCCGTGCATACAAAGTTTCGTGCACGTGACCAAACTTTCTGTACTCTACAATCAGTTATTGAATCAATGTTTTCCAGAAAACATGACCACTAAATTTGTTGAACCTATTCGAAGCAAATCTTATAATGTGTATTTTGAACCATAGCTGACGATACGAATTGATTAATTCTCCCTACGTACCTTAAGGGGTAAAAACAACGACGGAATCCTACCTTTTGGAGCTTCGATCACGTCTATCAGTGTCACATCTGTGTGTCGAAGTGCGATCACATGTTCGTCGTTTGCCGCGCAAGGGTACAAGTAACGAACGTGTATTTCGTGTCAACGATCGTTTTGTGGCGGCAGGAATAACTCGGTATTATTCGATAGGTATAAAAGAAGAACAAAAACCAAGAATTGCATTATTGAAAAGTTTTTACCCTAATACTAGGGACTAAAACAAAATAAAAATAAATAAACTAGTAGTGATCTTTATGCTGATAACTATAGTTTTTCAATTTTAAAGGTTATGTAGCCTGTCTTTATTGTGTGATAAGCTGTAAGTGTAATTCCAGCTAAAGTTTATCGATTTTCACCAGAATGGTTATTAGTTGTTACATTTTTATTTTAAAAAGTCACAATCCATATTTGTATGCTTATAATTATGTCTATTCGTGAACTTTGTAAAGTATCTATCAATAATTGTTAAATATAAAATATGCTAAAATTACGCTGAAAGAGGATGGCATTTAGTAAATGCTCTCTGACCACAGAGTGATAAAAAAAAGCGCCCTCTGGGAGTAAATCCGTGTCAGTTGAGCAAGAGAAGTAGCCTCTTTGGAAGATACTCCCATTTGTATTATTTTATTATAGAGAGTCGTTTAAAATCACGTTTGTCCGTGTAAGTGCAATCTATTTGTTAGCAAAACAGCACTGACTTTAAAAAAGTAACATAATTGGCTCCGTCTATCTGATTTTTATCAAAAGTTTGAAAACCACAAAGTGAAATTCCTGGAGTTAATTTTGTTATCCAAAAATAGCCAATTTATTTATTTCGAAATAATTAAGAGTGAATATAAAGATCAGTAAACACTCTATCGGTCACTCTTTGAATAAAGATAACAACTCATTTAGTTTTTTCAATAATGATGCAAAAGTCGTCTTGGAGCCACAGAATGAGTCTAAAAACAACGTTTTAAAAGACCTTCAGAAAAAGGGTATAAATTATAAAAATATCAATAACACTGATGATAAGTAAGATTTATTTGTTCTTGAATGTTTTCTACGTTGTTTAAGACCATTTTCAACACAATCAGTGCCGAAATGGGTTTGTGGCTACATTTTATATCTCAAGAGCAATTGCTTAAAAAAAACTCCGTACAATGCGGGTAGGGATACTAACGCTTAGAACTTATTTTTTGGAAGATTCTGTACATCGGACAATCGCAGATTTGAAAGTTTTAGCTTTTTTATTTTGGAGGAATATATCATTCTCTGCTCGCTTTTAAATTTTGGAGTCAAAAGAGTCAGGAAACATACAATTTTAAAGTCAAACCACAAAATGAGTAAAAACTTACCAGTTTTTCCCAGCGAACTCTGTGGTTTAGGTTTTCGCCATAAGCGTGGGTCCCACTTGGTCAGTGATGGGCTTGTTTTCATCGGTCGCGCGATGATTGCTGTGATCGCTGGGCCTTTCACGGGCGGGTCAGCGGCGGCAACGTCAGCGGCGACTATAAACTGCGTGGCAAGGCCATTTTTACTGACTGACTACAAAGGACTTTTACAGTGTTTTTATTTTACCTGAATATTTTAACCGGCGTGCTATTAAAAAACAACAAACAAACGAACTAACAAACAAAATGAAACAGTGGGCGATGATCAAGGTGACAAAAATGAAGTGGTGCTCGTTTGATTCTTACCGGTGTAGACAGTTCACAACTGTCAGCATGTAATTGGATACAACATTCATACATGTGTACCTCTAAATGAAACAACTCGACATTTTTAAGTCAACTCCCAAGTTCTAGATACTTGTTTACTACATATACCCAGGATTCAGGGTATTTCAACTCTTGGTCCTTATTTACAAGCGATAGGGCCTATCAATGTGTAATAGTGCAGTGCATCACTTAGCGCTAGACAATTCTTTACTACCTATACTCAGCCTATATCAAATCTCACTTCCCATTAACAATCCATAAATTATCAATTTTTTCCATTGACGCTCTACAATGTCGTGCCCAGCCTACGAAACAACATACTTACCCCGCCCACCAAAAAAAAAAAAATAAATAAATAAAATAATCGGCAGAACACGAAAGACGCGATGTCCGTGTCCCCGCGCCCCATCTCCCGTGCCCCATCTTCCGTGCCCCAGTACCTTAACCCATTGTCTCCGCTGTTGCTGATCTGGCACTGTTTATACAATCATGTGAACGGCAAACAGATAGTTATTATGCCCTATGTTAAAATCACCTTAGATTCTCACAAGCACACTTTTATGTTTACTTGTTGAAAATACTGACAAAACCACCAATCGGGGAAAGGATAGTATTATAAATATAATACATAATAATGATAAAAAAATAAATTAAAAAAATAATAATAAATAAATAAATACATAAATATAGGGCTACATAAATAACTTTACTTTGATGTTAAGCGTTTTCTGAAAAAAAAACCTTCTTATTACTGTAACAAATACAACTGCCATAGATATAGTTGATTAGTTTACGGGTGAAATGTTCGTGTAATGTGTATTTAATTCGTGGTATGTCACAATGACTTTATGTAGTGCGGTACGGACTGTGGGTCAATTTTTAAAATGGGTGTAGCCAGATCCACAAATTGCACCCAAACGCAAGTACATTTTCGAGGGCTCATATTCCACATAATGAAAATGGCGAGGGGTGGAGAGAGAGAGAGAGAGAGAGAGGGGAGGGGGGGGAGGGTTTATGAGGCCCATAGCCCCAATGATAATGGTTTCATTCTGTGGTTGGGCAAAATCTTTGAAAAACCACTGAATGCTTATTTTTTCGATCAGTCTGTGGATTGGGCGATATCGTAATGTTCAATGTGTGGTTTGTGCAATATTGCGTTATTCTGTGGATTGACCTTTCTTGACCAAATATGTTAATGAGGTACATATTACTTTAAAACTTCTTAGAATGTTTGAACGGTTCTAATTTTTGTTTGGTATGATGAACTTTGACACTTTATACATTATACTTTATACATTTTTAAGTTCATTTTATCGTAATAAAATGATTTATACCCAGAAAAAAGGGGGGAAACGGAAACAAAAGTGATATGTGTGTACGTCGTAGCTTCAAGCCAGTTTAATATCTCACACCGGATACCAAAAAGTGGGCAAACCGGTTTTAGCAAAAAGTGCAAGTGTACCCAAGATCACTAGTAAGAAAAACAATAACAGGTGATACCCATGACCACCATAAAGTAAACAAAAATATGTGATACCCATGACCACCAGTAAGTAGACAAAAATAGGTGATACCCATGACCACCATTAAGTAAACAAAAATAGGTGATACCCATGACCACCAATAAGTAACAAAAAATAGGTGATACCCATGACCCCCAGTAAGTAAACAAAAAACAGGTGATACCCATGACCACCCGTACAATACAAAAAATGGTGATACCCATGACCACCAGTAGGTACATAATCGTACAATGTAGGTGATACCCCTGACCACCAAATCATGATAGGTTAACATCCAAAACAAAAATTATTTAATAGCCCTTCTGGAATGTTCTCAGACTACTACAACTGCTACCACCGCTGGAACATGCGGAAGGAGATAGCCCGAGGGAAACTACCCAGCGCTGTTCGGTTCAACATACCCGTATCCTGCCATTGATGAGCTACGTATTCTTGCTTTCTTTGCATCTATCTGATCCATAAACCCATCAGTGAAATACTGGTCCATTCCATTATGTGCCAAGTCAAAAATATTCTCATCTGTAGATATACCAAAATTATGAAACAAAGTGTCACTGTAATTACCATGTCCACATTTACGGCAAACCCAAGTGAATGTCTTACAAATCAAATGTTTCTCCATATCCAAAAAACCTGAACAACTGGTGTGAAACCACACACAACATTTATCACATTGCATCTCCCTTGTGCCACATTTATCAATTTTATCACAAAGCCAACAGATAGATGAATTGCCATGGTCTACAACTTTTAACTCCTGGAGATTTTGTCTTTCTCTTCTTACCAGCTTTTGACCTTACTTGCCTTTCATTATATTTTTGACTTTCTTTGCTCTCCTATCTTGATCTGCATTGATGATTTTGTTGATAGTCCTTCTTGTATGACCAAATATGGTTTTCCTCAGCTCTTCATGTGTATGTCTATCCTCCTTTTTCATACGAACTTCTACAGCATTATTGCGATAATTATACATCATGCGTTTCTTGGAATTTTTGGTCACTCTTGTGTGGCTCAGTACTGTGTATCCACTTGTTTGAATCTTCCTATTCTTTTTCTGGCGTTTGTGGCTCTTCTTACATGTACATATTTCAATTACTTTCCTTTTCAATGAACGAGGACACCTCTGCTTCACTGGTACTACAAACAGCACATTCATCTTTCTCATACTTTTCTTATATACATGCTGCTTGCCAGTCTTCTCAAAAGTGCGATGACCTCCATGTCTCTTCATTTGGTAAACATTTTGAGTACTTCGATTCTTATATTTCTGAGGGCCAGTGTTGTGAATCTTACATGGACTGTTCTTTCTTTTATGCCTTTCAATTTGACCCATGTTATGGCTTTCAATCTGATCCTTCTTATGGCATTCAATCTGATCTTTCTTATGGCTTTCAATTTCACTTTTGTTATGGCTTTCAGTCTGATCCTTCTTATGGCGTTCAATCTGATCTTTCTTATGGCTTTCAATTTCACTTTTGTTATGGCTTTCAATCTGATCTATGTTATGGCTTTCAATCTGATCCTTCTTATGGCATTCAATCTAATATTTCTTAAGGCTTTCAATTTCAACCTTGTTATAGCTTTCAATGTGATCCTTCTTATGGCTTTCAATCTGACTTTTGTTATGACTTTCAAACTGATCCTTCCTATCAAATTCAGTCTGATTTTCTTATGGCTTAAAATTCCACCCTTGTTATGACTTTCAATTTCACCCTTATTATAACTTGCAATCTCACCCTTGTTATATGGCTTTCAATCTGATCCTTCTTACAGCTTTCAATCTGACCCTTGTTATAGCTTTCAATCTGATCCTATTCACAGCTTTCAATCTCACCCTTGTTGTGATTTTTAATCTGACCCTTCTTATGACTTTCAATCAGACCTATCGTATGACATTCAATTTCTCCTCTTTCAATGAACAATCACCTTCAATTTAATAACTTTTTGTTATGGAATGATTACAAAACTCATTTTATAATTATTCACAACTGATGAAATTCACTTTGTTATCTTTGACATAAGCAATTTCAGTTCACTTTGTAATTGTTTGCGCAATTAATTGTAAGCAATTAAACTTCACGTTGTAATCGTTTGCATAAGCAATTCAACTTCACTTTAAAATTGTTTAACTTCACTTTGTAATCGTTTGCATAAGCAATTCAATTGCACTTTGTAATCGTTTGCATAAGCAATTTAACTTCAGTTTCTCATTGTTTGCATAAGCAAATTATACTGACTTTGTAATTTGTATCTGTTTGCATAAGCAATTTATACTCACTTTTTAATTGTTTGCATAAGCAACTATTACATAGAGAAGGAGCAGCAGAGTGCACTAGATGAGACTTCAGGACAGCTGCCTTCATTTCTGAAACATTAACAATAATACAATACAGTCGACTCTCGTTAATACGAGCTCGGAAGATACGAGACGCCGGTTAATACGAGGTATTTCACCGGTCCCGAACTGTCCTATGCGTGTTTCAATGTCTTAAAAAACGGAAGATACGAGCACGGTCGTAACGAGAACACGGATAATACGAGGTATTTTTGCGGCCCCATGATGACAAAATGTATTGGTTTTCATACTTTTATAGCGAGATCGGAAAAATATTGTTGCGTAAAAGCTTACCCGTTCAGTCAGCCAAGTTTCTGAAATAAAATGCTCGTTGCCAAACTATTTATCGGATCGGACCGGCTACACGGTTCCGTCCGATCCGAAAATCAGAAACATTACGCTGGTAACTTATGCTTGAAATACTACTTCGCCTACACGCTTAGCGGCTACCAGCGAAAACAACGTTCAGCTTAGGCGCTACGCAGTATCGAATCTGTCACATCATGGTCACATGAACGGCAAGTTTGGCATGACTTTGCTATGATTTTTACTTTGAGTTATACAAAATATTAAATTTCTATGATCATTGTCAACAAAATTGCATTTATCATTGATATTTTTGTGTACAGGATGCTCGTAAGAACTGTACTAGGAAGCCAACCGCTCCGTTCTAGCCTAGACACGTGTGTAGTGCATGCACTATGTAGACGTGTGTATACAGTACACTGTACATGTACATGTACGTGTAAATAGTGCGCTGCGTTTAAGACGAGGTTCGGATAATACGAGGAAAACGGGCCAGTCTGGCGGACCTCGTATTAACGAGAGTCGACTGTAGTTTGAATATACATGTACATTGTATTTGTGGGATCATAAACCATATCAATTTAAGCCAAAATAAAACATCAGCCACTAAACGACAAATCTCGCGCAGTGTTCAAAGTTTGCGCTGGAGCTACCACTGCGCAAATCTTTAAATCATGCAAAGAGACAAAGTTTGCACCGTAAAACAAATGACAACTTGCATGAATTAAAAAAAAGGTCTTCAAAGATTGCGCCCAATAGTACTATAGTACAACATTACAATACTTTAGCCCACTTACTTTAGCTTTTTTTTTATCATAATTCCTAGGCCTACCTATCACCTCAATAGAATACCATATAGACGTAAAGCACGTTGACAATCCAGATTTAAACAATGAAAACAACCAATTATGAGATAAATATGACAAAAACAATCTACCCAAACATCTCACAAACAAGTAAAATCTCAATTATTTCAGATAAAAATTCCTGTGAACCTACCAATCTTCGTGGAAAGTAGGTCTGGTTCCAAAAGACGCTGGCACTTTCTCATAGAACAGTTGTTGCAAATCTCGCACGGGACCAGACGGATTTGGTTGGTGCATATGGAGGAAGGATTTGATGGATGCATATGCACACGTATCGACGAATGACCGAAGACCCAATCGCGTGACCCGATCGCGCTTTGAAAGACCACAGAGGGCGCACTTGCAATCTAAAAAAAATGCAACTTAAAAATTGGGGAGCTGAAATTACGTGAAGAAAATAAATTAAATCAAAGTTAATTTATAAACGCAGATAATGTAATCCGTTACTGCAACCTTCGCGTTGCTTCTGAAACGTAACAACATTAATTAAGCGTTTGAGCCTTAACAAAACCCCAAAACAAACAATTAGGGCGGCTTCATCGACACGACTCTTCCACTTTGTTGTCAGCCTTATAATGACTGCACAACAACTGCCTCGCTAAAAAGGAGAAAACAATAGTAATGTATGTAGTGAACACTTCCAAAACAGTCTAACATTATCAATTGCAGTGTATTGTGACATAGTTTTGTTTTTAATATAGTTATTAAGTATCGTAACAATTACGAACGTTTTCACGTGATGACATTATAAAGGTGCACATTTTTTAAGTCGTCTAATTAATATCTCCCGAAGTCTTAGTGCGATCATGTTCAAACTTGGTAGCTTCAAAAGAAGAAGTAGTTATGAAGTTGCTTTCAATGAAGTCAGTGCCTGGCATGAGTAGGCAGCTCAAAATAATACCAATGACATCACAAGAGTGTCCTCTAGCAGCAGGTTATAAACTGTTCATGGACTTTTTGAAGGGGCAATCTTTTCTTAATCACTTCAAAATTTACACACATGTTGATCGTCGCTATAGGCAGGCATAATAGTGTGTGAAGTTTCAGATCAAATTTGGTTTATGAATTTTCCATCATATTATTGCTAAATGAACACAAGTTTTTCAGCTCATGAATATTTACAACAAATTAAATTGGTCACAATGTTTTCATCATTTACACATTTGACCGCACATACTAACCCTGCGCACTTGTTTACCAACAAAAAAATTATTCTATTTTTTTCGTAACAAACAGGAAGGGGAGAGCGCCAGAGGAGCACGGGAAAGATAGGGGGCGAGGGTCATTTCACATCACCAAAACACGATTTCATGATAGAGATGCTTCAAGTTACACAAGAATTGCAAAAACACGGAAATATTAGCTTACTTTAAACACGTTAGTTACTAACCATAATCCCATGCCATACACAATTAACTAATGGGATTTACCTTTGACTGGTAATCTAATTTTACTATTCCTAACCAACAATTCTTTTCCGCTTAGGCAAATGTTCAGTTTGCAGATCCATGACATGAACCCTTGGTACCATACAGCAATAGTTCCATTTTTTGTTGGTACATACGTGCGATCCGGCGCATGTTCTCCACAGACTCCACAATAGAGAAAAACATAGCAACTTGAATATGTAGCAAGCCTACGACAACACAAAGGGGTGCGTTCGATTAGCTTCCCCGGGTTGACCCCGGTCTGCCCCCGGTACGTTCGAATAGTTTTGACGTCCTTCCAGGGGCTCACCCGGGTCAGCCCAAGTGCCCTGCTTGTGGAACGGGTCACTTGGGGCTGGCCCGAGATGCATGACGTCAACACGAGAAAGTGAGTAATCGTTCGATTAGCTCTTGTCAGGGAGGCTCACCCAAATGAGCACCGCGGGGTCGACCCGGAGAAGCTAATCGAACGCACCCTATACAAATGTGCACGATTGCAAAAAATTCAACAATACAGGGCGTTTATTTTTAACCACAGAAATCCAAAGTCACAACCAAAAGTGAGTGCAAAATTCTGCTTTAAAATTTCTACCCGCGATCTGTATATCAATTAATAATATAAATCATTTTTACTTCACTCACGATGTACACCACGCAAATCATGTTCCTATAAATTGCAGCTGGGTTTAGACACGCAAAAAAAATTTTTTTTTTCATTATTTGTATTTGAAAACATGATTGGCCATTGTTTTAACATTCCTATTCGTTACATTTCTGTACACGTCAAGAAAATATCAGTATTTTAACATAATATTGTTCAGCAGTTTCTGATGCTCTACCAACAATATGTGCATTCCACGTAACTCCATGAACACCACTACAATCTAATTGAAGTAAATGTAACTCATGAATAACTGAAACCAAATTTATGTTAACATCATACCATTGTTATATAGATGTATTTTAACCAAGTTTCAGAATTGTTATCTAAAAATACATATAGCTCAAAAAGAAAAACTAGTTAGACACCATCAATTGATTTCCTCAACATTATATTTCTTTACCAAACACACACTAGTAATACACAAATATTATCTTAGCACAAATTCAACACTTCAACTTTAATACATGTATTTGTAATTACCTCTGTCAAACATTCAGTTGAACTGAATTAATTAAACCAACTGGTTCATCTGGATGTGTCAAATAAAACAAGTTAGATCAAAATATAAAATTAACTGTTTCGTTTCAACTCTCTTCACCTACTTTCACATCTGCTTTTCAATAATACCAATTAATTTACATTCAAGTGGAATTCTGTCCATGAACTACAAATTCAACAACTAACATGAACTCCAATCTTTTTACACCTGAATCAACCAATAAACCACAATAAAAAAATAAATAAATAATGTCTCCAGAACTTCAAAAACATATTAATGATATACTTACTATATGCATGTGCAAACATCAACTAGAATAAATATTACAAAAACACCTTCACTTTAGAATAAAACATTGCTTATATTAATATACATTTCTTCTTTCACACATGTCAAGAAATTAACAATTGAAAACTACAGGACAATGTTCCATTCTTACTGAAAAAATGCTTCTAATTATATAGCAATCAATTGCTTTGAGAAATGGAAAGGGCAACACACAAAATTGTTTTTATGAGATTTACCACACAAGTTCTTTCAACTTGGTGCCAGAAAACAAAGAGGACCACATTATATACACATCTGATAACAGGCATGCAACTGTAACTTCACCAAAAACAAAACATAATAAAATGTTTAAAGCTTGTAAAGTATTTTCCATTTTTGGAAATAAAACTGTCATTCAACAAAAAGTAAATCAGCTGGCCAAAGAAAAGTTGCATGCCTATAATTAAATACAATGTGACACTCACCAAAACCTGCTATTGATGTTAACAACTTCACATCATTCAACAAACTAAATAAATCAACCTCAAAAATACTTCTAAGTCAATTTCACTAAAAAATTAACATTTCTTTCACATCAATTACTTCTATTACAATAAAATTCACATTAACTAGTTAAAACAGAATTAACACTACACTTCCAGCCAGAACCGTTTGCATCAGGCTCTTACACTAAAACATCAAATGAATTACAAACAGCAAATTGACAAACACATCTCACTGGATCAGATGAGTTACAATAAATATAAAAAAAATATAAAAATGAAACAAGTTGCTAGCACAGTCAACCATAACTCAGTTCACATGTTTAGCATCTCCTTCTTTCAGTATTAACTTCAGTAGAATGACATACAATTTCAATTGACAAAAGGAGTACATTGTACAACCATCAATTTTGATTGGCAAGTTTTTAGCACAATGAATGACAGTATTTAGTCAAAATAATGATCATACTATGATCTTACTATGATCAAAATAATGATCATACTATGATTAAACATTCCAATCTTCTACACAAGAGAAATCATTTACTGCTATTATAATACTTTTCAACAAATGAGTTTTACATATGTCTTAAAAATAAATAGCTGATGAAAGTTTCGACTAAAACAAAGTAACAAACGCCTTTCTTCATAATGTAAAAAATACAATAGAAATCACATTCAACAAAAGACATATTCATCTTAAAGACACTGGACACCTTTGGTAATTGTCAAGACCCAGTCTCCTCACTTGGTGTATTTCAACATAGTCCTAATTAACATCCTGTGAAAATTTAAACTGAATTGGTCGTCAAACATCCAAAATAATAATGGAAAAAAAAACAAAACACATTCATAGCACACAAACTTGTGTGCTTTCAGATGTTTAAAGGGAAGGTATACGTTTGGTAATTACTCAAAACAAGTATTAACTTAAAAACTGACTTGGTAACGAGCATTGAAGAGCTGTTGATAGTACACAACATTGTGGGAAACGACTCCCTCTGAAGTAACGTAGTTTTTGAGAAAGAGGTAATTTCTCACTAAAATATTAAAAGACTTCTAGCCAGAAGTCTTTTATTCCTATCTGAAAGCACACAAGTTCGTCTAACAAGGGTGTTTTTTCTTTTATCATTTCCTCGCAACTTCGATGACCAATTGAGCCCAAATTTTCACAGGCTTGTTATTTTATGCTTATGTTGGGATACACCAAGTGAGAATACTGGTCTTTGACAATTACCAGAAGTGTTCATTGCCTTTAATTTCGAGACCTGAAAATGTAGTTCTGAGGTCTCAAAATCAAATTCATATATTTCAGTGGAAATTCCTTCTTTCTCGAAACTACGTTACTTCAGAGGAGGCCATTTCTCACAACGTTTTATACTATCAACAGCTCTCCATTGCTTGTTACCAAGTACGTTTTTATGCTACAATTATTTCGAGTAATTATCAATAGTGTCCAGTGCCTTCAAAAAATTGAGCTACTTTTTGAAACACAAAACACAATGTCCACAGATTTACATTAAAGTTACTCAGTTTGAAAAAAATGACAGTACATACTTCCTTCAAGATATTACTTGTTGAGGTGCTGTAGTTTTTTGACAAATGCATAAAACAAATCACACACATAATTTTTGTCTCAGTGACAGAGAATTTTTTTTGCATGTAATAACGTAGTAACCAGCAACGCCATGTTATAATGAAATACCATAACTGATTAAAACATTTCTACAAATGTACATCTAAAACTTACACTAAAGTAATCTTGGTGACATTGTTTTACACCTCAACAAGTAATATTTTAAGGGAATCTTTCTATTATCATTATCTTCAAACTGTTCACATTTAAAGTAAATCTGTGAACATTGTGTAAAAAGTACCAAGACCCTTGAATTGTATCATACACTTGCATTTACTCAAAAACAATTTAGAAACTCAACACTTTCTTAACAGATGTTTCCTCTTCTTCTTCTAGGACATCTCTCACACCTAAATCAATAATATTTCTCCCTTGAACAACAAACTCAAACATACTTTTGTTGTCGAGATCTTCAACAATGTCCTTGACAACAAGTGAACTCCAAATCTTCATGGCAATGTTCTTGCCAATATGTAGCTCCACGAGTTCCCCACGAACTTCACAAGTAAGGAGAAGCATTTCTCCATCACTTTCCACAACAGACACTACGTCTGCCAGGACCTCCTCCACTGTTATCTGTATAAATACACAAGAAAACAATCATTGTAAACACTAATGTCAAACCCAGTACAAATCACCTCAGTGTCACATGCACAGTGATAATCAACTAAAATCTATCAAGTCATGCCTCACAGTTCAAAGCATCCACCAGCCAAATATCTTCTTCACCCTGTAGATATTTACATGACCCTTGACCCAACAAGTGGACATGCAATATTGTTATAAAAACACAGTAAACAAAATAACCTCTATTGACCTTTTATGCAACCAAGCAACTCTATGCTATGAGCATATGACCCTGCACATGATGAAAAATTGACTTTTCAGTTTTGACAAAGTATAAACTTGTATTTATTCTGGCCCTTGACCCAATAACAAATTTCACAACAGAGCTTCTATACTAACATGTTTCCAATTATTCGCACCTACATGTAGGACAAAACCAAAATACCCACTCGTGTTAAAACTACCCCACTTATAAAATATCAAATGATCTTGACTAAAATATCACAATCAGCCAAACTACAGAACAACACAACTGTATTATAATTGCACTGCATAACAATATCAAATTTCACCTGCACACCACCACTATATAACTCAGATTGTCATGTGTTATGAAAATGTTACAAAATTAAAAGTATCACATAATTCCTAATGCAAATATTACCTACTAGTACTGAAAGCCATCACCAGCCAGTTACAGAATTTCCAGAACATACCAGCCAAATAACACACAACCTAAACCCAAGTCGATAACAGCAACAAAGCTTCACTTGCTCATGTAAAACAGTGTTGTAAACTGGCACAAAAAGTTCATGCCAGACAGTTGATTCGCATACGAAATGCTGAAAAAGACCCCCCCCCCCCAAAAAAAAAGAACTCACATCAATTTTGGTCTCCATAGTTGACGATCCAGCCATTTCTTTGAAGAAAGTGTTGCGCTCGGTGGAAATGTTTGAAATCTTCACTTTGTCACCACTCTTGACTGGGCTTAATCCCTTGGCATTCCACAATGCCACCTGGATTGAGGCCGTCTGGTCTTTTACACGAATGTTTCTGACACTCTGGTCACCTTTGACCTGTCTAGGCAGTTCATCCTGGATAAACACATAATAATATATACATGTTAAAAAATTTCTACAAAAATACAGTTCTACCTACATCGCTTTAACCCTCAATATATTTAACCATTTCAATCCTCCAACACTGCAATGCTTTAAAATATAACCAAACAACACATATCCCATCAACATGTATCACTCAGTGAAACAAATTGAATCAATCACTCTCTTTACACCCTTGTGCTTTCTAATAACCCTGACAAATAACAACACCTTGTAAACCTGCACACTGGAAATTTGTCTTAGTTGTTTGTGGACAGAACAACCACAATATCAATGTCTGACATTTAACAACTATAGATTTCATACAAATAATTTCAATATTACAACCAATTTCACATTGAAAGTTACTAAGTTCTCAACTTTCATAACAGATGTCAATGCTAACCATAACATCAATAACTTCACATGTATGAGCAATTCCAAACAAACTAGACATGACACCAAACAAATTCAAATGTCACAACTTTCTTTCCACTTAGAATTTAAAGACACTGGACACTTTTGGTAATTGTCAAAGACCAGTCTCCTCACTTGGTGTATCTCAACAAATGCACAAAATATCAAATCTTTGAAAACTTTGAACTCAATTAATCGTCTAATTTTAGTCTCCTCACTTGGTGTATCTCAACAAATGCACAAAATAACAAATCTGTGAAAATTTTGAACTCAATTAATCTTCCAAGTTGCGAGATAATAATGGAATAAATAACACCCTTGTCACATGAAGTGCTTTCAGATGCTTGATTTCAGGACCTCAAAATCCAATTCTGAAGTCTCAAAATCAAATTCAATATTTTCATATAAAAGATAACCACACAATTTTCAGACATATTTGTGCGAATCATTATATTCTACTATTAAAACATTTTTCTAACCATATGCATTTTCATAAAAAACAATTTCAAACACTTTCATATACCAACTCGCACGATCCAAGACAACAAGTCCCTTCAATCATTTCTGTCATTACTCACTTCAACAACAATACCTTCAATAGAGACACGTCTCCCACTGTACGCAGCCTCATCCCCGTGGATATCTCCTATATCAACAACTCCACAGGCGTACAACACATGCCCAGCCTTCTCTAAGGTTTCGCCTTCGATGTCACGGATGGCCCTGCATGGCGTAATCTTGGTACGCTTGTTCAACGTCATAACACCTGAAGCTCCTCTACTAAATTGCCTGATAAGATAGCACACATCAACTTCCAGTTCCTTTGCTACTCCATCGTAACAACAGGCCTTCATATAACCACTTCCATCAGCAAATGCCACTTCTACGCACTTCTCACCATCTTGTTTTTTGACAACTTTCACACGTACTCCCTTTGGATATGGTTTGGAGCGGTTGTCAGATCTCCGAATTTGAGACAGTGATTCCATCTTTCTGAAAAACACAATAAAATAACATTTAATATAAATGAACAACATAACCAGAAAAATATTAATCATACAATATTTATTCAATGTTGCAAAAGTCGCACTAACTCTCAGATCATACTTCAAGTGAATACCAATGCAAAAGAAATACTGACATCACAAATTCACTACCAACAATTCACAACAGTTCAATTTACTGAACTCACTTTAGATCAAATTCACATACAATTCACTTCCATTCTCATACCAAAAAAATATGCACCAACTTCACTCAAAGTAAGAAGCAATTTCTAACTCAATTCACAATAACATTTAACAAACTAACCAAATTCCATTCGCTATGAACAAACTTACCAAAGATAATACAAAATCAATTTTTCAAAATTCAAAATTCTTTTAATAACAACAAAACACAAACAGTGACCTACGTGTTTCAACTCAAAACATTCCAACCTGCACAACCCTCTGAACCTCAATAGCAAAGTAAATCCCTAATAACATCTTTAACATTCACTACTCAATCATCAACACTGAACCATCTGTCAAAAAAAACAAAATCACCACAATCTGATAACAACTCCACAGTACTGATAACAATGCTTCCAAAATAATCTTTCAAAAATAACACACCTGAAAATGATAAAGTAAAAAAACAAAATATAGCAATATCAAGTACATATTTGTAATTCCACAACACTGCAATCAAGACAACGAGTACCTTGATAATTCAACACAACCATTCCTTTCAACACTTACCAAACAGACAGAAAATTTCCATACAAAGCCCAAACAAACAGTTCCAAACACATTTTACTCATGGGCCATCTCACCTGAACCAATGCAATGTGACCCATTAACAACAACATTCCTCAACTAAACACAATTACATAGCCACACAATTACCAAATAAGATCCTTAGACATAGGCCTATTCTGTGCTTCAAAAACTCAATTAAAATATTTTAAGTGAAAATGAAAAAAAAAAATAATGTTGGGTTAATAAATAATATGTCTACATTAAAAAGAAAATATAACAGATTGGTTTCTTATCTCCTGAAACCAAACATTGCTGGTCTGAAATGGAGAAAACAGATTGTTATGAAGTGTTTATGCTTCAAGGGGAGAGGGGTGTTTTATTGTCATGCCTTGTAATATCTCCGGATTCTGATCTAGTAAAAGTAGCCATATGTCTTAGGACAAAAATGTAATTAAATTTGTTTAATAGTAGTTGAATTATATTTTTGATTTATTTGCACGCCATACTAGCTTCTGAATATTCAATAAAATACCAACCAATGAAAGGTTTGAAAACATATGACGTCGCTCCAATGCATGCAATAGCACTGTAAATAGCGACTATCTCTCGCAACGTCAAACCAAAACTTTTAAGATTTCAACACACAATGAAGTGCAAGTGACTTTGTCAGGGGCGGATCCAGGATTTTCCAAATGGGGGGCGTGAAAATTTACCAAGCAACAAAATGGTGAAAGCAATTTGTGGTGCCTGCGAGCGCATAACGCGAAGCCTTAACGGCATTGGTTCCGGGGCCCGCTTAAATGCATCTGACCACTTTTTATTTTAACAGGATCAATATTTAAACATCATTTTCGAGTTGGGAGTCATTGATTCAGCCGTCTTGAGTTATACAATCAAAATACAGGCGACAGTTAATATTTATTCAGGGACAACAAAAGTGTTGGGTGAGATCAATATAATTAACCAAAATTAATAGGGTCTTTTTGTTATTATTAGTTTTCATAAACTTGGATTAAAATGACTGTAACACAAAGTATGTTTCTGCTGATGAGAACAATTCGTTTTATGGGCCATTTAATGAGTGCTCATTGGATTTAAGAAGCGCATTCGGCGGGGGTGTTTTCTGCTGTAGAAATTGGTTCAGGATCTGGACTTCCATCACGCTCACAAGCACGCTTGACTCTGTAGAGCAATAAATTATAAAATTCATTAGACCAAAACAAAAATCGGCCAGGGGTTCCCCTACGGGTGGTAAACCCTTTTAATCAAAATGATAAAATATTCATGAACTGATTTAGAAACTAAATCAATTCATAAAGTTTAGTATTAAGGCTACTACAAAGAACTATGAGTATTAGTTGTTATTAAATCTAATAAGTAAAATATAGGCTTAATCTTTCTCATGATCAAGTTGTCTTCAGCGACAGCGCGATCGAGCAACAATAACAGTAATGTGCAACAAGGTGAGGATAGGCCTCCCCCAGCCCTCACCCTGTATAGGTGTACCAACTGCACAATTGATAATTACTAGTTTTATAGAAACACAAAGGATATATTTACCCTCTTTCTTTAATATGAAAAAAATCTGTGATTTTTTTAGCAGAGTGAGATTCCATGATTACAGTCCGATGTCTTCACTAATCTCTCATCAATACAGTTTCCGTAAAAGTAACATTGTTGCGAGCGGCCGAGCGCGCCCGCGTGCTGACCTTTCAGACAGAAACTTCTTTGCACATTGTACACACACAGGTGGCATGTTCGACTCACGCTGCGGGTGAGTGATCTTCACCCCTGGACCCTGTCGATCAATATTTCGATACCAAGCGGATACTATGGAAAGTTAAATGATATTTCGCTATCAAAAGAACATAGCATAAGTACTTCAGCAAAGAAGTAAGAAAATTAAAATTAGTTCCTCTCAAAAAATGTCCGTGTCTTATAAAAAATGTGAAGTAAAATTAACTTCAATCCCTGCTGGATAAATGGTGCAGTCCAACATCGCACTGTCGCCAGCTATCTGCAGATCCCAGCGGAATTGAAAGGATTAATGAGAAGAACAATTTGTTTGGTCGAGGGTAGGGGTATGGTTTCACCATTACTCTTGAATGACCAATCAAAATGAAGCTTACAACAGTAAAGTATTAAGTTAGCTTTTTTCGCGCCAGGCATGTGCAGGTGTTTCGCGCTTATGTTCAGTGTGTGAAACACGCTGTCCACACACATAGATTCACGTGTCGTGTAATTCCTTATGAGACAATGTCTGTCAGTGAAATAATAGTGGTCCACAAATAGAAACAAAGTGTACGAGGTATGGATTATTAGTAGCTTTAAAATACAAATACCAGGTAAGGCCTATGTCTTTAATTTTGTCTCTCCCTTATTTTTCCCATTGAGTTTTTTTTTTCAAGCAAAAGGGGGGGCGTGCGCCCCCCACGCCCCCCCCTGTATCCGCCGCTGATTGTAAAAAGGTTGGATAGATGATTTAAAAGAAAATCGTTTAGTTTTTGATTGTGAACAATTATCCTGTTATCCTACTGAAAACCCATGACACCAGGATACGAAATGACTTGGATACCACGATTTAGGAAAGAAGTGACTTCGGTACAAAGTGACTTGGATACCCAACCACAGTTCACAACTCCAACACAATTACAAAAACACAAATCCAAACAAACTAACACCAAAGAGTTATTATTCGAACAGTACCAATGAATAACTATGACATATTTAACATACATATCAACGTCCAACAAATACAAAACAACAAAAGTACTTCCAATAATAACTCACCAAAACAATTCAACGATATAGATGCAGATGAGAAAAGCGGCTGACCATTTTACTGTGACATTCAAACTCGACAACCTGCTACTCAATGAAGATGAAGAAGTAGCGAATCGCCGCATCAAGCACGCGGACAATAGTCGAATGCTATACACACTTAACAACCAAAGTGTGCACAAACCATTTGAACACCATACGAACAGTTCGGGACAGATGAAAACTCATTGTTCAAGATAGTTTATTCATGATTCAAGATAATTATCTTTCCTGTTTACATTACCCCATCAGTGGTTCAATGCCACCCCTTGTGTACATGTAGATTGTTATTTTCTTACGAGTCTTTGTAACGTATATGTAACCAGTTTCTTAATCCTTTGTAGTGTCGTCACCCACCCAATACATGTATATTGTACAATGCGATAGCATCTTAACAGCGCAAGGTGCACACCCAATCTCTAGCTCAACACAAAATGTATTTTTTCATCATGCTACCAATTTTGCTTGTATCGACTATTCCTTGCTATTATCGATCGCTTCCCTAACACCAACCCCATTTTAATTTGTAACTTCTTTTTGACTCTATGTGTCAGGTTTTGTGTTTTTTAGCTTTCATTAACACCATGGTTAAGGTTTTCCACTTTGATTTGGCTTAAGCCAAATTAAAAAAAAACCAGAAAAATGAGCGTCCCCTCCCTCATCCTTTTTAGCGACCGCAACCTCTTCTTATTTTATTTCATCTCATTTTCTTTCTACAAAAACAAATTTTCTGTCTCATTCTCATTACACTTACTTATCTTTTTAAAATTAGTAACTACATAAATAAATGATCTCTTTCAACTGAATCATGACGTGTCCAGTCCTTTAAAAAATATTGCTGGTTTCACACATACTTTTGGAGGGTCTTTGAGTAAACACACTGTCCTGGCATCCAACTAAGATAATCCCTTTAATAAACAACCTGCTCTGGACAGGCACTGACTGGATGATTGCTGGAACTACTTTAAAAAGCCACAAGAAATGGCCATTGGCAATATGGAAAATTGTACAGTACATGTATTTAAACTACCTTTTCCTTATAAGATTTTAAGTACAAGTTTGATAATTCTGTCATTAATGGGTCAATTAAGCTTATTATACTTTGATTTTAGATTTTATTCAGTCATGATACATGAATGTACATATGTATTTTTTTGCAAAGATATTGTAGCCAATATGGAAGCTATAATTGCAGATTTCTTTATGGAATTTGTAAAAAAATATTGCAAATAGATTGCTGATGGTGATATTGATACTAGTAAGAGTAAAACCTATTTATACCTATTTATAACAAAGAGGGGAAATCGGAGCCCAAATCAAAGGGAAATGACACCCCGCAAAAAAAATCCCCAAAACAAAACAAGATAAAGAAGAAATAACTCTTACATTATACAGTAAAATAATCGGAATAATCTTCCTGTCAATCCAAGGTACCCTAATTGGTGTAATTTTTATAAAATAAAGCCTGCACGATGTCAGTTTTTCGTAAACAAGCTAACTTTTCCGAGGAACTGCGCTTCGCAGACCATGCTGTCGGCGGCCTTTGCGTGAGTACCAGCGACGACACGGCTAGCCGCGGCCTTTGCACGGTTTTAGCGCGCACACCGGCGATGGTGATTATTGCAATTCGGGGGAAAAACCCCTTTCCCGAGCATGCGCAGACACGCAAAGTCTTTGGTCAAGGCGTTAGTTGTATCTATCGCGTAATGCGTTGGGATATTTTGCCAACAGAGGGCGTTTGTTATCATTCTATCGCATTGTTCTGAACAGCCATCTAGCGTTCAATGTTTCTTGCCTTTATTGTAGAACGCAAAGTAACGAGAGAACAAAGACTATGAGCCTGTAATTGGAAACGATGCGACCACTGCGTGCGTTGTGTAAATTGTGATCGCAGTGTTTTGCGGAACTTTCTAGTGAATCTTTCGACGTTTATCCGAATCGTAAAAATGTAACATACAACCGGACATTTTGGTATTTGGAAAATAAGGGCACGGCAATATATTGCCGTGAATTGTCTGTGATTTCGAGGGCATCGCGGCAATGGCATATTGCCGTCGGTGTCGTCGATAATTTCGAGGCCTAACACAAAATACTGAAAGTGCGCCTTGCTAACGTTCGAGCGAGGGCCAGTGCCAGTTTCGAATTATTTTCGATGTTTTATTTTATCAAATAAGTTGAAAGAATAAGTTTGCCCCTTCCTCCATGGTTTGCCTTAAACGTACGCATGTTTGTCAAGGACAGTCCTATTTTAACCGGCAGCACTACTTTATCTATACACAATATTAGTGCGCACGCACAGCGCAGCCGGCGGAAAGAAAATCTACACAAACAATTAACCGTTCTTTGCCATTCCTTGATGGATTTTTACCATTCAAAAAAGAAAACCTAATAACTTTTTACAATTCTAGTTACTTTCAATATAATATCACTCAATATCCTAGTGTTCCATTGAAATAAATCCACATGGATTTCTTCAGGCAGGATGGCTTTCACACCTTTGTCAAATATTTATCGGATTAGTGGTGATAACAATCGTAATCCCCCGACTCCCTGCTGATTTTCTGCTTTTACACCGCGTTTACACTAGATCCAGAAAGGTGGATTGAGATCCGGCATTTTTTTAACGACCGCAGATCAAGATCCTGTGTCGCGTTTACACCAGCGCTTAATCCGGCTCCGATCCCACTTTTGAACCGGATGTATATTGGTCACAACGTCGCAAGGAGCTCAAAGGTCACGATTACAGCGCGCCACTTCTAGAAATAATCATTATCAATGCGAAGGTAGAATGCGGAAAATACAGTACAGCAAATGATACGGATAACAACGACCATGCAGGTAGAAATATTTTGTAGATGGGAATTAACAAAATACAGCAACAAGGCAAGCTCCGAACGCAATGATGTATGTACAGTATAAGGACGCTGAAAACAACAAAACGTTTAACAAAATACAGCAACGTTTCACACACGCACAGTCCATGTGCACACAGCACACACACAAATATAAACAGCGACAGATGTCCCACCAAAGCACAAGCAAAAAGCGCGCCATTCGTAGCGAAACCGGAAATGACCACATCGAATTGCGGTGTCTGATCCACCTTTGCGTTTACACTTGTATTTGGAATCCAGTTTGCCGGATCTGATCCACCAATTGCTGGATTCAACCCTCCTCGAAAGGTGGATTAAAATTGCCGGATCTTGAACCGGGTCTGATCCGGCTTTTTTGCGTTTACACTAGCCGTTAATCCACATTGCCGGATCAGACCCGGGTCTGATCCACCTTTCTGGATCTAGTGTAAACGGGGTCTAAAAGATCCTCCAAAAGTATGCGTCCCGACCCGACCAGATACAAGGTTTGGTCGGGTCAGCTTTTAAAGGGCTGGACACGTAATGATAATTGGTGGCCTGTTCAAATAAAAAACCTTGACGGCCACCTGTGAAAAAAACCCAAACAAAACAAAAAAAACCTTATTCTCCTCTTTTTGGAAAACCCAGACAAACAGCTGATATTTCTTATTACTTTTAATTGACCTTAGGTTTAACTTGGTATTCAATGTTTAAGTTGAAGATCCAAACAGAGTAATTTCAAAATTTTCATCACTTCAGAATTGACACACACGTACACTGTCAGGCAAACATCATAAGTGTGAAGTTTCAGATCAATGCGTAACCCAGAAGTCACTAGACGTATATTAAGGGTGCACTTTTTGCAATCCTGTAACTCCCAATGTAATAATGCGATCATATTAACTTTGTAGATTGTTAATTATTGACAGGTGTTTTTACATTATGAAATGCATCATGATGACATCATCACATGATTTTTATTATTGATTCCATTTTTGCCCCTTCAAATCACTCTAGCTACCTCAACTAATCAGCCACAAGAGACCAAAGGTTTCACTTTGTGGGATGTAGGGATATATTAGGTCTTCATTTTATTTCGTGTGCGTTACCTCACAGCACCTCTACTTCCAATCAAAGAATCAAAACGGAAGTGCCTTGTAAATCAAAAGTGGCTAAATTTATGAAGTTACTTTCAACAATGTTCGTGTCTAGCAAGGGTCAACAGAAATATATATCCAGGATGTCACAATACGCAACAACGAGACTTAAGTAACCAATCACCGCACCAAGCATGTAGAGAATGGTCAAATGCTGTCACACTTAACAACCAAGTTGTGCACAAACACCATTGGGAACTAGGCAGGGGACGCACGCCTAGGAACACTATGGCACAGGTGGAAAAGAGTGCATGGGAAAGGAAGTGGGACGTAAGCTTGTTAATTGGAGATTAATGGTGGTAAGGTTGGAAGGAGTTGTGTTTCTTGGAGCTTGAAATTATAAAATAAACACTGGTAGTAGTAGTTGGATTTAGGGCTTACATTACTTTTATCTGGGGGAAGAAAATGTCCTCATTTTCAAAATGTCAAAATTAAACAAGAGCATAACAACCAAAAACGTTGGCTAACTGTAATAATATCATTAATATCAGCAGGTATTTAGAAATAAGAAATCAACCAAAGATAAAAGACAATATAATACCAATTTAGTACATTTATAGTTTAAAACAACAGGGCATTGCTCCAATACAAACAATTTATAACTGACATGGCAACATGAAGCTGCACACTGGAATGAAGACAAACAAAAATAATAAGAAGAAGAAAAAAAATCTCACAAATGCATCAAGTAAACAGGAAAAATCAGCAGAATAGACGCAATTGTAACGACAATATAGTGTTGGGTGCTACTTGAGCAGCCGATAGATAAAGATGTTAGAGATATACAGTAGACGACAGAAAGAGGAAGGCAGACATGTACTATGACGTCATCGGGGGTCACGTGACGCGGCATTAAAAGTGCCTTTTTTGAAGTCGTATATCTCCGGAAGTATTAGTTCGATCATGTTAAAACTTGGTAGGTTGTTAGATATTGGCAAGTTCTTGTAAATTCTGAAATGATGTCATGATGACGTCATCACGTGATTTTTTATGAATTTTTTCATTTTTTGCACCTTTAAGTCATGAAATGCTAGGGGAACATCGTATAACCAGTATTCAAATTTAAACAGGCTTGATAGGCTGTACAAGCTTCGAAAACGAAGTGACATCTTCATTTGTCAGGCTTGAATGATATGTCATAATGCATGAAAACAAACTGATGTCATCGTGACGTTATCACTTGTCAAGTTATATTTCTTAAGGGTACAGTTTTACCAGATCTATCCTACAAAATTTATACTTGTATTATTAACTTGACTATGCACACAACATCAGACTTTCATATTCAGATTAGTTATTTGAAAATATTATTGGCGAAACAGCTTTGCATTTGTGCACAAATGCAATTATGTCTAGTTTATTATTTTTTTAGCTGTTTTGTTGCGCAGCGCGGCGAAACAGCTCTTGTTTTCGTTAAAGTTTTTTTTATTATGTTTTTTTATTTATTTTTTTATTTTATTTGTCTGTTTCAGTAAAAAAAGCCGTTGAGATAACGCACGTTCGTTCTATGCGGCCTTTTGCATAGTTCCTAAAGAGCAATTGCAATGAAACTTTCAGTGATGAACGACATATGTGCAAAATGATCCTATAACAATGATGTCATGATGACGTCATCACCTGTCACGTGACGTCATCTTAAATGTTTCTATTTTAAATATTTGAAAATCAGTAACAAATCAGCCCCAAGAGACCGTAGGTTTCTGTTTGCGGGATTGTATAGGGATAAATTAGGTTTTCATTTTATTCAGTGTGCGTGACCTCACATGACCTCTACTTCCGGTCGAAACCGGAAGTGCCTCGTAATTCAAAAGTGCTAAATGTTATGAAAATGCTTTCAACGATGTTAGTGTCTGGCAAGGGTGTGCATTTAAAAAAAAATACAGATGACGTCACGATACACACGAGCGCCTTCTAGCGGCAGGTTGAAAACTGTTAAAAATGGACTTTTTGAAGATGTGTGTGGAGAAGTTTTGTGTAATCACTTCAAAATTTACACACATGTTGACCTTCAGGCAGCCATCATATGTGTGAAGTTTCAGATCAATGATGTCATCGGGGGTCACGTGACGCGGCATTAAATGTGCCTTTTTTGAAGTCGTATAACTCCCGAAGTATAAGTGCGATCATGTTGAAACTTGGTAGGTTGTTAAATATTGGCAAGTTCTTGTAAATTCTGAAATGTCGTCATGATGACGTCATCACATGATTTTTTATGATTTTTTTCATTTTTTGCACCTTTTAGTCATAAATCCATGAATAGTCTTAATCCAAATTCTTTTTTAAACAGGCTTGATACGTCATAACTGCTTTGAATACCAACAAAACTTTCATAATCAGTTGAGTAATTTGAAAAAGTAATGGCGAAACAGCTCGGCATTTGTGCACAAATGCAATATGTCTAGTTCCTGTTTATTTCATTGCCCCTACAGCGTCCTTTAACGGGACGACCCGTTGTTTAACGACTTCCTAACTTTGTCAATTACAGCCCTGCCCCTAAAAGAATTTCCCTACCTGTAAAAATGCCGGTTTTACTCCGTTATTTAAAATTCCATTTCCGGTTAATTTCACTTTGTTGCCCTGACCAGAGCGTCATTTAACTGAAAAAAAATGTAATTCACTGAAACGCCAAATTTGCAATTATTACAGAAGCACAGCTTTTCCTGCAACTTTATTTTAGTCTCATAACTTCTGAAGAGAACACTTTAAAATGTCAATGATAAACCATTGTTTAACACTACTCAAAACACTTATATAACAATAATGCATACAGGGCATCATCAAGGGGTAGTTGAGATACAAATACGGTTCTTCATACAAAAATCTGTTATCTGTCATGTTACATTGTTCCGCCTATTGTATAGATACATGTAGTCGTTTTAATAAAGCATCGACACGAATCTCCTCACTTCACAGGCCTAACAATCCAAACAATTACCCCATCAAGGAACTAATTTGGGATCTAAGTTCAAACTCAAAAATTCAAATAAAACAACTCCAAAGACTAAGCTCAAATTTTAGAACTTTGTTTTCAGTAAAGCTAGTAAGGTTAGGAACTAGACATAAAGATGAAAGCAAACTGACATTGTTCCTCCCATACAAAAAAATAAATAAAATACTTCATACAAAAATCTTTTATGTGGTGTTATATTTTTTCGCCCATTTTATAGATAGTTGTTTAAGTAAAGCATCCAAACAAATCTCTCACTTCACAGGCCTAACAACCCAAACAATTACCCATCAAGGAAATGTTTGGGATGAATGTTTCTATTTTTAAAAAAAATTAAAGAAAACAAAAGCATCTCTCACGTAGCTCATTTTACTGTCTCTGAAAACAAAAATTTTGTTCTCTTCTGGTAAAGCCAAACTCATAAATTCAAATAAAACAACTCCAAAGACTTAATTCAAATTTTAGAAATTTGTTTTCAGTAAAGCTAGTAAGGTTAGGAACTAGACATAAAGATGAAAGCAAACTGACATTGTCCTCACATACAAAAAAAAAATACTTCATACAAAAATCTTTTATCTGTTATGTTATATTTTTTGCCCATTTTATAGATAGTCGTTTAACCCAAACAATTACCCCATCAAGGAAATGTTTGGGATGAATGTTTCTTTGAAAAAAAATAAAAGAAAACAAAAGACTCTCTCTCGTAGCTCATTTTACTGTCTCTGCAGCAGAACAAACACTTTGTTCTACTCTTTAATCAGGTCTTCCAGGTCAAGGGTCATTTGAAATAAACTTCCAGCACTCCTTCATCTACAAGTTCCACTCACTTTCGAATGAATTCAGCTCATTCGCAAGCTTAAGCACACCTGGGTGGACTGTCTTCTTCTTCCCAGTTTTTGTTCCTTGCTGCGGGTTTATTCCAGCAAAATATCTGAAACAAAGATTTTTAAAAGGATCGTTTGTTTTTTAATTTCAAATTGCCATGAGCTGGACATTGTTAATGTTCATGGCATTGATGGACTTGAAATATGATGGAATTTTATTTTTAATTTGTTTATTTCTTTCTTTCTTTATTTCTTTATGTGTTTTCTTTTTTGAGAGGGTATGTGTGTGACCCCACACACAGACATTTTAGTGGTTGGTATAAAATCCATTTTATATACAATCAAAATAGCAAGATATATAAAAACATATCCCCAGCCAGTTGCCATGATGATGGTTTTAAATATTGAAAAGCCATTGCAAAAGGAAAGGAAACACTTTGGATAATTTATTATAGAGCCATCTTCTTGGCAATTGACAACAGGTGACATTTTTATTTCAGCTCTCTATAGAATAGTACATTCACAGTGCCATTTTAGAAGGTAAATTCTGTTAAAAAAATTCCCAATGTTGCAAGCACAAAATGTATCCATGCATATCCTAAAGCCTTGGCTTCTGAAGGAAAACACTATCTGTAGTGATAATCAAATCATGTTTTAGGTGTTGGGTTGGGGCGGTCGTCATAAATGGCCATCCTCTTATTATTTTCAGGAAAAAAAAAATAGTTTGTGCTCTTCACTGGACATTTGGGACATTGGTTCCTTTCATTGGGAAGCACGGGCGTGAGGGGAGAGGGGAGTATAAAATGTCATTTACTGTTACCTCTGAATAAACTCCATCACTCCTGCTGAGGTTGTAGGATACTGCAGATTGAAGATGTAGTAGGAACTGAACAACACACTGATAGCTGAGATAGGATTTGCCACATCAAGAACAACCACCTGTCCAATGGCAAGGGACCACTTTGTTGCTTCCAGTGGGTTTTTTAAGAACACAAATAGAGCAGTCATATTAAAAACATGTTGAGGGTGGAGATACAAACATGCACCTACTACTTGTGTGATTATCTCTTGTCTGACCTGAATGCCGTGGTGCTGTGGATTTGCTCAGCCAAGATTTCTGATAGAGTGCCTCTGGTCTGGATGAACTAAGAGCATGTGTAGGTAATCTCAACATTGAGGAAGTAGTTAGATGGGGTAAACTGCGCAGGTATGGGCACATCCAGTGCAAGAGTGATGTGGATGATGAGCCCAAGAAAGCACTTGAAGGACAACATTCCAGACAACCTGAAGTGCATTGACTTCAATCTTATCCAATTCCAGGATGCATGGAGAAACACGATCAGAACAGGCTTACATGACCACAAATGCGTTCAACAAGAGATGTTAAACGCATTGAAGATGATGTAATTTCCCCTATAATCATATCTGCCACTACAGAAGGGCAATGTGAAATACAAAACTGGTTTACCTTTGTTTACAAGTGTATGTTTGACATAGGAAAACACTGCTAAATGGCCTATACTATTTTAAATTGAGTAGAGAAAGCAGAGAAACCATGGCCAGTTAGTGTAACCCTAACATCTTGTTTAATGTACCTGCACTGGCACCAACTGAGGCATGTAGCACAAACCATGGAGGTAGAAATATGCCCAAACTATGTTGGCGTAGACCTGCAATGACAAAAAGCCAAGTACTGTACACATACTAATACTAAAGCCGTGTTCGCACTGGACTTAATTTGGGCAAACTAACCGAGCCAATGGGTAACTTACCCATTTCAAGTCCAGTGCGAACAGCTCGGGTAACTTTCCTCACAGGTAACTTACCCACGCTGCGTGGGTAGTTTAACCGAGCCAAAGGTGCCCAGGAAGATTGACCAAGTCAGTTTAACCGAGCCAGAAAATCCAGTGCGGACGCGACGTCTCGGTTAAATCTTCCATCACCCGGTCAAATGATCACAGGTCACATCAGCCAGTGACCTTTCACCGGCCCCTCTAGATCACGCGCGTAAAACTGGCATCCTTTGTACACGGTTTATTGTTCTGTTAGTGTTAAGTCATACTGCGATACGTGTACAAATCATCATCATGGCCGATTTTGTCGAAATAGTTAGATATTTGCTTGACATTAACAAACGTTCATCAACAACAAATAACTCAAGAACACGAAGAAGTGGAGTGCGTAAACTATGAGCAGCGTCAAATTCCAGTGGACGGCGCCTACGTTTGCTAAGATCAGCTGTAGAGGAACAGCAACGTTGCCAGTCGGAGGCCATCTTGAATCTTGCCGTCATGATCACTGGTTTCCGTGAGTAAAATCGGTTTAGATGTTGACAGAAAAAGAAAGTAGGCCCCCCCCCCAGATGTTGTTAAAAAAACGTTGTTTCCTTCAGCATTGTTTAACATTTCCACGTGTATGTACCATTGTCCCTCAGTTTTCCGTCGATTCATGTACCGACATGATGACAGATGACCCGTACCTGCGTTCATACAGAGTATTTTTTAAAGCCGTTCAAAACGGTGGGCATTTATATTTATTTAAAAAGAAAATCTTGTCTTTTAGAGCCGGCCTTTTCCTGTCTGTCAGAGCAAGCATTGATAATTTGTGTCTGACCTACGAATTTACATATAAATCAACACTTTAGTGTTACACCTGCAAAACGTTGAATAAAACTCCAGTGTACATGTACATGGTCATGGACATGGAGTCAGTGTACATGTGTACATGTACATCATGTTGTATATGTAGTTTGTTTGCAAGGTAGCAACATAATTTGTTCATATGATGATATGATGATAATGTTGAAAAATGAGAAAAAGCTGAGGCATTATTCAATTCTTATAAGTGTAATATATATATATTTTTTGGTATGTGCATAATTATTTTCAGTCATCACGATCTACACACCAACGGTTACTATCTGGGCGAGGAACCGTAGCACCCAGTGGTGGGAAATAGATGTGCTTATGCAGTTCACCGATCTTCAGTGGTACGAGAAATTCCGCATGACAAGGAGACCATTTCAATTGCTCTGCAACCAGCTGCACCCGTACATCACACGAAATGAAACGAGGATGAGACAACCAGTGAGTGAAGTCAAGTTGGTTGGCTTGACTCTCTATCGATTGGCAACAGGAGAGTCATTTCGCACCATCAGCAACTTGTTTGGAGTGGGTTGTACAACCGCATTTGATGGTTTTTGGGCAGTATGCAGGAGCATAAGTACACACCTCAAACCATTGTATGTCAAGCGTCCTAAAGGAGAAGTTGTTCAGCGTATGCTGCAGGTGTTTGAACTCAAGTATGGTTTTCCCATGTGTGGTGGGGCAGTTGATGGAACACATATCCCTATCGTTGCTCCAGAGCACTATCACACTGACTGTTACAATAGGAAGGGATGGTACAGCATTCTCCTTCAAGGTCTTGTCAACCATGAACTGAAATTTATTGACTTTGATGTAGGGCATCCTGGTAAGTGTCATGATGCGTATGTGTTTGAATCATCTAAACTTTACCAGAAGTTGAACAGTGGCACTTTTTACCCTAAAATCACTAAAACAATAGAGGGCCAGGAAATCCCTATTGTAATCCTTGGAGATTCTGCTTACGCTCTACAAAATTTCCTCATGAAGCCATATCCAGAAGGCCTGGCAACAGATCAACAAAGGCGATTTAATGAAAGACTGAGTCGAGCTAGAATTCTAGTCGAACATTCTTTTGGCCGTCTGAAGGGAAGGTGGCGTTGCATAATGAAGCGCAACGACTCCCAAGCTTCTAGTATGCCCATTGTGGTGACAGCGTGCATTGTCCTGCACAATTTCTGCGAGACATGGAACATTGACTTTGAAGATGAACATGTAAACAATGGACAAATTGAACAGCCTGATGCTGACTACAATCCCATTGAAGGAAATGAAGGGGATGGAGAACTAATTCGTGAAACCCTCATGCAACATTTCATAAATAACCCATACAGATGAAATTCATGTGTTCACAGAACAAACAAATTGCACTGCAGAGTTATAAAATAAAATTACATTAAACAAGAGTTTAACTTGGAGGACTTCATCTATTTGAAAATGAGTAAATCACAAAACTTAAACTTGAATAAAAAATACGAGTGCTACATTTTCATGTTTAACCTTATATTTTATTTAAGCAAGAAATGACATAAATTGTATAACACTAAATACTATTGTTGGCAATAACAATTTGAGGAAAATAAAACCAACAATAACTTGAACACCATTATGTATTTGATAGTTAATAAGACCTTTACATATTTAGTTGTACATGTATATTGCTTTTGTCAAAACTTGTACATATTTAACACTGAATAAAAAAGAAAAGAAAAGGGTACATGTATTTGGTCACTGTTTGTAAATACTGTCAACACTTGGTAATGAGAACAATTTTATGTACAAAAAAGAAACTTAACAATCCAAACATTATGGCTACTGCACTTATTGTCATCAATTGTACGTATTAAGCAAAAAAGAAACTTAACAATCCAAACATTATGGCTACTGCACTTATTGTCATCAATTGTACGTATTTAGCAAAAAAGAAACTTAACAATCCAAACATTATGGCTACTGCACTTATTGTCATCAATTGTACGTATTGAGCAAAAAAGAAACTTAACAATCCAAACATTATGGCTACTGCACTTATTGTCATTTAAGCAAAAAAGAAACTTAACAATCCAAACATTATGGCAACTGCACTTGTTGTCATCAAGTGTACGTATTAAGCAAAAAAGAAACTTAACAATCCAAACACTAAGGCAACTGCACTTGTTGTCATCAAGTGTACGTATTAAGCACCATTCCAAACCAAAAGTATTTGGTCAAAGTCTTCTTAATATAAACACAAAAGAAATAATCTTTTTTTGTTTTGAAATGAAATTAAGGTTGGTAAAAAATATATAAAGCTTTTTAAATTTAAATAGTTTTACCCGTACAATTATAAATAAACACATTTTTTAAAGTACTGTTAATTTACATGAAAAGTATCTACTTGGCACTTTCACTTCTGTTTGGCAAAATGGTCACTGAATGTAACTAATAATTGGACTGATAACTTATTAACTGGACTGTTAAAAAAAAATAAATAAATAAATCCAAACAAATTATATGTCCACCATACTGTTAGTTTTGGTCACTATTTTCTTGAGTCTTGCCAGAAGCAGGGGTTGCTATCACTTCCTTCAAAAGAGTTGTGGTCAATGTATGGGGGTATTACATCGCGGTTACTGTATGGTTGAGAGCGACCTTGATTGGAGTGACTGGCAGGTGTGGATCCACTTTGGGATTTCGCAAAGATGCCCGCCAGTTGGAGAAGGAGCTGGCCATTTTCGCGCATCCTACGTTCCTCAAGGGCCAGCTGTTCTCGTCGAAACTCCATTTCACGTACCTCACATTCTTCCTCTCGGTTATCGCGCTGTCTTTCTTGTTCTTTTTCCCATAGGAACCGTTCCTTCTCTAATTGTAGCAGCGTCCCAGAAGACTCGTCCCGTTGTTTCTGCTGAAACTCAATTAGCTTTGAGATGGATTGGTCGATAGCACCTTCAATTTGAGACTTTCTTCCACGTCTTTTTCTGCGCACAGTTCCTGAAATTAAAGAATAAAATATTAAGTTGGCACATGATTAACAATTCTACGTGTGTCATATTCAACAGATCTCGTAACCACATGTTAATATTTTCTGTTGCTGAAAAGTGAAGTCATTTATTGAACATCGCTTAAAGTTGCATGACAAAAAACCTTAACAATGAAAAATGTTTTTAGATTCAGTTTTAAAGGCCAGAAACCAATGTATATCTGCACAGAAATTCTCATTAGCAGAATTTAATTTCCAGAAAAAGCACCGAGCATAAAGTGCTTATCACACATTGCTGTAGGGTAAATCAAATTAATGTTCCAAATAGTCTTTGATGATCTTGTGTTTCAAACCTAGCAGGGAATTTTATGTAGAACCGTTGAAAACAGCTACATAAATTATAATCATACCATCATGTTTTGGGAGCTTTGCTTGCGGTTTACTTGGTCCTGGTAAATCAGCAAGTTCGTCAGTACCACTCACAGTTGACTGATTCCAGGAATCGTCTTGGCTGTCTGGGGTGTCCAAATTGTCCATTTCAATGTCCGAATCTGCACAAAAGTAAAATACAATGTATAGGTTTATGAGGGTGAGAAATCCAAATAATAAACGATTGGAAGGATTTTAGTTGTTTTTATATCACATGTAACACTGGGTGAATACCATTGGTAATGATTATATTTGGCGTAAAACAAAACTTCTTGTTCTACATTTAAGCAGCCGACTTGTTTAAACCTTGCATAATGCTCTTTAGACATTTCAAGACGTTCATTGTATGGAACATTGTTAAAAATATGAATTTTATTAAATAATAAAATACTAAACAAATCATACACTTCATCGGAGTTAGCAGTGAGTGACATTTGGTCTTAATAAAACAATAAATGTCTATAACCAGAAAATGTAATTACCTTCTATGTTGAAGTTTGCTGAAGTGGGACGTGTCTCATCCTCATCGCCCAACTCTTCATCGGAACTCAGGCTGGCATCCATGTGGTGGTGAGCCATGGCATTGTTCATGGGCCGTCTCCCTGTAAATAGATACATAAGTCACAGAATATTATTAGGCCTGAGTTTATTAAAGAAATGCAATGTGGTAGGAAATTCATGTGGTATTGGGTATGAGTTAAAAACTCATTTATGTCAACTCAGGCCAAATTGTGCTGTTATTGCATGTTTTTTGTCCATTATTTAAAAATAGGGGGTTTACACTACAGCCTATTTTCGCTGTTTGTGTTTAAGTAAAGAATTAGGTCTGATGTTAGTCTAACGCTAAATGTCGCCATGTATTATTATTCTTTCTTTGCCAATCAAAAAAGATTTTCGGACGTTAGAACGTACATGCAGTGATAATTTGCCTAGGGGTAGGGTTTATAAAGGCTTTTAGCCATGCACCCCGGCCCCCCACCAAACCATGCTTACTAAGTTAAAACTTACCAAGTATTTCGTCCAGTTCATCGTAAAACGGAGAGGATGCCCGTCCACGTCCTGATGAGTTGTTAACCTTCTTCGCCTTTCTGTATTTCTTCCGAAGATACTCGATTCTATCCTTCAAAGATTCCTATGTGTTGTATGGGCAATCTGGAAATCGCTCCACAAATGCTGTGCGTATGTTACCCCATACCCGCGAGTTGTACTTCATTCCTTCGAAGCCCTCCTGGGTTTTTTTCTCTCCCCAAATTTCTATTAAACCGTGTGTCTCGGCGTGAGACCAATTTCGTTTTCTTTTTGTTGCCACTGCTCTGTCACCAGCACCTTTTCGTTTTCGGTTATTTTCTGTCTTGTCCGCCATCACAGAACGAAAACTTGAACGAAGAAAACAATGTTGAGAGCTAGCGTCGGAAACAAACGTACTTGACTGTGTATTAAAAGCGTGAAGCAAGTAAACATCGCGGGGGCCGGGACGACGCGCGCGAGTTTGAGTTGTGCATCCGGTCAAGTCGCGGTCATAGGTCACGCAGGGCGCCCTCTTTATTGTTTTGGAGCCAGCTCGGTTAGTTTACCCATGGTCTCGGTAATTCTACCTGCATCAAATAAATCCAAGTGCGGACAGTGGGAAGATTAACCCATCGGAATGTTACCCGACGTCATGGTAAAGTTACCCAAAATGTTTATCCAGTGCGAACACGGCTTAACTCTAACAACTCTAATTGACGTTTCGAGCAGAGTTAAAATTGAACCAGAGGCTCAGGTTCAAGTTCTGATTTGCAAAACTGTTTTTGCTCAACATAAAATGCATTAAAATTGCACCCAACGACCAGTCTCTCTTTATAAAAAAAATAATTTGACATAAATTCACTTCTGAGCCACAAACTTTTTTTTCTGCAGCCATATATCCATGAAAAAAAACTTACCATAGGCAATCAGGCAAGGATTTCTAGGTAGCTTATCCTTGTTGATGGGATTCCAGAGTTTCTGAAGAAAAAAAATCAATTATAAAGGTCCTTATGGCATATATGAAATTGAATAATGTTCATGTGCCTCCCCCACTGTATAATTTCAATTGATTTAAAGACCACTTAGCATGTTGGGTCAAGATTTATTTTCATACAAACACATCCACATAAAAAACTTTCCTTTTTGTGACTTCCCCATTTAGAGCCAACAAAGGACAGAAATGAAAAATTTTGCACTCACTGTGTGTACACATACATGTTTGTACATGTGCACATTGCATGTAAATATTAAACTTGGCATCATCATCAGACAGGGGTGAGACCAGACAAAATTGAAAAATACAAAATTTTTGGTTGACATGTATATAATACATGTATATAAAGCCCTAACAGCGTGGGGCCCAGGGCCCACTTAAGTGTCTATTATATTGTTGAGAGACTTAGTGTTAAAAGTCTAAATGTAATTTCGTTTACTTTACCTCAGAGGACAGAACATGGGATTGCTCATCCTCAGTAAGATAGGCACAGAGTAGGCTGATAAGGCCGGTGACTTGGGGAGAGTTGTTGCCAACACACTGAACGGCGTCCTCCACTTTATGGAGATAGGACTGCAATTTTTTGTTTTGTAGACATGGGGGGTGCTGCTTCACAAACCGAAAAAGCTTGGGAACCTTGTGCTGGAAAGCCTGTTCCACTTTTATCTTTATGTCAACTCCTACAAGCTCTCTGAAATGCAAAAGCATGCAATTTTCATCGAATAAGTAGGGCCAATCCTCAATCAGATCAAGAAGTGAGCAGTCTGGCTTATTGATAGCTGCTCTCTGTGTGGCATAAGTAGCAGACATCTTCTTGAGGTTTTCTGACTTGTTGGTGTTAGGCTCTGATTGGTGGATTGCTTTCAACTCTTCCTTTGTGGTGTTTTGGCTGACTTAAGTTTCTCCATCTGGAAGTGATGTTGGCTGCCACTGGATACATCCATAAGAGTCTGTTATTTTCTTTCTTGAGCTGACTTTTTCATCCAAAGAAGCATAGTTGCTCCTTTTAAGGGAAGGTCTCCTAAGGTTGTCAACCCTGTTGATAAGTTGAGCCAGTAGACTATCATACCCACTGCCAACCTGCTCTCCAGCTACCTCATCTGTGAAGGACTTGGGGTACTGCACGCAGCACTTTTGTGCGAGGAAGTTCTTGATGAGGTCGGTCAAGATGATCTACGATGATACGCACCATCTCCTTCCGGACACTTGGAGCTGGCCGTCGCTTTTCCTCCAAAGCCAACATGAGCTGTGGTGCCATTTTATGCCATGGTACATAGCAGGGGCCAAGCTGAGTGGTTGAGCTTATGGATCTCCCCACGGTAATCTCTGTACTAGACATGCTAGATGGACTTCCCTGAGATGATGATGAGGAACTTGAGGTTGAAGTTGAACTCAATGACTCAAATGTATTTGCTCTGTCAGGAAGACGTTTGGAGTCTTTCCCTAAAAAGCAGAGAAAAGACAATTTATACATCATAAAGATGAAGAAGAAAGCTTCCCCTTAGAAAAATTCCCCCAGCACCATACAAAGAAACACACAGTGTTCACATAGTACCCACATTGTGTACTCCACTCATGTTCTCTCTGTGACACTATGGATTTGGAATAAATCCATAGTGTCCTGACAGTGTGAACATGGAGTCATATCACAGTGTCCAAGAGTTACCACATGAGATCACAGTATGACCACATTGAGATCACACATCCCCAGTGTGACCATATAAACATGAAAGACACTATGAAAATCTTCTTCTTGATTTATGAAATGCCGTTTTGGGGTGGAGTTCAAGAAATTAATTAATTTTCACAGTATTTTCACCCTGTTTTCCAGTATCAAACAAGGTGAAAATACAGTAAAACTTAATCAATTCCTTGAAATTCACCTAAAACGGCATTTCATCTATCTTTCACGTAATTTGTTGATGGCCTAACACTAATCTAAATTAACACACTTCTGAATAAGGTGTGATACATTTGTACATGATAAATTACACTGTTGAAGTGTACTAAATATGTGATTTTTCTTTAAAATGTGGAAATGATATTGCTAAAATAAAATGACCAAGGGAGTCAATAATTAACTATAATCAACAGTGTTTTTCTGAAAGGTGCACTAAAAAAACCAACTGACTACAAAACTAATTTGTGATCATTCTTGGGTGCTTGAAAGGATTATGGTTAAGCATTAGTGGTTGTTTGTGGAAACTTTCTGATGGATATTTCACTAAGAAATAGATGAACAATTTGGAACTCTACAGACTCTGCAAAAAATGACAGAGTCTGAATACTGGCCCCTTTGCTGTGTTTTATCTTTTTAACAAAAGTATTAAAGATACTTTTCAGCCCATCAAGCAGTTTCCTGCCTTCAATTTTTTGTAAGGGTGTGGGTGACATCTTCTTCAGTTAGGTAGGCTAGATCACTGACACACTCCACCCAATTTTTGTGAGGTATTCAAGGAAGAGTGAAAGGCGGTGCTCTTTTATGTTTGGTAAAATATCTACTATTTGATCTTGGAGGTCTTGTGCTGTGAATTTGGAGTCACTGTCACTGCCTTCCAATAGCGAACCCTCCATTGTACACTCTGAAACTGCATAAGCCAACCTTTCATAAAAAATGAGGGCATAAACATTCAATGACAAGCTGTAAGATTAAAGGGAACTTTTCTACATAAAAGGGGGGGGGGGCAGTTTGCATGGATTGATCCATATGTGACCTACAGGAGTTTCATGGTTTCTGTTATACATAAACATGCCCTTTTTGTTGCCTTGGTTCACTGATAATGTTGATTTTAAGCATTAAACTGAGCATATGGTTTATTTTTAAGGCTTATTATGTGACGACCAGCAACTTTATATGCAATCAAGGGAAAGTAATCAATTAGACTACGATAGGCAATGCACAGAACACTTGAGTTACCAGTATGCCTCTCATCATGAATCTCATACAGACCCACATGACCTAAATATGTGGATTTACAGTCTCACAAGGAAAAAGACTTTCTAGTCAGAGAGAAGAACAAGAAGTATACAAGCAAACTGCCAGGCATTTGTGGCTGCTTGTACTAGGACATACATGTCCTTCTTGTATGATGTGCCAAACACAAAAGCCTCATTTGAGACTTCACAGTTGTTCTCATCAAGTTCACTGACTCGAACAGCTTCTTGAATATCTTGAGCATACAGATCGAGATAAAAAGCTGTACTGTGCATCACCTTTACATCATCTGAAAAATACTACCCATGGAACGAGTAATCCTGAACAACTGATGCCTCTCTGCCAACATAGAAGTGACATTCCTGAAGTTCTGACTAAACTCACCTATCCAGAAGCAACCATCGGCTTCAATGTTATAATATGGAGTCCAGGCTTCCACAGGTCACTGTTCAAGTAATGCTCTTTCAGCAGATAGAGGTGATCAGTTGGGTTTTCCAACCATATGGGTTATCCAGTTCAATTAGTTCATATAACCAGAACCCGTCATCAGTCGATCGCCGACTCTACTTTATGACTCACGTCAGATCAGCTTGGCGTGATTTCTACTACTCACATCAGGAGTGTCTAGCATTACCCTCTGTCTTTAATGGACGGGTAGGGCCATGATTTGCCAGGCTCTGCTCTCCTCCGTGCCTCACTAGATCCAATACATCTGTGCCGTAGCATGCATGGGAGACCTCTGCCTGCCTGCCTGCCTGCCTGTATCAACTTCCACCACTATACACACCCCACTTCAAAACTGGTACTCTGCACCTATTTTCACTTCCTCTCCTAATATTCCACATTACCACTCTGTTCGCTCACGCACACCAGTGACATTCCCAAGACATTCCTGAGAGACTACGCCCACAGAACAAAAGAGACCGACCCTAGCAATGCCTTTGTATTTATATAACAAGTACTGCTGCTGCACAGTAGCACTTGCTCACCTGCCAAAACTATTTACAACAATGCAGCTGCTGCACAGTAGCAACATACAGTAGCAAATCATGGCCCTCTAATTTAGTGGACAAAGATAATACAAAATAACCATTTTAATCGCCTTCCATGGGTCTAGCTGTGACATGGACACACTTTTTGAAAAAAGCATGTTTGCTTTCAAAGCGTAGAGTCCATACTCGGATAAGTGGACCAAACATCAAAATAAACCACGGATAGTGGCTTAGAAAGTGGAGTTTGGGTCGGAGTGCTTTTTGTGGAAATAATGACTTACGCTATTCCAGATATTCATCCACAAGTACCTTGAGATAGGCCACTGCAGATGGATCAATAGTGGGTGAAACAATGATCTCAACAATATCTTTCAGTTTCAGGAACAACTCCCAAACTGGATTTTGGAAGTCCATGATTCGGGTGAACATTACCACAGGAAAAAAATGCAAAAAAATACCAGTTTTGGACAGCATGTCCACCTATCTTTTTTCCCTTTCTGACAGAGTACAACATGTTTCTTGAGTCGCATCCGATAAATGTAAACCTTGCCAGCATTTCATTCAATTGTTCACAAGTGAACCACTGAGAGTCAACAAAGTGTTTTATGTTCTTTGCCAAGTCATAATCAACAACACCTTCAAAGAGGTCATGCCCCAGGCAAGGGGGCAGCCTAGGATTAGCAACATGAAAGAAGGACAAAGCATTAAAGACAGAATCATTTTTGATCCCCTCAACTGACTCGACATCTCTTTGCTCTAAAAACTGTAAGGAATCAGTGTATGATTGCTTGGTTCGATACTCTCCTTCAATGTATGGCTCTTCAGAAATCTCCTTTTCACTGCGGAGACAGTAGCGGCAATAGTAATTGGAATTGAAGCTCTCACAGAAGCCCCCAATAAAATGAGAGCCCAAATTGTCACCTACCATAGCCAGTACAGTGCCCTTGACAGCCTCTTTACCATTTATAGATATCCCTTGACTTTCCAGTTGCTGTAAATCCCCAATTAGTCTTGACAGAACTGCTTCAGTTCCAAACTGTTTAAGTGACTTCTCTTTGCACAAAAGAACCAACTGTATTGTGTCTACTTGTGACCTACATGTACATCTCGGATCAATGTTCCCTAGAGTATAATATACTCCCAGTATTTTGTGTTTGCTTCTTGCTGAGCCTAGAGGATTTACAATTTCAAAACCGTCCTGAAATAGCACTAACTGTAAGGCATTTTTCAATATTCACATTTATTTCAATGTTGCCATTAAATTACAAGGGTACATCGTTGAAGTTGACGTACAATATTATAAATATATAATGGAAAACCTTTACACGGAAATTGAATTAATAATCAAATAACAGGGCAACATTTAGGCCTAGGGTGAAGCAAGAGCTTTTGTTCCCGTACCTATGGACAGACAAACAACAAACACACAAACAATTAACACCCCAACAGACTATAACAACACTGACTAAACAAACAAACACTAAGACAAAACATCAAAATATGCCATAACTTTTCTTTTACTATTAAGAATTAAGGAACTGAGCTTTTAGTTTTTTTTGCAAAATTAGCCAAAGTAAGTGCTGATTTTAAAGAATTGCTGAGACTATTCCAATATGTAGTACCACGTTGGACAATACTATTTCTAAACAATGATGTTCTGTTGAAACAGATATAAATATTTTTCTTACGGGTACTTCGAGTATCATAAGGATGGATATTTGAAGTTAGTGTAAAGAAAGAGTTAAAACAAGAAGGTAATGAATTATGGTTGAGTTTATACATAAATTTACCTAAATTAAGGTAATAAAGGTCATTGAATTTTAGAAGTTTAAATTGTTCAAAAAGTGGAGTTGAATGGTCACGATAACCAGCATTAGAAATAATCCGAACAGCCCGCTTTTGCAAAGTAAATAGTCTCTTACACTGAGTTGAAGAACCACCCCATACGAGAATGCAATAGTTTAAATATGGCATAACAAAAGAATTATAGATGGTTAATAAGATATTACTTGGTAGGAAAAACTTTAAACGATTCATTATACCCACATTTTTTGATATTTTACTTGATACATCATTGATATGATTTTTCCAAGTTAAGTGTTCATCAATATGTACACCTAAGAATGTTGTGTCTTTTACTTGATTTAAATTGACACCATTTAGAACCAAGGGAATAGATTGAGTATATTTATATTGATTTGCACAAAATATAACATAATTAGATTTTAGAACATTTATACAAAGCTTATTTGCTAAAAGCCAAGTACTTATTTTTTCAAGTTCTAAATTAAGGTTCTGAATCGCTACATCTACATTATTATGACTGTACAATAAACTTGTGTCATCTGCAAATAAGCAAAATGAAACAATATCAGATGAGTTACAGATGTCATTGATATAAATAATAAAAAGCAGAGGACCTAACACAGAACCTTGTGGAACTCCACAGGAAATAAGTTGATCAATAGAATTGGCTGTATGATACGAAACAAGTTGTTTTCTATTTGATAAGTAACTTGTGAACAAGTCCAAGGCTACTCCACGGATACCGTAGTGTTCTAATTTACGAAGCAAAATTTCATGATTAACAGTGTCGAAAGCCTTGGACAAGTCCAAAAATATACCAACGGAGAAGTTCTTATCATCTATAGCTTGTGATAATTTATTGGGATTGTTTGCGAAGAAAGCATTCTGTTTGAACACTTTTCCGTCATGGATGTCATTCAGTTGGTCACTCTGTTTAACATTGTTTGCTGGCACAAAGTGTTCTTGGACAGATTTGTCCTTACACATGACTCTCAAAGCCTCAAGAATGGGTACATAATGACAGACATGTAGCTTGCCTGAAGAATCTACACCAAGACTGATTTCTACAGGACTTACAAAGCTGAACTCCTTTTTGTAGTAACTTTTCCTGAGATAAATGGAGTGAAGCTTGCCACATTGTGGGGAATGGAAGTCATGTTCTTCCTCGGTAGGTGCTAAACTACACCCTAATTCTGCAATACCGACTGAAATGTCATTTGCCAGTTTGTCCACATCAGTAGATACACATGATGCATGTAGTTTAGATTTCACAAGTTTCTGTACACTTTCTCGAGTAAGTTGATACAAAGTGTGCATTTCATCAACAATTGATTGAATAGTACTTTCAGGGACAATTGCCTTGGTGTATTCAGTAATGCGGGTTCCATCATCACTGTCAGCTCCATTATCCTCATCGCAAGTGTCATCAGTAGTGTTGAAACTGTCATCTGCAATTTCTGCATATTCAGTGTCATCATGACTACCTGTCTGAACACTATCCATTGTAGTGTAGGCGAGGGGTGCAACATACAGCTCAGTAAGTGATAAAAGCATGAGACATGGCACAATTATTCTTCAACCCATACTGATTATTTTCAAGGGTGGAGCCATTGAAAACAGCACGTTCCTTAGCAACGGTTGCTAGGTAACACATTTACCGTAGCAACGGGTTGTAAAAGCCTATCTACTATATTTGGAAAGGTTGGTGCTATGTTACAGAACATCAGAACTATTAGTAGACATGTTTTAAAGGCAATTAGTGTCATCAGAAAACAAATAACACAATAGTGTCACCACAAAATAAAGTAGCATTTGTTTTGTTGCTAGGTAATGGTTTAACAGTACCAACTGCCTATTTATATATTTATCCTCTATTTGTAAAAATGATGCTTCTACTTCGCATTGCATAATGGTCTACAAAAGAGGAATGTTTTGGGTAAATAGTATTAACAGGTTATCATAATTGTTATCAAAAAGTAACAACAGTTTAAATATTTAGTTGCTAAATAACCTATTTACCATAGCAACCATCTGAAGACACATTTAAGACTACATGTGAACACAGCATTCACTGAACTCATTAACTCAACTTATGTTCTTTTATCAGTCGAAGACCTCATTCATGGAAATTTAATGAAAGCAATGGTACTATGCATCAAATCAAAACATTGTTGCTATTCAATACATCCACGGTACCAACTAGCAACTGTCACTATTATCAACTTGGCTTTTCCTTTCCATAGCTTCAAGCGTTGTCACAATCTCTCCTGCATGTGCAGTAAACTGCATTGCAAGTGTGCTCGTACACATTTGCAGTCTCTACACCTGCTCCTGCATGCACACTTCAGCAGCTCTGGGCAGGATACACTGGCTTCTGGCAGATTTGTCCACAGGGGCTTCCACTGTTCAGGGCAAGTCCATCCCCACTGAGCAGGAGAGGGTAACTCGTGATATGCCATAGTAGTACGCCCCCAGTAGTGGCCACCTTGCAATACTGCCCTCCTGATATGTTGTTGTAGGGCAGCCTTGGTGGGAGGAAGGGCTGACATCTGACGCCCTTTGCATGTGAATAGAAGCTTCCTTACTTCGTTGATTGAAGCACATGTCGATGTCCTGTCATAGAGAACGATAGTGAAATACTCTAGGGAAGCTTCTGTCTCTTCAGTTATTTGCTCTGGTGAATCGTGAAGCTCAAAGAAGGCTCTAGTGAACTCATCACTATTTTCGTCCTTCGGATGGGACGTAAAGCCGTTGGTCCCGTGTGTTGTGTAACGCACGAAAAAGAACCCAGTGCACTTATCGAAAAGAGAAGGGGTCTGCCCCGGTGTTCCTGGTTTGATCGGCTGCATATTGCGCCACAGCACCTTGTAAACCATTACAAGGTGCTATGTAAAGGAGTAGGTCTCATACTTAAAACGTAGCCCAAAATACCTTGCAGGAAATACTGAATGTTAAGCGCTTAGAGGCTGGCCTGCAGTAGGCGCTATACAAATACAATATATTATATTATTATTATCACGTGTTTCCCACACTTTCCATGCAGTCATCTTTCCCACTACAGGTAGGGCAAACTGGGATACAGGACGTAGCTTGTGAAAGCATGAAACAGCGGAAGTACTAAGAATTTTTGTGGGCCAAGTGATGCACATATTTCATGAGCCGGGATGAAGTGAAAGTCCTTGCCAGTACCGAATGCAATCCACAGTTCTACCCTTCCTAGCTGCTGTACAGCCGCTACTGCTAGCACAACTACATCGGTATCCACTGTTCGAACAAGGATTTTGTGAAAGCCCTGCTTGACAGCGTCAGCCACATGAACCATTATCCTGGAATCTGCTTCCTCGTGATTGCAGGGAGCAATGTTGGTTGTTTCTCATGCAGGTACACAGAGTACAGTACCACCATCGATAACAACAAGAGGTTGCTCTGCTGATGCACTTGATACCAGTTCATTGTTCAAAAGTTTAAACAACTCTATCTTATTGATGTTCAAGCGAAGGAACTGCTGCCAGTTCTTTGGTATTGGGCTGGACACCTCCACACGTCGCCGTTGCCTAGGACCCGTAGCTGGCTTTTCTCTGGTCTGTGCCTTTAGACTGTTGTCGAAGTATTGATCCCATACAATATCTACTTGTAGAGCCTGATTTTGTTCTCTTTTGATATGTGGCACAAACACCTTTGCAGCGTACTCGCCAAACGTCTTGCATCCTCCAGGTCGAAGAATGTTCACGAGTACAGCACCATCAATGAAGCTCACATCTGTGTCTGGCCTTACATTACTTGTAGACTCTACATGTCTTTCAAGACAATCTATGAGATCGGACTTCTTCCCTGGCAAGCGTAACTGTCCATATGAAGAGAGAGCTGGGGGAAATGGATGATTTTCGTGGCTGAAAAAATTGTCCAAGTCACCGTCTCTTGTTTGACATGCAACATACAGCCTTGCAAAGAGAGAGGACTCACTTTTGATAAGATTGACCTGTGCCCCTGCTTTATTTGACGACCTTTTTGCTTGTTCGTTGAACAGTACTACCTTGTTCCTGATGATGGTGGCTGTTATTGGCTTTATGTTTGCCCTGAGGAGCTCGTCCACAAACGTTGCATACTGCTCCTGACCCTTTGATTGTATAGTAGTGAGGCACTCGTTCGACTGCTGGTCCATTACGTCCTTTGAATGCAGTCTCAGAAGGTCTTTGCTTTCTTCCTCAAATGGGCTCCCCATGCCCTCGATTACATTTGCCAAGGTGCATTCACCTGTTTAGCAAATAGCTTCTGGGTGGCATCAGTTTGCTCATGATGGTTTCTTTGGATAGCGCTTTCTCTTTTCCCTACCATGGATGACTCAAATTCAGAAATGACGCGGACAAGTTCCGGCCCTGCTACTGCCCATCATAAAAGAGCGTCTGCATCCTGTGTCAATCCAATTATTCCCCCTTCATTCTTCATCACTCCGTTATTCTGCTCATGGCCATGGTCAATGGCGATCAGGGAGAATTTTCGATGGGACTTGGCCATAACAAACTTGCCACGCTGGAATTCCCGGGCAACATCAGGATGGGTTCTATCAAGGCTACACATATCTCTCACGTGAACTGAAATCCAACGGGCGTAATGGGTGTGATTGAGACTGAAGAACCAAGGTGTCAATTTAGTGAGTGTATCTTCGAACAAGTCAAAGTCACCGGTACGCAATGAACGCACAAATGCGAACACAAGCAGTTCTAGTTCAAGACATGTGTACCAGTACAGGAACTGTGGAGTTTCATTCTTCCGCCGTGTGCACCAAAGTCTGAAACTCTCTGGTGGATCTTGTTGGTTGGTTGAGAGATACACATCATATGCCTTTTTTCAGGAGCATGCACATGCAGCAACTTGGTGGGCATGTCGGGTATGGGTGACATGGGATGCCTTAAGGAACGATTCCACAATGCCAGGAGTGGCAAGTTCTGCCTCTTGGAGAGCTTCCACCCAACCACTACCTTCCAACCAAAGACCCAAGACTTTGTTGCAGGTCATCTCTTTGTGAAGTCCCCCAAAAAGTATGACAAACTTGTCCTCACCATACAGTCTCTCCATAGACCATTGTAGCTGTTTCATCTTGGCAAAGAAGGGCTGATCAACTGTTATCACTGGAATCTGGCCAGGGTTGACATGTTGCACAGCTGCCTGAATAACTTCAAAGCAGTGATGCAACATTAAGGTATTAGTATGCAGACATCCTATGTGATGGTTGCTAAGGAATATATGTTGCCTAGCAACCATTTTAAGCCTTTTGCACATGACAATTGCTCCAGAATGATGCTAATATGAGGGGTGAAGTTATAGATAATAACATTTGTAGCAATTGGTAAGTAAAACTGGTTTGAAGGCATCTTTTGTGCTGGTTGCTAAGGAAAATATGTAACCTAGCAACCGTTGCTATGCTATATACATTTCACATTTGCTCCACCCCTGAAAATGTTTAGAATGTTGTGTTGAACATTTGTGCAAAGTTTAATGCTTTTATCACAATCTGAGCAATTTTTTCACCCCTCGCCTTGACTATTGCACTATCCTTTCCAATTAATGTTTTTGTTACTGAATCAAGTGAAAAGTGCCTGTGATATCTTGGCACATGGGAGGAGAAAGATTACTTCTTATCAAATTGCTTTGTACAGTTCTCAAAGGGACAAGAGACACTCAAGCCATCCTTAATGTGCTTTCTAAGGTGGCCAAGAAAATCTTGAATGTCAGAACATTGTTGCTGACAAAACTGGAGCATACACTTCACAACAACACCAGCGTTCCTGTATCTGGAAGAGTTTCCATGCAAGTCTTCTTTGTCAAGTCGACCATGGTGCCTTGAAACATGAGACACTAAGCCCTTGTACGTAAAACATGTCTTCAAACAACCTAAGACACAACATGGAAAACAAGCATTTCGCTCATGCCTATGAATTTGATAGTGGCTTGTATATGCTTTTATACAATTACTCTGTGTGTTGCAAATGTGGCAGACAAGTCTGTCTGACATGTTCTTTATAGCTGTATAAAATTATACTCTAGGCCTATCCAACAAAAAGAAACCAAAAATCCTGGGCCTAACCCAAGTAAAGCTACAGTACATGTGTAGTATTTTGCTCGGGGTCCCTCACGACAGTTTCGTACGCAGGGCCTGCACACACCAGCATTATACAATGTACTAGTAGTAGTACTACACTACATTGAGTGATAGGCCTATCATGGAGCTCGCACAGGCTTTTGTACACACATAGCTTTAATAGTAGGCCTACATGTTCATGACTGTGTGCGTTAGTGCATGCATGGCATGATTGACTGCCACACGTTAAATCTTAGAATGTGCCCAGTTTAATACTTCACAATCAAATCAAAAACGTGAACAAGATTTACAAAAACAGAGAATAATAAATTGAATCTGAAGAAAATTCTAACACCAACCTCTTTGAGCGAAATTGAAGCAGCAGAGCCAGACCTCACAAGAAAAGGCAAGCGTTGTGTGCACGTGTGTGATGCGATGAGTACTTTTTTTATAGGCTGGTGCACGTATTTGCACGTCGTCTTCTGATGATTGGGTGGGTGGGCGAAGTGAATTGTTATCAGTCTGAAACCTAGATGTAGACGTCACTGACTTAGCCTCGTTGCAGAACATTTACGGTTAAAGTTTTACTTTTTGAAAAATAGCGTATTTTTTCGCTTCAGCATTAAACAGTAAAAAGTGTTCTAGAATTAATATAAAATCAACCTTTACTAACGGTTTATAGTTTTTAAAAACCCACAAAATTACACATGCATTCAAGCAAAAACATACAAACAAGTGGTAAATGCCTGCAAAAAAACAAGGAAAACATGAATTTTACAAGTTGCTGTGAATTGAAAAAAAAAAAACTTTTCCTTCTACTTACATCAAAACATTAAAAATACGGGTAACAATGTCTTTAGAAAGTGCAATTCAGTGATTGTACGTACAAAATCCAGTAAAACTACTTTACGGTGTTGAACTGTATTTTAACTGGTAAAAAATGTGGGTTTTTTTCGAATTATATTTACAAACAAGCGGTAAATGCCTGCAAAAATACAAGGAAAACAGGAATTTACATGTTGCTGTGAATTAAAAAAACCTGTTCCTTCAATTAACATCAAAACATTAAAAATACGGGTTACAATGTCTTTAGAAGATGCAATTCAGTGATTGTACGTACAAAATCCAGTAAAACTAATAAGCGGTGTCAAACTATATTTTAACTGGTGAAAAATACAATTTTTTTACGCTTTTTCTATTTTTACAGTGTACCTTAAATGTATACTTACATAGTGGTCCTTCTTTGAGAATATATTTGTAAGGGCCTCCATCACAACTTCTTCCTGATCCTCACTAAAAGGCCCATATGTCCATTCATACATCAGATATTCTACAAATTAAAGTTGGGGATTTTTGTAAAGAAATGCACTATGTAAAGAAAACAAACGAAGACACAATTGAAGCAAAACCAAGTATGCCCAGTAATAATTCCTCCAAACAAGTATTTAAGATGCAAGGGCTCAAGTGTGGTCCCAAGCATAAAACTAAATATAACTTTTCAAGTTAACACACTTTCAGAGAGTATCACCTATTCTAATGAAAATTAGATTTTGTTGAAAAGTTGTATTATAAAGCACATGGAGCACAGGTCACCTGATATATTGTTTGAATTCTGACAAAATCTTATTTTGGGCACTTATTATTTCACTGAGCACTACTAATCATTGGCAAACTTTTTCATGTGATGTCTCAAAAGAAAGCTTGTATTAAACAGTCTTAACCCTGTCAAAATACCTATTTAAATTTTAAATGAAAATTGTGGACAAAATGGACAACAATCGGGCCATGCAACTTAAACATTGCAAGTGAATTCTAAATGTCTTTAAACATCCTTATTTGCTTCCGAGATTTCTTCTCATGCTTGATATTCTAAAAATCCGTCACGTAAGAATCAGCACAATCTCACAGCCCAAATGTTTTGCCGTAAAATTCTCATGGGTTGTGGTGCAAATGCAGTTTTTACTCACTAAGTTTGACCATGGCCCAAATCCATAGCATGTTTTGTTAATTAACTTATTTATGTTGTAACGATTTGATGCTATACCTCTTGATGATCTTCCTAATTTGAACTTATTGTGTCTGCTTGAGGGGACCTGCAAGGGGAAACATCCATTAGTTGCTGTTGCTTAAGGGTAAAAACAGACCACACCACATACATTACGATTGTGAGCTGACATTTTTTTGGATGCCCCAAAAAATGTGTGATACCTATTCAATAAATGTGTAGGTAAATTCATTATCATTTGATAGAACAAGAAAATTTCAGTTTCACTGTCATTGACCAAGTTTAACAAGAATGTAAATGACCTCAGCGTCTACCCTGAATCCTTGTCCTCATAATTGAAGACACATAAACAAACAGTTTTGTTGGGGTCATCAAATACAGCAGAAATAAAAACTAAAACATATACAGACTAGTTCAAACCTGGGTCTGAAAACACGTAACAGTGCATTTGGATGATCACTTCTTGTGTATACTGCAAGTGAACCCTCAAACTGGCGGCTTTTTCATTGTTTCAAATTGTTACAACAATATTGTGCATTTACTTTTAACTTGGGGCAAAACAATTAATTATAGAGTACAAAGTAATCTAGAAATTATATTACAAATATTTGAAATGTACTTACTCGCCCTGAAAAAATGCCACTTAAGTAAGCTTTGTTTCTATGGATGATTTCCTTGATGTCTTTACGGGTGAGACTGACGATAAGGCTGTAAATAAAACCATTAACTCGGCAACTATGATTATGATCATGGAGTTTTAAAACACAGAGTTTCCTTGTTACTAATTAGGGGTAGACATCATAAATACTCGGTCTTCATTGTATGGATTGCTGGCTGTTGTTAATTAATGGACCAAACTGAACGTCAATCTCACAAAAGAAATATGGGAATAATAGGCTTTGCTTTGATTTTGGTTGTTAACAACTGAATTTAACACCTTGTTAGTTGGCTTTTCGAAAATGTGAAGACCGATTCTGATGCAATTGTTCTCAAGTTTATTTTAAGATGTACATTTTGAAATCTACATCTAGGTTCAAACTGCACACTACTAATCTTATTTTTTATTCTTGACATGTAGAATAAACAGTGATCAGACTTTGTGTCTATTTATACCTTTCCCTCGATGGTTGCTGAGGCTCCTGAGTGGAATCTTTCTCTATGGTTGAATCTACAAATGTATTTAAAAAAAAAGTTTTCTTGATAAGAAATAATCTGTACACATTCGGATATCCCCCCAACTTAAATTATGTACGCTGTTATTAACAAAATAAAAAATGTTGCTTCTTTTCTAATTTGTTATTTTGTTTTAAGATATAATGCTTTTGCTAATGTCTTAACTTGTGTCATATTCATACTGAGCTGACTAATTGTTATTGCAAATGCAGCTTATTGGTGATTCTGTAGGCCTTAGTTATTTTGTGTGTAAGCTTGTTAAAACATCAGCTCACTTCTTGGACCGACTTCTTGCTGTACAGGAGCAAAGACAAATAAATGTGCAGAATTTGAAACTGGCTCATCAAGTGGTGGAAACAAACTATGGTAAGTTTTGTGTGACACCCCCGGACTTGCTTTCTACCATTTACACCATTTTAATGTGAGGTTAGAGACTTGCCATCTTTTCCCCACTCACATGAGGACTCTATCGATTGGAAAATGATCGAGTGCATCACAAAATTGAACAGGTTATTTTCTTTGCTCTTTAAAGAATGTCAAAATCTCTTGTCTCTGAAGAGTTTTTTTGTAAAGCAAATTACTTTCAAAAAAATAAAACAAATAGTGTTATCAGTTTGTTGATACTCGAATGACAAATTAGACAGGTCAGATGCAACAGGGACATACACTTTTAAAATTACCCCTTACACCTCTGAAGCATCTTAACAAAACTAATCCTTTTTTTCTTTTAGTTTTTGTAAAACTCACTGAAATGATATACAGCTGCCTGAGGACCAACTTGAAAGTAGCCTTAAAGGGAGGGTATATGTTTGGTAATTACTCCACAGATAAATAATCATGTAAATGTACTTGGTAAAGAGTACCGGAGAGCTGTTGATATGAAATAATGTTAGAAATCACCCCCTTTGAAGTAATGTACTCTTAGAGAAAGAGGTAATTTTTCACCCCCAAATTTGAACCTGAGAAAGGCTTCAGGCATTGAAGCCTTTCTCAGGCGTCAGAAAGCACAGTATTCTTTGCAGCAAAAATGTTTTTACTTTTATTATTTTCTTGCAACTTCCATGACCAATTTAGCCCAAATTTTCAGTTTTGTTGTTTTATGCATATGTTGAGATACACTAAGCAAGGATACTAGTCTTTGACATTTACCAAAAGATGATAATTTTGCATCTGGGATAAAGAATTTATTTGTTTTTACCCTTGAACCGATGTGTGTTAAGCACTGTATACTCAGTACTTTCCTGAGTTCTGTGAAAAAACCACAGGCAAATCACTGGGGTGAAATTTGAACCCGCGACCTTTGCAATGCTACAGAAGATGTCTTACCACTAGAGACCACCAAGCTAGCCCGGTGGCGAGAGGCATCTGCTCTAGCAATGCAAAGGTTGTGGGTTCGAATCCCACCCGAGTGATTTGCCTTTGTTTTTTTTCCACAGAACTCAGGAAAGTAATGAGTATACAGTGCTTAATACACATCGGTACGGGTAAAAACAAATTATAAATTACCAAAAGTATACCCTGCCTTTAATACCGATGGGTTCAGCTAAGACACATTTTTAGAGTACATTTTTATGTGCCATGAAAGCCTGTAGGCTTCTCAGAGAGACGCTTTCTCTAGTTTTCACACCTTGCTGATTGTACACGCACTTTTCGAAGAAGGTCCAAACTCCCTGGCACTGATGTTGTTATTTGCAGTCCAGCATGTAGTGTGCCTTGTAACAAACGTCTACAGCTTTAGTGATAGATGGTTGAGGAATAGCTTCTTTTTCAATGACGACGAATGCGTTGTTAGATTCAAGATGTTTTCTGCTCAAGGACAACACAAAAGGCTGAGGATGAGTCTTTTCATCAATTGCATTTAGATATTGTGGCATGTTGATGATATCCTGTGACATAAATATTAAAAGAGATAATAAAAAAAAGTAATAATACTTGGTTATAATGTATAGTGCTTTATCGACCCAAATGTATAATGTCAAAGTGCTCATTATTTGTTTTACAACAGAATATACTAAAATAATGTACCCTTGAAATGCCTGATCTGGATGCTTGTTGAAACCATTTTTAAGTAGAGAAAAAATTACTATTTAGAGACATGCGTGTTCAGCCATCAGCTAAAGACCTATTGTTAAATTTTGTTGGGTTTAAAATAATGCACTATTTCTCAAAACAAATGAGTGGACTTGGATTTTCAAAGCATACTGGAGTCATAAATAAACATGTTCAGGAAACAGTGATAAATAGAAGACCAAAGCAAGGCTGCTTCTTTTCAGAGAAATCCATCTTAAACTTACCCGCTGTGTGTCAATAAACGATCCAACTACATCACTGTTACTGCCAGCAGCTCCTTTCTTGCTCTTCCCCTCAAAGATGACAGGCAATATGAGCAAAGCCAAAACTGACTTCTGATCTATGAGAAATGAAGGACATATTTATAGTTTTACTGTGAATTGGTTAATAAGAGTAGAACTAAAGAGATGCATTAGAGCGCAACTCGGGTTCACATCAGTCCTGTTATGTCCATGCACATTTTATGTGCATGTGTACAGTGGCTTGGTTTTGTTTCATGGGCAGTTGGCAAAATGGAAAATGTTAATAATGTGCGCACCCAGATACTAGGGGTTGGGAGTAGCGGTTGTGAAGAGCTGGCGCTTTCTAACCTTAAAATGGCAAAATGAAAGACTGTCTGCCAGAAATCATTTAACTAGAGACCTTTTTGCACAGAATCAAACGAAAGTTTTGATCATTACCTTTTGTGAGATCCTTTAGGACCACATCAGGTGGTAACTCCAAGATTTCTTTCCACAAAGGGCACATCTGGGTACCATACTCAATGATAGGGTTGACCATGGCATTCCATTGGTTGTAAAGATTGTCAGCTGATGAGGGGTATGCCAAACGATAGTCTTGTTCAATCTAAATATCAATGGAAATATTTTAAGGAGAAAATAAAAACTAAGTAATTGTATGTTCCATTAAATCATTCTGTGTTATGTAATGTATATTATCTAAAGTCTGTGGTTTTATCCCAAACTGCTGTATGGTGTCGGATTGCAAACCTTCTTTCATCTCTTCAATTCAAAAACTTCCAAATAGAACCTTTGCACCATCTTTAAGCTTCCTCCATACACCCAACTACCTTGTATTTAGTAATCGCAAGCTGATCTAAACACCTACAGTTTCCAAGTGAATTAATGCTCAACTTGCTTGCCAGGCTTTCAGGCCATTGGTGCTGCCTCACACTACCTGTGCCAACTCAACCTGATTCAGCCTAGCAATCAGCCAGCAATGTGGGCAATTACATACTTCCCAATCCCAAGAGTGAAATTTTAAGAAAAAATTTTCAGATATAGGGCACCCACTCTCCTAAACACAAATCCTTTCAGTAGCCACTATTTTGTCCATGTTCCGGTATTTGCATTAATTTACTATGCACAGAAATGTAATTTTCCAGTGGATCATTTACTTATTTATTTTAACAGGCAGGATTTTAAGTTACAACAGAAACAATCTTACCATGCTGCTGTCCAATAATCTTGGAAATTCTTGAAATATTTCAGCAACTGTTCTCTCCTTTTTCTTGATCCATTCCTTCTGTAGTCTGCTGTCATTTTCATGTAGTCCTGCACCTTGTCAGTAGGTTGTAAGTTGTCTTTGAGCCATTCAATCTTTGTCTGCTGATCCTAAGCTGACAGATGAATCAATCTGTTCCTCAATGTCTGACATAACTGTTTCTTCTGTTTCTGTCCATAAATCAAACATGAAACCTGAAGATAAATTATTGCATATAAATACTTTAGAATTGAATAACATTAACAGAGCTTTGGTATTTTACTAAATAAATATTGAGTTGTCATTTCCATTGTAACTGCATACTGTTAGCTTTAAGTTGTTTCTCAATTAAACAAAATATTAACTTTCTTTAAATACGATAAGGTCAGCTTGTATTTTTTCTCACGCATAAAAAGTTACAGGAGGAAACAATACAAAGTATTCTCAAAAGAAGCCCTTACAACCCATTTACTTTCTTCAGGTTAAAGGGGATACATCAAGACCCCTTTTATCACATTCTCTTTAATGGCTTTTCAGCAAACAACTTACACGTATTTATTTTTGTTTCATGTGTATGCTATCTTTGGATTTGTGACATTGATACAGTCCAATTGAGCCATGGCTTGTCTTACCAGGTAAAATTGAAAAGTAGGCCCCACAAATGTTTCAAATGCTTCTTTATATTTTGTGCGAAGCCAATAGTACTTAAGAGGATATTTTCAAATTATTAATTCATAACTTTTGCACTGGTATAATTCTGAGAATACTGACGTGGGCTTTACCATAACTGTATTACAAAATATACATCCACAAACATGAACAACAAAAATTTCATACCCCACCCTTACATGTCAAATAGATTTGTAAAAACATAAAACCATGGACCCCATATTGACTTTTTCCCTGCATCACCTGCACAGGGCAACTGGCCGAGGAATCCTTGGTGGATCAGGAACCCTAATACTCTATTGTTTCATTTTGTTCCTGGTCTTAATAACCATAATAAGAGTCAAAAAATAGGACCGTCTCATCCTCAGTGGTGCTTGATGAAGTATAAGTCCTCCTGCTTAATTTTGACTTGTTTGAAGAATTAGCCAAAGATGATGTCCAGCTACAGGTGTTCCGCTCTTCATTATCCCCTCCAGCTTTCTATGGATATAAAGGTACAATGTTATATTATTACAATGTAGTATTATATATCAGGTACATAGTGTTTCGCATTTTTAAAAGGTTTTATTGAACATATTTTGTTTTATTATGGCTGATACTCTTTCCAAATTTGTTCGCTCGTAAAATTATGGGTTTTTTTCTTCTTTTCACTGAAACACACAGGCCATTCAACTTTTCTTTCCTTTTTTCAACTTGTAAAAAGTATACAGTGAACTACACATATCCACAATTAGTAAAAGTATACTCTGTATATAAGGTTGTGATTGTGGAAGTGTAATGCCAACCTTGTGGTCTCTACAACTGCTCGACATCAATATCACCATCTATTGTCACATAAATACTTGTACAGTCCACCTTTCTGTCGACATGAGAAATGATTGGCCAAGGGTACCATAGACCAGATGATATGGGATAAATCAGGGATGTGATTTCTCCATTTTTAACCGGAATTCCGGGGTTTTTTTTGCCCTCAAAAAAAGAAAAGAAGTTCCGGGTTTTTTTGCCCCCCCCCCCCCCCCCGAAAAAAAAATATACATATATATATATATATTTTTTTTAAAGATCAAATTCATAAAAAAATAAAGATAAAACCATATAATAACGCCCAGATTGCAGAGTAGGGCTTTTAAAACCAAAGATAAATGTTCGCATGCTTTCGCTCTTTGCGCTCAGAGTTCAGGTTTTTTTCTCAACAGCCTATCACATCCCTGATAAATGCAGATAATGTCATTGCTCAATCTTACTTCATAACTGTTCAAATGAGGGTTTAACATGATCACGTCCCTCTTCTGTAAGATTAAATATTTCTGCATATTGTGAACTATGATGGTTACAATTTGGCCAAAGTACTTGTTTTCTTCTTCTTGCTTATAATACAAGACATCACCAACTCTGTAGGAAATTGCACTTATTGTAGCTTTGTCTGTAGAAGTTGCAACTATTGGAGAAATTCCCCTAAGTTCTGGATTTGAAGCCACGAGAAGGTCATAATATTCGTGGTTCTCATCTAGTCTTTCCTCTGTTCCGTCATGAACTTCATCTGCATCTTTAACAAAATAAGGTAAACTTCTGCCATCTTCAGATGTCATGTTTGAACACAACCACTTTTGATGATGCATGCTTACTGAGTATGGGATGTTACAGAAATTCTTCCATTTTCTTTTCTTCGCTTGAGAGTGTTTTGCTTCCATGCGCATTGTCCAGACATTGCGCAAAGGTCCAAACTCTTGCATTTGCCTGGGAAGATGGACACAATAATGCATCTTGGGGGTGATTGACTCATCCAGATACAGATTTGTATAGTTAAAATGATGTGTAGCAACCAACTGTTCCAGGAAAGTTGCAGTTGACGCATTTACTCGATGGGAGGTGCTGAGTGTGATTATTTGTACAAGACGAAGGAAATTTTTCCACTTTTCATCACTAAAAGGTACCAAATGACCAACAATCAATGCCATATGCAAAGCCAGACACCATGTTTGTGATGAATCCTGCCTTAAGCTTCCTCCTGGTTTAATGGTTTTAGCACTTATTTCACAAGGCTTATTTTTTGACCATCGCATACCAAATTTAAAAGACCTTATGTAATGTTTAAGCCTCTGATGATGATCGATGATATTTAGTATCAATACAGTAACAGACACCAGTACTTTGGTTGCATGTTAGAACTGTTTGTTTATTTACTTGACCTTTGACCTTGACATAAAGTATGGAGCGCCTGATGTAAAGTAATACGATGCATGAACACTACATCCCTCTTCACCTTAAATTGAGCCCACGACATTAAACAATAAATTAAGGAGAATTAACTGTTTTGCGTCTTGTGATTTGACAAGTGAGTTTTTCTCTTAAATCATTTCTTTTTAACTTCCAAAAATGTATAAGCTTGTACAGTCACATGAGAAGATACATTTTGCTTGAGGTCACTCCACACATGCATTTTTGTTTAAACACTTTAAAACAATTTTAACTTTCAACTTTTAACTTTTAACTACAAAAACAAAACTGATGAAAAAGAGTGTTCAACGACAGTTGATTGGTTAGAGTCATGTCCTTTTTGAGCTATTTCACAGTACATGCATAGTCCTTGAAGCGGGTAGGTGGGTTGCGTTCTCTGGGTGGGTTTCTGCGTGGCAATAGTAGTGCGGGTGGCTGTGTGGGTGTGTCTGGCATTTCCTCTAGGTCGGACTCATCTGACTCATGTGATTCATTGCGAGGCTGTTTGTTAATGCGTTTGAAGCGTGAGACGTTGCGAGTGATCCGGTGTTGTTTGCGTTGTGCTGTGATCATAGATCCTTTCATTTTGATCACTGTGTAGGGTTTCATGTGGTATGGGGTCTGACCTTTGGTGATCATACCATCCCGGCGGATGAGCACACAATCACCCTCCTTTATGTTCGGCTGCTTGGCATGTTCGCGTTTGTCAGCGTATGTTTTCATTGCAGCTTTCCGTGTTTTGTCTTTGCGGTGCAATTTGGCATTGTTAGCAGATTGTGTAGTCTGAGGAAGGCGTGTGCGGATTGGTCGACCGAAGAGAAGAGTAGCCGGCGGTATACCAGTCGTAGCATGAGGTGTGGCGCGGTAGTTGCGTAGGAATTGGTACATGGATTGTTTCCATGGTTTGCAGTCGGCGATGGATGTGCGATATGTTTTCTTCAGGGTTCTCATGAAGCGTTCAACTTCACCATTTGCACGTGGCCAACGGGGTGTTACTTTACGATGTCGAAATCCAAGGTAGTCACTGAAGTTTTCAAACTCGCTACTATTGAAAGGTGGGCCGTTGTCAGTACGGACGACTTGAGGCACACCGAAGGTTGCAAATATGCGATCGAGTTTCAGAATTGTGGCTCGGGCAGAAGTTGATGTGACAATCTCAATCTCAGGATATCTACTGTAGTCGTCTGTAACAACTAAGATATGTTCTCCAGTGGGGAGGTCACAGAAATCAACACTGACCTCCAGCCAGGGTCCTTTGGGGAGCGGTGACATTTGAAGTGGAGCTCTGGTGTTATCCGTGGCTGTGGCCTGGCACATAAGGCAATCACGGATGGTTCTTTCAACAAGACGATCAATTCCAGGAAACCATACTTTTTCGCGTAGGAGTTGTTTGGTTTTGGTGATTCCCTGGTGTCCCTCGTGTGCGATGTCAATGATAGTTTGAGTCAAAGCATGAGGAATGACGATGCGTGTGCCACGGAGCAAAAGATCGCGGTTAGTCGTTGTTGTTAGCTCAGTGCGTATCTTGTACAAACTTCGAAGCGGGTCACTATTTTGCTGTGCGTTGGGTCGTTTAAGGGCTATGTCCCAATTACCAGTGACCAGTGCGTTGATGCAGTGCTGGAGTGTGTCGTCCTGTTGCGTTGCAGTGCGGATAGCGTCGATCTTGACGGTCTTGGGTACCGCGTGTTGAGAGATGAAGTTGACGTGCTGTTCCGCGAGTTTTTCTTCTCGACTTGGACCTTGCGAGGATGGTAGCGGATGACGCGACATGTAGTCAGCTGGGTTAAACTTTCCAGGCTGATACTCGACAGTGTATTGGTACTCTTGAAGCTTGAGCACCCAACGTTCAATCCTTGCTGGTGCTTGATTGTTAGGATTGTTGAACAATGTTACCAGCGGTTTGTGATCAGTGATAACGGTAAACGATCCACCATAAACGTAGAGATGGAAGTGGAGTATGGCCCATGTAATTGCCAATGCTTCACGCTCAGTCTGCGAGTAGCGCTGTTCCACTGGCGTGAGTGATCTACTTGCGAGTGCTACGATCGAAAGTTCATCACTGGCGTCGTGTTGGGCGAGGATTCCAGCGAGACCGACTGGACTAGCGTCAACTAAGATCTCTGTTTTCTTAGCTGGATCAAAGTAGGCCATGGTACAGCATTGTGCAACACGTTTGCGAATCTGCTCGAGAGCTTGTTGTTGTTCAGTTCCCCATGACCAGGGTGCTGCATCTTTAGTCAGCTCGCGTAAGGGTGCAGAGATCGTTGCCAGATCAGGAATGAAGCGACCGCAGTAGGTGACTAATCCCAGAAAGCTGCGAACCTCGCCAGCGTTTTGGGGCTCTGGAACATTTTGGATCGCTTGGACCTTCTTTGGGTCCGGTGAAACACCATCGCTGCTGAAGACGTGTCCGAAGTATTCGACGCGGCTTTTACTGAACTTACACTTGTCCTTGTTCAGTGTTAGGTTTTGCTCGCGAATGCGTTGAAGACATGCTTTGAGTCGCAAGTCGTGCTCCTGTTGTGTTTTCCCAAACACCAAAATATCGTCGCTGATGTTGAGGACTCCCTGGAGCCCTTGAAGAGCAGTATTGATGAGATTTTGAAACACTTCAGCGGCTGAACAGACGCCAAAATTTAAACGCTTGTAGCGGTAAAGTCCTGCGTGTGTCGAAAAGACTGTAAGGTGACGTGATTCAGGAGACAACTCTATCTGGTGATAGCCTGCGTTTAGATCAAGCTTACTGAAGACTGTGGATCCATTGACAAGTGCTATTACATCATCAATCGTAGGGGTAACATGCCTTTCACGCTGGATGGCCTTGTTGACTGAGCGCATGTCTACGCACATACGAATTTCCCCAGGTCTATGTGGTTTCTCCACAACATGGATCAGTGACACCCATGGGGTCGGTTCATCATGTACCGGTTCTATGATATCGAGTGATAGTAACTTCTCTAGCTCCGCGTCAACTTTCTTCCTAACGTGGAAGGGAATTCGCCGATGAGGCTGGGCAATTGGCTGAACCGTTGGGTCTTCATGGAGCTTACACTGAAAATCTTTCAGCTTGCCGATCCCCTGAAATCGGTCTGAGTACTCCTCGACTAAGCTCGGTACGTGAGATGGGGATTGGGGGGTGTTGTTGACTGTGTAGACAACTTTTACGATGCCGAGTTTTGAGGCCGACGCGAAACTGATTAGCGTGTCCCCTGTTGGCTTTGTTACGAAGAACGTAGATGTGATGCGCGCTGACTTGTATGAGATCATTGCGTCGAATGTTCCTATGATCTCAAGGGGAGTAGTACTTCCATATGCAAAAACCTTGGAAAGTTCATAAGTTTGCAGTGCTGGACTGGAAGGCAATGCGTTGTACACATCATTACACATGATGTTGATGGAAGCACCGGTATCAATGACCGCGTTAACTGGCATTCGGTTTATCATGACAGTAACTGCAGGCTGTTTGGGCTTGGGAGACGCTTTGATACCAAACACATATTCATTGTCGTCAGAGCTGGAGTCGTCTTGGTTTACGACGTTCACTTTACCTCGAACATAGCGTTGTTTTCTCTGTTGGCCTTGCTTTTTACTGAGGCAGTGTTTCGCAAAGTGGTTTGCTTTACCACACGAGTGGCAGATGACACCATGAGCGGGGCACTGATCCTTGTGGGGGTATCTACCACCACAATTGCGACATGTCTGTCTAGACTTGTTTGCGTTTGCAGGTTTACTAGTATGTCGTTTCTGCGTAGCGCCTCTTTGGTGTTGTGCAGCATGCACGGTTTCAGTGACAGGGCTTTGATCATGTTTTTCCATGCCTTTGGCTTGCATATCTGATAACTCATATGCTCTGCCTGTAGACAACAGTTTCTGCAGTGTTAGTTCAGATTCACGCAAGGCATGGCGTCTCAGCTTAGATGAGGCACATCCCTGGATTATTTGGGATTTTACTTCAGAATCTTTGTCATGAAAATCACACTTTTGTGCTTGTTCTTGCAGTCGTGTGTGAAAGTCACTCACTGGTTCAGTAGCAGACTGCTTCATAGATCTGAATGTGAATCTCTCATACTCAATGTTCCTTTGAGGCGAGAAATGTTTGGTTAAATGCTCCTTGGCAGACGAATAATCTGATCCTGTATCCCCCAAGGTCTCGAAAATATCCATAACTTCTGGACCCGAGTAATGGAGGAGGAGTGCCCTCTGTTGTTTATCATCGGTGATGTTAAACGCTACGAAAAGATTGTCTAATCTCTTCACATATTTCTGCCACCGTAGACCAACGGTAGATGGCTCCGTATGAGGCTGAAAACTAGGGAACTGAGGCAGATTTGTAACAGACATGATTAGCGAGAATTCAATGCTATATGTGACGATGGCCGATGAGGATGTTGGTTTATGCGAGTATCGTTACGTGGATTACGCATCCAACGTGTGTATGATAAGAATGCACATTCAAGGAAGGTTCTGTCTCGAAAACTTACTCAGTTTTGACACAAAGTTCCCACGAAAAAACTTGTCCTGATGACGGTGGAAATAAAGTTTGATGTTTTAACTTTACGGTGATCCGATCCTGGTCGCCAATTGTAATGTTTAAGCCTCTGATGATGATCGATGATATTTAGTATCAATACAGTAACAGACACCAGTACTTTGGTTGCATGTTAGAATTGTTTGTTTATTTACTTGACCTTTGACCTTGACATAAAGTATGGAGCGCCTGATGTAAAGTAATACGATGCATGAACACTACACCTTAAAGCACTATTAAATCTCGCAAGTGAAAAGTAGCCTTCAGATACACAGTGACGAAGCAGAAGTGTAATTTCATGAGGCACAATGCCTTCAAATAGAATGTGCATTACATCACTCTGAAGGCATTTTGTCACTCTAAAGAATGGAAACTCCAAAAGAATACTTGAACTCTTCATTCCGTAGTGCTTGGACCAGTAAATCTGTGCTTCTTTACTGAGTGAGACTCAGTAAATTGCTGCCTCATTTCTTCTCCATTACATTCACAATTTTTACACTTCTTGTGTGCGAATCCTACACCCTCCTTGAAACCTCCAATTACATGAATGGCTGGTGTGTCTCCAAGTACAGCAAAAAGTGCACCTCTCTTCCTGTAAATATTGCCACCGTAAGAAAAGGTTAATCCAGCATTTGCAAGATGGTCGAGGGACACCCTGAACTCATCAAGCAGGGCACACATTGCAGGAGAAGTACTCTGAAACCCTGCATCTGTATTCTTTAAATCACCAGACTTCGCAATTGCTAGCAAATTCATCATAGTTAACTTTGATCTGTGACTTGGGTGAATGTTTCCGAGTGACCAGTAAAACATAGAAAGTTCGTGTTTTTTTACATGAGCGCCAATTGGATTCATGATCTCAATATCATCATTGTACAGTATAATTTGAATGGGAGCGTCATCTTCGAAAAGTGGGTGATCACCAACAAATGACCCATCACAAATATCATACATGAATCCATCTGTTGACGTATGGCCTTTTACTACTTCTTCAGCTACTTCGTTGTGCTTTAGGAGACTTTCTAAGGACTTCATGAATGGAACAAAATAACCAACCACAGCTTCAGAGTACATTGCACGAATATTGTCTTTGGTTGTCATAATTCTCAACTTTGTGCCAATCTGTACTTCTTCAGGTGCAATAAAACCCATATTAGCTTTGAAATATTTTTCCTGTTGAGCTTTAGTTTCTAAACCAGTAAATGCATCATCAGTGAAAATCCCCTTCAGATTAATGTCATCAATGTTAACACCAATCGACCGAAGATGCTCTTCAACTTTTTGACGATTTATTTCATTAATGTTTGAAATAAGTTGTTTAGTGTTACTGATAACATCATCCACACCAGTCTGTGATACATTCTTTGTAGTATGTAGCTGAAGAATATATGAGGCACACTGCCCTGTTGTTGAACTTATGGCATCATCATCAATTTCTAATTGCACGGCTCTCTCCCAATTGATGTCCTCATGACCAAAATCATCTTCACTGTCACTGCCATTCGGAATTGGTTCATCTTTATGCTTACGGTACATGTGTTTTTGAAATGAATCATAGTTCTTGTAGGTGGCTTCACAATGACAGCATTTGACAACAAAACCTGCATCATACTTATGTTTTGCAATTAAATGTTTACAAAAGCATACTTCCAGGTTTGTCCTATATGGACACAGCAGACACCGGTGAGACATTGTTATTAAATTAGATGAATCTTACCAATTGTCCAAGGAGCTGAGGAATACGTTTCTGGAGGAGTCTTCGTGGGCCTATGTGTGGAGCTAGTTCCATTATCTCTGCCATCGATAAGGGTAACAGTTCACCACAAATGCCTTCACCTGCATCAAAGATAACAAGGGGTTTCAATTTATTCCATAATGTCATTGCTAGACCACCTATTATGGTATCAAATGAGAAGATCCAACACACAGGCACGGATCAAGTGGGAGGTGCCGAGGGGCACACGCCCCACTTTCACCCCCTTTTTTCTGGGGGGGGGGGGGGGGGTTGTGCCTCGTACTGTGCAAGCTAGTCTAGGCATAATGAAAATAATTCTACAATTAATTCCAAAGCAAGCAAATACCAGTGACTAACAGTCCTTGCAGTTTGAGTTACTGTTGCCATGGTTGCCGGGATACAGTTGTTTTTTGTCTAAGTATACTGATAAAAAAAAGCTTGAGACTCTCAGTGCGAGAGCTGTTTTGGTGAGACACATTTTCTCAATAAAAATTGTTAAAATTGTAAAATTTTGGCACGCTAACCTTTAAACTTGAACTGTTGAAGAAAATAGTAATATTTCAAACATTTATTGCCATATAAGCCTATGAATAACATTACAACTTTAAAAATAGTTGGGTTTTGTGTGCATTTTAATCACATTTAGCTCTTATAAGGCATGCATAAAATGTCCCAATGATGAAGACAAAAAGTACTATTTCACAGCATTGCAAAATCCAAATGAATCAATTTAGCCCCCCAATTTCATGGCTTGAAATGTTCGCTATTGGTGAAAAACTTGCATTTTCTTCAAGATCTCATATCATCATACACGAATAATGAAATAGAAGAGAATGAAGAAGCCTATCTTGGCCTTGAGAACCTAACATTGACCACTCAAAACGTCCCTTACGATTTTACTACTTAAAAGGTGTATTATTTAATTCTCTCACTCAGCCTCAGTGCCTGCGCCCAACACTACAGTACATGAACTTAAAATGCCCAGCATTAAAGTTTTGTTCACCAAATAGGCCCCTGTGTTGAATCTGTTAGCCACAAGTTCAGCCTCCGCCGCTTATCAGACGCGGCCTACAAAGTTTGTAGGCTGTTTCTGTTCTGATGAAATTCGTTTTGCGCGCACGCGCGGAGTGGCCTGCTCACACTAACTGCGGCAGCGCACGGGTAAAATATTTTGTGTGAACCTGTTTTGTAATAGATAAATTAATATTGTTTAGCCTCAGTACAAATGAACATCGTCCTTTTGTAAAACGTTTGTGCAAATAAATTTTCCATATGAAAAATGTAGTCCATTACATATGCATCAGCTGCATAGACCTAATGCCGAGTTAAGCTCAAGTGTTGTTAGCCTGCACGTGCTGTGAGTGAAGGCTGATTCAATAATATCACGTGACAACTTTAGGCGGGAATATAACCAAGACTTGCACATCAGCTGCATAGGCCTAATGCTGAGTTAAGCTCAAGTGTTGTTAACCTGCACGTACTGTGAGTGAAGGCCGACTCATAGTATCACGTGACAACTTTAGGCGGGAGTGTATTTTAATAAGATCAGTATTCATATGCATCAGGTGCTACCTTGGTGCCTGAGGTAGTACATGTTTTGGTATATGTGCTTTAGGTGTGCCAAGAAGCTGCTCAGCTGAAGGCCGGTGGCTGAGGTGGGAGTTTTATTACACGTGATGTACCGGTATATGAAATGACACACATGTAATTACGCTTATCCCAATACGTCAAGTGCCTCAAGTATATAGTCAAAATCTGTATTAGCTATCACTTCAGGTAAATCACTGCTTCATCAATCATATGAGGTGTTGCTCTTCAACCATTTCACATCGCATCAAGCTTTTCAGGTGCTACCTTGGCGCCTGAGGTAGTACACGTTTTGGTGTATGTGCTTCAGGTGTGCCAAGAAGCTGCTCAGCTGAAGGCCGGAGGCTGAAGTTGGAGTTTTATTAAACGTGAGGTATATGAAATGACACACATATGTAATTACGCTAATCCTAAGTACCTCAAGTGCCTTAAGCATAGTCAAAATCGGTATTAGCTATCACTTCAGGTACATCACTGCTTCATCAAGCACAAGAGGTGTTGCTCTTCAGCTATTTCACATCGCATCAAGCTTTCAGGTGTCAATATGCAACTACATGCACACTTCATGTGCAGCAAGTACCAATTCCCATGCACCTACAAGTGCATGAAGTGCGGCCATTTTTTACAGTGCATGCATGATAATAAAACCATCTCGGGTGTAATAATCAATTTATTGTTTGCTTACCTTGTCAAATTCGATGAACGATTGTGTAAAGTTACGCAGGGCATCCGTCAAAATGGCGGCGGGCGAAAGTCTGGTTTCATGATCACCTCACATCAATTGATCAACCAAATACAGTCTTGCATAACACCGAAGATAGGTGCTAATTAGTATTGTCATTTCAGTGTACAAAGTGTTAATTTGACACCTCAGGTGCAGTCAAGGAAGCCTCACTATTCAGCACTCATATTCAGCACGTACTTTTCAGCACTTCTACTTTGTGGGAGAACATATAACACTATTGGTGCTGCTTTGTGCACGTCAGGTGCACGCACTTGCTTAGCACCCACTATTTAGCACTTTTGTTTTTAAGTGTAGCATTGACCTAATGATAGCACCCACAAGATTATAAAAAGTGACGATATATGCGAAGTACATTAAAACATCAGGTTAATTACCTGCATGAATTATAATTACACAATGTCAAACAAGAGGTCTAGTGGAAAATGTTTAATGTATTGTAATGGACATTAGAGTAGTAGTAGGCATCCTTCAGTCTTGGGAGACCATGGATCTGCATACTTGGTTGTCTTGGTGGGGGTTGGAAGTTCCATTTCAAATTAAATTTTCCAATAGTAATACATTAGCATTTTTCTAACTGAAAGTACCATTTCTTTAATGATATATAATGTATGTTTGATTAAGGATGGTTTTACTATCGTTCATCTTCATTCTTTAGATTTGGTAGCGGCTTAGCAGTAGAATTGAACAACAGGTGGTCATTTTATTTTTAGAACACCAAAGTTTTGCTTCATGGTCTAAAATTGATTTCCAGTGACTTCTTGATTTCTTCTTGACTTCTTGACTCTTTAATTTCGTTTGAAAAGCCAAAAAAAAAACTTGCAGGAACAAATTAAGTGTATCAATATTTCACCCTCAAAAAGACAGAGAGAACATAAATCATTTTATTATAACCAGAACATAATTAATACCCAGTATTGGACCAGTCTATATTGGAACCACCCTAGTGTCACACTTAACTGTAAAGGGCATACTGCGGAAGAAACACCATTTTGATAGTTGGAAATAAGTTCCCACTTTTGTTTCCCAATTATGAGTAAACTCGTTTATGACCCTTTTTTCAGACGTAAGTAAATCCGAGTGGAATCCTTTCGATCTGTTTTGTTAAAGATAATTGATCCATTTGATAGCTGCCGGAGCAAATGAGCTGTGTTCTAATCCTTTTTTGTAAAAAATTTCAACTTCTAGAGTTGGTGTGGAATTTGGCATGTTGTGGGTGGTGGGAGTCATAAAGAACAGACTTATTTCTGTTGCACATTAGAGGTTTATATAATGCTTCTGGATACTCCTGTTGAGGGCCAGTTACTTGCTCGCTTGACTATTCTATCTGACTTTATCCCATCCTTGGACCTTGTATTTCCGAAACCGCAAGCGAGACAAAAGGTGAGAACACTGTGACATGAGCGTTGGGCAATTGGTTGTTAAAATTACCAGTGGTAGCATGGGATTTTAAAGAGATCCTGCGGTTTACAGGCCACAAAGTATTACAAGTGACTTACTTATCACTTAGTCTTACTTAAAAACATCAATAGTGCTTCAAATCAGTAACTGTTATCTACACATTGATTCTCTAGAACGCAACTTAAACATACATTATTATTTAAATTGATGAAGAGTTCAGACTTAAGCTTTTTGGTCATTCACACCGTTTCATAAAATATTTCACTTTTAAATAAAAATTCTCCCATTACCCATGTACAATTTACATGACGAGGTAGTGGTGAGATAATCTCCTAATTATGATGATGCCATCGCTTCTTAGCTTCTGACACAGTCACTCAGTAACCCTCCTTTGTTGGTGTTGATTTAATATACTCATTTCAGACATTGCAACTTTCTGAATTTTAACAGGTTTAGCCATATTTCTGTAACATCAACGGGCTCAAAGAAAAGTGTAATCTCACAAATCTCTTTTGACTTGAGTCTGGACTGTGGTTTTTCAGTGATGCACCTCTCTCTTGTAGACAATGAACTGAGTGTACGCTGTACATCCTTGGCAAGAGTTTTAATCCTATGCCTGCAATCAGTTCAATGGTTAAATATGAACAAAATTACTATCCGTTTAGCAACCATTAGGCAATAAAATATCAGAAACTTAGCCTTCTGTTTTTGCTGCTTTATGCCTCTATTTTTCTTTGTAAAACAATTTAGTATAGTTGACATTGTCGGAGTACTGCTATTGAAATGCCTGATACTTTTTATCTCCGATGAACAAAATCTGTCTGAAGGCTAAAAAATAACTTATCCTATGGTTTTAATTTTCCAACAAGCTTTTGGTTGGCTCTTTTGTGGGATTATGTGATTGGCATGCTTGCTTAGCAGACCAAGCTGAGGACATCATATGAAATGGGATCACAGTTGTAAAAGTAGCGGCTCCACCCTGAAGTGATCCAACGTGGTGGGGTGATCGATTCTTAATAATTGTATTTAAGAAATGAAACTCCACACTCTGATGTAATCTTCAAAGGTTCATTCATTTAATTATTATGTCATTGTTGATTGAAGGGATGAATCACAAATCAGTTGTAAAGAGTAGCAAATCTTGAAATGGGAATTTGAAGATCCATAGCGGATGCAATAAAAGAAAAACCTCTGTCACTCTACAAATGTAGATAAAACACTGACAGTGACACTTCTACAGCAACTTCTGGCGGCAATACTTCTTTATTCAGCAATACTTCTTTATTATTTAAGGGTATCGTTAGTTGTGGTTCAGCTTGCTGGGACGCTCAAAAATCAGAATAAACACATATCAAATATAAGACAAATTCAATGAAGGGCTGGCCACTTTCACAAGTAATCTGTCAAGGCCAACACAAACTGCACGCATATGTACATAATTTTACAGTGTACTACTTGCAACATTGCCGCAGCACGGTAAATCAATAAAGTAATATCATCCGCTGCCCTAAGACACTAATAGGATTTTACTGTGAATCATCTTAAAATATTTAATCTAATACAAAATAAATTATGAAGAATATGTTCTATGAAGTGTTTTCCTAAATAAAAGATAGGAAGATTTAATTAAACAATAATCTGATGTCTGGCCACTGCTTTATCTCAATGCAGTGTTCTAAGAAAAAATGAGGCAGGGATATTATTTTAAAATGCGTTCTCCTGCATAAAGAAGACCGCTCCTTCAGAGATGCCAAAGATGATAGGCCTGTTTTTCGTCTACCACTCAGGTCACAATAAAAAAAATCTTTAAAAAGTCAACCTTGAAATTGCCAACGGTGATTGCTGTCGGTGCCCTGTGCCATTGCTGGGGTGCCCTCGAAATCACAAACAGTTCATGTCATAGGTGTAAATTTAAGTGCCTTTTTTATTCAACTGCCGTGCAGGGTCCGACCTTATTATAGTGGTCGGTTGGCCAAATGCTCGCCGTTCGAAATGGCGGCGGACTAGCTAAAACACCTTGCCAAATGCACTGGCTGGCTTGTCAAAAGTATCCGCATCGGTGCAATAAACTCTCTTTCTTGTTTTTCCTCTTGTTTTTTCCATTTTGTTTTGGTCTGAGGAGGCTACTTTTTATGAAATAAATAACAACTATATCACAAGCAATAGCCTAACCAAATTTCATCGCGCGAACGAATTGTTTGAGTTACCTCCATGTTTCGAGCTTGGTTTGAGGCAGTGCACGCACACACAGACATGCAGGTGGGAGCATACAGCAAAATCAGCCTGTGGAAAAATTCATTACATGGTATGTAGGAATTCAACAGCCAATTTAAACATTGGTTTTGTTTTGTTAATAAGACAGTCGACCATCACGCTTAGGGTTTCACATAGCAATGGCTGCTACACTCGTTTATGTGTGAACTTTCAAATACATACAAAGTGTAGTCTCAAAGCTGCTGACTTTGTATGGGCATTGTATGGGTAATGGGGGACATTCACAGACTTTGACTCTGCAGCAATGTTTTATATGATGATGGTGAATGATTATCCCTTGGTCGGTATAATTTAACTTCAAGGAAACAACGTTAAACAACTTACAAAATATAGGCCTACTGACATGATACCAACAAAAACATATTATTTTAGATTACTTCAAATGGTGTCATTTCTAACAATGTTTTATAATACCAACAGCTCTCCACTAAGTTTTTGAGGTCATAAATTTTTGGAGTAATTACCAAATGAGTACCCTCCTTTTAACTGAATCAGTAGAATCTACTAATTGCCAGATTTATAAATGATGTCTGCGATATAAAGGTTTAAACCTTTCATTAATCTAAGTTCAGTTTCTTTGGCAGAAAAAAGTCCCTGTGATAACCAGCACTTCCACTAAGTGGACCAAGATGCGCTGATGCTCCAAACAGGAGGCTACCTACATCTGAAGATAGACTTATTATAAGGTACAGTACCTCTAGCTAAGAGATTGAAAAATAGCTTCAGAACTTCATTGTAAAGAATTTGAAGCTAAATGCATGTAGCGTATCATGGACAAGTGGCACAGTGCATCAAACTCAAGTTCTGATACGTGAATCTTCAGAAAATGGGTTTAAATACCGGGCCTAGTTTCATAGAGTTGTTTAAAGCAAAAAATATTGTTTAACAATTTTCTGCTAAGCAGAAACAGGCAGGAAACCAGTTACGGATATTGCACATGATATGGTATTCTGGCTGGTAACCTTATTCTGGTGAGCAAGGTTTGGTTGTGCTCAGCTACTTTTTTTCTGCTTATGCAGCTCAATGAAATTGGGCCCTAGTCATCACACTTGTGTCCTTTGGTAATATAATTGCTTATCATCACCCGGGAGTAAAATTGTACCTGTATGTTGATGTGAGGGATAAGCAAAGCGTGTGCCCAATTGGCTGCTGGTGCTGCATACTCCAAAGGAAATGATGGTTTCCAGGATTCAGTAATAATTAAGGCTCAAAGAACAAAGGTGCTTTGATACGGTATGGTATAAAAAGACAAAATAAATGCCTGTTACAAATTCCTAATTGCTACTAGTACTACTAATAAGCCATTGAATAAATGCTAAATTTGTATTGGTGATAAACACCCAGTTTAGCTGGGCGCTTTAAGGTCGTGGTGAACTTAGTTATTTAATTAAGTTCATGAAAAGTGTCTTGTGTCTAAAATAGTTAAGAGCAACTGGACTGGACTGGAAGTCTAAAGATTGACTGTTGCAGTCATTTGGAACATCTTGGTTTCAGGCGGCTATCTTGTCATGAGCCGAACCTTATGTAAACATTACATGTATGTTACATTCGCCTGTCTGAAACCAAAGTTTATTTGGGTCGACCTAGAGTCCTCCTAATCTATTTGGGTTGGTGCAACTCTGGAACGCCTGTTTGAACCGGGAGAATATTTGGCTTTACCCATGTAGCACTGTATACTCGGGGATTTGAACCCAAGACCTTTGCCATTCTAGAGCAGATGTTTTACCACTAGACCACCGGGAATTGCGTGGAAGCAAGAAGCAGTTTGTATCCTATAATTTAGCAGCGTTTACCACAACAACTTAATAGATGTCAAATTTGCGTCTGGGATAAAGAGTTATGGGTTTGGGTTTTTTTTTTTTTTAACCCATACACTGATGTGTGTTAAGCACTGTATACTCGGTACTTTCCCAAGTCCTGTGGGGAAAAAAGCACGTCATCCTTCAAATTAGAAACCAATAGTTCATGTTCTTAATCATTCAGTCCTTTGCCTTTTTATGAGGGTATGTTTCCACACCCTCCCCCCCCCCCCATATTTGTCTCTTTTCTCATTGATCTTAAAGGTCATCGTTTGGTTTTTGTCAACATTATGATTATATATAGGCAAAATTTTAACATAACACCATCAAGGTCAACTGAAATGTTTCAGCTGAATGAAGAGTCTTTTGTCCTACCAGTCAACTTCTGAAGCATTCATACTTTGACATTTTCATACTTTTAATTTGCGGTAGTAACATATTTTTATTTTTCTGGATTTAGGTTGAATCCAAGATAGAGTGTGATGGTGATTCTTGGTAAAAGTGACTTTAGAACATCCCTGACGAGTCTGAAAATTGAGGCCCTGCACAACCCGATTACCTACATTAGGGATGCACCTCATGAAGGAGAAAGTGAAACAATCCATCAGATGCAGTGTACAATCACGCAATGTTTGGTTGGGCTCCCAACCTGTTTGTGCCAAGGACAATTGAAGTTACAGGTATTGCTCAGCAGTTGTTTGAAGTTGGGCCCTTAATCTTCAATCTGGCTCTGGTGGACACCTCTGTATTTGACATTCGGCATCCAGGAACCCAACCTCACAAGCACACTCTTCAAAGCTGTTGAAATTATTTGATGGGCCCTAATTTTCAATCTGGCTCTGGTGGACACCTCTGTATTTGACATTCAGCATCCAGGAACCCGACCTCACAAACAAACTCCTCAAAGCTGTTTAGTTAATAAATGGGCCCTGATTTATAATTTTGCTCTTGTGGACTCCTCTTTATTTGATACTTAGCCTCCTGGATCCCAACCTCACAAGCACATTTCTCCAAGCTGTTCCCTGATGTTCTAATAGTTGTAGAGTTTAAAGGACAACACAAATTAAACAATTTACTCGTTAAATCCTTTAACATGACGCAAACAAATCAACGCAGGGCACTTCTTGTGTAACGTGTCCATTATGGTTACTGTTTTTATGTTTATTGCTTCCCATATGTTTGTGTTTGAAAAAACAAACAAATAAGTTGTTGTAACTCCCTACCCTTTGGGTATTGGCCCCTCACAAATGTTTGCCCTTTCCATAATTGATTTTAACAATAATTTGGTTTGAACAAAGATTACAAGAATCTGAAACAAAATTGTTTGTGTTTTGTTTTGTTTTTAGTTTTTGTTTTGTTTTGTTTTTTCCTCCGGGGGGCGGGGGGAGTATTAACAAATGATAAATACCACAACATAAACATGCTCTGAGCTCAGGCTACAAACAATGCAATTGCAGTATTTCAACAGAGGTTGAAACACACACTGTAGTTTAAGGCATTTTGCTACATCCATTGTGTTTGTATTATTATTAAGTTAACTTTTTTTCACCTGAACACATTTATTGGGCTTTTTACATGTGATTGACTTTTGTTATGGACACAAACAGATTGATTGAAGAAACAGATTGCCAGCCAAATGAACTTGCCAACTAAACCAAATAAAAAACAATCAAAATCAACTTGTTTTATGGAAGTCAATTAAACCAAATGAACTATCAACTGGATCTATTTGTTATCAATAACTGTCTCTGTAATCATTGGTGTCTGTCATTCTCTCTCATTAGGCTCGTTTGTCAAATTCAGTGGTGAACTACGACTGAAATCTTTTGTAGTTTGCTTTAAAACAACTTTTAACAAAAACATGGTTCCACACTTAAGATTTCTGTAATTAAAATTGTGAATTCAAACTGAATAGGAATGTGGGGAAATAACAAGTCTTATGCCCATTCACAACACTGTTGGGACTAATTTGTTTTACAAGTTGATTGTTGTTTACAAAGCTTAAAGTCTTGCAAACTTCAGGACTTTATACCAATGGCGTCGATCACTACTGAAAAGTAGGGGGAACGGGCGAGCAAGTCTTGAAAAAATACATCTTACATAATAGGCCCAAAATACCATTCTGCACATGGTCAATCAGAAAAAAAGATGAAAATGAAAAAAAAAAACAGTTCACCGTTTGTTTGCTATTCTTTTATTTGAACAAAAAATGTAATGAATGATTTAAATAAAGAAAATTGTGTATATTTTGTTGCATATTTCTAATGAACAGTCAATCAAAAAGTGGGGAGGGGGACATCTGATATGCTGTCCCCTCCAGTCTAAAAAGTGAGGGGGACATGTCCCCCCACGTCCCCCACCTATCGACACCCTTGCTTTATACTGTACTCAACATAATGCACGCGTACCACAAAGTGACCTATCTTGTTCACAGCCCAAAAAAACATGTTTGGAGAAAATCAGGACTGAAGCTGCGCTTTTTTTCAAACTGCTGTTTTGGAGTGTGATTACTGTTTTTATTTTATTGTTTAAGACAAAAATAAAACTAAATACTTTATTCGTACATAACTGTCAGAGCGTTTTCATTCCTGCATCTATTTTAGTTAGTAATTCATTCCTAAACACATATGTCACTTTGTGAAATTGAAGGGGAAAAAAGAGTTTCACTCGCAGAGCACTGTGTACAAACACATTGCGTGAAAATACTACGCTTCCAGATAGGTCACTTCGTTAAAATGCAAATGTCACTCACGTGCGCCTGAAATGTGCAGTATAGTGCTTTGTATATCATTGGTAAAGAGACGCATCGAGATAGGTCACTTCGTAAAAAAAAAAACAGCAAATCTAATGATATGTTGTTTTACTAATTAGTGTAATTCTGAAACTAAGTACAGACCTTGCGCTTGAGCTTTTGAAAAAGTAGCCCACCGGGCTAGTAAACTGTGTGTTTTACTTGCCCCAGGAAGTTTGAGTAGCCCAAGTTTCAAACATGTATTTGAAAACTTATCTTTCTTGTGTATTAATGGTAGCACTCTTAACCAGTTTATTGGTCAAATGAAAGTGCATACATTCACCCACTAAAAAAAAGAGAGCACTTTTTTTAAATGTATTTTTCACATTTGATAACACAAGAAACATGAGTATTATAAACAAGTAGGTAGCACAGTTGTAAGTAGCCCACAGAGCAAGTGGAGAAGTGGTGTTTATTAGCCCAGAGCAGTTTTTACTCTGTGACAGTGTACGCCGGGCTAGTGTTAAGGGCGAGCTCAGAAGTATTAAAACTTGCTGAAAATGTTAACAGTAATGAGTATACTAATAATTTTTATAAAACCTGATTTGCAAAAAGTTATTTTTTTTGACAGATAGGTCACTTCGTGGTATGCCCAATGATATGCTTTTAAAACATTCCAAAGTGACCACCATTAATTTGTAGTGCCCTTTTTACAATACTTATTGATCAGAAAACCTTTGAGCAATATTTTCAGCTTAAGCAGTTCATGATGAATTTGGGCCTAGGGCTCGATTGTACTAAGAGCTAAGCTGTGAGTCAATTTTAATGTGATGTCACAGTACAAATTACTATGCTAGCTCATCTTAAGATGAATTCGAAAGCTTCGTGAAATCAAGCCCAGGTCTATCTCGATTTCACAAAGAGCTAACATTGATGTCAACTGCAAGTCACTCTTAATTGCTAAGCAAAGTGTGATATCACAATTCAAATCATTTTGGTAATACTGACAATTTCTCTTAAGATGAATCGTAGTGCTTAGTGAAATCGAGCACAGGGTCCAATTTCATAGAGCTGCTTTAACACAAACATTTGCTCTACGTGAAATCGAGGCTGGGTATTCCACAAAGGGCAACTTTGAGGCAACCAACTGCATGAAAAAGGAACACCTTGGCAGCACAAGGTAATTTTATCTATCAGTGTTTTTTTTTAATTTGGTGGTAAGCAGAGCCATGAAATTGGGCTGTTGACTTACTAAATACCGTGAAATGAATTTTTCCCATTGGCTGGTTTTGCTGTATGGCACCAACCGTGTGTAGCTAGCTACTGTGCTGCTTGTCTGTGTGTGCACTGCTCAAGCCATGGGTAAACTCGTACGCTCTGTCTGAAACTTGGTTTCTACCTCCATGGTTATTGCTTATTAGCTGTTCCGAACTTTCAGTCGGAACAGCTATTGTAATCGTCCAGATTTTTATTTTTTTTCTTATTATTATTATTATTATTATTATTATTATTATTATTCTTTCTTTCCCTAAAACCGTATTGACTTAACATGGGACTCTTTCAAAAGCCATATGTACCTTTTAGATTTATCAATGGTAGACAAATCATATACCATATCAAAGCTTATGCCCTGACTTAAATTTTAAATGTAATTAAATTAAAATTCTTAATTAATTATTCATGTGACAGCGGTATGAATATTTAATTAGTCAATCTTGTGTCTATCATAACTCAAGAAGTATACATCCGATTCTTAAACTTTTTTCAGTTATGGACTTGTCTTGTGTTGTAGATGTACATTATGTCCAAACAGCCTCCGTCACGTCATCATGACGTCATTTATTGGCGCGTTTTCGTTCTGTGTACAAAACACATGGCGCTAAAAGTGTACATTTGTACATGAGCAGCACATGCAATTCCTATGTAGGTTTAGGTTTTTTTTTAGAATGCATCGATCGGAATTTTTTTTTTTACCATCGTGTTCCTTATAAAATTTATTAGTACGAAAAACACATTTTTTTTGCTGTGACGTAATCAGGTGTCGAATTACACTAATTCAAAGCTTATTCCTTTAAAAAATCATATCTCCTGAACCAAATGTCGTAGAGTCGTAATGTTTGTGTTGCTTTGTAGCGTACAACAATTGCAAAAAATTTTTTTTAGTGATGACCTCACTTTGACCTTTACTTCCGGTCCAAACAGAAAGCTCAAATCTTTAAAAAATCATATCTCCTGAACCAAAAATCAAAAAAGGGTAACGTTTGTGTTGTATTGTAGCAGTAGTTGTATTGTACAGTGATGACCTCACTTTGACCTTTACTTCGGGGTCAACCGGAAGTGGGACCATATCTTAAGAACTACACAACCGATTTTCCAACTTTTTTTCAGTTATAGACTCCATGGGCATTGGAGATTAGCCTTGGGAAACTGTGACCCCATGTTGACCTTTACTTCGGGGTCAACCGGAAGTGGGACCATATCTCAAGAAGTACACAACCGACTTTCAAACTTTTTTCAGTTATAGACTCTATGGGCAGTGGAGATTAGCCTTGGGAAACCTTGACCCCATGTTGACCTTTTCTTCGGGGTCAACCGGAAGTGGGACCATATCTCAAGAACTACACAACCGACTTTCAATCTTTTTTCAGTTATAGACTCTATGGGCAGTGGAGATTAGCTTTGGGAAATCTTGACCCCATGTTGACCTTTTCTTCGGGGTCAACCGGAAGTGGGACCATATCTCAAGAACTACACAACCAACTTTCAAACTTTTTTCAGTTATAGACTCTATGGGCATTAAAGATTGAACTTGGGTTACTGTGACCCGTTTTGACCTTTACGTACGGGCTTAACAGGAAGTTCAAAAGTTAAACAAATGATACCTCCTAAAACATGCACAAAATACAGAATCAGTTCACATCTTGGGCATCAAAACATTTCGGTGATTTCGGTGATTTCGGAGAGCATCGCGGCAATGACCGTAGGGAATTTTGAGGTTTAGTTTTGTAAGATTTGTATTGTGACCTGGACGTAAGACGAAAAACCCAGCCTATCATTCTCGGCAATGCAATGTCGGCTATTCTAAATTGTTTTACAAAGAAAAATATACGGATAATGCAGCAAAAATGTAAGGCTAAATTGTTGTCGCTTAAACGGTTACTAAATTACTAAAATGGAACGTGATTTTACAGCGTACAACTCAGTTCATTGTCTACAAAAAGGAGGAGCATCACTGAAAATCCACAATCCAGACTTAAGTTAAAAGAGATTTGTGGAATTAAAATCATCTTGGAGCCCGTGGATGTTGCAAAATATGGATAAAAAGTGTTTATATTTGGGGGTTTTAGGCATACGGACTACGGAGGCTTGATTTTTCACCCCCAAATGCCAAAAGCTCCAGAGCTTCCTGGAGCTTGGCCACTTGGAACCCCCACCAGGGTTACGCTGCTGAACCCCACCCATAAAATTATTTTGAGCCCCCAAATGCATCATCCATGGTACGCCGTCGTGGCCCCCCCCCTTAAAAAAATCACACCGTTACGATATTAATTATTATGCCTACTTCCCGTATTTAGTTAATTCTTCAAAACTAAAAACATAATTAAAAGCGGTCAAGGCCTCTTTCCCCAATTATCGCTGAAATTTGTTTGTAAGAATGAGACTTTTTTTTCCTCTGGACAATTTTAACAATTGCTTCTCTAAATGAAAACTGCTCACAAAATTTCACAAGATTTCACCGACATGGCCTAAACACAAAATTCGTGCTTGCATTGTTTGCATATGGCTGAAGAGCATTAATGTCGGGATCACGACAATGGGCTAATTCACTTTTAGGTTTTAATTTACTACTACCGCTTAAGATTGGCAGTTTTTTCATGCATTACCTTTGTATATAAATAGTTATTTAAAATTTCTGTGTCAAGTCGGCTAAAAATCAGACCTAGCATCTTTGATGCCAATAAGAAGAATCAAGGCTGCTGCAAATTCCCAAAATAGATAGAGGGCCCTCTATCCACTCTGTCATTAATTTTTTACACGTGCCTGAATTGCCAGGCCGACACTTACTGCATGACTGTCTGAACTGACATCCACCATACACAAAATAGTGTTAAATTTGAAATGTAACAACGAATAGAAGTGTGTTGACGCCAACATTGGTTACTAACAATTTATCTATGTGTCTGCCGGACTGACAGAGGTAGGGTTCTGTCTGGGTGAGCTGACAATGGCGAACATCTGAGTTTACTTATTGCTAAGCAAAGGTTTCTTGGCGCACATTGGAACCAGTGTTGTCACCAGAGGTTTTTAGAAACTGGTTAATTATACACGTCAGCCAAGTAAAGCAAGGCCCCCACCTCTTGCGCGAGGCATTTAGAGGGAGTCTAGGGGTCGCAACCCCCGGCGGTTCCACCCCGGCCGCGGAGGGGGTTTAACCTTTAAGTATTACGGGTCCCTAGAAACTTGCTAACTGTAAGACATTGACAAAAATTACTGTCGCCCCCTCTTATTGTTATATTTTCATCTCCCATTAATTTTTTGACATCCTAGTGACTTCTTTACAAGCCCAGTTGTTGTCAATGATTACTTAAGCTTGATTTTGTTTGTTTTTAATTAATTTTTAATTAATTTGGTTTTAATTAGATAGAGACAAATAATAAAGAATTTTGGGTTGAAAACAAAAATAATAAAAAACAAAGAGTTTCAAATTGCATGTTTGTGTTACATTTTTCTCACTCTCAAACAGTATTTTATCAATACAATTTACAATCGAATTGTATTAGCCTGACTGTGTAATCCTACCTCCGTGGTCAAATCCAGTCATCCCTGTAATAAACAATCGAATTGTATTAGCCTGACTTTCTCCACGGTCCCTCCCACAGAACGGTGCCAGTTTGTCTGGGGGGGGGGGGTGGGGTGAGTTGAGTGGCCTTGCTCAAGCAGCGGCAAGACATGACATGACAAGCCAAGCCTGTAACATAGAACAGACAGCTGAACAGATTGTTCCACTTATCAGTGGGTTAGATCTTGGTCATCTGTGTTTGTGTGCATTGGTATAGCACATTTTGTGTACAGTTGTATGCCAGGAACAAGTTTCACAGCCCATAAATTTTTTTTTTTAAACTCTGGGAACTGACCCCCCCCCCCCTCCAATCTTAGATATTCGGAATTGTCCTGTCTCAGATATCATGGATGATCAAGTCGCTCAGGCCTTTGCAAGTGAATAAAAAACTAAAATACTTTAAACTTACCACTAAAATCTGACAAGGTCTCACCTTTAAAAGTTTTAATGAAGCAGCGCCCCCTTTCGGTAAATATTTCACTATACACTCTAAAAATATAAATTTTAAGGGTTTTAGACACTAAAATATTGTTATGTAAACGTTATTGGCCAGAAAAATAGGACGGTAATGTAGTGGAAAAAATTGTCTTGCCTCCTGACCTACCCCTGGCAGGATGTCAGTGTACCTGGGTATATAAAGCTTCTGTAGCATGCGAACAAAATTTTGACTAATGTTTTTTTCTTCATATTTTTACCTGATTTAAGAAGCTAAACATTCTTTTCATATATTCTTTATGGCCATAACTACAATCTTGAGGCGTCCAAAAATAACAAATGTATCCATGGATGATGTTATTCCAGAAAATAAATCGTAGATACACGCTAGCGTTTTAAACATCATGTACCGAATGACGAGTGAGCACGTATGTGCATGTGAGAATTGCATAGCAACTTCATCGATCTCCGGGTCAAATGCGCCTTGTAGCACAACCGGTCTAGGTGCTAGACTTCGTTTTGATCTGTCACAATATTTCCCAGCGAGATGGCACTATCATTTGCAGGTGGATCGTGGATGATAGCCCCCTCTCGCGGGGAAACTATGACAAAAAAACGAGCGGAATCTTGCACCAGACTAGAACACGTGTGATGAACTTGCTATGGGCGCACTGCATGCGAGTACATGTACATGAACATGTACATGTACGTATTCATAAACAGAGGACGACAATTTCCATTTTATTTTTCAAATAATGTCACCCAAGGTTAAAATTAACAGTTCTGAACCCATCAGGCTGGGAGTTCCGGACCCAAGGAGTATGTGTACGAAGTTTCATCTCCCTCCATCAGGTATAAATATGAAAAATGTATGTTATAATTTTTTCCGCAATGGTACGTGACCTTTATTATAATCCGGCCCTGGCCTGGACTCCGAAAGAGGAGTCCCATCTGGCCTACCTCCTGAACCATACTTTGATTACATTCAAGTCTTGTTTTGTATGCTTTCCCTGTCAGTAGAAACGGTTTGCTGTACACAGAAAATTGTTCCGAGTAAAAAATGAAATCCTTGAATGTGGCAGCAAGTTTTATGTAGTCACACTGATTGGCTGTTCATGTTACAATACGGGGTCCATAATATTCTGTTTCAAACTATTTATGATGTGCACATATAGGATAATTTCCAAAACATTTAAACAAAACTTGTGACTTCCGGACAACTGTTAAACTGTTTTCTACCAATTGAATCCAACTACTTGTATAGTATAACTATAAAGGCTGCAGATGTCAACACACTTTCCAGGTGGATAGAACACTATACCCACTCCTAAGGGTCACAAACCAGGTCATAAAACCACAGAGAAACAGCGCACTATGCTTGTCTTTTGACAGTGTATTACAAAATGAAACAAAATGTTTAACAAACGGCAGCGGGTTAATCATTTTCCCAGGACAGGGCTGGTTGGCAATATTTACAAGTTCTAATGTTACAACATTGCTCACTGGTATTTCTTTTGCAGACAAACCCACTCGCATCCACGGAAACCAGTGTTACCATTATTGATAACTTTGTTTCGAATAATACTGATTGGAGCATTGCCAGTGGAATTCTTTTTGCCGATACTACTGACCATCTGCCAGTTTTTCAAATTACTCTTTGACTTCCAACATGATTCCTCAGAGTTCAGGTCAGTCTAGAAGGGAAATGTTAACTGGAACTGTGTGCTATCCAATGTGAAACCTAATGAGGCTTTTAACATGTTTCATTATATGTTCTCCAAAATTTATGATAAGTGCTTTCCCATCAAAAAAGTTAGGACCAAGGTTATTCATTAAAACAAGTGCTGGATGATTGCTGGTTTAATCAATTCTGTTAATTTATAAGCATAGATTGTATTAAAAAATGCTTAACAACCCTTCAGTTTCAATTCAATTCAAATAAGTTTTGCCTTGATCGCAACAAACTTAATGCCTTAATTAAGAAATGTAAATTGGTATATTACCAGGACAAATTTGATAATGCCAAGAATGATGCTAAGAAGACCAGTGTTATTAAATCTATTCTCAACAAGAGTAACTTAGTTAATTGTACAACATTTAAAGGAAGGGTAAATGTTTGGTAATGAGTCTGGAAACTAATGGCAATAAAAACTTACTTGGTAAGAAGTACAGCAGCTTTGGATAGTATAATGCATTTTGAGAAACTTTTCACTTCAAAGTACTGCGGTTATGGAACAATATATCACTTTTCAGATCGTGTATTCCTGTAGGAAATATTCTTCCTGCGTGGAAATATTTGCTCAGGTTTTCAGTGATATCTCAAAAATGCGACCACCTTTTAAAATTTAATTTTCACAGGTTAGTTTTATTGTATACATCTACATTTATATAGGATTATCACAATCAAACGGTTCCAAAACCAATGGTATACTTTGCCTTTAGGAAGATTAACCACAGTGGAAGAGTGATTATCAACCCTGGTGAGATTGCTGATGCATATAATAAATACTTCACTAGCATTGGTCCTTCTCTGAACCACACAATACCTCAGCCTAATGTCACTTTTAGTAACTATCTGAAGGGCAATTATGCAGAATCTTTATACCTTTTTCCAACTCACCAATATGAAATTTGTGCCATTGTTAATGCCTTTAAGAATGGCAAGAGCTCCCGGTATGACGAATTTAGTCCAGCGGTGCTTAAATCTGTTATGCGCAAGTCAGTCTTCCATTGTGCAGCATCTTTAATTTATCCCTTTTTGAAGGCACTTTTCCAGACAAGCTCAAAGTCGCTAGGGTGACTCCCGTCTATAAGAAGGGTGATCGATGTGAACTTGTTAATATAGACCCATTTCCGTATTGTCTGTCTTCTCCAAAGTGCTGGAAAAGATCTAGTCTACACTAGAACTACTATTTTTTAAAATAAATTTGACATTCTCTCTCATGGTCAATATGGGTTCAGAAGTAACCACTCTACCTGGGACGAGATCATAAAGTTTTACCACGTTGTTGCAATAAAAATGACAAAGAAAGCTGCTTTAAACTGTTCAACTGCTTTAATACTATTCAGCTCCTTTTAACATTTGTATATAATTCAACAACTGTGTGTGATTTCCTGAAACAAGAACAAAAAGAGAAACCTTGTATAAGTACAGGTACACACTGATATTGCAAACTAAGCAAATCTTCCTTATTCTAGCTCACCTATATTTGAAAATGTGCAAAACTAGAAAACTTTGACTGCACAAATGCCTTGCAAGAAATACTTTTAAAAATGCAAAAAAACACAGCCTAGTCATATTAGCCTAGCTAATTCCTCTAGACGACTGACGGCGAGACTAACTCTGGGCGGCGAATCACCAACTTACTCAGACAAATATCAATCCGCGACACTGAACGAGCGTAGCCCTGATACACTAACTTACAACCAATCACAACAAAAAGTAGTGCGTTGTAACAATCGCCTCGTAATCAAAGAACAACAATATGAATCAAAATAACATGGGTTTAAGTAAACACCTGAACATATCGTAGATAAATCTTAATCTCCTAACAATTAAACCACCAGCGAAAGAGAACTGAAGAGGGAAAGTCCTACGCAAGACCAGCGCAACCTAAAACATGGCGCAGGCTACCCGCACTGAATGCATACAAACTAGGCAGTAATACTATACGGAGGATTTACAACAAACGATCTAAAAGGTATCTAAAGAGCATAAGGAGTAATGCAAACCCACAGACCGAACCTGCCAAATCCTGATATAAACTTACAATAGATAAACAAGATCTACATACCTTAAACGGCAATAAACTTGGTCAAAAATAAGGGAATCTGGAGAGCAAAACTTTAACGTTGAAACTTTACAAAACTCGTGTGTAGAAGTGCCTAGTCTTGAACTCAAGGCGCACAGTAACAATGAAACTTCACGCGTCATGGGAAACAGATAAAAAAACATGTCATGTCATGACATCCCAACGCCCCAAACGTGACGGAATGTCACAAAAAAAAATAGAAACTCTAGAATACAGTCAAAGTTTGATGAGGCAAAATGCAGAGAATTCCTTGTGACCATCAATGCATATCCAAATCACAGTCCATTAATCGATGTCTGATCGTTCTGACTTCTTCATGAGCAAAATGAGCTTTGTCACTGGTCTCTTGAAACTTGAACCATCGGCAAACCTGATCCCAACGACTCTCACAAGGTCATCTTTTCCTGGATAAATGTTCACAACTTCGGCCATTTTCCAGGAGCCACGCTTCCTGTCCTCGCTGATAACGATCACAATGTCTCCCTCCTGTAGGTTTTCAACCGATTGTTGGCACTTCTGGCGCGGGGAGAGCTTGTGGATGCACTCCATCCAGCGTTGCCAAAAACCGTCAACCATAGCATTGCAGATCTCTCTGCGCTTCCGCAAGTTTCCCACGTACTCTTCACATGGGACTTCGGGGCATGGCAAGTCGCCTCTTCCAATCAAGAAGTGATTTGGTGTCAGTGGTGGATGGTCCAGTGGTGATGATGACTTGTCAGTTAAGGGTCGACTGTTGATGAGACCGGATATCTGGCAGAACACAGTTTCCCACTCAACGAACGTCAGGCGATCTGCTTTCACCAGATGTCTCATCCCTTTCTTGACTTCCTGGACCATGCGTTCGACAGCTCCTTGGTGGTGGGGTCCTCCTGGAGGTCCGAACTTCCACTGAATACTAAACCCTTGGCAGTGTTCCCTCAGTTGAGCCGGGTCCAGCTTCAAGTTCAACTCGTTAATGGTGTTGTCAGCTCCCCTAAAGCAGGTGCCGTTGTCACTGACCAAGGTAGATGGCGCCCCTCTAATGCTCACAAACCTTTCCAGGGCCTGTAGGAATGCTGGTGTTGACAGATCTTGAACACATGTCAAATGCACAGCTCTAGTCACTGCACACGTGAACACAGCGCAGTAGCCTTTGGTAGTTGTGTTTCGGTTCAACTTTACATTCACTGGTCCAAGGTAGTCCACCAATGTAGTCTTGAACGGGGGTGAGCAAGGACTTACTCTGAACTCTGGCAAGTCAGCCATCTTCTGGACTGGTTTGCTTCTGTGCCTCCTGCATATGACACAATTGTGCACGATGTTCTTTGAGAGGTTCGTGTCGCCGACAATCCAATACTTCTTCCTGACCTCAGCTGCAGTTCTCAGGTGACCTCCATGAAGGGCATGTGTGTGTCTGTCACGTACAATCAACAGGCTGAGGTGACTCTTCTTAGGAAGGAGATACGGGTGTCGCACATCAAGAGCCACCGGTGCTCTGCCAACTCGTCCACCGACACGATACACTTGGTCATCTTCATCTAAGAACGGATCCAACTTCATGATATTAGGATCCTGGAAGTTGATGTCCCTTTGTGCCTGTCGTATCCAATACAACTCAGCTTCCTTGACTAGCTTTGAAGAAGGCCACTGTGAAATCTGCTTGGTGAGCTGCTTCAACCATTGGTTTTTTGGGATCTGCTTCAAGGACAGCACTCTAGCAGTGACCATCTTCAGTCTGGGCCAGCTGGAGAACTGGGTAGCGTCGATTATCAGGGTTTCAGACACAACGTTGACTCTGAGTGCTAGTGTTTTAGCATTCCTGAGGTGAAACTTTTTCTGCTCTCCATCTTCAAGGTCCACTGGGATATTCTCTGGTGTCTTTGGCCAAGACGTAGGGGGTAGCTTCAAGTACTCAGGTCCCTCGATGACTCGCCTCATGTCAGCAGCAGTTCCTCCTCTTGAGACCAGGTCAATCACATTCTGGTCTGACGGCACATAAGCAATATCATTGACAGGGTCAAATTCTGTAGTGATCTCACCCACACGATATGCAACGTAGGAGCGGAAGGACTTGGATTGCCCTCTCAGCCAACTCATGGCAGTCATGCTGTCCGTCCAGATCTTTGAGTACGCTATGTCGAACCGCAGAGCATTCTTAACAGTGAGCATCAGCCTTGACACCAAGAGGATTGCTTGGAGTTCCTTTCGTGGTATGCTTGACTGCTTCAGTGGTGTAAGCCTAGCTCGTGCACACACAAATGACAACTGGCCTCAGTTTCCTCTGGGTGTGACCATCTCAGCCAAACTCCTATACCCATAGCAACTTCAGAAGCATCACTTACACCATGTAGAGAAACTTCAGGCAAAGGTCTCATTCCTCTGTACGGCTCTGGAATCAGGCATCTTGGAATTGTAATGCTGATCGTCTCTTCAAGGTCCCTGTTGATCTCTTCTAGTATGGCATAGAGCTCACCCTTTTTGTTGAGGGGGGTGTCCCAATCAAGGTTCAACTGCCATAACTTCTGCAAAAGGATCTTAGGTCGAACAAGGAGTCCAGACAGCATGCCGAAGATGTCGTAGTAAGAGGCGGTTTGTCCTAGGATGTTGCGTTTGCTTGGTACGCTCTGAGTTGGCTTAACTTCTTTAACTTTCAAAGTGTCCTTCACGAGGTCCCACTTGGTGCCCAAAGCAACTGCTATTTTGGTATCTTCTGTTCTGTCGCACACTTCCTCTACATTTGATTGCCATTTTCTGATGGCAAAGTTGCCCTTTTCCAGGGTCTTTGTCAGTTTAGACTTTAGTTCGAGAGCTTTTTTGGTGTCAACAACAGATTCATTAAGGTCGTCCATGTAAAATTGGTCAACGACCAACTTCTTCAACTGCTCATCACCTGTTGCATGCACAGCTACAACGTGTCTCAGGGTCACAATGGCAGCAGTTGGCGATGGTTTGTCCCCAAAGGTGACCGTTGTCAACTCATATACTTGAATGGGGTGATTCGGATTCTCACGAAACACAAATCTGTGAAAGCGGGCGTCGTCAGGTTTTATTTTGATGGCTTGAAACATTTTGCTGATGTCTGCAATGATGCCCACTTCGTTTTCTCGGAATCGGAGTGCAACCTCAAACAGATCAGAGTTTATATTCTCACCCTTGATGAGATAGTCATTCAGTGAGCAACCCTGGTACCTTGCCTTCGCATCGTATACTACTCTGACAGGAGTTGTCTTTGAGTCTTTGGTGACAGCAAAGTGAGGTAGGAACCACATCTTCATCCCAGCATCTCTGTCTCGTTGCAGCTCTTCCTTTGACACATGTCTAGAAACACCTCGCTTAAGTTGGTCTCTCATTTGCTTGCAGTATGTTTCCCATTCCTCAGGCCTGTTTCTAAACTGATTTTCTAAGCTTTTCTGTCTCTTGACGGCATAAACGTAGTTGTCAGGTAGATTGTCAGGTGATTTCTTCCACGGTAGTTGAATCTCATATGAACCATCTGGAAGTTGGGTTACACTTTGTTGCATGGCTTTGGTCGCGCCCTTGTTGAGGAGATCGGAAGAGCATTTACACTTTTTTGGCTCCAGGCCAACAGTCTCTAGGCCGATGAACTCTTCAATTGGTCCGATGGCCGACACATTGACGTAGTTCAACAGTGAAGTCGAGCTAGCAGATCTTCCACCTTGAATGAACCAGCCAAATGGGGATCTGACGGCTACAGGTTCATGGGACTTTGCACCAAGGATGTAGTCTTCCCAGATCATCAAATGTGTGTTGTCAACACCCAGTAGTACATCAATGGTCTGTGATGGGGCAATGCGAATGTCAACTTCACTCAGATGATCATACTGTTTGAGATGTTCCGGCAATATAATCGGAGTGTCACCGCAGGGTTGATCAATTTCAGTGACAGTCAATGGGCATGACCAATTTCCTCCAACGTCTTCGATGTGACAGTCCAACAGTCTTAATTTTCTCGTGATTTTGCCGCCACCAACAAGACTGATTCTGGTAAACATCCCGATCTGTTCTGGGGAAGATTCCTTCTCTTAAGAGTGTGGCCTGGCTACCACCATCCAGTAGGATGCGTACTTGTCGACGGATGTTACCGCATCGGAGATACCCAACGACCGTGGGTAGAGTGCCCTGTAGTTTACTTCTCTCATCGGTGGTCACGGTTGTCACGTTGACAGAACCACTGTTTGTTCGAAAGGGTTCTACATTGCTGCTCGATTGATTTGGGGTACCATTACATTTCTTTCCATACATGGCAGGGCAGATGGCTGTAAAGTGAAGATCACTACCACACGTCTCGATCCTACATGGAGCTACAAACTGACAGGAGTTGTGATCATGGGGGGGCTTGCCAGCTACGCAAGTTGTGCCCACAACGGAAGCAGATATTGTTCTTTCTCATTATTTCGTACTTCTCTTTCTGCGGTAGGCTCTTAAACTTGTTGCAGGTTTTCAGGAAGTGTGTGCGTGTATCAGGGTGTAGGGCACACTTAACAAACCCGGACCATCTATCCTTGCCAGGTTGGTAGTGCTTGCTTGACTCATTTACTGTGGCAGCATTTGAAGACCTGGACATTCTGTGTTGTTGTGGCGGAGGGGCCGATGGACTATCCACACCGGCAGGCTTCGCTTTTTCTAGTAACAATAGTTGGCTATACAACCACTTTACAAGTCCGGTGAGGGAATCATCAGTGTGGTCATCTCTCACACTCTTATAGTAGGCAACACGATGCTCCTCTGGTAGCTTCTGTTTAATTTGGCTCAGCATAATTTTACTATTCAGCTCACCAGAGAGGCCGACAGTCTCTGCTCGAGTCTCAAATGTTCGGAGTGTCTGGACAAAACAATCCATGGCAGAGAGGTTTGTCCTGCCCTTACTCTCATATGGCTTTAGGTTGTCAAGGTCCTTCAGTAAGCTGTCTACAACTTTGTCTTGATCGCCGTAGCACTCATCCAGTACCTACCAGGCTCTGTATTGATGCAACCTTTTATCTTGTCGCGTTCTCTGGCGTTGGACATTGACTCTGTCAGCTGATAGAAACATTCTATCTCTGTCAAGCCTGTAGAACAGTGGGTGAACAATACCTTAAACCGCATGTAGTCTTTGAGGTCGCCACTGAACACTGGGAATTTCATTCTTGCCATCTTCGGAGTGGACGAAGTAGAAGGGCGGTACACAGGAGATTGTGTTAACTTCGCTGGGCTGGATACTGAAGGTAGAGTTCCTGTGCACACAGGCTGTGTAGGAACTGTTGACGCCATAGAAGATGCCAGTGATGCCGGACTGGACACCCATGGCAGAGTTCCTGTGCTCACAGGCTTGATAGGAACTGTTGACATCAAAGGCGACGGTACTAGTAGCGCTGGACTGGATGACACCCATGGGGAGTTCCTGTGCTCACAGGCTGGATAGGAACTGTTGACATCAAAGGCGACGGTACTAGTAGCACTGGACTGGATGACACCCATGGGGGAGTTCCTGTGCTCACAGGCTGGATAGGAACTGTTGACGTCGTAGAAGACGATGCCAGTGCAGCTGGAGTGGATACCGATGCCAGAGTTCCCGTGCTCACAGGCTGGGTAGGAACTGTTGATGTCAGGCTTGGTTGGGGAGTCATGGCCGGAGAGAGGGGAAATGGTTGGTTGACCAGGGGGGGTTGCAACTGCTGGTCGATGACCCGTCTTGTACGTAGTAATACCTGGACGAACTCAGTTTCACACTCTGCCATCCAATCTTCCTCAATCTCAAAGTCTTCTTGCTCTTCTATAGCATCCATTAGCTCGGAGTGTTTCTCTTCAATCTTTCCGAACTGTTGTTCTGCTTTGGTGATGTATTTCCGTAATATTTCTAAATCACCAGAATCATCTTTTGCCAGACGGTCCATCATCGTTAGTGTCCTCGTTAACTGGCCCTTTGTGTTCCGTCTTGATAACTTCAGCTTGTTGATGTCAGTCATGGTTTAAGTTGAAGTTGCACAAGGTGTAGTACACTGTAGTTGTTGAAGATGTGACGAGATCATAAAGTTTTACCACGTTGTTGCAATAAAAATGACAAAGAAAGCTGCTTTAAACTGTTCAACTGCTTTAATACTATTCAGCTCCTTTTAACATTTGTATATAATTCAACAACTGTGTGTGATTTCCTGAAACAAGAACAAAAAGAGAAACCTTGTATAAGTACAGGTACACACTGATATTGCAAACTAAGCAAATCTTCCTTATTCTAGCTCACCTATATTTGAAAATGTGCAAAACTAGAAAACTTTGACTGCACAAATGCCTTGCAAGAAATACTTTTAAAAATGCAAAAAAACACAGCCTAGTCATATTAGCCTAGCTAATTCCTCTAGACGACTGACGGCGAGACTAACTCTGGGCGGCGAATCACCAACTTACTCAGACAAATATCAATCCGCGACACTGAACGAGCGTAGCCCTGATACACTAACTTACAACCAATCACAACAAAAAGTAGTGCGTTGTAACAATCGCCTCGTAATCAAAGAACAACAATATGAATCAAAATAACATGGGTTTAAGTAAACACCTGAACATATCGTAGATAAATCTTAATCTCCTAACAATTAAACCACCAGCGAAAGAGAACTGAAGAGGGAAAGTCCTACGCAAGACCAGCGCAACCTAAAACATGGCGCAGGCTACCCGCACTGAATGCATACAAACTAGGCAGTAATACTATACGGAGGATTTACAACAAACGATCTAAAAGGTATCTAAAGAGCATAAGGAGTAATGCAAACCCACAGACCGAACCTGCCAAATCCTGATATAAACTTACAATAGATAAACAAGATCTACATACCTTAAACGGCAATAAACTTGGTCAAAAATAAGGGAATCTGGAGAGCAAAACTTTAACGTTGAAACTTTACAAAACTCGTGTGTAGAAGTGCCTAGTCTTGAACTCAAGGCGCACAGTAACAATGAAACTTCACGCGTCATGGGAAACAGATAAAAAACATGTCATGTCATGACACTACCGATATAACCCTCATAGACATGGTGAACAAATTTCTAAAGGCTTCGAGAATAGTTCAATTTCTGTTGGTGTATTTTTAAACCTTTCAAAGGCCTTTTACACAATTAATCATGACATTCTCTTGCAGAAATTGAGTTATTATGGTATAAGGGGTATTTCATTAGACTGCTAGTTATCTGTCTGATCGTAGTCAATTTACTAAAATATATTGTTCTTGCTCTACTTCTGACACTGTCATATGTGGAGTGCCAGAGGGTTCCCTTCTAGGTCCACTATTATTTTCTTTGTATATCGATAATATTCTCACTCATCTACTTTATTATCTGTTTGCTGACGACACCAATATGTTTTATTCAAGTAAGAACACTACTCTCACTGCAATTATCAACAACGAAATGTGCAATATGTCTACAATCCAACTGACTTTCTCTCAACTTGAACAAATGCAATTTTTTTATCTTTTGCAAAAAGGCTAATATCACCAGTGCCTCAAACAGTCAGGTAAAATTTGATTCTGTTCCAAATCAGCAAGTTTCACACACCAAATTTCTTGGCGTTCATGTAGAATCATAATCTTACCTGGAAATTTCATATTACAGAGATTGAAAACAAAGTGTCTCAAAGTGTTATAAGAAGGCTTCAGTTTATTTTACTGTGTAATATTTTACGTACTTTATATTGTTCACTTATCTTTCCTCATTTGTCCTACTGTAATATTTTCTGGGTTAATACTCTTCCCTCTAGATTGAACAAACTGGCCAAGCTTCAAAAACAAGCTATCCGCATTATTTTTAAGCTGCCATTTAGAGAGCACACTCACCCTTTATTTTGTAAACTTAATCTTCTTACTATTACTACACATGTAGTATCAACTTGCTTCAGCAAAATATCTTTATGTTTAAATTTAATAATAACTTACTCCCGCCTAAGCTTTATAATATGTTCAAATTAAGTAGGTCTTTACATTGTCATAATACCTGATTTTCTTCGAAAGTCCACATCCCTCTTGTTAAAACCACTTTATCTCAACGTTGTATTATTTTCTCTGGTCCTAAACACTGGAACAGCCATCCATTGTCGCTTTCTGGTTGTAATTCTACTGCTCTTTTTAAACAGAAGCTTAAATGTTTTCTGTTATTGTTTCCTCACTATTTAATTTTCAGTATTATTGCTTTGTACATGTATATCCTAGTGTTTGATCACCTGTGTCTAGTTGTTGTTTAATGTTAGTTCTTTTTTTTCTCTTAAGGCTGCTCCTCGACAAGCCCTGCCTCCGCATTATCTATAAGTCATTGTATTCTCTAATTACAAATGTTAATGTGTAATTGAATGTTACTTTAAATTGAATTGACAGTAAAAAAAACCAAACTGAAATCAGTGGCAATCCTTTTCTTACCATAGCCTCAGACACTCCAGCCCTGACCAGTGTAGTTGTTGCTGCTAGATTAGGAAACCGAGTTGAAATGAGGTTTGTGTAGAGGAGTGGATTTGCCTTCAATGTCTCCATGAAGTCACCAGCACAGCTAGGAGTGAAGGCGTGGATCTGTAAGGAAGTGACATTCCCAAGAATCATCTTGAAGTTGAAGTTGAAGAGGTGAACTGTCACAACATTGTAGTTGGTGGTAAGCAAACTTCAGCATATTTCTTTATTACTTTTCTGTTGGCCCAGACCAATCAGTATTCAACTGCTCGGTATTAATTAATAGTTGGACGCTATACATATTGCTGTTGAAATTTTGACTTTGACGGTATCAATACTACTAGTTAATAGGAATAGGATTTTTTTTTTACATATAATTTTAGCCCCATAAATAGGGTCAATCCACATCTTACCCTTTGCCCCAGCACCATTGCAATCCTACTTTTGTGCTTGCTGTAGTTTTTAATGGGAGGGACGTTCTGGATCAGAAAACTTACCGATCGACTGCTACTGTACTTGTAGATAGCCCTACTGCTAGAATTTGTTGCAAAAACATCATATGTGTTTTGGGGGGAATCAAATGGTACAAGATTGAACTTTGGGAAATATCTCAATGATCTTGACAACTTGCTCATTGAGAAGTTGTACACACCTTTCTTATAATAACATTCAAAATAATGCTTTTCAGCGTTATCATATAATGAGATCAAGCACCTTTACCAACATTTGGGTTTGAAACTAGGTTTTTGTTGGGTTCCCTCACAACTTTACAACAATGATACGATCGACTGCTACAATATTGAATTGGTACCAGACTGATTTACTCAGAGTACCCAGAGTGCCATTAAGTTTATGGATATTTTTTATAGTCATATTTACATCTGTTCACACAGGCGAAGCATGATCTCTGAGTCGGTGACTTGCCAGCTTGGCAGTTTCACAGGAAAGGTTACAAAAATTTAAACAAATATAGGTTAAACGATGCTTTTTTTCATAGAAAGACTTTTATGGAATTGGCTGGTATTTGTCTACAAGGACCTTTGTGTTGTAGCATTCTCCAAAAAGTTTTACAGTTCTACACATTATGGTTCTCAAATCATAAGCTCACATGGGTGCTAAAGCACAAGATTTGGAGTCTCATTCACATTTTCTAGAAACTGCAATTAGTGAGAAATAAAAATAAATTCTAGTGCCAGCACCTAGACTTGCAAGGGCAATAGAGTATGTCCCAAAAATCTGTGGGTAAAATTTTATTAGTATTGGCCAACTCACTGGCCAAATAACTTTTTTGTTATGCTGTTTTGAGTGAGATGTTGATTTAGCCTTTAAATTTTTTTTTTCAAACAGTCCTTTCCTAAACATGGTATTTTATTCCAAAACTAAAAGAAAAGAAACACAACTTCAATCCTGTCAAAATGGCGCTAGATACTTAAGTAATCAAGTGCAAAAAGGTTGGACTAGGGAAATCACAAGTAAATATGATAAAGCAGCTGTCCCATAATGCTACACAAAAGTATGTTAAAAATGTCCCTTCCTAAACATGGCCCCCCTTTTTTTACAGGAAGTCAGAGATAAAACTTGATGGATATAAACATGTAGCTTGGTTTTGGCTTACTAGATTTAACACAATGTGAAAAGATTCTTACACAAAACCTGTTTGCTGTCAAAACTTTGTCGTTAAACTGCATTATCCTTTCCTGACCATATAGTTTAACAGAGTAGTTGGCAAAGCAATTTTTGCTTAAATTGGATGTCGTATTCGCTTAGGCCTATATTGTATGTACAGTTTATGTTTTAAAATTAAGCCAACAAGTTGTCAAGAAAGTGTTAGTGCTAATCAAAAATATCCTCATGATACAATAAAACTCCTACACTTTTTATCTAATTTTTTTTTATCTGAAGAGGCTACCTTTTAGTGCACAAAAGCTGCAATTTTATTTTATTTATTTGTTACTTTTTAAAAACCAAACTGCAGCTTTTGCAATTGTAAATTCAATAAAGTTTTGTCAAGCGTAACGTTTGAGTTTCCTTCACACACAACTTGCACACTATACATATACAGTGTGCAGCGACATCAGCCAATGGAACAATTTGTTTCTTGCTATGTAGGAATTCAACAGCCAATAGAAACATTTGTGTTACTATATGTAAATTAGACAGTCAGTCTGTGTCTAGTTTTCACCTCCTTTGATAGATCTCCCATACTCTTTGGTTTGGCTATGCAGTCTTACTGTGTAGGCATGGTGAATTGGTTTGCAGCCAGACTATGTTTCTTTGACTCACATAAGTGCATGTTGGATTTGTATGCTATGACTGAGCGATGGTGATTTGGAGTTTTACAACTATCAAAACTGATGCCTCCTGCTTGCAAAGTAAGAAATAACTGTGGTCTGGATATGTTGCAACTACAGTTTGTATTAGATTGTTGTTTTTCTGGATGAAAGTGGGAAAATATGGATGACTTTGGTGTCATTTTTAATCAAGTGAAGGCAATCGGATCCCTGTGAATCTCCCATTGCGCTGTGTATAGTAAAACTAGACTATGTCTATGAATAATATTATTATTCATAGACATAGTCTAGTTTTACTATACATAATAAAATTACTCTAGTGATGGTTTGTAACCCTCTTCGGTACCATAGATTAATGATGACCATCAATATTAACAAGTTCATTGTTTTTTTTACGATACTGGTTTAAACATGTTTTTTACTAACAATAGGGATTTATTTTTATAAAAACATTAATTGTCCCAAGGAAATACTTTGACATGTTTGAGTTCTGGTACTGTCTTTGGTTACTGAAGAAACCATGGACTAAAGCTATCCAAATATCGTTGTCAATTTGCTTCTAAAATTACTCTAGCCGATCAGGCGTAACCCTCCCTCTCCGGTTCTTTGTCGACCTTTAGTGTTAACAAGTTCATTGGGTTTTTTTATCCAGTAAATTTTTAAAGTTACTTGTTTTTAATTAACCTTTGGCATTTATTTTTTCATAAAAGATTTACTTGACCTGATTGAGTTCTGGTGCTGTCTTTTGAAACCATGGACTTTCCAAAGATCTTTTCCATTTTGCTTTTGACAAATCTGTGTCCCAGTTATTATTTTTCATAATATTAATGACAACAAAAATTTAACACCATCAAACTGTAAACATACCCTTACAAAACACAATAACTGTCTTAGGCCAAATAACCAACAACAATGTTTCCGATTACATGCCATTTGAAAATAAGGTCGGTAGGCAGCAAAGTTTTTGGTACATTTATTTGTTTTATTTTGATTCGTTTGGCGGGTGAGTTATCATACCAATTCAATTCAACCCAAAAAAACAGCGAGAGACAAAAACCTGCTCTAAAATCCAACAAAGACCTCTTTAGCAACTTTTAACTCACATGAGGTACACTTCAGATGTTGCTGGTTAATATGGAGGTAGGATTGTGCCAGATTTATTTCTAAAAAAGCTGAACTACGGCTAAAACTTTTTCCGAAGTCCTCCGCTTACGATTTCTGTGAAGTTCGCGCTCGTCATCCGTTGAGCCCATTTAACGGCTTTGCACAAAGATTTGGAAAAACTTGTGCGCAATTTACATTTTTAGCACTGCTGATTTGGCAGCTCATTCTGCCATCGAGCAAAAATGTGCACAATCTCCATATTGGGCTGTACATGCTAGGCACCTGAAGCTGTTGATTCAGCAAAATTGCACACAATCTGCAGATTGTGCAAATCTGTAGAATGCACTCAATACAAACCATCGCATACACGTGCCTGCGTTGAATGAATTGTTGGTATTTTTTCACGCAGGGATTGTGTGGGAACTGGACGACAGCCGTGGAATTGAAAAAAGATACACAAATCACAATATACCGGTAAATTTGTCATGATGGTTCAAGTTTTTATTTCAATTTTGTTTAAAACATGTTAAGCTGGTCAATATCATACATTTTGTCGATGGTACACACTATTGTTTTTGTTAAACTTATATTGTTTTAATTTTAAAAATATACATGAATTTTCAAGCCGAATAAAAAGTTTAGGGTTGCTGCATAAGGTTAGGTCGGTCGGGTAGCCGGAAACAGAACATTTGTTTTGTTTGGCCTAAACATAATAAAGTACGGCTATCAATGCAGTTAACTTGACTTCGCAATTCATTGCACTGAAACAGCGATGTTTAAAAATCCGAACATTGTTTGAATTGGTATGAAAAACATGTGATGGACCACTCAAAAAACTTGCGGACCAGTTAAAAATCCAACTGGTCCTGCTGGCTAGTTAAATATCAGGCCAAATCATGGTCCGCGCGCCAATTCCATCAACAGCATGGTCTGTAGAGCACTGTTCCTGAGAAGTTTTAGCTAGTTTAAGGAAAAATATACAACATGTACATGTAGTTTTTTTTTTACAAAAATGACACAATTTAGTATACCATGGATGAACAAGAAGAGTATTTTACTGTAAAGGCTAATAAGATTTGTTTCATATTTGATTCTGTTTTGTTTCAATGTTTTTGTGTTTGTTGGCGGGGTGATTTTACAAAGTCAACATGCTGTGATGAAGAGGCGATCATATATATGCACGATTGTGGGAATTATTTTTTACAACTCTAATTTTTGGCGAGCTGCGAAGCAGAGTGAGCCTATGTAATGACAATTTCCGTCCCGTCTGTCCGTCCGTCCGTCCGTCTGTCCGGCCGTCTGCGTTCAGTGGAAATGTTAAAGTTTTTGTTTTAAGTATCAGTCTTTGAGTTGAGTTGTTTTATGGTATGTACAAGCCCAAGTGAGATTGTTATATATAATTGCCAGTCATTTTTTGGGTAATTTTCAACTATTTTTTCCAATAATGTTGAAGTTTTTGGAATAAAAAAAATGTTAAAGTTTTGGGAATAAAAAAAATGTTAAAGTTTTTTTTCAGGCTCAATTATTGACCCCTCTGGATTTTTAAGAACCAAACTTAAACTAAAATTTTAAAGTTTTGAACTAAGTTAAGATGTAACTTTGACTTACAATTGACAACAGACAGGCTGAGCATAAAATCGGTTCCGGTTAAATGAGCTAAAACAATTACAAACTTAAATGGTCATAACTCCTTATTGCAATGATGTACTGACTTGAAACTTAAATAAAATATTGCTTCTTACACGTAGATTCATATGAAAAGATAAAACTCAAGAGTTTATCCCTGGTTCCAGTTGAATGAGCTAAAACAATGACAACCTTAAATGGCCATAACTCCTTATTGCAATGATGTACTTACTTGAAACTTGAATCAAATATTGCTTCTTACACGTAGATTCATATGAAAAGATAAAACTCAAGAGTTTATCACTGGTTCCAGTTGAATGAGCTCAAACAATAAAAACAACTTAAATGGTCATAACTCCTTGTTGCAATGATGTACTGACTTGAAACTTGAATCAAATATTGCTTCTTACATGTAGATTCATATGACAAGATAAAACTCTCAGAGTTTATCACTGGTTCCAGTTGAATGAGTTAAAACAATGAAAACCTTAAACGGTCATAACACCTTATTGCAACTAGTCATTGGTCTTCTATCTGGCGATCGGCAGCTCGCCATGGCAGCTTCGCTGTTCTAGTTGTTTCTGAAAAACTGTTGATTATGTGTGTGTAACAGAATGTTTCAGAAACGGTTACATGTTTATAGAATGTTAACATTATTAGGATACCATGGATGAATTAAACAATTATTTGCCCTTTTTTTGGGGGGGGGGAATTACGAGGTAATTGCTCGAAGCATGGAGGTAGAAAAGTCGCACATTTACAAAAATAGCTCACAGGCTTTTTGCCAGATGATGAACTCACGAAAAATACAATAGTGACTATTTAACTTACGGTATTTATGCTGAACAGTTTTACATTACAAAATTATATTGAGCCACAAAATTTTGTGACGGGCCAGTAACTTTTTTTCCAACTGTCCCTCCTGGCTAGTAGTAGTGTTATCTAAATTTGACCCCTGACACAGCTCTACATGTACCCTGGCCAGCTACTGATGGCAGGCCCAGCTCAGATCCCAAGCTGTGCAATTAATGCATTTGACAGTGAATGCTGTGAAAAGAATTACTTAAAAATCTGTTTTTATTAACATCAATTATCCTGATACTTTTAAGTAATTACAGGTATACAGGGTTTGATGAAAGGGGTGGGCAAACCAATACTTTTGTTGAAACAATAGACAAGATGCAGTTTTTCTATGGCCAATTGTTATGTAGAAACGAAATCTGGTCTTATTTTTGACATCAGATAACATTTGATGTTGGATTTTGGGAAAATTTCAAAATGGTTGCCAAAACAGGCATTTCTGAAGAGTATTTGGACTATATGACATCATGTAATATGACTTTTTACATGTTTTTCGGTCTCTGAACCAAAACATGTGATTCATGTAATGATACTATTAACCAGGATAGCCATAGTGACATGTTTGACCCTAAATAATCAATACTCTCCCGAGCTCTGTGGAAAAAAATCCACAGGCAATCACTCAGGTGGGATTCGAACTTACAACCTTTGCATTTCTAGAGCAGATGTCTCACCACTAGACCACCAAACTAGCCCGATGGCTAGAGGCGGGTTCGAATTCTTAGCAGCGGGTACTACAGCGATTTAATAGATGTTAATATTTGCATTAGGGATAAAGAATTTAATTTGGTTTTACCCTTACACTGATATGTATTTCGCAAGGGAGGCCTGGAATTTCACGGTGGCCACGACGGCCACAATGGCCGTCATTGCCCTTCATTGCCCTTCAAGTGGCCGTGATGCCCCTTGCAAATTAGCAAATATTACAGCCACCTTTGCCATATCCTCTCCCGAAAGCCGTGGTGCCCTTTTTTACCTTTTGCATCAAAAATCCACCGTCTGCCACCCGCGCAGCAGCCCGACCGATGGCATGATCTTTGACCCGACCAAGGTTGTTCTTCCTGCCGCACACGTACCTCTGTTGTCGGTTCAAACATATCGTCCCGTACCACACGCCAGTACACAACAAAACCTTCATGTAAACCTCATTTCCGCTGACTGATTGACATCTCTAATGTTGGCCCCATCAAAAATTAAATAAATAGCATTGAACACATTGCTTTCTAGCGGGAGTTACGTCATTAAACAAAGGCAGCTGCTATCCATGACTAAATGTAGACTGGTTCATATTCAGTTTCTCAAACAATTCCAGATAGTGACTGCTAGGACAGCGAGCAAGGCATGCTGGGATAAAATGGCGCGGCGATATTGATTGTTCCTTTGAACGAAGTTGTTACTGTGCGAATATATATAAAAGAGATCAATGGCGGTGACAGCAAAGCTCAAATTTTTTACAATCAAGGTTGGGAAAACTTGTTGTTTATTGAACACATGGACAGTATGTGATAAACGTTTGGCGGCGCTTCGTGTATGTATGAAGTGTAAACACTTCATTCATGTTTTTTGCTGATCACAGCTATAATATTATAAGTACAACTTAGATTGCAATGTTCTGTAAAAAGATTGTAAATAATCTGTTTGAAATGCCACGAAGGGATCGTTTGAAACGTTCGAGACATGTAGATCTACAGAAATCGGCAGTCTCATGCATGAAGCTCAATTCTTTTTTTGTCAGGTAAGTTTTGATTTCGTAATATGGAAATTGTTGGGCTATTCTTCTTGACTGTCAAATTATAATTATGTAGCATCTAAGGCCTTTATCTTCAGACTGTTTAACGATAGACATGTACATGTAGTTGTTGCAAGATCACCTCAACTAGGATACTTCATCAATACCACGATTCATTATATTTTATTTCTTCTGAACTTTCTATATATTTAGACAACCCAGTACATCAAAACAAGGCCAAGATCAACCTGAACATTCTTATCATGATAATGGTTCAGGTGCTGCCGTCAGCATGACGAGTAGTAGTACTACTAATAGTACTACAACTTCTGCTGCTTTATGTGGAACTTCAAGTCGTATGACCAAGGTGTCTACAAATGAGAGTTGGGGATTTCATTGGCTACATTATGAACACAGTTACGGATTTGCAACTAAAGCTTGGTGTCGCCTATGTAGAAACCATCATGAGAAAGGTCAGAACTTTGATTCTGTCATTCATACAGGGCAAACACAGCTATGTGATTTAGATGCATACATTGTTGGAACTAACAATGTAAAGAACACAGCAAACTGCCAAATTCCTCTAAGACCCATATTGCAGCATTGAGGTCAAGCATCCCACAGAAATTGCCAATCGTTCAAAGACTCCAAACCTTGAATGAAAGAAGTGCAGAAACTTTTTGGCCTTGCCTACACTGTGGCTTATTGTGAACAACCTTTCACAATCAATGAAACACTGTTGGATGTAGAGCTTAAACATGGAGTACAATTGGGAACAACATATGCAAACAGAAAGGCTTGTCGGACTTTTATCGGTCATATCCTTGGTAGTATGAGGGATGAACTGGAAAATTCTTTCCAAGAAGAGCCGTTCTACTGCTCTTTATTGTTCGATGGAAGCACTGATAAGTCCACATCAGAGAAAGAGGTAGTCAGCATAAAGCTCCTAAAGAATGGCACTCCAAAAATAAAACTGCTTGGGTAAGCATTGATTGATTACACATTTTTGGTTATATACTACTTTGAAAATCAATGTTTAAAAAATATGTAAAAGTTAAATAATAAATTGTGAAACTTTGAGATATAGTAGTTTTTGCTTGTACAGTCTAAATCTGTTTGTTTAAAGATCAAGTTGATAACTAAGAATGCTTATTTTTATGAGTTTTATTGAATCATTTATAAAAAGGCATGCCTATCAACATACAGCCATGCGTAACCATACGTAACCTCGCTTTTACTTAAGATAATTGTTTGATAAAGTTTGATAGTGTGTTTGTGGCTGTAGTGTAACATTTTAGAAAAAATCAAGTTGTTACTTTTTTCATCTTTTTACTTTAGTATTGCAGAGCTTAAGAGATGTGATGCTCTTGGAGTACACAAAGCCATCACTAACACATGTGCAAACACCATCTTGATCTTGCAAGCGGTTTAGTTTCAGTGGCAGCTGATGGTACTGGAGTGAACTTTGGTGGGAAAAATGATGTTCTGGTAAAATTCCAGGAATCAGCTGCACCATGGATGGTGAACATGCATTGTGTTACCCATCGCCTAGCGCTACCTTTGAAGGATGATTTCAAGGATACATATTTCACACAGGTAATTTCATATACACACTGTAACTCTGATTGAATTGAATTTATGCAAATGCCATTTGAGTTATTTGTACCATTACCAATAAGGAGAGGCTCCAAGGTCGAATAATGCAGTTTTACGATAAACTCATTAAATTTTCCATTGATAGACCTGTACTTATTTTGATAGCGGGACAAAAATTCCAAGTCTCTTACCAAGTGTTAAAAAGGTGTGAAATCATGTTGTTGTTTTTTTCCAGTGCATGTTTTGTCAACCAGTGTTGTCAACAATACATCAAACAAACATCCAATGACGTTACACTTTCAAATATATGGGTCTTTACTAAATATTTCTTTTGCCTTCTCCCAAAGCAGACAATATCGGTTGTATGATCTTAAAAAGGACTTAAATATATACATTGTTTATGGAAATTTAATGTTGTTTTCAGATTGATGACCTTATGATGCATCAATACTACCTGTACCGAAGATCTGCAAAGAGATGGTGGGAACTACCAGTGTGTTGTGATGCAGTATGAGGAACAAGCAACTGGGGAACGTCGTATTATCCCTGCTACTGATGCTGCTAAAATGAAGGGATATCTAAAGCTGCAAGTTCGTTTTGTGCATGGCTTTGTACCAAGACTTAGTTGATGACCTGGCAGAGCTCTCCCTAGACTTCCAGAAGGAAGACATACCCCTGTCTACTGTAAGGAGCAATGTGGTGTTTGCACAAGCATCACCGAAAGGAAAGAAAAACTCATTGAGGGAAAGTCACCCAGCATAATGTACAATGGAGTAGAAGTACAAATCCATCATTCCACTTGTAAGAAATACAAAATTCTATGCTAAACCTTGTTAAATATTGTGTTCTTTCTTGAACATAAAACGTGCAACAGTTAGTTGCAGCATTAACAATGTTCAAACAGATCTTTGTTTCTTTCTTACTTACCATGTAGTATGCTGATACATACTTAAGGCTATCACACACATTACATTATTGCATTCTCTTAACAAAAATTATATCTATGTGATTAAAGTGCTACTCTATTGCCACTCTTTATAAGTTTTATTGTTATATTCCTTGTGAAGTTGCTTGATAAGTTCAAACTTGACGAAATGTAGTGTTTGTTAAAATTGTCCTTTCCGAAACATAGCAATAATAAAGCACACTATAAATGCAATTTCTTTGCCAATTGTTCAACCATGTATACAACCCTGGAACAAAAGTGCAGATAATCAGCAGGCTGCAGCGTTCTCTGTAAAACAGAAATGATAGTTTGTGTTTCAAGGGAAAACAAGTTTTCAAAGTGAATTTCAGTAAAAATATGAAATAACATGTTAATTTTTCGTAGCAAGATTGCAGTAGTATTTCAGACACTACTACTGTATTGATTCGTGACTGTCAATCTTTTTAAAGCAACACCAAGCATGTTTGAGATGACGAATTGGCAGTTCATGACACCTACCTTCATTTGACAAATTTTGGTCTGCAAAGTGTATAGTGTTTGAAAATTTAAATAACAAAATGTTTAAGCTTTAACATGAACACTTTCTAATACCTTTATGTGTGTACATTCAATAAATAAACATGTTTTGTCGATACAACAAGTTTTATTTTTGACCCTCTGTGAGACCTGTTTGCAACCTTTCCCATGAAACTGCCAAGCTGTAACCTATGGGTTTGGAAAAATAACAGTGATGTTAGTCATTCCGAATCAGGCCCAACCAACACAGCTGTAAACCACAGTCCTAATAATTGATACATCTTGGTTAACTTGTGAAGTCAAATATATGTTAAGTATACAACTTGTAGTTTACCAGTTACAAGACAAATGGTGTGTGGTGTTCTTAAACCAATTCCGGTGCGATACAAATTTAAACTGTGACCATTGTTTACAGAGGATTGACAAACTAGTGTTATTCTGCACATAAAAATCTCAATAATAAATATAAGAAAATGGTGCAAAATCGAGAAAAAAAAACTTTAAATGTTAAATTTTCAACTTATAACCATTATTGGTGCCAAAAGGAGTTAAATGTAGAAGTAAAATAGAAAATGGTGCAAAATCTTTTTTTTTTAATCTTTAAATGTTAAATTTTTAACTTACAACAATTATTAGTGCCAAAAGGAGTTAATGTAGAAATACATACAGGTTACAGCTGCCAAGTCACTGATTCGGAGATCGCACTTCACCTGCATGAAGAAATGTAAATGACTATACTAAAACAGCCGTAAAGTTAATGGCACTCCAATAAATCAGTCTAGTACCAATTCAATTGTAGCAATTGATCGAATGGTTGTTATAAAACCTTTGAGGGAACCAAACAAAAATCTAGTTTTCGAACCCAAACGCTGGTAATGATGCTCGATCCCATTATATGATAACGTTGAAAAGCAATTTTTTAAACGTAATTATTAGAATGTGTGTACGAATTCTCAATTTTACCCTGTATTAATATTTTACAATTTGAAAACAAATAATATAGCACATATAGAATTTGCCTTTACTTACATACATAATTTATTTTTGCAAAAGTGGTTTAAAAAAATCATGGGTAGGATGACGACACTTTTTTCCAAAATACATTAAAGATTCATTCAGTTTAAAGGGGTGTGACAACATATCAACGGATAGCTTTCGAACCAGAGAACTTGTCAACGCCAACTAAACAAAGTTTGTGCATTAACCTTGACAGCTTAAAATTTTAATGGCATTGATTTTTCCCTTACCAAAAGAACTGCAGGCATTTGTTGCTCCTAGCCAAGCTTTGACAAAAGTGAGATGTTTTTCTACAAGGTTGCCTCCTCTCTTAGGCCGGAACATATAGGGGGTCTGCGCCTTCTCACAAGCCAAAACGAATGGGAGGGGGCTCCTTATTGGTCCTTTATCCGAACACAACAACTTGCTTGACCAATCACACACAACCCCACAAACTTTGGCCACATGGTTTTGCAGGTTGATGCATACAATTCCCAAATTATTACTAATTTACATACGGGAGACAAAATTATTGTTGGTCTGCTGGCTCGAAACCAGCGGCACAGTCACATAATTGTTGTAGCTCCATGGTCTTATCATTTACAATTTACAGGCTGTAGTCTTTGTTATCTCATTACTAAGGGTGATACAATCATTACAAGAAACATTGAACACTAGAGGGTGTTTCAGATTAATTCAATAGCACAAAACTAAGCTCCCTCTATTGTTGATATATATAAGCGCATTACGCAGTAGCATTCAAACCAATTACAGACATCTTCAGTTTTGGACAAAGACTTGACATGTCTTCTCGCAATTGGGGAAAACTGTTATTCCCCAAATTTTCAATAATCATTAATGCGGGTGTGGCACTAATCACATCAGGGTTCGACTTTAGGGGTGGTTTTTTGGCCAAATGCTAGTTGAAACGGGGGCAGACCAGCTGATGTACCTTGCCAAATGTTCCAGCTGGCCAGTCAAAAATATCCGCATGATACAATAGAACTCTTACAATTTTTTATCAAAACTTTTTTATCTGAAGAGGCTACCTTTAAATGCACAAAAGCTACACTTTTAAACCAAACTGCAGCTTTTGCAAGTAAATTCAATAAAGTTTCCCTGAACAGAACGTTCCTTCACACACAACTTGCACACTATACATATACAGTGCACAGCTCACTGTACAGCAACATCAGCCAATGGAACAATTTGTTTCTTGCTATGTAGGAATTCAACAGCCAATAGAAACACTTGTGTTACTATATGTAAATTAGACAGTCAGTCTGTGTCTAGTTTTCACCTCCTTGGATAGATCTCCCAAGTACTCTTTGGTTTGGCTATGCAGACTTACTGTGTAGGCATGGTGAATTGGTTTGCAGCCAGACTATGTTTCTTGGACTCACATAAGTGCATGTTGGATTTGTATGCTATGACTGAGCAATGGTGATTTGGGGTTTTACAACTATCAAAACTGATGCCTCCTGCTTGCAAAGTAAGAAATAACTGTGGTCTGGATATGCTGCAACTACAGTTTGTATTAGATTGTTGTTTTTCTGGATGAAAGTGGGAAAATATGGATGACTTTGGTGTAATCTTTAATCAAGTGAAGGCAATTGGATCCCTGTGAATCTCCCATTGCTCTGTGTACAGTAAAACTTAGGCCAGGTTGGACTCCTCCGTTGCGCACAACATGACAGTTTTTTTTTTGCTGTTTTATTTGTTGGAATGATATGATGGTCTGCAATCAATTTTTGTTAAAGATTTCTGGACAAACCCAGTTAAGAAAACTGTCATTAAACTGCTATGAAGGCAGAACTTATTTGTATGTTTTTGGTTTACACAGGTCCCGTATTACAGCAGGGGCATGTCTTGTACACAAAGCGAAGTGCCCAGCACCCCAGGTTCAGAAGATGAAGGTCACACACGTGTGCAGACAGAAGCGCGATTTTTTCTTGCCTCAACGTTGTCACACTCTAGTGAGTTACACAGAATCCTTTTCAAATAATATTGACAGCAAACTTTTTTTAGGTAGATAATTTCGTGGCCCACTCATTTTACTGCTAAAATTTAACAAACGCTGTAGTAGAGGTCAAACATTTTAACAATTTCATGTTATTTATTTTAGTTGAGGATTAAATTAATATAATACAACTCGGACAAGATTTGAATCTTCGTAAAAATCTGATAAGCATGGTCAAATTTACCTATTGAATAATGGAATACGCCTGTAAAATGAATGAAAGAATGGAGCATGGAATGCCCAACTCGCTATCGCCATGTCGCATCTACCTTGCTGCTGTATTTTCTATACCTCCATGGTTCGTTTACTTATACCTCCATGGTTTGCACAAGGTGGGGTGGTTGCCATTTTGCTAAGCAAATGTTTTGTTAAAAATTCATTGCAAATGATAGCAATTGTCATTGTCTGCTCCGATAAATTTTTGCGCCCAAAGAGTTTTTGCTGCAATGTATCCATTGCAATGCATACTTCACATTTCAGCCTGAATTCCACCATCTTTCACCTTCGGGAATCTTAAAAATATGGTGCAATGCATCTTGACAACAAATGTTTGCGACTTTACTAGTTGGGTAGTGAATTTCAATAGCTGCCCAGCACTAAGGGTTATCCAGTCCCTTAAAAACTTTACATGCTTATGATTTTGCAACTTTCTAATTCTTTTAATAGATGTTAATTTTGCATCGAAGATACAGAAAACAATTTTTGTTTTTACCCTACACCGATGTGTTAGAACTGTATACTCAGTACTTTCCCGAGTTCTGTGGAAAAAAGTTGGTAAGACACTGCTCCAGAATTGCAAAGGTCGAGGGTTCGAATCCCACCCCAGTAATATGCCTGAGATTTTTTTTACACGGAACTCGGGAAAGTACTGAGTATAGTGCTAACACACATCAATGTAGGGTGAAAACCAAAATTAATATAGGCCTATCTAATTCTTCCCATGCCAAAGTTTGTGCGACCTTTAAAGACAAGAAAACATGTTCGATGTATTACAAAAATAGCTCAAAAATTTTTTTCATGCTGATGTTCTTCAGTTTCTTCAAAGTTTCCAAAGCTGATGTTGCAACAAATGAATTTCAAACTACTTCCAAGTTGTGATGCTGTTGTGCTGTCTCTTAAACGTGTTGCATTACTCACCCTCTTTCAAACTTTTGAAAGCTGATGATTTGTTATACTCTCAAATTGTTTCCAAGTTAAGTCTAATGTTGTGCCGTATCTTAAGATTTCCTAAGGCTCATGTTATCAAGCCCCTTAAAAACATAAAAAAAACTTTTCCTCTAAATTGTCCTTGTTCAACCTTCTGGAGTTGTTTAGAGCTTGATTGATCTCGTTGGAAGTGAGCTCGATGTCATCAGCAAAATCCATTTCAGTCATTTCTCTAGTCTGATATCTTGTATGTACCTCTCCAATTGTAAAGCCTAGCTCCTCTCCCTTTTATAGAGTTTGTGCTTTTCAAAGTTTTTGTTTTGGGTTGAGGACATCCCAAGGAACAATGTAATGGGAGCATAAGGTGTCCACAAAGGAATTATCAATTCGAAAAGTTTGGTATGAATAAAAATGCAGTCTTCAACCAAATCAATGAATCATGTACTGTTCTTGATGTTTTCAATCTAAATCAAGCTATTTCGGCTATCATTGTAGATATGAAGACATCAAAAGAATTGAAAAGAAAAGCTTTGTAAAACAGACGCAGGAAATGGACACATTGCTGACCAGGAGGTTGTAGAGAAGGTAGACTGAAATCGTTGGCAAAATCAACCAATTCCTTCTTTTTCGGTGAATCAGTCATCACCAAGCCCTTGTGATGAATGGCTCTCTAACCTCCTCGGCTTATCACCAAGCCCCCCTGATGTATTGCTCTCAAACCCACGGGTTGGTAACTCTTCAAGGAACATCTACACGGTCGCAGAACTTACAAGATTCAGGCTCTCTCCATTACTGGAATGGGTATGTAAAATATTTCATCCAGTGAATCATTACCTCTCTGGTCATTTACTCATTGAATAGGGCTTGGAAACAGTGTTTAAGAAGCTGAGTTCAGCCTCAAAATTTCAAGCAAGCGTTTCAACCCATCTCAAACCTTCCAAGAATTACTTTTTGTGTGATATCTTGAAACAGTTCAAAACTCAGATCATTTTCAAAACCAATATTTTGGCCATCTCTCAAAATCAAAAAACGTCAAAGGCAAAATAAGAACATGACGTCTCATAAAATCTTCATTTAAAATTATATCGTACTGTCCCTTGATTCATTTCCAAACTAATATTTCACTGTCTTTAAAAATATTCAAAAGTATATCTGAAACTGTCACTCAAAAAGTTTCTAAACCAATACTTTCCAATTTCTTTAAAACTCTCCCAAGTTTTCATATATTGTCACAACATCTCTGAAAGCTTTTCCAAGCTTATGTCATACAGTCATTCACAATACTGAACTTTCCAAACCATTACCTCAACATCTCTTAAAATCTTCCTCGAAAATCTCACCAAGCTTGTCAAATCATCTTTTGAATCCTTTGAAAACCAGAATTGTGTCGTCTTTGAAAACCTTCCCAAGCTAAAACATGCATTTTCTTTGTCTTCGCAAGTTTCTTGAAGGTCCTGTATTCCAGTCCCTCAAAAATATCTCGGCCTTGTGATTTTGAAGCTCCCAATTGTTCCCAAGTCAATATTGTGCCATCTCCTAAAAAGTACCTGGAGCAGTTGAACTGATGTTCTATCAATTTTTAAAACTTTTCAATGATAATTATTTGACTCCAATGTTTCCAAAACAAATTGTGCTTTCTCAAAATCTTTTTGCAAGCTGATGTCGTCCAATCCTTCAAAGACAAAAATTCCAGCTTTGTTATTTTTTTATTTACTTTTGTATAATTCTCGAGCCAATTTTTGGCCTTCTCATGAAAGTTTCAAAAGCCCTTGTTGTACCTAACCTTTTCAAAACATTGCCGAGCATCATCCTTCTAAAACCTATTTGTGTGAGTTTGCAGCTCTCAAAAGTGTTCCCAAACCAAAGTTGTTGTCTCTTAAAGCAATAAGCATTTGCAATCACACTATTTTTTCACCTCTAGAATAATTCCCATGCTGATGGTCTGCAGTTTCTGCTCTTTCCAAGCTCATGTTGCATCAACAATTAATACATTTTAAAGTTAATGACTTTTCACTGTAAATTTGTTTCCTAGGCAATGTTCGGCCCTCATTTCAATTTTTCAAAGGCTCATGTATGCCACTTACTCAAAAACTTCACAATTGTTTGATTTGTCAACTCTCATATTGTTTCTAAAATGATGTGCCATCTCTTTAAATAATCCTAAGCTCCCGTTGTGCAGTCCTTGTCAACCCATTCAAAGCTCATAATTGTTTGACCCACAAATTGATCCAGAAAAGATTTTTTTTAAACATTCCAATCTCACAATGTTTTACCTCTAAAATACCTCACAAGCTAAGCTAATGTTGTAAAATCTTGTCAAAACATTCAAACTTATGTTGTACCATCTTTAAAATCCTCACATCCTATTGATTTTCCATCTCTAAAATGTTTCAAGCCATGTCGGAAAAAGTCCCAAAACTCATGATCTGCTGTCGATTAATAACTTTCAAAGCTAAGAATTGTTGAACATTCCAATCTATGATGCCTCCAAGCCAATGTTGTGCCCTCTTATAGAAAGTCCTTATAAGCTAATGTTTTATCGGTTAAAACATGCCAACCTGCAAATTTTTCAGCTGTCAATTTTTTTCCAAGACATAGTTTTTTCAGGAATGTTTTTTTTTATGGAAGCTCATGTTGTTCAGTTTGTCAGAAACTTCTGAACCCTGTAATCTTTCAACCTTGAAGTTGTTGCTACAATTTGTTGCCATGTTTTGTTTTTGCCATCTGTTAAAAAGTTTGGAAGATCATTCTTCACCTTTCTTTAATACTTTTCAAAGCTAAGATTTGTTATGATATTGTTATGATGTCCTTAAAAACTTCCTTCAATCAATGATTTTTTAACTCTAAAAGTGTTCTGTAGACCATGATTTGTGTGGTCTTAAGAAGTTCCCAAAAGCTGATATTGTACTAAGAGTAGTGACAAGGAGAGTCAAAGCCTGTATGAATATCTGTTATGTCCACAACAACAAAAATAGGCCCAGTACTTTACGACAGACCATTATAATTAACAATTTCAATAATGATCAATGGTGTTTAAGTTCAATACTTTTTTATTTCAATGCAATGCAAGATTGATTGATTGATTGATGTGCAATCTCTAAAAGGTGTTCCAAAGCTCATGTTGTACTGAATACAGAACCTGAAGATCTTCAAAATCTATTAATTTTTCACTCTCGAATTGTTCTCATAAAAATGCAGAAGCCAATGTACCTTTATTTCAAGGCATAACCATTAGCCAATTACTTCCATTGCCCAAACCAGGAGCCACATGCTTCAATTGTGTGTATCCATTGTGTGAAACCATGTAGGGCTGTAATCCTATGTAAATCAGCAGTTCTCTGAAACCTTAATCCCCCATTGTGTTTCCCAGAAAATCAAAGTATTGTTTAGTGATACATGCAGCATGCAGCTTTTTACTTTAGAGTTAATTTTATCTGTAGCCTGCAATTACTTAAACCATGGTTGTTGTGCATGAAGGGAAGTGTACTTTGCATCATAAAGAAACAACTCAAATTCGCAGTAGTGTACTAGTGTACTTGAGTATTGCAAGAGAGAGAGATCAAGCTACATGGTGTGAGAAGTAATCATGCCTCTGTACTATCAAGCTACATGGTGTGAGAAGTGGTCATGCCTCCATATTATTATCACCAGGTATAGCGACATAAAGCTATAGCAGACAGAATTAAGGCAGTGACTTAATTGACACAATATTATTTGTCTGGTTTTATTTGAGATGATCCTCACAGCTAGTGTTGCCACACAGAGATTAGAGACACACCACAACATAACAACCATGGTTCTGAGCTGAGGTCTGATCCAGATGCTGATCTGAGACAAAGATAAGAAGGCAATGTCTTAGAACAAAACTGAATGTGAGGCTCTGCAGGCCAACGCCATAGCCTATTTTGCAAATGACCACCCTTACTTACACCTAGTGCAACCCATCCAGAAGCACTATCCAAGGTTTGGTGAAATTAAAGAATATTATTGTACAAAGTAACTGTCATGGCTCTTGATTATTTAAGTAGCCACTGAATTCCTTGAAAGTCTGTAATTATTAATTGTTATGATTGTAAACAAATTTGTGACGACTTTAAATGAATGAGCCAATGAATTTAATATAAAGTTGGCGTGTAATTAATTACAAGCGCGCTTTAAGCCAACAAATAGTTAATTGTAAATTTAATATGCACTTGGGAAGTTTGTAAATAAGTGGGTGACCAAAATTGAACTGTCTGTACTATTTCCTTTATTTGTCACGTTAAGCATTAGTTCAAAAGAGACACTACGGTCTGGGCAGTGCTTGTCAGTAAAATCTGAGGAATATCTTGACATTTGGGGGCTTGTGGGGAATTTGAAAAAGAAAATAAACGTGTCTCAACAGTTAAACAATGAGAGAAAGTATACCTCGCGAATGATTATAAATCTGCAATTGCCAATTTGTTATGTACAGGGCCCAATTTCATAGAGCTGCTTTAGCACAAAAAGGAGCTAAGCACCATAAAATAGTGCTAACCAGAATAAGGTTAACATCCAAACTACCACGTCACATGTTCAATTGTGACTAGTGCCCTGCTTACTTCTACCTAGCAGGCAATTTTTAAGCATTATTTCCTGCTTAAGCAGCTCTATGAAATTGGTGTGTTGCCCTTATAGTTCCTACATGCATGCATATTTTGGTGAACATTGCCTTATGCTCAGTAACCAAAGGTCTAGAGGCTGTAATAATGGATATAAGGGCAAAAATCCAAGGTTTGATAGTATAAGGTGAATAGTGTTGTGTGGAAGAAAAAGGATTTGGCTTGAATAAAGGGAGCTGTACTTTGCATCATAAAGAAAAGGTTCAAATTCACAGTAGTTGCTAGGGACCAGTAGTGACAACAGTCCTGAACAGGTGTACAGGTGTACAGGTGTCCTGGGCATTAGTATTGCAAGAGAGGGTGGTAACAAGTGATCAGATTGATCTACATGGTGTGAGAAGTGATCATGCCTCTAATATATTTACCAGGCATAATTACATACAGCGGTAGCAGACATAATTAAGGCAGTGACTAAGACAATATTGTTTGTAAAGTCTAATTAGAGATCATCTTCAGGGCCAGTGTTTCCACAGAGAGATAAGAGAGACACCAAAACTTGATGTCGTCACTTCAGTACATTCAACCTTTCAGGCCTTGGATACTTTGTACCTTTTACAAGACACTTAATACCTTCTTGTAAGTCAGCTCGTACCTCACAACTACTCCAGAATTCTGAAGGAATTAAGTTGATATGGTTGATATGGTACTGCTAAAATCACTTTTCAAACCACTTGTGTACCATCTCTCTGTGGTCTAGTGGAGTTTTTCTGTATAGTTGAGTCCTGCATGGTGATTCATTTTAAGATGGCGCATTTTCAGAACAAATGTTTCATTTAATTCAACATCAGAGAAATGTTAACTACAGTGAATCTCATCTTGTTTGTAGATTATGCACTGAATGAAGAGAAGTATCCATCATGGACAAGAGCCTCATCAGCAGATGTTACAATAAAGGTCAACTTGGATTTTCATGTTTTGGACAGATGTGCATCACTCCCTCCATGTCTGAGGCATGTTGGAAAAGTTAATTCATCATAGTGTCAAAACCCTTACCTTTAACATGTTTCTACCTGTATCTTTGGCATTTCGGCCATGCACACATGCTAAGAGAAAGTGACACTCAAATTGTTTTGAAGACTTCTTCTCAAAAGATGGCTCCTCAAGTAGCAAGCAAGAGGGCTTAAAAAAGCTACTGTATGTTTATTTACAGTGACTTGTCTTCAAAGCTTAGCTTAACCCTTCAGTCATAAAACTGACCAAAACCGCTCAGCCATTTCCTCTTTTGACGTTTCGAGATTAGAAGACACTTTGTATCTTGTGTTTTTTACACATGCTAGTGGGTCGCACTCAAACTGCCATTGAAAGACTTCGATAGTCTACTTATAAAAGGTTCGAATGACAAAAATTTACTGTAAAGTGTCAGTTTCTCTGTGAAGAGTGACCAATATTATTTTGTCAATGCTTTACCTACTGAAATATATATGACAACAGCGACAATGCTTACTATCACTGGGATTTTGCTTGTTTTTTGTTACATCAGCATTTTCCCCAAGTTTAAAGTCATAAAATGTTATCGTTTTGGTTGTTGCTGCTAGCGAAGGTTCAAATGTAACAAGTACTGCAAGGAGTTTGTCATTGTACAAACTTGAAAACAGTTTTAAGATCCATCAATTACAAAGAAAAGATGCTAAGCAATTATATCATGTATATTTTGCTTTTATTAATATCTCTTGTTCTTTATGTTTTTAAACCAAGTCTAAGTTTTACAATAAGCTTTTTCATTTTATTGCTTTTTGAAATCTCAAAATGTTCAAAAGCTGAAGTGCTGTCTCAAACTTTTACGAAGTCATGTTATCAATAACTTACCAACCTGATATTTCAACTGTCAAAATGTACACCAGCTGATGTTGTGATGTCTCTTAAATTTTCTCGAAGTACATGTTGACTGTTTTTTACAAAGATACCTTTTTCAAGAAGTGACCAATTACAGAAATGCTGTCTTATCTGACATTTCATTACAATTTCAATGTAGTTTGTCCTCTTGTTTGCAGATTATTTACTGATTGAAGAGCAGTATCCATAAACAAGAACTTCTTCAACGTTGACTTGAAATGCTATGTATTGGCGGCTGTACATAACTCCCTTTTCTGAGGTATGTTGAGATAGTTGATTCTTCTTAGTTTATCCAAGCATTTTTTTGACCAGTTGCCAACCTTATGATTGTTAAAATGTGATTAATGGTGACATGTATGACTTGATTTTATCTACGTTTCGATTTTGGTCATTTCTTAGACAGGGTTGGCTGCTGCTAGCAAAAGTGATGAAGAGGCCACCCTGAAACAAGAGAACATCGATGGAGGTATGCCAACATGGATTATGGTGACATCAATGAAGATATTTGCAGAACTGTTGAACCTGATGATTTGTATAACACTCATATTTTTCCCGAAAACACTGTTATACAATCTCTTAAGTACTTCAAAAGCAGAATGTAGGGTCCCTCACAACTTGCTAACCTAAAATAATTTTCAACTCTCTAAATGTTTACGAGCTAACTAGGTGCCGTCATATAAATTTCTCAAAGTATGTTTTCCTCAGTCCTTTAAAAAGGCCAAGTACTGTTTCTTCAATTTGATAGTGTACCATCTCAAAAAATTTGTCAAAATTCCTGTTGTCCAATTCCTCAAAACTTCCTAAAGTATTGACTTTCAATACATTTGCCAGCACTCAAACTGTTGCAGAGCTGATTTGTGCCATTTTTCATACTGTCACTCTGCAAGTTTAGCTTCTCAAAATTCACAACCTTACTTTTTAAACTTTTTTTTATGTTCCTTCAAGTCAATAGCATAACATCTTAGAATCGTTCATCATGCTCATATCGTCAAAAACTCCAAAAGCTTTCTAACCTTCACAACTTTACTGGCTTCTAAAAATTTTTATACTCTACATATTCTAAACTTTTGTCAAAACTCCTTTGTCCGGTCCCTCAAACTTTCCAAAGCATCTATTTTTCATGACTTTGCCAACACTCAAATTTTTGCAAAGCTTATGTTGCTAACTGCAAACTTTATATCGCGCTGAAGGGAAAGTATACAGGATGCTTGGATAGTGCATGATGTGGATGCATTGCACTCATAAACTTGCAAAGACACACACTTGGTATATGCCCTCTCGCGCTAAAACAATCAAGCATTACTTCCAAAAAGTTTCATGGCACACCCGCTGCACATAATTTAGAAGGGACTTAGTAAAGTTGAAAGTAAAGACGACCAAGTTTAAACACTCGGCGTGTAGAAACTATTTGTAATATTATTAGACTCATATTTTTCCCCAAGCCACTGTTGTGCAATTTGTTATTTTTTCCCAAAGCAGAATGCGGAGTCCCTCAAAACTTGCTGAACTGATTTAATTTGCAACTCGCTAAATGTTCAGGGGCTAGCAATGTGCTGTCGAATGAATTTCCTGAAGTCGTTTTTTCCAGTCCCATAAAAACTTGCCCACCAAATGACTTTTTTCTCTGAGATTTGTTTACCAATTAGATGATGTGCCATCTCTTAAATTTTGTCAAAAATACTGTTGTCAAATTCCTCAAAACTTGCCAAAGTATTGTTTTTCAATGAATTTGCCAACACTGAAACTGTTGCAAAGCTGATGTACCAATTTTCAAATTCTCACTATGGAAGTTGTTCAGCTTCTCAAAATTTCCAAACCTAACGTTTTTACAATTTTGATATTGTATATTCAAGTCAATGTCACATCTTTGATAATTCCTTCATGCTCATGTTGTCAAAATTCCCCCAAACTTTCAAACCCATTGTTGTTCAGTCCCTTAAAACTTAACAAACCAGTTTCATTTTCAAATTGGAAATGTTCCTAAGCTTTTGTTCCATAAGTTTTCCAGCTGTTGTTTTGTTCCTGAAAAACTTCCCTACCCTTTAGAGCTTTGCAAAATAATGCTTTCTAAACTTTTGGATTCGTCTCAAGCTGATGTTGTGTCTTCTTTGAGTTTACCCAAGCACATTTGTTGAGGTTTGTTCAAAACGTTGCCAACCTTATGATTTTTAATATGTGATTAATGATGACTTGATTTCTCCTATGTTGCGATGTTGGTCATTTCTTAGACAGGGTTGGTGCACAGATGATGAAAGCATGCCACCCTGAAACAAGAGAACATCGGTGGAGGTACGCCAACATGGATTATGGTGAAATCTATGAAGGTATTTGCAGAACTTTAGAACATAATTATTTGTATAACACTCATATTTTCCCCCAAGCCACTGATGTGTAATCTTTTTATTTTTCCCAAAGGAGAACGTGGAGTCCCTAAAAACTTGCTAACCTGATTTAATTTTCAACTCACTAAATGTTCACAAGCTCACGTCTTAAAAATTTCCTGAAGTGTTTTCTCCAGTCTTTTAAAAACTTGCCAACCAAACGATTTTTTTCCACCGAGATTTGTTCTCAAATTGATGTGCCGTCTCTTAAATTTTGTCAAAACTCCTGTTGTCCAATCTCTCAAAACTTCCCAAAGTATTGGTTTTCAATGAATTTGCCAACTCTAAAATTGTTGCAAAGCTGATGTTTTTGCCATTTTTTGAATTCTCACTGTGAAAACTGTTCAGCTTCTCCAAATTTAGCAACCTTACGCTTTTTCAATTGTTATATTCCCTCAAATCAATGTCATAACACCTTCAGAAATTTTTTTATGCTGTTGTCAACAGTTGTCAAAAATATTTCAAACCTAACTTGTTCAGTTCTTAAGAATGTACAAAACCTGTTTTTTCTTTAAACTGGTAATGTTCCTCGGCCCATGTTATGCTTGCTCTATAAGTTTCCAAGCTCATGTTGGGTTCTTCCTCGAAAAATTGTCTTCCCTCCAAAGCTTTTCAACAATGCTATATAATCTTTCAGATTGTTCTCAAGCTGATGTTGTGTCTTTAAGTTTACCCAAGCACATTTGTTGAGCTTTGTTCAAGACGTTGCAAACCTTATGATTTTTATGATGTGATTAATGACGACATGTATGACTTGATTTCTTCTAGGTTGCCATGTTTGTCGTTTCTGAGACAGGGTTGGTTACTGCTAGCACAGATGGAAGATGCCAACCTGAAACGAGAACATCGGTGGAGGTACGCCAACGTGTGAAATCAGTGAAGATATTTGCTGAACGTTTGGACCTCGATATTGGTGAGCTGCCAAACAGTGAGCCTATGTAATGACAATTTCCACCCATCTGTTTGCAGAAATAATTCGGAATTCAAAAAGAAATGTTGAAGTTTGTTTTACAATGTTGAACATTGTGCCCTCGGGACTTTATAAAAAAGTTAAGGCTAAACGTTGGATGTTTTAGAACTAAATTTGAACAATAACACAACAGACAAGCAGAAATTGTTTAAACAAAAACCAAACTCTATGTAACTGATTCAAGTTGAACGAGCTAAAACATTGAAAAACTTAAATGGTCATAACTCCTTATTGCAATGATGTACTAACTTGAATTTGAATCAAATATTGCTTCTTACTTGTAGATTCATATGAAAAAATAAAATTCGAAGAGTTTATCATTGGTTACAGTTGAATGAGCTAAAACAATGAAAACCTTTAATGGTTATAACTTCTTATGCATCTAGTCATTGGTATTCTATCTGGTGATCGGCAGCTCGCCATGGCAGCTTCGCTGTTCTAGTTTATAAAGCTCTCATTTTTTCCCCAAGCCACTGTTGTGCAATGGAGTCCCTCAAAACTTGCTAACCTTATTTTATTTTCAACTCGTTTAATGTTCAGGAGCCAAGTATGTGCCCTCTTATGAATTTCCAGAAGTACATTTTTCCAGTCCTTTAAAAAACTTGCCAACCAAATGACCTTTTTCTGAGATTTTTTTTCCAATTTGAAAATGAGCCGCTCTTAAACTTTGTCAAAACTTTGTTCGATCCCCAAAAACTTCCCAAAGTATTGATTTTAAATGAATTTGCCAATTCTCACATTGTGGCAAAGCTGATGTGCCACTTTTCAAATTCTCACTGCAAGTTGTTCAGCTTTTTTCAATTTTTATCTTTTTCCTTCAAGTCAATGACAAAACATGTTCGAAAATTTCTTCTTACTCATGTTGTCAGAAGTTCCAAAGACTTTCAATCCCAATTGTAGTCCAATCCTCTAACATTTTACAAACCTGTTTATTTTCAAACTGGTAATGTCCCTTAGCCTATGTTTTGATCGCTCTTTAAGTTTCCCAGTTTATGTTGTGTTGTTCCTGAACAATTTCCCTACCTCCAAAGCTTTTCGTCATGTTTTCTAGTTGTTTCTTTACTTTTGGATTGTTTTCAAGCTGATCTTGTGTCTTCCTTAGGTATATACCAAAGCACATGTGTTGAGCTTTGTTAAAACAAATTCCAACTTATGCCAAGCTGGGAAAAAAGAACATCGGTGAAGGTACGCTAACATGAGTTGTGGTTAAACTTCCCTTGTGGTTACACTTAAACCTGTGAGTATGAAAACATTTTCCTGAACAATTACGCCACATGCACAACATGGAATGGAAAACATGCTGGCCCAGCCTAACGATCCTGCGTGCAACCCTATATCACATCTATTTGACTCTCCCAAGTTTCCCAAACCTCTATCCAACTTCCCTCCCCACCTCCATCCACCTTTCCTCCGAACCTCAATCCACCTTCCCCCTCAACTCCACTCACCAAGCCATTTCCCAATTTCCCACCCAAACCTGCAACCACCTGTCATCCCCCCTCCCCACCTTCCGTCCCCCTCTCCCCTCTTACCTCTGCCACTTCCCTCCCAAACCTCCATATTTCCCCACCTCCATCCACCTTTTCTCCCGACCTTCATCCAACTTCCCTCCCCACCTCCATCACCTTCCCTCCAAAACCTCCATCACATTCCCTCCCACCTCACCTCACCTCCCTATCACCCATTTTCCCACCCAAACCTGCAACCACCTCTCATCCCCCTCCGTCCCCCTCTCCCCTCCCACCTTCCCTTCCAAACATCCATATTTCCCCACCTTCATCCACCTTCCCTCCCGACCTTCATTCACCTTCCCTCCATCACCTTCCTCCAAAACCTCCACCCACCTTCCCACCCAAACCTCCACCCACCTTCCCTCCCCATCTCCCAGATGAGAGGTGGTTCACCTTCCCTCCACTCCCAACCTCCTTCCCTCCCAAACCTCTATCAATCACCTTCCCTCCCCACCTCCACTCCAAACCTCCAAGCACCTTCCCACCTCCACCCACCTAACCTCCCCATCTCCCACCTTCCCTCCCAGACTTCGATCCACCTTCCCTCCCAACTTCCCTCCAAAACATTGATTCACCTTCCCCCACCTCCCAAACCTCCATCCACCTTCCCTCCCACCTAACCTCTCCAATATTCCCTCCACCACCTTCCCTCCCCACTTTCCCTCCCCACTTTCCCTCCCCACTTTCCCTCCCCACCTTTCTCCCCATCTCACCTCCCCATCTCCCCATCTCCCCTTTACCATCTTCCCACCTTCCCTCCCTCTCTCCCACTTTCCCTCCCCTCCAACCCCTCTCTGCTCCCATCCCTCTCCGGACGGGGGACGGGGGGACGGGGGACGGGGGGACGGGGGACGGGGGACGGGGGACGGGGGACGGGGGACGGGGGACGGGGGACGGGGACGGGGGACGGGGGACGGGGGACGGGGGACGGGGGACGGGGGACGGGGGACGGGAGACGGGAGACGGGAGACGGGAGACGGGAGACGGGAGACGTGAGACGGGAGACGGGAGACGGGAGACGGGAGACGGGAGACGGGAGACGGGAGACGGGAGACGGGAGACGGCCTTTAAAAAAATTATTTTTTAATTTTTTTCTTTCTATTTTTTATTTTCTCTCTTTTCATCTTTTCTTTCTTTTCTTTTTAATCTTTTTTCTTTCTATTCAATTTTTCTTTTCTTTCTTTCCTTCTTCCAAAAATGTCCTTTTTAATCGATAACCAGAAACTTGGGAAAAACTTGGGAAAAACTTGGGAAAAACTTGGGAAAAACTTGGGAAAAACTTGGGAAAAACTTGGGAAAAACTTGGGAAAAACTTGGGAAAAACTTGGGAAAAACTTGGGAAAAACTTGGGAAAAACTTGGGAAAAACTTGGGAAAAACTTGGGAAAAACTTGGGAAAAACTTGGGAAAAACTTGGGAAAAACTTGGGAAAAACTTGGGAAAAACTTGGGAAAAACTTGGGAAAAACTTGGGAAAAACTTGGGAAAAACTTGGGAAAAACTTGGGAAAAACTTGGGAAAAACTTGGGAAAAACTTGGGAAAAACTTGGGAAAAACTTGGGAAAAACTTGGGAAAAACTTGGGAAAAACTTGGGAAAAACTTGGGAAAAACTTGGGAAAAACTTGGGAAAAACTTGGGAAAAACTTGGGAAAAACTTGGGAAAAACTTGGGAAAAACTTGGGAAAAACTTGGGAAAAACTTGGGAAAAACTTGGGAAAAACTTGGGAAAAACTTGGGAAAAACTTGGGAAAAACTTGGGAAAAACTTGGGAAAAACTTGGGAAAAACTTGGGAAAAACTTGGGAAAAACTTGGGAAAAACTTGGGAAAAACTTGGGAAAAACTTGGGAAAAACTTGGGAAAAACTTGGGAAAAACTTGGGAAAAACTTGGGAAAAACTTGGGAAAAACTTGGGAAAAACTTGGGAAAAACTTGGGAAAAACTTGGGAAAAACTTGGGAAAAACTTGGGAAAAACTTGGGAAAAACTTGGGAAAAACTTGGGAAAAACTTGGGAAAAACTTGGGAAAAACTTGGGAAAAACTTGGGAAAAACTTGGGAAAAACTTGGGAAAAACTTGGGAAAAACTTGGGAAAAACTTGGGAAAAACTTGGGAAAAACTTGGGAAAAACTTGGGAAAAACTTGGGAAAAACTTGGGAAAAACTTGGGAAAAACTTGGGAAAAACTTGGGAAAAACTTGGGAAAAACTTGGGAAAAACTTGGGAAAAACTTGGGAAAAACTTGGGAAAAACTTGGGAAAAACTTGGGAAAAACTTGGGAAAAACTTGGGAAAAACTTGGGAAAAACTTGGGAAAAACTTGGGAAAAACTTGGGAAAAACTTGGGAAAAACTTGGGAAAAACTTGGGAAAAACTTGGGAAAAACTTGGGAAAAACTTGGGAAAAACTTGGGAAAAACTTGGGAAAAACTTGGGAAAAACTTGGGAAAAACTTGGGAAAAACTTGGGAAAAACTTGGGAAAAACTTGGGAAAAACTTGGGAAAAACTTGGGAAAAACTTGGGAAAAACTTGGGAAAAACTTGGGAAAAACTTGGGAAAAACTTGGGAAAAACTTGGGAAAAACTTGGGAAAAACTTGGGAAAAACTTGGGAAAAACTTGGGAAAAACTTGGGAAAAACTTGGGAAAAACTTGGGAAAAACTTGGGAAAAACTTGGGAAAAACTTGGGAAAAACTTGGGAAAAACTTGGGAAAAACTTGGGAAAAACTTGGGAAAAACTTGGGAAAAACTTGGGAAAAACTTGGGAAAAACTTGGGAAAAACTTGGGAAAAACTTGGGAAAAACTTGGGAAAAACTTGGGAAAAACTTGGGAAAAACTTGGGAAAAACTTGGGAAAAACTTGGGAAAAACTTGGGAAAAACTTGGGAAAAACTTGGGAAAAACTTGGGAAAAACTTGGGAAAAACTTGGGAAAAACTTGGGAAAAACTTGGGAAAAACTTGGGAAAAACTTGGGAAAAACTTGGGAAAAACTTGGGAAAAACTTGGGAAAAACTTGGGAAAAACTTGGGAAAAACTTGGGAAAAACTTGGGAAAAACTTGGGAAAAACTTGGGAAAAACTTGGGAAAAACTTGGGAAAAACTTGGGAAAAACTTGGGAAAAACTTGGGAAAAACTTGGGAAAAACTTGGGAAAAACTTGGGAAAAACTTGGGAAAAACTTGGGAAAAACTTGGGAAAAACTTGGGAAAAACTTGGGAAAAACTTGGGAAAAACTTGGGAAAAACTTGGGAAAAACTTGGGAAAAACTTGGGAAAAACTTGGGAAAAACTTGGGAAAAACTTGGGAAAAACTTGGGAAAAACTTGGGAAAAACTTGGGAAAAACTTGGGAAAAACTTGGGAAAAACTTGGGAAAAACTTGGGAAAAACTTGGGAAAAACTTGGGAAAAACTTGGGAAAAACTTGGGAAAAACTTGGGAAAAACTTGGGAAAAACTTGGGAAAAACTTGGGAAAAACTTGGGAAAAACTTGGGAAAAACTTGGGAAAAACTTGGGAAAAACTTGGGAAAAACTTGGGAAAAACTTGGGAAAAACTTGGGAAAAACTTGGGAAAAACTTGGGAAAAACTTGGGAAAAACTTGGGAAAAACTTGGGAAAAACTTGGGAAAAACTTGGGAAAAACTTGGGAAAAACTTGGGAAAAACTTGGGAAAAACTTGGGAAAAACTTGGGAAAAACTTGGGAAAAACTTGGGAAAAACTTGGGAAAAACTTGGGAAAAACTTGGGAAAAACTTGGGAAAAACTTGGGAAAAACTTGGGAAAAACTTGGGAAAAACTTGGGAAAAACTTGGGAAAAACTTGGGAAAAACTTGGGAAAAACTTGGGAAAAACTTGGGAAAAACTTGGGAAAAACTTGGGAAAAACTTGGGAAAAACTTGGGAAAAACTTGGGAAAAACTTGGGAAAAACTTGGGAAAAACTTGGGAAAAACTTGGGAAAAACTTGGGAAAAACTTGGGAAAAACTTGGGAAAAACTTGGGAAAAACTTGGGAAAAACTTGGGAAAAACTTGGGAAAAACTTGGGAAAAACTTGGGAAAAACTTGGGAAAAACTTGGGAAAAACTTGGGAAAAACTTGGGAAAAACTTGGGAAAAACTTGGGAAAAACTTGGGAAAAACTTGGGAAAAACTTGGGAAAAACTTGGGAAAAACTTGGGAAAAACTTGGGAAAAACTTGGGAAAAACTTGGGAAAAACTTGGGAAAAACTTGGGAAAAACTTGGGAAAAACTTGGGAAAAACTTGGGAAAAACTTGGGAAAAACTTGGGAAAAACTTGGGAAAAACTTGGGAAAAACTTGGGAAAAACTTGGGAAAAACTTGGGAAAAACTTGGGAAAAACTTGGGAAAAACTTGGGAAAAACTTGGGAAAAACTTGGGAAAAAACTTGGGAAAAACTTGGGAAAAACTTGGGAAAAACTTGGGAAAAACTTGGGAAAAACTTGGGAAAAACTTGGGAAAAACTTGGGAAAAACTTGGGAAAAACTTGGGAAAAACTTGGGAAAAACTTGGGAAAAACTTGGGAAAAACTTGGGAAAAACTTGGGAAAAACTTGGGAAAAACTTGGGAAAAACTTGGGAAAAACTTGGGAAAAACTTGGGAAAAACTTGGGAAAAACTTGGGAAAAACTTGGGAAAAACTTGGGAAAAACTTGGGAAAAACTTGGGAAAAACTTGGGAAAAACTTGGGAAAAACTTGGGAAAAACTTGGGAAAAACTTGGGAAAAACTTGGGAAAAACTTGGGAAAAACTTGGGAAAAACTTGGGAAAAACTTGGGAAAAACTTGGGAAAAACTTGGGAAAAACTTGGGAAAAACTTGGGAAAAACTTGGGAAAAACTTGGGAAAAACTTGGGAAAAACTTGGGAAAAACTTGGGAAAAACTTGGGAAAAACTTGGGAAAAACTTGGGAAAAACTTGGGAAAAACTTGGGAAAAACTTGGGAAAAACTTGGGAAAAACTTGGGAAAAACTTGGGAAAAACTTGGGAAAAACTTGGGAAAAACTTGGGAAAAACTTGGGAAAAACTTGGGAAAAACTTGGGAAAAACTTGGGAAAAACTTGGGAAAAACTTGGGAAAAACTTGGGAAAAACTTGGGAAAAACTTGGGAAAAACTTGGGAAAAACTTGGGAAAAACTTGGGAAAAACTTGGGAAAAACTTGGGAAAAACTTGGGAAAAACTTGGGAAAAACTTGGGAAAAACTTGGGAAAAACTTGGGAAAAACTTGGGAAAAACTTGGGAAAAACTTGGGAAAAACTTGGGAAAAACTTGGGAAAAACTTGGGAAAAACTTGGGAAAAACTTGGGAAAAACTTGGGAAAAACTTGGGAAAAACTTGGGAAAAACTTGGGAAAAACTTGGGAAAAACTTGGGAAAAACTTGGGAAAAACTTGGGAAAAACTTGGGAAAAACTTGGGAAAAACTTGGGAAAAACTTGGGAAAAACTTGGGAAAAACTTGGGAAAAACTTGGGAAAAACTTGGGAAAAACTTGGGAAAAACTTGGGAAAAACTTGGGAAAAACTTGGGAAAAACTTGGGAAAAACTTGGGAAAAACTTGGGAAAAACTTGGGAAAAACTTGGGAAAAACTTGGGAAAAACTTGGGAAAAACTTGGGAAAAACTTGGGAAAAACTTGGGAAAAACTTGGGAAAAACTTGGGAAAAACTTGGGAAAAACTTGGGAAAAACTTGGGAAAAACTTGGGAAAAACTTGGGAAAAACTTGGGAAAAACTTGGGAAAAACTTGGGAAAAACTTGGGAAAAACTTGGGAAAAACTTGGGAAAAACTTGGGAAAAACTTGGGAAAAACTTGGGAAAAACTTGGGAAAAACTTGGGAAAAACTTGGGAAAAACTTGGGAAAAACTTGGGAAAAACTTGGGAAAAACTTGGGAAAAACTTGGGAAAAACTTGGGAAAAACTTGGGAAAAACTTGGGAAAAACTTGGGAAAAACTTGGGAAAAACTTGGGAAAAACTTGGGAAAAACTTGGGAAAAACTTGGGAAAAACTTGGGAAAAACTTGGGAAAAAACTTGGGAAAAACTTGGGAAAAACTTGGGAAAAACTTGGGAAAAACTTGGGAAAAACTTGGGAAAAACTTGGGAAAAACTTGGGAAAAACTTGGGAAAAACTTGGGAAAAACTTGGGAAAAACTTGGGAAAAACTTGGGAAAAACTTGGGAAAAACTTGGGAAAAACTTGGGAAAAACTTGGGAAAAACTTGGGAAAAACTTGGGAAAAACTTGGGAAAAACTTGGGAAAAACTTGGGAAAAACTTGGGAAAAACTTGGGAAAAACTTGGGAAAAACTTGGGAAAAACTTGGGAAAAACTTGGGAAAAACTTGGGAAAAACTTGGGAAAAACTTGGGAAAAACTTGGGAAAAACTTGGGAAAAACTTGGGAAAAACTTGGGAAAAACTTGGGAAAAACTTGGGAAAAACTTGGGAAAAACTTGGGAAAAACTTGGGAAAAAAACTTGGGAAAAACTTGGGAAAAACTTGGGAAAAACTTGGGAAAAACTTGGGAAAAACTTGGGAAAAACTTGGGAAAAACTTGGGAAAAACTTGGGAAAAACTTGGGAAAAACTTGGGAAAAACTTGGGAAAAACTTGGGAAAAACTTGGGAAAAACTTGGGAAAAACTTGGGAAAAACTTGGGAAAAACTTGGGAAAAACTTGGGAAAAACTTGGGAAAAACTTGGGAAAAACTTGGGAAAAACTTGGGAAAAACTTGGGAAAAACTTGGGAAAAACTTGGGAAAAACTTGGGAAAAACTTGGGAAAAACTTGGGAAAAACTTGGGAAAAACTTGGGAAAAACTTGGGAAAAACTTGGGAAAAACTTGGGAAAAACTTGGGAAAAACTTGGGAAAAACTTGGGAAAAACTTGGGAAAAACTTGGGAAAAACTTGGGAAAAACTTGGGAAAAACTTGGGAAAAACTTGGGAAAAACTTGGGAAAAACTTGGGAAAAACTTGGGAAAAACTTGGGAAAAACTTGGGAAAAACTTGGGAAAAACTTGGGAAAAACTTGGGAAAAACTTGGGAAAAACTTGGGAAAAACTTGGGAAAAACTTGGGAAAAACTTGGGAAAAACTTGGGAAAAACTTGGGAAAAACTTGGGAAAAACTTGGGAAAAACTTGGGAAAAACTTGGGAAAAACTTGGGAAAAACTTGGGAAAAACTTGGGAAAAACTTGGGAAAAACTTGGGAAAAACTTGGGAAAAACTTGGGAAAAACTTGGGAAAAACTTGGGAAAAACTTGGGAAAAACTTGGGAAAAACTTGGGAAAAACTTGGGAAAAACTTGGGAAAAACTTGGGAAAAACTTGGGAAAAACTTGGGAAAAACTTGGGAAAAACTTGGGAAAAACTTGGGAAAAACTTGGGAAAAACTTGGGAAAAACTTGGGAAAAACTTGGGAAAAACTTGGGAAAAACTTGGGAAAAACTTGGGAAAAACTTGGGAAAAACTTGGGAAAAACTTGGGAAAAACTTGGGAAAAACTTGGGAAAAACTTGGGAAAAACTTGGGAAAAACTTGGGAAAAACTTGGGAAAAACTTGGGAAAAACTTGGGAAAAACTTGGGAAAAACTTGGGAAAAACTTGGGAAAAACTTGGGAAAAACTTGGGAAAAACTTGGGAAAAACTTGGGAAAAACTTGGGAAAAACTTGGGAAAAACTTGGGAAAAACTTGGGAAAAACTTGGGAAAAACTTGGGAAAAACTTGGGAAAAACTTGGGAAAAACTTGGGAAAAACTTGGGAAAAACTTGGGAAAAACTTGGGAAAAACTTGGGAAAAACTTGGGAAAAACTTGGGAAAAACTTGGGAAAAACTTGGGAAAAACTTGGGAAAAACTTGGGAAAAACTTGGGAAAAACTTGGGAAAAACTTGGGAAAAACTTGGGAAAAACTTGGGAAAAACTTGGGAAAAACTTGGGAAAAACTTGGGAAAAACTTGGGAAAAACTTGGGAAAAACTTGGGAAAAACTTGGGAAAAACTTGGGAAAAACTTGGGAAAAACTTGGGAAAAACTTGGGAAAAACTTGGGAAAAACTTGGGAAAAACTTGGGAAAAACTTGGGAAAAACTTGGGAAAAACTTGGGAAAAACTTGGGAAAAACTTGGGAAAAACTTGGGAAAAACTTGGGAAAAACTTGGGAAAAACTTGGGAAAAACTTGGGAAAAACTTGGGAAAAACTTGGGAAAAACTTGGGAAAAACTTGGGAAAAACTTGGGAAAAACTTGGGAAAAACTTGGGAAAAACTTGGGAAAAACTTGGGAAAAACTTGGGAAAAACTTGGGAAAAACTTGGGAAAAACTTGGGAAAAACTTGGGAAAAACTTGGGAAAAACTTGGGAAAAACTTGGGAAAAACTTGGGAAAAACTTGGGAAAAACTTGGGAAAAACTTGGGAAAAACTTGGGAAAAACTTGGGAAAAACTTGGGAAAAACTTGGGAAAAACTTGGGAAAAACTTGGGAAAAACTTGGGAAAAACTTGGGAAAAACTTGGGAAAAACTTGGGAAAAACTTGGGAAAAACTTGGGAAAAACTTGGGAAAAACTTGGGAAAAACTTGGGAAAAACTTGGGAAAAACTTGGGAAAAACTTGGGAAAAACTTGGGAAAAACTTGGGAAAAACTTGGGAAAAACTTGGGAAAAACTTGGGAAAAACTTGGGAAAAACTTGGGAAAAACTTGGGAAAAACTTGGGAAAAACTTGGGAAAAACTTGGGAAAAACTTGGGAAAAACTTGGGAAAAACTTGGGAGAAACTAAAGGGAGAAACTAAAGGGAGAAACTAAAGGGAGAAACTAAAGGGAGAAACTAAAGGGAGAAACTAAAGGGAGAAACTAAAGGGAGAAACTAAAGGGAGAAACTAAAGGGAGAAACTAAAGGGAGAAACTAAAGGGAGAAACTAAAGGGAGAAACTAAAGGGAGAAACTAAAGGGAGAAACTAAAGGGAGAAACTAAAGGGAGAAACTAAAGGGAGAAACTAAAGGGAGAAACTAAAGGGAGAAACTAAAGGGAGAAACTAAAGGGAGAAACTAAAGGGAGAAACTAAAGGGAGAAACTAAAGGGAGAAACTAAAGGGAGAAACTAAAGGGAGAAACTAAAGGGAGAAACTAAAGGGAGAAACTAAAGGGAGAAACTAAAGGGAGAAACTAAAGGGAGAAACTAAAGGGAGAAACTAAAGGGAGAAACTAAAGGGAGAAACTAAAGGGAGAAACTAAAGGGAGAAACTAAAGGGAGAAACTAAAGGGAGAAACTAAAGGGAGAAACTAAAGGGAGAAACTAAAGGGAGAAACTAAAGGGAGAAACTAAAGGGAGAAACTAAAGGGAGAAACTAAAGGGAGAAACTAAAGGGAGAAACTAAAGGGAGAAACTAAAGGGAGAAACTAAAGGGAGAAACTAAAGGGAGAAACTAAAGGGAGAAACTAAAGGGAGAAACTAAAGGGAGAAACTAAAGGGAGAAACTAAAGGGAGAAACTAAAGGGAGAAACTAAAGGGAGAAACTAAAGGGAGAAACTAAAGGGAGAAACTAAAGGGAGAAACTAAAGGGAGAAACTAAAGGGAGAAACTAAAGGGAGAAACTAAAGGGAGAAACTAAAGGGAGAAACTAAAGGGAGAAACTAAAGGGAGAAACTAAAGGGAGAAACTAAAGGGAGAAACTAAAGGGAGAAACTAAAGGGAGAAACTAAAGGGAGAAACTAAAGGGAGAAACTAAAGGGAGAAACTAAAGGGAGAAACTAAAGGGAGAAACTAAAGGGAGAAACTAAAGGGAGAAACTAAAGGGAGAAACTAAAGGGAGAAACTAAAGGGAGAAACTAAAGGGAGAAACTAAAGGGAGAAACTAAAGGGAGAAACTAAAGGGAGAAACTAAAGGGAGAAACTAAAGGGAGAAACTAAAGGGAGAAACTAAAGGGAGAAACTAAAGGGAGAAACTAAAGGGAGAAACTAAAGGGAGAAACTAAAGGGAGAAAAAATACATAGGGGAGCAAAAACACTGAAGGACAAAAAAACTAAAGGGAAAAAAAATACATAGGGGAAAAAAACTTGGTGAAAAAAATTCTGAGGGAGAAAAAATTACTGCCAGGGAAAAAACACTAAGGGAAAAAAATACTAGGGGGAGAGGTAAGAAATAGATGTGATAGATATGATAAAGGTTTGCACTCAGGACCGTTAGGCTGGGCCAGAATATTCCGTTCCATGTTGTGCATGTGGTGTAATTTTTCAGAAAAGTTTTGTCTTACTCACTGGTTAAGATGTAGCCACAAGGGGAAGTTCTGTCTGAAGTTTCCTCTGCCAAAAATATGTTCCAAGTAGTGAACCAGACACCGAGCACAACTAAATGATACTTACAGTTGACTCGTAGGTTTGGCGGAGCATTGTCTGAAACGCAGCACACTAGTTATACATGTCATGAAAGTGCATGCACCACACATGTGTTGAAAATTGCCATTCAAGAAACAGTTTTGGCAACAAGAATATACTTTCCGAACCTAAACTGAACGGTTAACTATTGTTACACAAATTTAAAATGTATTCTCATATCTTGCTACAAATATATGAAATTCAATACATTATGTCATCACGGGGCCACTGAAACTACTTTGTATTATTTGTTTATTTGGCCACACTGTTAGGGGACCCCTGACACTTGAGTTGAACAATCAGTCGGTGGCAAATTGCTTGGGTCAATTTTAGAGTGAAAAAAGGTATGACAAGTGTTTAAGGGATGGAAGAACATGCAATATATGGAAAATTTAGATACAGCACACAATCGGGGAATAATTTGAGAGTTTACAAATCATAACATTGGAAAAATGGAAATTACAGTGGAAAAATGTTGAGAGAAGTTGTTGAAAGAACACCAGCCTGACGCAAAACCAAAGATGGCACAACAATTGTTCTGGAACAATTTAATTTTGTCTGGTACAGCTGTATGTAGCTATGCCTTTTTACGATATTATAGAGGCTCAAACATGATTCAAAAATCATCTGATCACTTTCTTTCTCTTTTTCTCTTGGAATACTCAGGTCAAGTACAACTGTTCATGACTCTTGTAAATGCAGGTTCCTGGCAACTATTGTGAGGTTTTTTTTGCAGCAAAGTACACTTCCCTTTGTGCATAACATCCAAGGTTCTACGCAATAGCAGGCTAAAAATTATGAAAAATCTAACGTAAAAAGCTCCATGCTGCATGCATTGCTAAATAGTGTTATGAAGATTTGTTGTGTAGCACAATAGAGGGGTTAAAATTTCAGAGAACTGTTGATTATAAAATGGAATTATGATAAAACATACCCATTCCAGTAACGAAGAGAGCCTGAATGTTGAGTTCTGGAACCCTGTGTAATGTTCCTTGAAGAGTCATCAGCAGTGGGTGCTGAGAGCCAGATGCTGTGGGTCCGGGTTATCTTTGATCCAGAGAGAGCCATCAAAAAAGCAGGTGTTGGATCAGTTTGCTGGGTGTTGGAGGGATGAGCCCATCTCTTCTGTAAGCTTGAAAATTTGAGAAATTGCATCACATCGATCAAAGCACAATTTGAAAGGTGACTGGACACAAAATTGTGTACTCCGGGAAAAATTGAGAGATGGCACAACTTCAATTTGGAAAAACTATGGGAGTTAAAAATTAACTAAGGTTTTAAAGAGTTTGAGAGAAAGCATTGAGTTGGGAAAATATTGAGAGCTCAAATACAAACATTTACAAGCCAGGTCCAGGTAGTAACTCTTTCGTCTAATATAATTATTGTAATCAAAGACTCATTTCTACTCTGTGGTTTTAAGCAACAGCAGGGAAGCTGCATGCTACATGCATCGCTAAACACTGCTACAGAGAAATACTGAGGGATTAAGGTTTCAGAGAATTGCTGAAATACATAATGGGATTACAGCCCCTGGGAACTGCTGGGTTACACAATGGAATTAAAGTTTTTAGCAGTAGCAGGCAAGTTGCATGATGCATGCATCGATAAATACTGCTATTAAGGTTGCAGAGTGGCAGCTGAATTACAAAAAAGGATTACACAGCTACTGCAAACTACATGGGTACGCAATGGAAGTACCTGGCTAATGGGTAAAAAAGGACTTACTCCGCTGCTAGGTTACACAAAGGAAATAAAACAAGCCAAGTTGACCTTGATAGTAACATCTGCTGGTAATACTCTTTAATCAGTGAATACTCTACAAACAAGACACGATACATTGATTCTGAAAATGCTCCATCTTGAAACTGATCACTTTGCAGGGCTCAACCCTTAAAAAATATCCTATAGACCAAAGAAAGATGGCACATAAGTGATTTGAAAATGATTTTAGCAGTACCATATAAACTTGGATTGCAACCTAGAGAAGGCACAATGTTTGAGAAAAAGACAACTTCAACTCCGAACTTTGTACTAAGGATAAAAATGTTTGTAAATGGTAGGAAGTGAACATTGTACGAAGTGTCTAAGTCACTATGAACATTGTAAAAGGTATGAAGTGTCCAAAGTACAAAGTGGTCAAGGTACGAAATGATTAGACATCGATAAGTTGTACTGTGTCGCTAATCTTTATGTGGCTAGCTGGCAAGCAAGATAATCTCAAATATCCCTGCCTTAATTGTGTTTTGTACAGCTGTATGAAGCTACAACTTCCTTGTCACAAAGATATAGAGGCACAATCACTTCTCACACCATGTAGCTTGATGCTGATTCAAAAAAAATTATATCACTTTTTTTCTCTTGCAAAACTCAGGTCTAGTACACCTTTTCATGGCTGTTGTCAATGCAGGTCCCTGGAAACTATTGTGAATTTGAAAAGTTTCTTTATGCTGCAAAGCACACTTCCGTTTAAGCATATCAACCATGGTTTAAGGCAATAGCAGGCTAAAAATCAAATTAAATATTAAGTAGAAATCTGCATGATGCATGTATTGCTAAGCACTGCTATGAAGAACTGTAGTGTAACACAATGGAGGGAATACAGTTTCAGAGAACCGCTGAATTACACAATGGGTAAAATATGATGAAACAACTTACATACCCATTCCAGCAATGAAGAGAGCCTGAATGTTGTGAGTTCTGCGACACTGTATGATCCTACAAGAATCACCTGCAGTGGGTGCTGAAAGCCAGATGCGATGGGGCTGAGTTATCATTGATAACTGCCCTCAACTGTCTCTGATAACTGCATGCTAATATGCCTGGTGACAATAGTAGAAAAGCACTCTTCTCACACCATGTAGCTTGATCGTAGTTCAAAATTCATCTGATCACTCTCTCTCCCTCTCTTGCTATACTCCAGCCAAGAACACCGCTCAGCAACTATTGTGATTTGAACTGTTTCTTTATGATGTAAAGTACACTTCCTTTTGTGCACCACAACCATGGTTTGAAGCAAAAGCAGGCAAGCTGCATTCTGCATGCATAACTAAACACTAACACAGAGAAATGCTACACACATCACTAAACACTGCTACAGAGAACTCCTAGTTAACACAAATGAGGGATTAAGGTTTCAGAGAACTGCTGAAATACATAATGGATTATACAGCCCCTGGGAACCACTGGGTTACATAATGCAAACAAAGTTTTTAGCAATAGCAGGCATGCTATTGGGTGGATCAAGGGTTACGATTTCACAGAGAATAAAAAGTTATGGTAGAGAAATGTTTCAGAATATTTTTTAGGGCCATACAACATACATTGTGGGAAATTTAACAGATGGCATGATAAAGGTTCTTTAGCAATTCTGAGAGTTGAGATACCAAATATTTGAGGGACTGAAAACAGGTGCTTTGGGCAAATTTAATAGATGTCACAACAGCAGTTTGTGTATCTTCACCAATGTTCTCACGTTCCTTGATGGCAGCTTTACATCATCTGAGCTGGTAGCAGCAAGACCTGTCCAAGACACAACCAGCCCAGCAACCTAGACACAATCAAGTCATGTAAGACATTGTCATTCACATATAAAAACCCCCCCTTAAAGTTTCTAGTTTTTGAGAGACAGTTTGCAGAAAATCGTTCATCTTAGATGACAAGTAAAAATTCCTTATTTTTTCTTCGGGGTAGCCCTTTTAAAGTAGATCAAGGATGCAATTCAAATTCAAATTGTTAACTTGTGTAAATCTCAATTTTGTCGATTTCAGGTAAACCATCTGGTAGGCCTACTTTTAACTTGTTAGGGGTTTACCCTCTGCTTGTTTTGCACAGCATTTACTTCTTTCAGTTTGAAGATCTAACTTCTTACTCTTGCATGAGGTTAGTCTGAACTTGTGTTTCACTTTCTTTCGGAGTCTTACTTGGCAAAACGGAGGATTAGAGCAGTTGCTAGGCTTGATTTCAATGTTTTAAATACCTTTACCAAGCAGTGTGAAGCTTTAAAGGGTAGGCAAGTTTTGAGGAACAACAAAACACGAGCAGAAACTTATAGAGCAGACATAACTTTGGCTTTGGAAGTTTTTGCAGAATGGGACACCATTTGACTGGGAAAAAAAATCCAGAGGGAACACAGTAGGTCAGTGGAATAATCATTTGATTTGAAACTTTTTACAGCATGAGCCTGAAGAAGTTTTCAAAGCTGCTGTAACATTGACTAGAAACAAAATATCAGTTAAAAACTCATTAGGTTCAAAAACTTAAGGGACTAAACAACTTGCATAGAAGGAACATTTGAAAGTGGTACATCATCTTGGGAACAATTTGAGTGTATGGTAGTGAGTTGAGTGACAATTTGTGTTGTCCTATGGATAACCTGCAGTGGTCAGAGTGTAGCAATGAGTTTACTAATCAGCAAAAAAAAAAACCAACTGATAAGAGATTCATGATGCGAATTGTTAACGGGCTGTTTACAATCAATATTTCCATAATGATGTAACTTTTAAATGCAAGTTTTGAGGCAATACATGGAAGATATGGTTTTTGGTTTTTGAATTTGTGAACACCATGTGTTGTCCACTGTTTCATAATAAACCCTGAGTGAGAAATTTAAACATTTGAAAGAGCTTGTCTTGCTAACTCCTGTCAAAGAGTAGATTTGACAGTCTTCTGACGATTACTAAAGCGGGCTTGTCAAAGGGTTGAGACCCAACTTATCTCATTAAGATGTAGTGAAGATAAATACAAAATGATGGTGGCAGCGGGTGGGGAGGGGCCCATACTAGTAGACTGGGTGACTTTAATCTACCAAGAGCAAGATCAATAAAGTTCCAAAAGAAATGAATAGAGATGCAATGCTTACCATCTACAGATCAGAGATGTGGCTCCACTTGGAAGAAATTTTTGGATTTTTCCTTCATGAAGTGATGTTGGTAAGTAAGTACAGAGAAACAACTTCGAGACCTTTCGGAACTGAAGCACAAAAAAGTGTTTGTTAAATGCTTGTTCTTGTTTTCAAAACTTGAAGAGATATATGATAAACATGAATTCAGCATGAAATGGTTGAGTATTGATTATTTCACAAGATGACTGATAAGAAAATCATTTTGTTACCATTTAAACTGATAGAGGTATTTTGTGTAAAGTCGCATCAAGACAAGATTCACAAGTGGCTGAAAATTAGTGCCTTTTCGTTTGTAAAATTGTTGCAAAGGAAGCAATACTCAAACAAGTGAGATAAGATCAGGAGGGGCAATATTAGTTGAGTGGCAGACCTAAACTTTCCAACAAGACCAAATTTAGTCCCTCAAAAAGTGAATAGAGATGTAAGACTTACACAAATGTAGCTCAATATCTTTCATGTTAGACATCAGTAAATGACTACAGTCAAACAGCTTCTTGTACAGAATTCAGCATGAAATTCATAAGAATTCAGCATGAAATGGTTGAGTATTGATTATTTCACAAGATGACTGATAAGAAAATCATTTTGTTACCATTTAAACTGATAGAGGTATTTTGTGTAAAGTCGCATCAAGACAAGATTCACAAGTGGCTGAAAATTAGTGCCTTTTCGTTTGTAAAATTGTTGCAAAGGAAGCAATACTCAAACAAGTGAGATAAGATCAGGAGGGGCAATATTAGTTGAGTGGCAGACCTAAACTTTCCAACAAGACCAAATTTAGTCCCTCAAAAAGTGAATAGAGATGTAAGACTTACACAAATGTAGCTCAATATCTTTCATGTTAGACATCAGTAAATGACTACAGTCAAACAGCTTCTTGTACAGAATTCAGCATGAAATTCATAAGAATTCAGCATGAAATGGTTGAGTATTGATTATTTCACAAGGTGACTGATAAGAGAATCATTTTGTTACCAATTAAACTGGTTAGAGGTATTTTGTGTAAAGTGACATCAAGACAAAATTGGTCACTTAAAAAAGATTGTAAAAGTTTAAGTGGAGATGCACAAGTGGCTAAAAATGAGGCAATATTAGTTGACTGGCAGACCTAAACCTAACAAGATCAAATTTAACCACCCAAAAAGTTGATTGAGATGCAAGGCTTACACAAAGGTAGCTCATTATCTCTTTTCTTTTAAACATCAGTAAATTACTACAGTCAAATAACTTCTTGTACACGATGTCTGCAAAATGTGAAAGAAAAGCTGCGTAAGAACTGATAAGAGATATATAGAAATTTGATGTAAACAAGGCTGTTTTCAATCTCCATGTCCTCTTGCTGTAACTTGTAACAGAGGCAGCAACAAAACTAATTTGAAACATGAGATTTGAAAAATTACTGAGTTGGTCAAATTTTCTTGATGGATGGGACTTAAACTTTGAGAATTACAAATCAGCTTAAGAGAAATGTTACTGTGAAAAAAGGCATTGGGAAGTGTAAAGACGGGACAACGTGTACAATTTGAAAACTTGTAACAGAGGCACATCCATTTGGGAACATACCTCAGCATACACACAACAATAACCATTAGTTTTAGAACAATTTTGAAAGATAACGAAACTCATTAGAAAACATTACTTGAAGTTTGGAATGATTTGAGAGTTTAAAAAACACAACATTGGCAAGTTTTTGAGGGACTAGACACCATGTACTTTGAAAAAAATAAGAAACGTAAGAGTTCAAGAACAATTTGTCAAAGGAAAAATAGATTGGGAAGTTTTGAGAGTAAAGGCTACCTTGGACTAATTCATATTTTTTTAGGGTAAGTGATAAGTCTCAAGTACAAATTGTTTGTCACAGAAATAGTGCTGAAATGGATTATTTGAGCAGTTGCTAAGCTTGATTTCAACATTTCAATTGCCTTTACCAAGCATTCATTGTTCTGTCTATTAGGGGTGCTGCTTTTTAACATATTTTTGAAAAAAGCCTGTAGTATCCTGAAAGACCATAAATGACCTTATTTCTTTGTTAGTACTAAGGGGTGCGGCTTAAACTTTTCGGATCTTTTCTTCCTGTAGAGCCAGTCGACCAAAACCGACTACATGGCCAAGAAATTCTACTTTCTCCACTCGTACTATACATTTACCCGCAGGGGTTAGATTTGCCTTTTATAGTTGCTGCAAGAGATATTTCAGAGTTTAAATGTGACTTGACCAAGAACATCACAAATTGCTATCACAAAAACTACATTAGAAATTTCTAGTATAAAAAAAGAACCCATTGCGATACTTGAAAAATTGTTCATTAAAAATCCGGACAGCTGAGGGGATAAATGAGTTGGCATACCACTTAGTTTGAAGACAATGCTCATCGTTTGAAGACAATGCTCATCTAAATTTGTGTAGTCTTCTAATTAAAAAAATATATATAAATATTTACATAAGAGCAGCAACTCATTAAAAAACAGCTTCTTGAAATTTGAACACTAAATAGGTTTGCAAGTTTTGAGGGACTGGATAACCTGCTTTGTGAAATTTTAAGAGATGGAACAACTTCAATTAAGAAACGAGGCCAACAATGCTCCCACAGCTTTATCACCATTGAAAAAAAATTTAGATTTGGAAAGTCTAGAGGCCTGTTTTGAGGAACTGGAAAACATGTTTTGGGAAAAATGGTTTGGAAATGATTCCAAGGTCAGACGTTTGCTCTTATCTTAGGAGAGGAGTCTTGAAAACAATTTGAGTCTTTTTTTTGGCATGTAGTCATGGCCAGTGTGGCTGAGATACAGGTAACAACATGTTAGGTAAAGGATTTCAACACTAAGAAGAGTTCACTTTTTCAACATACCTTAGACAAGGAGGGAGTGATGCATATCCAACCCAAAACATGACAAGCCAAGTTGACCTTGATAGTAACATCTGCTGTGAAGCTCATGTCCACAATGGATAATACTCTTTAATCAGTGAATACTCTACAAACAAGACACAATACATTACGGTAAACATTTCATGAAATGTTGAATTGATTAAAACATTGATTTTGAAAATGCTTCATCTTGAAACTGATCACTTTGCAGGGCTCAAAGAAAGATGGCACACAAGTGATTTGGAAATGATTTTTAGCAGTACCATATAAACTTGTATTGCAGCCTAGAGAAGGCACAATATTTGAAAAAGAGACAAAATTCCCTTAGAAGTCAGTCAACTCCAACTTCGAACTTCGTACTAAGGATTAAAGTGTTTGTAAATGGAAGGAAGTGAACATTGTACGAAGTGTCTAAGTCACTTTGAACATTGTAAAAGGTATCAAGTGTCCAAGGTTCAAAGTGGTCAAGGTACGAAGTGACCCGACACCGATAAGTTGTAGTGTGTCGCTTATCTTTATGTGGCATGCTGGCAAACAAGATAGTCTCAAAAATCACTGCCTTAATTATGTTTCGTACAGCTGTATGTAGCTATGCTTTCCTGACAAAATTAAAGAGGCACGATCACTTCTGACACCATGTAGCTCGATCCTGATTCAAAAATCATCTGATCACTTTTTTTCTCTCTTGCAAAACTCAGGTCTAGAACACCTATTCACGACTGTTCAGCAACATGCTCAGCAACTATTGTGATTTGAACTGTTTCTTTATGATGCAAAGTACACTTCCTTTTGTGCACCACAACCATGGTTTGAAGCAATAGCAAGTGCATTCTACGTGCACTAAACATTGCCACAGAGCCATGCTACACGCATCACTAAACTGCTGGGTTACATAATGGAACAAGGTTTTTAGCAACAGCAGGCAAGCTGCATGCTGCATGATCGGTAAACACTTCTTTTGAGAATTATTGGGTGTATCAAGGGTTACGATTTCACAGAGAATAAAAATTTAAGGTTGAAAAATGTTTCGGGATGTTTTTGAGGGCCGTACAACATACATTGTGGGAAATTTAACAGATGGCATGATAAAGGTTCTTTAGCAATTCTGAGAGTTGAGAAATCAAGTTTTTGAGGGACTGAAAACAGGTGCTTCGGGCAAGTTTAACAGATGTCACAACAGTTTGTGTATCTTTACCAATGTTCTCACGTTCCATAATGGCAGCTTTATATCATCTGAGCTGGTAGCAGCAAGACCTGTCCAATACACAACCAGCCTAGCAACCTAGACACAATCAAGTCATATAAGACATTATCATTCACATATAAAAACCCCCCTTAAAGTTTCTAGTTTTTGAGAGACAGTCAAAAATGTGTTTGGGTAAATTTAAGGACAGCACATCAGCTTGAAAACAAATAAAAGTTGAGAAATCGTTACACTGCCAAGCTTTGGAAGGGACTGGACAACAGCTGTGGGAAAATTAAAGAGTTGCCACGAAAATGGCTTAGAAACAATGTAAATGTTGAAAAATCAGATTGTGATGTTTTTGAAGAAAACAACACGAGCTCAGACATTTTTACTGTTTACACAACAGCTCTAAATTAGAAGCGACATGTGGCAAAATTTGGTGTATACAGTTTTCATTGAATTTCACTACAAAAATGTTCCCCTTTTAAAGAAAAGTTTAAAGTGTAAATATTAAATATTTTTCCTGAATTTCATTTGCAATTGATTTAATGGTTTTTTTAAATTACAGCTCTACATTTTTTTTCACACAGTAGTTGCATTCCTACTTTCCTTATCTACTCCTTCTTTGGCCTTGTTCTTGTTTTGGTTTATCCATTCACTGCCGTCATCTTCAAAGCTTGTCCTTTTAAAGTACATAATTTTCCATTCAATGATTAATGTTTGCAATTACCAACTGCACATTGGTACACAAGTACAAATTAGGAAATACTTATCAACTCTTTTCATGTCATCATCGTCAATGCTAATAACAGCAAAACCTTTCCATGCCGCACATCAGGGCAAATCATGTATAGCTGTTTATTTTGCTTCAAACTGTTTTACGCCATGTAGTTGTACAAATCATATCTGCAATAATTAAACACATTGGTAATCGACAAAATCTTAGTTGAGAATACGACTTGGGCATTTTAATCTTTGAAGAGACAGCATTAGATGTGATACTTTAAAAAAATTAGTACCAGTCAGATTTATTGTCAAATTTAAAGAGAAGAGTTAAGATTAAGGAGTTTCCTTATCGTCATTACTTTAAGAGAGGTTTTTGAGAATCCAGCTTGAACTGCTTATGAATTTTGACTATTTCTCATGATGACTGGTACCAGAACCACTTTGTTACCAATAAAATTGCTAGAAGGTAATTTGTGTAAAGTCACAGCGAGACAAAAATAATTGTTTATGCTCTTGGAAACAATTTGAGTTTCACAAATGGCTAAAAATGAGTGACTTTCTCACAGCAAACAATAGCCAAACAAGTGAAAACAGATCAAAAGGGGCATAATTAGTAATGTGGCAGACCTAAATCTTCCAACAAGAAGATCAAATATAGCTTCAAAAGAAATGGATAAAGATGCCAGACTTAAATTTTAGTTAGCAGTGAGTTACTAATCAGCACAAATTGTGACATCACATGCGTGACCTGCAGTTGTTGGAGTGCAGCACTGAGTTTACTAATCAGCACAACCCTTGCTATCCCAATCATGACCTGCAGTGGCTGGAGTGTAGCATTGAGCTTACTATTCAGCAACACCAAAGTAACAAGCAGCATGCTGCATGCATCACTGATGCAGCTACTTGGTAACAAACACACCAGAGGAATTAAAAATTCAGAGAACTGATGAACTGCATAATAGGGTTGCACAATGGAATACATGAAAGTGGCAACACACCAAGTTTGGAGATAACACTTACAGAAATTTAAGGAAGCTTGCTGCAAGCTTGCTGCAAGCTTGCTGCAAGCTTGCAGAGAACATGATGGCAAGCTTGTCGCAAGCTTGCCAAGAGCTTGCCGCGAGCTTGCAGCGAGCTTGCAGAGAGCTTGCAGGGTTCCAAATATGCAAATTAGGGTAAGCTTGCGGCAAGCTTGCGGCAAGCTTGCTGCAAGCTTGCGGCAAGCTTGCGGCACCCGGCAAAATGGCAAGCTTGCAGCAAGCTTGCAAGCTTGCAAGTTGGTGCAAGCTTGCCCTCATTTGCATATTTGGAACCCTGCAAGCTTGCGGCAAGCTCTCTGCAAGCTTGCGGCAAGCTCTCTGCAAGCTTGCGGCAAGCTCTCAAGCTCTCTGCAAGCTTGCGGCAAGCTCTCAAGCTCTCTACAAGCTTACGGCAAGCTCTCAAGCTCTCTGCAAGCTTGCGGCAAGCTCTCAAGCTCTCTGCAAGCTTGCGCAAGCTCTCAAGCTCTCTGCAAGCTTGCCTGCAGAATGGCAAGCTTGCACATGTGGGAAGAATGCGACAAGCTTAAAAATTGTGCCTATATAATGAGCAAGCTTGGTTGGCAAGCTTGCATGAATGGCCAGTTATTGCAAGCTTATTTGCGCCAGCAAGCTTGCACAACAAGATGACAAGCTTGCCAATTAAAATCTAGCTGGCCGGAATTAAGCTTGCGCCAATGGGCGCATGCATGCATGGCAAGCTTGCGCAGGCATTGTAGGCAGGATGGCAAGCTTGCGCAGGCAGGATGGCAAGCTTGCGCCAACAGCATGGCATTTGTGCATGTGGGCTGATATCATGCTTGAGGTAATTTCTGCGAAGGGAAGTTTGCACATGTGTACGAGCTGCATATGTAAATGGTGATTAGCTTATTTTATTATCGTTGGCATATGGTTGGTCCTAAAAAATAATGGATGCATCACTTTTAAATTGTGCCAATTAAATGACAAGCCTGTTGCAAGCTTGCCGTCATCTTGCCACAATTAAGACCTCCTGTCTTCAGAGGCGATGCTGAAGGATATAGCTGGAACAGGTATATGACAGGAACTGACAACAAAAAGATGCCAATAAAAGCATATTCCTGAGTGATTAGTTTTTCAGTTTATTGACATTCAGTAAAACACAACTCTTTCCCTTCAAACAATACCCTCAGTGCAGTGTAAAAAAACTGCCAACCCAATATAAAACAATTTAATGATGTTGACTGTTCGTTACGTATATACAGTTGCTGAAGTCCAAGCACACACACTACACTTGTAACTTCAATCTCCTCAGACACACTCTTCAAAAGAAACAACCAACTCCAACAGAAGAAGTCCAAACTTTTCTGGCTTTGTGGCCAACCTTTCCTGCTGTTCCAGCCCATTCTTTGAGATGCGTACTCCCAACCTTGGGTCCCCCCAAAAAACAAGATGAAGATAATTTCTTCTATGATGAAATACTGATATTCAGGTCAACATGAAATAGAAATCTTGATCGATCAGGTTTGAGTATGGCACAATGAAATGTAGTGATGGGTGGCCTATGTTCTTGGATCTGGGCAAGCACTGAACATTAAACCTGGAAGAATCAAATGAAGTTATAGTCATAGCCATCAGGGCATTGTTGCTCAGATTTTAGGCAGCACTTAAAAAGCAACAAATCCATGGCTTCTACATCATCAAAGGAAAATACTCTCCTCCATGCTCCGTTGACAAAAACAAAGTGATATTAACACACAGACATTCTGTGTAATAGTACATCCCATGTAGTTACATACATAGTATTAGTAGTATAATTAAAGTATAGTAGTAGCAAATAAACAGCTTACCAATCCATGATAATTCTGATCAATCTTCCATGTTCTGGTCATGTTTGTTTCTTTAATGTCTTGTTTAGTTTCCACTGAGTATATAGAGTATAACTTCCATTGTTTGCAAGTGATTATTAACATATTAAATTGTGGTACAAAAACCTATACACCAACACCTCCAACACAAGCAGCTTCCAGTAGCCATTGCACTTTCAATATGAGTGCCAGTTAGAATTCAAATTTACCACACAGGAAGTGTTATGCAATGGACAGTGTCAAGTTACACTTCTTGAGTGACCCTGGTGTACTTAAGCCTTCATGAACATGTACAGGAATTTGCAGTTGTAGGCCCCCTAGCCTTCAAGTCTGAAACTCTTTAGAAATTCTACTTCGACTGCTTATACATGAAAAAGTTGTGGATTTTGTGACTGCTTAATCAACATTGTTGATATTGTCCTGTCAAAACTGATTTAATTTTTTTCTGTGGCAGCAAACATAGTGTAAAAAGAAGGTATAAGTGTGGACATTTCTAGATGGGGTTTCAAAGCCCAAACTGCCCCCTATGCGATCTGCAAGTGAAAAACTTGCACAGGCGCAGAAGTATGAAATTGAAAATCCATCAGTTACAAATACAAGCTATGTTTGCAAGTACATTTAGCAAGCTTGTATTAATTAAGCCATATGTGCAAGCTTGCACTAGCCATTTGCTATATACAGCTTGCCAAACAAGTTGGCAAGCTTGCAGTGTGCAGCAAGCTTAAGATTGCAAGCTTAATTTTTTGTGACCAAACAATGCAATTGCTTGCTTCAAAATTGCAAGCTTGCCAAGAAACCATGCAAGCTTGCAAGCTTGCCAAAAAAAATTGCAAGCTTGTCAAAAACATGCAAGCTTTGCAAGAAGCTTGCCAAAAAACCATGCAAGCTTTCAAGCTTGCAAAAAAAGTTTGCAAGCTTGTCAAAAAACATGCAAGCTTGCAGCAAGCTTGCCAAGAAACCATGCCAGCTTGCAAGCTTGCAAAAAAAGTTTGCAAGCTTGTCAATAAAGATTGCGAGCTTGCCAAGAAACCATGCAAGCTTGCATGAAGACAAACGTTTCATGCAAGCTTGCAGCAAGCTTGCTGCAAGCTTGCACGGGCCCGCAAGCTTGCAAGAAGCTTGCAGCTAGCTTGCAGAAATTATTGCAAGCTCATTTGAGCTTGCAGCAAGCTCAATGAGATTGTCACAAGCTTAAAACTAGCTTGCCGCAAGCTTGTCGCAAGCTTGATTTTCCGTAAGGGAATATGCCATGTCCTTCAAACAAAGTTTGGAGTTGATATGACAAGTCCTAGTCGAGGTATTGCTCAGACAGCATTTCTTTTGTTTTAGCCATAATGACCTTGACATTTGACTGGGGGGGTCCACAAACAATAGACTTTTGAGGAACCCAAAGACCAATCCACAAACCAAGTTTGCAGTTAATATGCAAAGTCCATCTCAAGTTATCAATCCAACAAAAATTTCTTTTGTTTTAGCCATAATGACCTCAACATTTGACCGAAGGGGTATCAATAACGACAGGCTTCTGGGGGGATTCCCATGACAAATCCAAACACCAAGTTTTGAGTTGACATTTGAGTCCTCCTTGAGTTACAAGCACACACACACACCCAACCTTACATATCGCAGTTACGGGGTACTTCCATTGTTGTTCTATTATTCCCTTTTCTAAAGAAATCCTCTGTGGGGTACCACTTGAACAAAGAAAACCTTGTGGGGTAGCATTGTTCTATTGTTAAAAATACCCAGTACGTTGGCACGTGTTTAGGGCACTCGGAAGGACATGTCGGAAACAGTATGCCCCTTCGGTGGCTTCGCCAACTGCGGGGCATAAAAACTCAAGAGAACAACTCATTAAATTTCGTTTAGTACATGTAATTATGGGATGAAACTTCAAGACTCGCCCATTGTAAAGGAAGTTGACTGCACTGTCTGTAGAAAAAAGAGGCTTATTTCGTCAGAATAAATTGTTAGGAGTGTGGCAGGAAGTTTACTAATCAGCACAGCCTGTGCCGTCACAAGGATTACCTGCAGAAGTTGAAGTGCAGCAGTGAGGTTTTTTTAATCTGTAAAATATAAAACATGGAAATCTGCTTATAAGTGATAAGAGATTCATATGTCTTGTTAACTTGCCGTTTGCAATTAATATTTCCGCCTTGATGTAACTTTTATACATAAGTTTTGAGGCAATACTAGTAGAGTAGTGATATGGTTTTTGGTTTGCGTGAACGTTATGTGTTGTCCACTGTCTTTAAGTAAAATTATAAATCTGAAAACAACTCATGCTATAAAATTTTAATCTGCTGCAGCATAGAATTGTGGATTGAGGAGTGGGAATGGTCATCATAATTTTCTTAACAATCCCACAGTGAGAAAAGTAAGCATTTGAAAGAGCTTGTCCTGCTAACTCATATCTGTTGTTGTGGAGTTTTTTGTCAATGTCCAGACAATGACTAGAGATAGTGCATATGATTACAAATTGATGGTGGCAGCGGTTGGGGGGGGTGAGACAAGTACAGTCAACTCTTGTTAATTGAGCTTGGAAGATATGAGCACTGGTTTATACAATGTTTTTCACCAGTCCCAAACTGTCCCATGCGTGTTGTGTTTTGTGTCTTAAAAAGCGGAAGATACGAGCACGGTCAGAAATAGAACACAGATAATGGAAGGTATTTTTGCGGCCCCATGACAAAATAACTAGTTTTTCATATTTTTGTATCAAGATCTGTAAAAATACTGTTGTGTAACAAAAGCTGTCATTCAGTCAAGGTTTGGAAATTATATTTGTAGTAATCGGTCAAAACTACTTAAGAAGGATGTCTAATTGAAACTTACCACTTAATATCTGTAAACAATGACGGAGATCCGCTCGAGGTCCGGAAGGTTGTACCCTGGAGTGCTACTGGCTAAAAACTCCGGCCATAGCACGGGGTACGATGAACACTGATTCCACTCCACAGAATACAAAAAAGAGTGTTCACAAAGTTCACAAAAGTTCACAAGGACCAAACAGTTCGACGGAGAAACGAAGACAAATTGACTCAAACAACTGACGAACAAAACTACTGTACATACGCTGGCAAAAGCTTAGCAGAACAAACGCGAAAATGGAGAAATAGAAAAACATGTGCACTTCGATGCTAGCAAAAACTACATGTGTTCCTGTACATGCTGTATGTACATGTAGCCCTTTGCTCAGAGGGGTCAAAGTTCAGCTACCGCTGTATGGTGTGCCCAATGCAGCATAAATATAAAACACTAAATGTGTCCATACGAATGAGGTTGCTACAGTAGCTTCCCCCAGATCGGTGCAAGAAAGAAAACGATCGAAAGGATCCAGGGAAAACCGTTTCAGGTGGCCAACACAAGGTGCATGACGTAACGTGCAGGCCAATGAACATGTCGACCACTTCTAGTTGTCCTGACCTCAGGTGTTTGTGAGGGAGGTTGAAGCGGTGTGGGCGATGGAAGCGGTGTGGTAGGAGCAGGAACTGTCTGTTCGGGTTGTCGTGGTTGGACTGCAGGAAAACCAGTGAGTTCGAAATATGCTGGTTTAAGGCGATCGACGCTGACTGAATCCTTTTTGCCCTTGCGTTCAATGATGAAAAACTTCGGTGTACGCTTAATGACTTTGTAGGGACCCGAATATGGAGGTTGCAGGGGTCGTTTGACTGCGTCACAACGGATGAAAACATGAGAGCAGTTGGAGAGGCTTTGAGGAACTCGAGATGGTGGATGCTGAACTCGTGTCATGGCTGGGGAGAATTGTGACATGTGATGCCGCAAACGATGAACGTATGCAGAAGGATCCAACATGGAGGTTAGAGTGTCTGGTGCCACAAATTGTCCAGGGAGTCTGAGTGTTGTGCCGTAGACAAACTCTGAAGATGTACACTGTAGGTCTTCTTTCACCGTAGTGCGAATACCTAACATCACCAGAGGGAGTATCTCATGCCACTTGTCAGGTTGAGTGTGTGCTTTCAACGCGGCCTTCAATTGTCTGTGGAAACGTTCAACAAGGCCGTTGGCTGCTGGGTGGTAGGCTGTTGTACGTGTGCGATTGCAACCTAAAAGTGCAGTTAACTCGGCGAACAGGTTGGACTCAAATTGCCTGCCACGGTCTGTGGTGATAGTTGAAGGTGTACCATATCGTGAAATCCACTGATCAACCAAAGCTTTGGCGACGGACTCGGCAGTGATGTTAACCAAGGGAATGGCTTCCGGCCACCTGGTATATCGATCAATACACGTGAGGAGATAACTGTAACCTTCTGAAGGCGGCAATGGTCCTACGAGATCGATATGAATGTGGTCAGACCTAGCATCCGGTGAGGCAAATGTACCTAAAGGTGAGCGTACATGATGGTGAACTTTCGCTTTCTGGCACTGAGAACATGATCGTGCCCATTCGCGAACATCCCTGTTGATAGCGGGCCAAACAAAGCGAGTGGTGATCAGCTTCTGTGTGGACCGCACTCCCGGGTAAGAGAGGCAGTGGAGTGCGTTGAATACACTGCGTCGATGTTGGGATGGTACAAAGGGGCGGTGGTGATCGGTGGACACATCACACCAGACAGATCTGCGTGTGGTGGGTAATGGAACCTGTCGGAATTGCAGTGTAATGGAAGTCATGCGCAGCTTGATGAATTCTGCATCGTCTTTTTGATCAGCCGCGATCTGATCGAAATTGATGGATGACGAAGTATGAATGGCGTCAACATTGAATCGAGAAAGGGTATCAGCGACGATGTTGTCCTTACCACGAACGTGGCGGATGTCCGTGGTAAATTGCGAGACAAAATCGAGGTGACGAATCTCCCTCGGTGAGTGACGATCAGCCTTAGAGTGTAAGGCGCGAGTGAGTGGCTTGTGGTCGGTGTATATGCAGAAATTGCGTCCCTCAAGAAAATGGCGGAAGTGTTTGATAGCCAAGTACATCGCTAACAGTTCACGCCCAAAGGTGCTATATCTTGTCTCAGCTGGCTGGAGCTTCTTGGAGAAAAAGGCGATGGGCCGTTGATCACCTTCGAGTTGTTGTAGTACCCCACCAACAGCTGTGTCTGAAGCGTCGACAATCAGGCTTAGTGATGCACTTGAGGATGGATGAACAAGCATGGTGATGTTTGCCAGGGAACGCTTGATGTCGCTGAAAGCAGTCTCGCATTTGTCGGACCATGTGAAAGTGGTTGGCTTACGAGGACGCTCTGGTTGATCACGCAATAAATCTGTCAGGGGTGCAAGGATGGCTGCACAATGCGGGAGAAACCGTCGATAAAAATTGATGAGACCGAGGAATCGACGTAATTGACGCACAGAAGTGGGACGAGGGAACTCGCTGATGGCAGTGATCTTCTCATCTAGCGGATGAATACCATGCTCGTCAATGTGATGACCGAGAAAATCAAGATTTGTAGCGCCAAACTGGCACTTGGCTGGGTTGATTACTACTCCATACTCGGATAATCGCGAGAACAGTAACTCGAAGTGTTCATGGTGTTGTTCCAGTGAGTCGCTAGCCACAAGGATGTCGTCGATATAGGCATATACGAATGGCAATCCACGAGTAACCATGTCAATGAAACGTTGGAAGGTCTGAGCTGCGTTCCGTAGACCAAAAGGCATTTGCACAAAATGGTACAACCAAAAAGGCGTTGTAATGGCCGTCTTGTGAACGTCTGCTGGGTTGACGGGGATTTGGTGGTACGCACGAACTAAATCAATCTTGGAAAAGATGCGTTTACCGGTCAAATTGGTCGTAAAATCATGTAGATGGGGGATCGGATAGCGATCTGGAACGGTTACTCTATTCAATGCTCGATAATCCCCACAGGGGCGCCAGTCACCTGGGGTCTTCTTAGGCACCATATGCAAAGGAGATGACCAGTTGCTGTCCGATGGAGCAATGATGCCGAGGTCAAGCATGTGGTTGAATTCGTCCTTTGCAATGGTGAGCTTGTCCGAGGCAAGTCGACGAGGACGAGTGGTAACCGGGGGTCCAGTTGTGATGATGTGATGGGTGATTGATTGTTTCACTGGTAACTCAGTATACACAGGGCGTGCTACTCCCGGAAATGATGCGATGAGCGTGTCAAAAGGTGTAGACAACTCTTTAACTAGTACTGGGCTCAGTGAAGGCAATGTAGCTTCCTTACCTAGCACTGAAAGGTGGGTTGTCGTATCTATTAGTTTGCGGTTTCTTATGTCGACCAAGAGGGCGTAGTGTTGCAGAAAATCGGCACCAATGATGGCCATCCGCAACCAGAAATACCCATCTGAAAACTCGACGTAGCCCGATGTTGAGTGTGCAAGACTTCTCCCCGAAGGTCGCTATAGGTGATTTATTGACGGCCTGTAGGCGAACTGAGGTTGGTTGTAGTTTGCGTTGTTTATCCGCTACCGATGGAGGTAAAACGCTAGCTTCTGCCCCAGTGTCAACCAGGAATCGGAGGCCAGTTGATTGATCAGTGATGTAGAAAAGGCGACTAAGGGAATTAACGCCAGGCTGGCTCGTCGCCGTTAGTTGCTGGCGGTGGCGTTTTCCGAGTTGGGTTGAGCGGGAATGCGGCGGGAACAAGGACTAGTGCACTTACGAGCGTTGCTGCCATACTTCCAGTGATACCAGCACTGTGGGTCGGATGACTGTCGATCGGAGGACCGGCGATCTGCGGACGGGGTGGGGTCTCGTCGAGTGTTGCGCCCGTGCGAGAAAGAACGAGAACGACCTCGCCTCTGGCCTGCTTGGAAGTGAGTTGTCAAGGCCATCACCTGCCTAGTGAGGTCATCTACCTTGTTCTGAAGAACGAGTACCTCGGATGGGGCTTGTGGTGGTGGGGGCTGGGCAAACTGGGGTGGCGGCGCTGAAAATGCCGCAACATGCTGTGGTGTCATGGGAGGGCCTGACACCTCGACGATCTTATCTGCTAAATCAGCCAGTGCTCCAATGCCCACTGTGTCGGCTGTAGATGCGAGGATTGACTGGACAGGGGTTGGGAGACGTTGCAAAAACAGCTGTTTCAGAATCTTCTCTTCTAGTGTGTTTTCCCCGAGCAACTGTCGCATTCGCCGTAGAAGTTGTGATGGCTTACGATCCCCCAACTCCTCGGCTATCAGGAGCTGATGGAGGCGCTTCTGCTCTGATGTTGAGGTACGACGAATGAGTTCAGCCTTAAGTTTGTCGTAACGAGCTGTGGCTGGAGGTGAGATTAAAATATCCCTCACTTCTTGAGCAATCTCTGGTTGAAGCGAGCCGATGACATAGGCAAAGCGAGTTTCCTGAGTGGTGATTTTGCGTATCAGAAACTGGGCCTCAACCTGAGCAAACCATAAGGTAGGATCATTCGGCCAAAATGGTGGTAGTTTCAGGCTCACCGCTGCCTGTACAGGGGGTAGGAGTGAGACAGAGGGAGGTGGTGTGTTCTCTGCAGCATCAGGTTTGGCTGGTTTTGGTACTGACATTGTGTTGTGTTGTTCCAAGTTGTTGCTCTATACAATTATATAGTTCAGGAAAGCAGTCTGCAAATGTTCAATGTCTTGGGTCACCAATGTAGTAATCGGTCAAAACTACTTAAGAAGGATGTCTAATTGAAACTTACCACTTAATATCTGTAAACAATGACGGAGATCCGCTCGAGGTCCGGAAGGTTGTACCCTGGAGTGCTACTGGCTAAAAACTCCGGCCATAGCACGGGGTACGATGAACACTGATTCCACTCCACAGAATACAAAAAAGAGTGTTCACAAAGTTCACAAAAGTTCACAAGGACCAAACAGTTCGACGGAGAAACGAAGACAAATTGACTCAAACAACTGACGAAAAAAACTACTGTACATACGCTGGCAAAAGCTTAGCAGAACGCGAAAATGGAGAACTAGAAAAACATGTGCACTTTGATGCTAGCAAAAACTACATGTGTTCCTGTGCATGCTGTATGTACATGTAGCCCTTTGCTCAGAGGGGTCAAAGTTCAGCTACCGCTGTATGGTGTGCCCAATGCAGCATAAATATAAAACACTAAATGTGTCCATACGAATGAGGTTGCTACATATTCTTAATGCCAAACAATTTATCGGATTGAACCAGCCATGCAGTTCTGTCCAATCCGAACACCAAAAACATTTTGCTGGTAACCTACACTTAAAATGCTACTTCCCTTACACACTTGGACGACTACCAATGAAAACAACGTTCAGCAGCAAATCTGTCACACCATGGTCACATCAACGGCAAATTTGACATCACTTTGCTATGATTTTTATCTCGAGTTATACAAAATATTAAATTTCTATGATCATAGTCGAGAAAAATGCATTTATCATTGATTTGTTTGTGTACAAGATGCTCATATAAACTATACTAGGAAGTAAACTGTTCCCTTCTAGCCTATACATGTGTGTACTACATGCACTATGACGACATGTGTATACATGAATATGTAATGGTGCGCTGCTTTTTAAACGAGGTTCAGATAACACGAGCAAAGCCAAGTTGCCCGTGATAGAAACATCTGCTGATGAAGCTCTTGTCCATAATAGATAACGCTCTTTAATCAGTGAATAATCTACAAACAAGATAAGACACACTATAGTAAATATTTCATCAAATGTTGAATGAAAGGTTTAGTGAAACATTGATCCTGAATGTGCTCCATCTTGGAACCGATCACAGCGCAAGGCTCAACCCTTAAACAAATCTCATCTAGACCACAAAGAGATGACAAACAAGTGGTTTGAAAATGATTTTAGAAGTACCATATCAACTAGGATTGGAGCATAGAGAGTTGACTTGCAAGAAGGAACAAAGTGTTGTAAAAGGTAGGAAGTGTACATGGTACAGAGTGGTCAAAGTACGAAGTGACCTGACACTGACCCTTCGTAGTGTGTCTCTAATCTTTGTGAGGCAAACTGGCTCTGAAGATCATCTAAAAAAATCACTGCCTTAATTTTGTCTGGAACAGCTGTATGTAGCTATGCCTTGTGACAATATTTTAGAGGCACAATCACTTCTCACACCATGTACCTTGACCATGATTCAAAAATCATCTGATCACTTTCTTTCTCTTTCTCTTGAAATACTCAGGTCAAGAACAACTGTTCATGACTCTTGTAAATGCAGGTTCCTGGCAACTATTGTGAAATTGAATTGTTTCTTTTTCCAGCAAAGTACACTTCCCTTTATGCACAACCAAGGTTCAAAGCAATAGCAGGCTAGAAATTAAGGAAAATCTGAAATAAGCTTCATGCTGCATGCATTGCTAAATAGTGTTATGAAGAATTTTTGTTTAACACAATAGAGGGATTAAAGTTTCTGAGAACTGTTGAATTCTATAATGGGATTATGATGAAACAATTTACATACCCAATCCAGTAACGAAGAGAACCTAAATGTTGTGAGTTCTGCAACCCTGTGTAATGTTCCTTGAAGAGTCATCAGCAGTGGCTGCTGAAAGCCAGATGCCATGGGTCTGGGTTATCATTGATCCAGAGAGTCATCAAAAAAGCAGATGTTGGATAAGTTTGCGAGCCCATCTCTGTAAACTTGACCAGAATCACAAGACCAGAATCAAATTGAGAAGACAGTTTTACCATTTGAACTGTTTGTTAAACCAAACACTTTAAGAAGAAGTGTAAATTTCAAGCCCTTAGGTACTAAACATTTACCTTCTGCAAGAGTTCTTGCAGAGTTTCTATGTGACTTAGCCAAGTTTTAGTATAAATTTGGACAGGCCAAAAACCATAAATTAACTTTTATATATATTTATTTATTTATTTAGATTTGTTGTGGGGGCAAATATCAATGCTGGGTGTCACACCATGGGACTGGATTTCAGAGGAACATGTTCTGCACATGCAAAATGGATCTAATTTAATAACAAAGAAACACAAATGCCCTATAAAGTCATTGAAACCCACAACACTACTATGTACAAGCTAAGAACAAGTTTAAGCAAGGGACTAGATCGACTATTCTCTACAAGATTTTCTCTAGACCGATTGTTTTGGATTAAGTCACACTTTTGTCCTCAGAATATTACAATATTAATTAGTCAAGTAAAGTTATTCTACGACAATGAAAATCTCAGATTCTAATTGATTAATTAAGCCCACCACGAGATGTACTTTTAGTGTTTATGATTGTTCTTTGCAGGCAAATGTTCAATTTTGTTCAGCTCTCTGATTATGACTGGGGGTGTTTGGTTACTTGCCTGTCTCCTTTTGCCAACTTTTTGGTGACGATTCTGCTGTTGCTATACTCTGCTGGAGCTCTTTCCAGCTTCTATGCAGCAGTTTAATGCCAGCCTTATGAGTTGGGTTGCCTTTATGTTCTTGTACATGTAAAGTAGTTGCAGCTTACCAAGTTGGTTCCAGTTTTTGATGGTTGGCCAAGATTGTGTCGTCTTACTAGCTCACTCAGGATTCAGTGTTTGACGAGGGTCCACTCAGGACAGTTCTGATGAATCCACACAAGACGAAGTCCACACAGGACAAGCTCTGAAAGTTTCTTACAATCCATTCAGGATATTAAACTTCTAACATTTTAAAGCCCCCACAGGACTTCGATTTTGTGAGCCTTGATTCAGAATATTAAGATGGACTGCTCTCCTCCAACTTCAACCAAAGACTGACTAGTACAAACCTGTACACCCAACCAGAACAAGATGGGACACAAAAGGAACGCATTCCAAAAGGACAATCAAGTAAATACCAACATTCCTTATAGCCCCACCCTAACTACTGCCCTCTTTGGAGTCTTAATTTGAATATATTTGGCGCCCTCTTGGGACAATCTAGTCTGCCACAAAACTTCTAGCAAACTTAAAGGAGCTAAATTCAAGAGGCAAACTTGCACATGTTAAATGCAGCCCCAAAAAATATTTTTTGCACATACTCTGAAATTATTAACTAGTGTTTGACTGAAATACTCAAGGCACGTGTAACACTGGGGAAGTTGGAAATTGTTTTGAAAATGAACATCTAATTCCAGCCACTTGGTCCGATCTAGCGACATTATAATTTTTTGCAAAGCATGAATATTTAATTTTAAATTTTGGCTGCCTCAAAAAGAAAACTTATTGGGGGTACCATCTGTGCTCCCCCCCAGTTAAGGGTTTGAATGAGAATGTCATCAATGATATTAGCAACATACTGCATTCCATGTTTTATTGTTCACATTTTTCTTGTGAATGTGGCTGTGCATTAAATAAGCCAAATGGAATTATGTTAAAGTGGAAGAGCCAATTTGGGGTCAAGTATGCGGTTTTATTCTTGTCATTCTGTCTCATTGGGATCAGTCAGTAATCTTTACTCAAGTCAAATTTTGTAAAATAATGACCTTTTGCTGGTTTAGGGAATATTCCTTCTCGGCTGGGTATTAGATCGGCATCAAATGTGGTGATTTTGTTGATTTTCTGGAAATGTATGCAGAAACGGTTAGTACCATCTTACTTTCTGACAAGCACTCTGGGTAAATTCAAAGATTCAATTATACAAATTTTCAACATGTTCTTAACTTCGGAATCTTTAGTTTCTTTGGGAGCAACTAGTATCTGGTATGGCTTACATAGTTCTGGTTTGTTGGTGTTAAATTTAATACAATGCTCACCTAAATTTGTATAGCCTTTTAGTTCGGTCAATATGCTTTGAAATTATCAGTAATTGTACTTTTTTTCCAGTGTCATGGTTTTTTCAACTGTTTTCAACAGCTATTGATTTTAGTGCATTCAGCGATGGAACCATGATAAGAGTTATAAATTGCTACATTTACATTAATTTTTTGTGATGCTTCCAGTGGCTGCTCGCATTCAATGATTAACACTGTCAATTTTTTTACGAAGGTCGAGCACAAACTGATATGTGTTTTTTCTGTTTCAACAATTTGTACTTTCCGAATCCAAAGCTATTTAAGTATGATTCTACCTCACCGAGTATTACGTCACTCCGTGACCACGTGAGATTGCACTGACCGAGCCTTCAGTGCGTAATCTGACTTCACAGCCTTTGGACGTGTCATTCGGTGCCAGGCACCAATGCACAATTTTAGTTTTGAAACACCTACAACATACATCGAGGCCTACACCATGGAAGACGAAAGTATCAGTATTCTTTTTGACTTAGCAACTGAGTTAGTGGTGAACAACTCTGACGGGACTCAGAAGTCATTTCCTGTAAACGAGAAGGAAACGACATTGGATCCAGTCGTAGACTTAACGACACAGAACCAAGCTCGAAAACGGAAAGCAGTAAATGTTACGAAAGGACCAACTAACCAAGCTGTAAAACAGGTCCAAGCCGAAGTCTCTGCTCCACGCCGCAAATGCCAGTGTACAGCAACAAATATGGCGACTTCGAGTGGCACACCCTCTAAAGGTATTCCAGAGGCCAGGGCTAATCCTGATGCAGCATTGTTTAAAACAATGGCTGCACAATTGCAACAAATGCAGCAACAGGCCATGCAATTGCTTTACAAAGGCATGCATGATGGATTCAAGCAGCTTGCGAGCTCAATGGTGAAACCTACCGATGGCTCTGTTGGCAATGACATTACGGTAATGGCATTGCCAACAGAGCCATCGGGTAAAAATCAGTGCCCGTCAACGGCAACACTGCCTACCTCAGCTTCGCTAGATGGTGACCCAGATAAAGTTCTGAACAAAATTATGTCTTCAAACGAGAACACTGAAGAGCCTCCGACTAACCCATCAAATCAATTGGTAAGCACAGGCTTCTTAGAGGACATTGTGCAGGACTTCAGCGATGGTGATAAAACAGGCCCACGGGTGAAACCTGAATTGGCCAATATGGTGAACACCATGTTGAAAACAAAGATGGCCGACGCAAAAGTCGCTGAGAAAGAGAAATTGTATCCTTATCCAGAGAATTGCGATGCAATGGCTGGAAATAGAGTTAACTCCGAAATCTGGAGCAAAATTCGAACAACCACCAAACGAGAACACTTGAAACTTCAGAAAACACAAGGAATTCAGTTAGAGGCCTTAGTACCTTTGCTTCCAGCTGTCGACACTCTGGTCAACATTAAAACAGGCAAAATCGACAATACAGCTTGGGATCCAACTGATATCACTCGCAAGTGTGTGGATGCAATGCTCTAGTTGCGACATCCTTTTGCAACATAACTCAAAAACGTCGTGACTATATCAAGCCAGACCTTAAAGCCCAGTATCGGCAAATTTGTGCTGAACACATTCCCGTCACCAAATTCCTCTTTGGGGACAACTTGCCCAAGCAAGTCAGCGACATTAATGCAACAAAACGTATGGGACAAAAATTGGCCCCTGTGACACGGTTGCATCATACCGGAAACATGGCAGCTATAGTTACCGAGACAGAGAGCGGCCAAGAAATAACTACTCGAGAACATCATCATGCCCATCTCGATTCTCCACGGCCTCAAAAAAGTGGAACAACTACAGCCCAGGTCACCGTCAGCAGACAAGACCGAGAGGCAACCAGAACAAATGAACATCTGGCAGGATGTAAACTTGTCGACCCCAGGAAACGGGGTAAGCATGAGTAATGAGCAATCATTTAAAGCAGGTAGACTGAAAGAGTTTGCAACCAACTGGAAAAGACTCACTTCTGATAAATGGCTTCTAGACGTAGTAAAAGGTTACAAAATCGAATTTATTGCAGCTCCAGTGCAAAAGGTAAAACCTCGTGCTCTATGCCTTAATGGTCCAAAAGAAGAGCACAGTATCAAAAATGAGATACAGAAGTTACTGCAACTTGGAGTGATTGCTGAAGTGCAACACTCCAGAGGCGAATTTTTATCAACTATATTTGTACGCCCAAAGAAAGATGGATCATTTCGTATGATTTTGAATCTAAAGCAGTTAAATGAATCGGTTGAATACCATCATTTTAAAATGGATACTTTCCGTACAGTTCTAAAAGTTGTTAGACCTAGCTGCTATATGGCATCAGTTGATTTACGCCAAGCATATTATTCAGTGCCTATTGATAAAAAGTATCAACCTTTTCTCAGGTTTGAGTGGAAAGGAAAATTCTTTCAATATACCTGCTTACCAAATGGTTTGGCATCAGCACCACGAGTGTTCACTTAATTACTTAAGCCATTGTATGCCTCGCTACGGCAATTGGGGCACATATCAGTTGCATATATTGATGATTCATATTTGCAAGGTAGCTCAATTCAGGAATGTGAACGAAATAAACAGGACACTATTACACTACTTACAAATCTTGGGTTCACTATTAACAGAGACAAGTCTGTACTTAACCCTACCCAGAAAGTAGTGTTTTGGGGATTTGTCATTGACTCATTGAACATGGCGGTTTCTTTGACAAAAGAAAAAGCTACTGGGCTAAAGAAAGCATTTCAATCTCTTTATAATAACAAACGACCAACCATAAGAGACATTGCTCATGTAACGGGATGTATGGTCTAGGTTTTTCCAGCTGTGGCTTTTGGGCAATTGTTTTATCGACAACTTGACGTTGACAACATTGAGGCATTAAAACAATGCGGTTATAACTTTGAAGCGAAGTCAAACCTGTCCAACCTAGCTAGACAGGACTTACAATGGTGGATTGAAAACATAGAACATGTCAGTAACCAAATATCTCACAAAGGCCCTGATTATGAGCTTAATTCGGATGCATCCTTAGAAGGGTGGGGGGCATCGTGCTCTAAAGGCTCCACTGGAGGTCGATGGGCAAGTCATGAGATGAGTTCACATATCAATGTGTTAGCCCAGACATTGACTTGTTCGCCTCACGTCTAAACCACCATATAACAAGATATGTTTCGTGGCATCCTGACCCACAGGCGTATGCAACTGATGCGTTTACTTTAAATTGGGGTCATTTTTTAGCCTATGCTTTTCCTCCATTCTCACTCATAAAGAGATTTCTTCAAAAATTGGAAGAAGACTCCGCTGAGGCTGTAGTGGTAGTTCCACATTGGCCGACTCAGCTGTGGTACCCATCACTGATGAACCTTTGTATTTCTGCTCCTCTATTATTGTACAGGAACTGCAGAACAATGAAGATGCCTCACGGCCCCACAGCTGTCCACCCACTGCACAAGAAACTGCAGCTCATGTCACTTATCCGGCAATCACTCCACATCAAAGGGGTTTCAGAAGCCACGGCAGCTTTAATAGAAGCATCCTGGAGGAATGGAACTGCCAAGCAGTATGATGTTTACCTAAAAAAATGGAAACAATGGTGTAACATCAACAACGACGATCCATTCTCGCCAAGAATCAATTGTGCCCTAGATTTCTTGACTCACTTACATAACAACCAAGCAGGCTACAGTGCCATCAATACTGCTCGTTCAGCGATGTCAGCAATTATTTCCTTGCCTGATAAAACTCCATTTGGACAGCACCCACTTGTTTGCAGGTTGCTGAAAGGTTGCTTAGAGTTAAAACCCAGCCTACGCCGATATCAGAGAATTTGGGATGTCAGTATCGTCTTGCGACATATCGAACACTATGATGACCTGAGCAGTTTATCTTTGAAACAGCTCACAATGAAATTAGCTACACTCATGTTACTGCTGTCGGGTCAAAGAGTCCAAACAATACATTCACTGGACATCAACTAAATGGAGATCAATGCTTCCCGATGTGTTTTTCGAATACCTGTCCTCATGAAGCAATCACAGCCAGGAGTTCATCAAAACAATATGAATTTTCCTGAGTACCCTGAGAATAGGAAACTCTGTGTTGTGACCTCACTGAAGAAATATTTGCAAATAACAGGTGACATACGGAAAGGGGAACATAAACTTTTCCTAGCCATGTCAAAACCACACCAAGCAGTGTCTAAAGACACTATAAGCCGGTGGGTAAGGTGTACTCTGGAAGAAGCTGGTCTAAACACAAGAGAGTTTAAACCCCATAGCGTACGTGCATCATCCACTACGGCAGCATGCCTCAGTGGAGTGCCTCTTGACACGATAATGAAAAGTGCAGGATGGTCTAACGCAGCAACATTTGCAACTTTTTATTGCAAACCGGTAATTCACACAACAGACAATGATGTCTTTTGCAAATGCTTTATTGGACAAAGTGCCCCAGTAACAACACAATAATAATGTCAAGGGTCAGTGAACCTTAAGTCAATTATTATTAATTATATAAAATCGGTACATGAAGTACACAGTGTAATGCAATGGTTTATTGTTACAGGTACCTGTATTATAGTATCTATATAGAAGAATGATTCATGCAGAAAACAGAAAATAGAAGTAACCATTCATAAAACAGGGATGTATTAGTCTATGTTGTTTTGTCTGACTTTTTTTGACTCCTACGAGTCCTTGGCGTCTCATTTACACATAGCTTTGAACATCTCACCGTGAGTGACGTAATACTCGGTGAGGTAGAATCCTAAAATTAAGCGAGCTTCACAGAAGTGAAGTTTGATTGGGATTCTATTACAGCACGGAGGGATTACGTGCCCTCCCTGCCGTCATAGTTGACGCCCACCCTGAAGGCATAAGTAGTATAGTTGGAGTCACACACACCTAATTTTGGGTAGTGCAGGGTAGTTTGCACTACTCAAAAACGAACTTTGCACACCAAAAAAAAAAAAAAATAAAAAAAAAATAAAAAAAAAATAAATAAATAAATAAATAAAAAAAAAACCAAATGGCGTGCGGTATGGGGGTGTGTATTTACACACCAGGAAAAGTGGTGCAAAGGTGAACTAGTCGGCCCACAGTCGTTTTAGGGTTCAGGCCGGATGAAGGCGAGTCACGAAGTGGGGAGTCGTGCGGCCCACGGCAGTGTCTTGAGGCCCGAAGGGCCGAGACGCGGGGTTAACATGATGCATGGCATCATGTTGAGCGGTGTCTGAAAGACACCGCAAGAAGGTATGTCTCACGACAGTGTAACTGAGGGCAAACCGTTATCGTTTGCCCTCAGTTGGCGGTGCGGAAGTGATTTCTTGAAATCACGGAGCGCCGCGCACAAAACCACGCAGCACAAACGAGTCGCGTACGGCTCGTTTGTATTTTCACAAAGTGAAAACAAAGCGGTGTCTTCCAAGACGTGTGATAAACCGTTGAGGAAGAAGAAAAGGTCCGAGTACTGTTATAGAGTTATTTGTAGTACTTAGTGTCATTTATTTACACCGTTATCACTATCTGGTGTGGTCAAGGTCCAAGAGATCAACTGCGTTGGTGCGCGACTTGTTTTTGCCCCGGCCTTGTTTGTTGAATGGCCTATCTCTGATGGCTTATCTCTGATCGACCTCGTCTAGACAAGTTTATTCCTATAAGCCTGTGACGTCACGCCCCATTTCCGAACACGTCGGGACAAGTTTGTTTTCATATGACCCTGCACTCTATTCTGATTGGTCGATTAAGTTGTATAAAGGATGGATTTCTGTATTCGGATTCATTACTTACGCTGAAAACCGAAGTTATTGAAGCCACGGTGTCTTCCAACACGTGTGATAAATCGTTGAGGAAGAAGAAAAGGTCCGAGTACTGTTATAGAGTTATTTGTAATCTTAGAGACCACGGGTGTCATTGAACGTGCTTTAATACTTAGTGTCATTTATTTACACCGTTATCGCTATCTGGTGTGGTCAAGGACTTGTTTTTGCCCCGGCCTTGTTTGTTGAATGGGTTATCTCTGATCGACCTGTGTACCAATCGAGGCCCTTGAACTTGCAAGGGCCGATGTTAATCATGACCGAAGATTGCAGAGCTGGAACAATGTTATAACCACTCGAACAACTCATCACCCCCCCCCCCCTCTTGACCGCGGTCCAACACGTATCGACTTGTTACAGAGGTCAGCAACTAATCACCATCAAGTTATATAAAAGCGGTGTTGATCAGACGACCGCTCACACATCATCAGCCCGGTCTACATTTGAAGCTCTCCGCATTGGCTTGGGAATCGCACATCATGTCACAGAACAACTTTGAATGGGATCCTGAACCTACTCCCTCTCAAATGGAGAGCATAAAACGAACGGAAATCGATGCGTCGCTACCAAATGTTAAATGGAGCCCTGCAGAGTATACGGCGAGTCAACTTCAGGCGCTAGCTGAAACAGAAACAGCGGCGATCCAAGAGGTGAGTCAAAGAATTTAACAAATTAAATTAAACAAATAAGCCATGTGAAAACTCGTTCCCGTAGAATCATCTGTTATCACATCCGTTATAGTTTAGAATCCTTGGTGGTATTATTATTTGTTTGTCACAGTGTCAACGGCAACAGGAGGCTCTCGCCGGACCCGACCGGTCGTCCTGGTCAGATAGTTCTTTGGATGCACTCGAACTATGCGAAATGGTTACGGCCCCACAACCCGGTTGTTCGCATTGGCCTGATAGCATCCAAGAAACCCCACCTCCAATGGCGAGTACATCGTCTGAAATTACCAGCGACAACGACTTCATCGCCGAGAGACCGTTTAACCGGGTAAGAACAACTTCTTTACCACTAACCCATTACAGAACACAACATGTGTGAGTGTGTGTATCGAATGCGCTTTGTATAGATTGTTTTTGTTTGTTTTATTTATTTTACTTTCTTTATTTTCTTTTCAAATGTGTATTATTACAGCCCCAGAAAGGAAAGGGTGCGATTTCACTGGATCGGAAAAGACCAGCCTTTGTTCGACCCAAGAGAAAAAGAACACCGGATGAGGAACCGCTGATCGTGGGTGAGAAGCCAAAGCCGGATAGTACTAGGTCGTATTATGGTAAAACTAAAAATTCAAACAGCCTTAAGAATACTAGATTTACTTGTGATACCTGTGGAAAATCCTATGCCCGAAAGTATACTCTTAAACGTCACAAAGAAGTTCATTCGGGGTTTAAGGGAGAGTGTCCCACATGTGGAAAATCCTTTATTAATTCAGTCGGTTTAAAACGACATATTAAGAGACATGACCCTCCCCCACCTAAGAAAAAACCACAACCAGCGCCGCCTAAAAGCGCCAGTCTATCCCCCGAAGATTCAATCGTGTTTCCGATTCCCCCAAATGATGCTAATAGGGATAATGAGATATTATCTCTTTATCGTTTAAACTGGGGCAGTATTAGGACTCATTACCTGCAAGGCCGACAGACCCAAGATGTTTACAATTTGCGATTGGGACCTTCTTCTCTGCCGGTAGGGTCTATCGGCAGCGATGCCGGAGTAGACTTAACTAATGGCGTGTCACTGGAAGAGGGGTTAAGGGGTATTTTTCCTACTTTTTCGTGTAGAGTAAAACTTAACTTGTCTTTTGGGTTTGTTTTACGCAACATCGAGACGGGCGGATTGCGTTATTACCACTCTAGCTTTAACAATGCGCTTTTTTTTAACCCACCCGGTCACTATAGCTTCAGAAGATGATTTTGAAAAATTTCTCCAAAAGATACACGATATGGACGTACTACAACTCGCACTGCATTCACGCCCAGACACAAAGTGGGTCGTTGCTGATATCAGTAATGTCACCATTTATGCAAACAAAATGCCACCGTTTTACATCGGTGCAGCACCGCACCAATTACCCGATTACATTGCAAACAATGTGGGTTTAAACAATCTAATCAGAAGTCGCAATTCCGGGGCCAGATACAAGGACAATTTTTGTTTATTTAGATGTCTTGCACTAAAACAAGGGAACTCTGCACTCGCCCTAGAAACGCGCACCAAATACCTCGTCGATAGATACGCCGAAGTAATGGAAAAGCGTCCAACTGAAGGTGTCTGTTTGGAAGACCTGCATCACTTTGAACGCATATTCAAAGTGAGTGTCAGGGTGTTCAGTCTCGTTCGTGAAGAATCTCTGGCGAACGAGGCCGGAGAAGGGGAGTACAGAGCAGTAGCCCGTCTGGTGAGAAGATCCCTGAGTAAACACAACCAAACAATGGACGTTAACCTGTACGACTCGCACTTTTCGTACATAAAAGATATGAATAATTACAGTCAGGTTTTCCCCTGCCCTAAATGTAAACAAGTGTGCAACAGAGCAGCCAACTTAAAAAAGCACGTAGCGCGATGCGACAAGGGGGTCAAACATAATTTTCCGGGTGGGTGCTATCGCCTCCCAGAATCTGTATTCGATGAGTTGGTAGAAGCGGGTATAGAGATAGACGAAGAACTGAAGTACTACCCTTATCGCGCCACTTACGATTTTGAGGTGTATTTCAAACCGATAGAGCAGGCTTATGAGGGTATAAAGGGTCTCCAGGCGCAACATGAGTTACTCAGCGTCAGTTTTACTAGTAACGTTCCCGGTTACGAAACACCCATCTGTTCTGTAACAGACGGCGATTCAGCCAAACTAGTGTCTGACATGTTAGCCTGGTTACACGGGGTGGGCGATAAAGCGTACTCTATTTTGAAAAAGAAGTTTAAATATGTTTTTGATGAACTGACCATACAAATACAGGAACAAGAAGCCGCACTTGAGCGTGATCGGTCTGATCCTTCGACTCAGAAGTCTAAGTCGGAGGACCAGACAACAACCACAACCAGAGCCGAAAAACTCAAAATCAAATTTGACGACTATATCCACGAGCTTCCCGTTCTGGGGTTCAATTCTGGGAAGTATGACGTCAACGTCATCAAACGATATCTATATCAACAATTACACGGGAACGATAAGCTATACATCATTCGAAAATCGAATGCGTATATGTCGATTCGAACAGGTAGATTATTATTTCTCGACATTTCAAATTATTTGGCCCCCGGATGTTCGTACGCCAAGTTTTTGAAGGCGTACGAATGCTCTCAGACGAAGGGTTTTTTTCCGTACGAGTGGGTTGACGACCTGAACAAGTTAGACCACCCTAAATTGCCCCCTCATGATGCATTTTACAGCAACCTCAAGGGTGAAAATATTTCCGAAGCCGAGTACGCGTATTGTCAAAGGGTATGGCGCGAGGAGGGTCACAAGACTTTTAGAGATTTTTTGATATGGTATAATAATCTGGACGTGGCACCCTTTCTCGAAGCTGTCGAGAAAATGTTTGTGTTTTACAAACAGAAACGCATAGACATGTTTAAGTCGGCAATCTCTGTACCCGGGCTGTCTCTGCAGCATCTTTTTCTAACAAAACCGCGCGATGTATATTTCTCTCTGATAGACTCTCCAAATAAAGACCTGTATTATAAAATAAGGGATAACATTGTGGGCGGTCCCTCTATTATTTTCCACAGGTATCACGAGACTGGTATAACCCGTATTAGGGGTGGAAAAGTATGTAGGAAGGTGGTCGGGTTTGATGCCAACGCCTTGTATCTATGGTCCCTCATGCAGAACATGCCGGTGGGGACCTTCGTAAGGCGAAAGGAAAATGATCAGTTCAAACCCTTACGAAGTCATAAATATGGGGTTATGGCAACCGAGTGGTTGGATTGGGAAGCCAAAACAAATGGTTTCTATATTCAACACCAATTCAACCATAGAGAAAAAACTGTGGGTAGTAGAAACGTGAGAGTGGACGGATACTGTCAGGAGACCCATACGGTCTATCAGTTCCAGGGGTGTTATTGGCACGGGCACAAGTGTCGGATCAATAAAAAGGAGATCAACTCTTCCAATAACAAAACCAGAGAGGAATTGATGGCGGAGACCCAAAAGACTTCTTCCTACATACGGGAACTCGGGTATAATTTAGTCGAAATTAGGGAATGCGAGTGGCAAGACGTTCAGACAAGCGACCCAGACTTGAGACACTTTTTGAAATCCGTAAGACTACCACATAGTAAGGTGTGGACAATGACCACGAAACAGATTTTAAAGGGAGTATTGGACGGGTCCATATTTGGTTTGGTTGAATGCGACCTTCGGGTACCACAAGAAAAGAAAGAGTATTTTGCCGAGATGCCACCCGTATTTAAAAATGTGAACATCTCCATGGCTGATATCGGAAACCATATGCGGCAGTACGCCGAAGAGATGAACATTATGAACAAACCAAGAAGAAGTCTGATCGGTAGTATGTTCGGGACAAAATTGCTACTCGCAACCCCACTATTGTCTTGGTATTTAAAGCATGGTTTAGAGGTCACAAGGGTGTATGAAGTAATTCAATACAAAGCCAATCCGTGTTTTGCAGAGTTTGGTGACCGGGTCAGTCAAGCTAGGAGGGCTGGGGACAGTGACCCCAATAAATCTATCATAGCAGACACTATGAAATTACTTGGTAACTCGGCCTATGGGAAAACGGTGACTGATCAGTTAAAACATGTAAATGTTCAAGTGTGTTCTGATGCAGATACCCTTGCCAAGATCAATGACAAAAACTTTAAGGCACTCCATTCAATAGGTGGAGGGATGTACGAGGCCGACATGTTCAAAAATGTGATCAATTTAAACCTCCCCATTCAGATTGGTTTCTTCGTCTATCAATACGCTAAATTACGCATGCTCGAGTTTTACTTTGACTTCCTTATGCAGTATGTCGATCCACTCGATTTTCAGATGTGCGAGATGGACACGGATTCGGCCTACATGGCCATATCGGGCGACAGTCTTGATGATGTAATCAAACCCGGTATGAAAGACCAATACCACCGGGAAAAGCATATGTGGTTTCCGCGTCAGAACACACCCGAGCAATACAGTTATGATAAGAGGACTCCGGGGTTGTTTAAAGTAGAGTGGGAGGGGGAGGGTATTATTGCACTATGTAGTAAGACATACTTTTGTTTCGGGCCCACTGAAAAGTTCAGTTGTAAGGGTCTAAACAGAAGAAACAATGAACTCACCACGTTTCATGATAAAACCTTTGTTAACTCCCCCACCCGAAGATCTGGTATTTAACACGGTCATGTACTTTTCTTTGGTGAGTTCATTGTTTCTTCTGTTTAGACCCTTACAACTGAACTTTTCAGTGGGCCCGAAACAAAAGTATGTCTTACTACATAGTGCAATAATACCCTCCCCCTCCCACTCTACTTTAAACAACCCCGGAGTCCTCTTATCATAACTGTATTGCTCGGGTGTGTTCTGACGCGGAAACCACATATGCTTTTCCCGGTGGTATTGGTCTTTCATACCGGGTTTGATTACATCATCAAGACTGTCGCCCGATATGGCCATGTAGGCCGAATCCGTGTCCATCTCGCACATCTGAAAATCGAGTGGATCGACATACTGCATAAGGAAGTCAAAGTAAAACTCGAGCATGCGTAATTTAGCGTATTGATAGACGAAGAAACCAATCTGAATGGGGAGGTTTAAATTGATCACATTTTTGAACATGTCGGCCTCGTACATCCCTCCACCTATTGAATGGAGTGCCTTAAAGTTTTTGTCATTGATCTTGGCAAGGGTATCTGCATCAGAACACACTTGAACATTTACATGTTTTAACTGATCAGTCACCGTTTTCCCATAGGCCGAGTTACCAAGTAATTTCATAGTGTCTGCTATGATAGATTTATTGGGGTCACTGTCCCCAGCCCTCCTAGCTTGACTGACCCGGTCACCAAACTCTGCAAAACACGGATTGGCTTTGTATTGAATTACTTCATACACCCTTGTGACCTCTAAACCATGCTTTAAATACCAAGACAATAGTGGGGTTGCGAGTAGCAATTTTGTCCCGAACATACTACCGATCAGACTTCTTCTTGGTTTGTTCATAATGTTCATCTCTTCGGCGTACTGCCGCATATGGTTTCCGATATCAGCCATGGAGATGTTCACATTTTTAAATACGGGTGGCATCTCGGCAAAATACTCTTTCTTTTCTTGTGGTACCCGAAGGTCGCATTCAACCAAACCAAATATGGACCCGTCCAATACTCCCTTTAAAATCTGTTTCGTGGTCATTGTCCACACCTTACTATGTGGTAGTCTTACGGATTTCAAAAAGTGTCTCAAGTCTGGGTCGCTTGTCTGAACGTCTTGCCACTCGCATTCCCTAATTTCGACTAAATTATACCCGAGTTCCCGTATGTAGGAAGAAGTCTTTTGGGTCTCCGCCATCAATTCCTCTCTGGTTTTGTTATTGGAAGAGTTGATCTCCTTTTTATTGATCCGACACTTGTGCCCGTGCCAATAACACCCCTGGAACTGATAGACCGTATGGGTCTCCTGACAGTATCCGTCCACTCTCACGTTTCTACTACCCACAGTTTTTTCTCTATGGTTGAATTGGTGTTGAATATAGAAACCATTTGTTTTGGCTTCCCAATCCAACCACTCGGTTGCCATAACCCCATATTTATGACTTCGTAAGGGTTTGAACTGATCATTTTCCTTTCGCCTTACGAAGGTCCCCACCGGCATGTTCTGCATGAGGGACCATAGATACAAGGCGTTGGCATCAAACCCGACCACCTTCCTACATACTTTTCCACCCCTAATACGGGTTATACCAGTCTCGTGATACCTGTGGAAAATAATAGAGGGACCGCCCACAATGTTATCCCTTATTTTATAATACAGGTCTTTATTTGGAGAGTCTATCAGAGAGAAATATACATCGCGCGGTTTTGTTAGAAAAAGATGCTGCAGAGACAGCCCGGGTACAGAGATTGCCGACTTAAACATGTCTATGCGTTTCTGTTTGTAAAACACAAACATTTTCTCGACAGCTTCGAGAAAGGGTGCCACGTCCAGATTATTATACCATATCAAAAAATCTCTAAAAGTCTTGTGACCCTCCTCGCGCCATACCCTTTGACAATACGCGTACTCGGCTTCGGAAATATTTTCACCCTTGAGGTTGCTGTAAAATGCATCATGAGGGGGCAATTTAGGGTGGTCTAACTTGTTCAGGTCGTCAACCCACTCGTACGGAAAAAAACCCTTCGTCTGAGAGCATTCGTACGCCTTCAAAAACTTGGCGTACGAACATCCGGGGGCCAAATAATTTGAAATGTCGAGAAATAATAATCTACCTGTTCGAATCGACATATACGCATTCGATTTTCGAATGATGTATAGCTTATCGTTCCCGTGTAATTGTTGATATAGATATCGTTTGATGACGTTGACGTCATACTTCCCAGAATTGAACCCCAGAACGGGAAGCTCGTGGATATAGTCGTCAAATTTGATTTTGAGTTTTTCGGCTCTGGTTGTGGTTGTTGTCTGGTCCTCCGACTTAGACTTCTGAGTCGAAGGATCAGACCGATCACGCTCAAGTGCGGCTTCTTGTTCCTGTATTTGTATGGTCAGTTCATCAAAAACATATTTAAACTTCTTTTTCAAAATAGAGTACGCTTTATCGCCCACCCCGTGTAACCAGGCTAACATGTCAGACACTAGTTTGGCTGAATCGCCGTCTGTTACAGAACAGATGGGTGTTTCGTAACCGGGAACGTTACTAGTAAAACTGACGCTGAGTAACTCATGTTGCGCCTGGAGACCCTTTATACCCTCATAAGCCTGCTCTATCGGTTTGAAATACACCTCAAAATCGTAAGTGGCGCGATAAGGGTAGTACTTCAGTTCTTCGTCTATCTCTATACCCGCTTCTACCAACTCATCGAATACAGATTCTGGGAGGCGATAGCACCCACCCGGAAAATTATGTTTGACCCCCTTGTCGCATCGCGCTACGTGCTTTTTTAAGTTGGCTGCTCTGTTGCACACTTGTTTACATTTAGGGCAGGGGAAAACCTGACTGTAATTATTCATATCTTTTATGTACGAAAAGTGCGAGTCGTACAGGTTAACGTCCATTGTTTGGTTGTGTTTACTCAGGGATCTTCTCACCAGACGGGCTACTGCTCTGTACTCCCCTTCTCCGGCCTCGTTCGCCAGAGATTCTTCACGAACGAGACTGAACACCCTGACACTCACTTTGAATATGCGTTCAAAGTGATGCAGGTCTTCCAAACAGACACCTTCAGTTGGACGCTTTTCCATTACTTCGGCGTATCTATCGACGAGGTATTTGGTGCGCGTTTCTAGGGCGAGTGCAGAGTTCCCTTGTTTTAGTGCAAGACATCTAAATAAACAAAAATTGTCCTTGTATCTGGCCCCGGAATTGCGACTTCTGATTAGATTGTTTAAACCCACATTGTTTGCAATGTAATCGGGTAATTGGTGCGGTGCTGCACCGATGTAAAACGGTGGCATTTTGTTTGCATAAATGGTGACATTACTGATATCAGCAACGACCCACTTTGTGTCTGGGCGTGAATGCAGTGCGAGTTGTAGTACGTCCATATCGTGTATCTTTTGGAGAAATTTTTCAAAATCATCTTCTGAAGCTATAGTGACCGGGTGGGTTAAAAAAAGCGCATTGTTAAAGCTAGAGTGGTAATAACGCAATCCGCCCGTCTCGATGTTGCGTAAAACAAACCCAAAAGACAAGTTAAGTTTTACTCTACACGAAAAAGTAGGAAAAATACCCCTTAACCCCTCTTCCAGTGACACGCCATTAGTTAAGTCTACTCCGGCATCGCTGCCGATAGACCCTACCGGCAGAGAAGAAGGTCCCAATCGCAAATTGTAAACATCTTGGGTCTGTCGGCCTTGCAGGTAATGAGTCCTAATACTGCCCCAGTTTAAACGATAAAGAGATAATATCTCATTATCCCTATTAGCATCATTTGGGGGAATCGGAAACACGATTGAATCTTCGGGGGATAGACTGGCGCTTTTAGGCGGCGCTGGTTGTGGTTTTTTCTTAGGTGGGGGAGGGTCATGTCTCTTAATATGTCGTTTTAAACCGACTGAATTAATAAAGGATTTTCCACATGTGGGACACTCTCCCTTAAACCCCGAATGAACTTCTTTGTGACGTTTAAGAGTATACTTTCGGGCATAGGATTTTCCACAGGTATCACAAGTAAATCTAGTATTCTTAAGGCTGTTTGAATTTTTAGTTTTACCATAATACGACCTAGTACTATCCGGCTTTGGCTTCTCACCCACGATCAGCGGTTCCTCATCCGGTGTTCTTTTTCTCTTGGGTCGAACAAAGGCTGGTCTTTTCCGATCCAGTGAAATCGCACCCTTTCCTTTCTGGGGCTGTAATAATACACATTTGAAAAGAAAATAAAGAAAGTAAAATAAATAAAACAAACAAAAACAATCTATACAAAGCGCATTCGATACACACACTCACACATGTTGTGTTCTGTAATGGGTTAGTGGTAAAGAAGTTGTTCTTACCCGGTTAAACGGTCTCTCGGCGATGAAGTCGTTGTCGCTGGTAATTTCAGACGATGTACTCGCCATTGGAGGTGGGGTTTCTTGGATGCTATCAGGCCAATGCGAACAACCGGGTTGTGGGGCCGTAACCATTTCGCATAGTTCGAGTGCATCCAAAGAACTATCTGACCAGGACGACCGGTCGGGTCCGGCGAGAGCCTCCTGTTGCCGTTGACACTGTGACAAACAAATAATAATACCACCAAGGATTCTAAACTATAACGGATGTGATAACAGATGATTCTACGGGAACGAGTTTTCACATGGCTTATTTGTTTAATTTAATTTGTTAAATTCTTTGACTCACCTCTTGGATCGCCGCTGTTTCTGTTTCAGCTAGCGCCTGAAGTTGACTCGCCGTATACTCTGCAGGGCTCCATTTAACATTTGGTAGCGACGCATCGATTTCCGTTCGTTTTATGCTCTCCATTTGAGAGGGAGTAGGTTCAGGATCCCATTCAAAGTTGTTCTGTGACATGATGTGCGATTCCCAAGCCAATGCGGAGAGCTTCAAATGTAGACCGGGCTGATGATGTGTGAGCGGTCGTCTGATCAACACCGCTTTTATATAACTTGATGGTGATTAGTTGCTGACCTCTGTAACAAGTCGATACGTGTTGGACCGCGGTCAAGAGGGGGGGGGGGGGGTGATGAGTTGTTCGAGTGGTTATAACATTGTTCCAGCTCTGCAATCTTCGGTCATGATTAACATCGGCCCTTGCAAGTTCAAGGGCCTCGATTGGTACACAGGTCGATCAGAGATAACCCATTCAACAAACAAGGCCGGGGCAAAAACAAGTCCTTGACCACACCAGATAGCGATAACGGTGTAAATAAATGACACTAAGTATTAAAGCACGTTCAATGACACCCGTGGTCTCTAAGATTACAAATAACTCTATAACAGTACTCGGACCTTTTCTTCTTCCTCAACGATTTATCACACGTGTTGGAAGACACCGTGGCTTCAATAACTTCGGTTTTCAGCGTAAGTAATGAATCCGAATACAGAAATCCATCCTTTATACAACTTAATCGACCAATCAGAATAGAGTGCAGGGTCATATGAAAACAAACTTGTCCCGACGTGTTCGGAAATGGGGCGTGACGTCACAGGCTTATAGGAATAAACTTGTCTAGACGAGGTCGATCAGAGATAAGCCATCAGAGATAGGCCATTCAACAAACAAGGCCGGGGCAAAAACAAGTCGCGCACCAACGCAGTTGATCTCTTGGACCTTGACCACACCAGATAGTGATAACGGTGTAAATAAATGACACTAAGTACTACAAATAACTCTATAACAGTACTCGGACCTTTTCTTCTTCCTCAACGGTTTATCACACGTCTTGGAAGACACCGCTTTGTTTTCACTTTGTGAAAATACAAACGAGCCGTACGCGACTCGTTTGTGCTGCGTGGTTTTGTGCGCGGCGCTCCGTGATTTCAAGAAATCACTTCCGCACCGCCAACTGAGGGCAAACGATAACGGTTTGCCCTCAGTTACACTGTCGTGAGACATACCTTCTTGCGGTGTCTTTCAGACACCGCTCAACATGATGCCATGCATCATGTTAACCCCGCGTCTCGGCCCTTCGGGCCTCAAGACACTGCCGTGGGCCGCACGACTCCCCACTTCGTGACTCGCCTTCATCCGGCCTGAACCCTAAAACGACTGTGGGCCGACTAGTTCACCTTTGCACCACTTTTCCTGGTGTGTAAATACACACCCCCATACCGCACGCCATTTGGTTTTTTTTTTATTTATTTATTTATTTATTTTTTTTTTATTTTTTTTTTATTTTTTTTTTTTTTTGGTGTGCAAAGTTCGTTTTTGAGTAGTGCAAACTACCCTGCACTACCCAAAATTAGGTGTGTGTGACTCCAACTATACTACTGGCATATCATCTGGGTACATGTAGAGGTTCCTACCTATAAGGATATACTGTACTTGTGTTCACGAGACACCAACACTTTAAAATCTGAAGGCTCGGTCAGTGCAATCTCACGTAATCCCTCCGTGCCGTAATACGGCTCGGTAGAATCCCAATCAAACTTCACTTCTGTGAAACTCGTTTAAGTTTAGGATTATGCGTCCACATACAGTCCTACATTATAGGCGTTTGAAACATGCCAATCTTAAGATACTCTGAGGGGCTTTGTGACAAAATGAGAAGAGACGTTTTAACCTGGTTTTTAGTGTCAGTTAAACAGTTCCACAATGCTGGTACCTGCAGTCTCATTTGGAATACCAACTCGAGAGACAAAATTCACCATCGCTTCTGCTACTCTTTTTGTCTGTATACTAGGTAATGGATAGCTTCTGGGTATTGGGTTGCGTATTTTACCAAAGATATAATGCAGTATAATGATTCCCTTAAAAAGTTCCGTATTTTTACATCCGCGTAACACCCTGTTAAGAAGAACATGGATGCAAATCAGTTTAAAACCATTAGCTTGTGTATTTTAAATCTCATTTTTTTCGATTTCAGGTAATCTAACAGGTAGGCCTTCTTTTAACTTTGTTAGGGGTTTCCCTCTGCTTGTTTCGCACAGCATTTATTTCTTTCAGTTTGAAGATTTAACTTCTTACTCTTGCATGAGGTTAGTTTGCCTTATTTCAATCTGTCTGTCTTAACTTGAGTTTTACTTTCTTTTGGAGACTTACTTGGCAAAATGGAGGATTGGAACAGTTGCTAGGCTTAATTTCAAAGTTCCAAATGCCTTCACCAAGCATTGCGAAGCTTTGGAGGGTAGGCAAATTTTGAGGAACAACACAACACAAGCTTGGAAACTTATAGAGCAGACAAAACATCAGCCTTGCAACTTTTTGAGTTTGACAAATAACTAGTTTTGAAAGTTTTTGCAGTATGGGACAACATTACACTTGAAAATTTTTCAGAGACGGAACACCATAGGTCTGTTGAATAATCATTTGATTTTGAACTTTTTACAACATGAGTCTGAAGAAGCTGCTGTAAAAATGACTAGAAACAAAAATATAAGTAAAAAACTCATTAGGTTCAGCAACTTGAGGGACTAAATAACTTGCACTTTGGGAAAATTTGAAAAATGGTACAACATACGCTATAGGCTCAGAAACTTGAGGGACTAAACAACTTGCACAAAAGGAATGTTTGAAAATTGTCCAACATCAGCTTGGGCAGGATTTGAGTCTATGGTAGTGATTTCAGTGTACAATTTGTGTCGTCATATGGATAACCTGCAATGGTCGGAGTTTAGCAATGAGTGTAGCAATAAGTGTACCATAATCAGCATGTCACATGGAAAACCTGCAGTGGTTGGAGGGTAGCGATGAGTTTACTTATCAGCATACTACAAAACAACTGAAAGGAGATTTATGTTACGAATTGTAAAGTTGCTGTTTACAATTAATATTTCCATCATGATGCAACTTTTATATGCAAGTTTTGAGGCAATACATGGAAGTAGATATGGTTTTTGGTTTTCGTGAACACTATGTGTTACCCACTGTCTGTAAGTTAAATATATTTCTGATAAGAACCCATGCTGCAAACTTAGTAACTGCTGCTGGAAAGTGTGGATTAAGGAGGGGGAGGCCCATCATAAGTTTCTTAACAATCTCTGAGTGAGAAATGTACATTTGAAAGAGCTTGTCTTGCTAACTCCTATCTACTGTCAAAGATTAGATTTGTCAGTCTTCTAACAAAGACTAGAGTGGGCTTGTCAAAGGGTTGAGACCCAACTTATCTCACTAAGATGTAGTGAAGATAAATACAAAATGATGGTGGTGGTGGGTGGGGAGGGGCCCATACTAGTAGACTGGAAGACTTTAATCTACCAAGAGCAAGATCAATAAAGTTCCAAAAGAAATGAATAGAGATGCAATACTTACCATCTACAGAAAAGAGATGCGGCTCCACTTGGAAGAAATTGTCGGATATTTCCTTCATGAAGTGATGTTGATAAGAAACAACTTCAAGACCTTTTGGAACCTAAGCACAAAAAGTGTCTATGTTAAATGCTTGTTCTTCCTATTTTCAAAACGTGAAGAAATGATAAACATTAATTCATAAAAGTAGTTGATCTGGTTTTGAGATTTCAGCAAGAAGTGGTTGAGTATTGATTATTTCACAAGATGACTGATATTAGAATAATTTTGTTACCAATTAAACTGGTTAGAGGTATTTTGTGTAAAGTCACATCAAGACAAGATTTATCACTTAAGGTTGTAAAAGTTTAATTGGAGATTCACAAGTGGCTAAAAGTGAGGCAATATTAGTTGAGTGGCAGACCTAAACCTCCCAACAAGATCAAATTTAGTCACCCAAAAAATTGATAGAGATGTAAGGCTTACACAAAGGTAGCTCAATATCTCTTTCATGTTTAACATCAGTAAATGACTACAGTCAAATAGCTTCTTGTACAGGATGTCTGCAAAATGTGAAAGAAGAAAAGCTGCGTAAATACTGATAGATATGTATGAGTAGGATTTGAAACTTTGCATGGTGGAAGCATAACTAAGTAATGCTTGCGGTAACACCATGTGGGAGTAGTGTAGGTTCTGAAAAGAACCGGTGGTTAACGACTCAACGTTTCGATCAGTATGCTCTGATCGTCTTCAGGAGAATGCTGGACTCTGTTGCTGGATGCTGCTTAAGTACGCCTTGAAGGATTAACTGGTAGCTGGGCTTGGCTCAGTGGTGCCCGAAGGCGGGAAAAGGTTATGTTGGGGAAACCGGGCGTAACCTTCCCACAAGACTCAAGGAGGCCATCGAGATCTACAAACACGACACAGTTCCTCAAGACTTCCACATCAGTGACATTTGGCTCCCACTCTTCCTGACCATTGGATCTCCTATATCCAAGGTCACATCCCCTACCCCTTAGACTTCTATACCCTCAGTCTTCCCTAGGTTCCCTCACCTCCCCTGTGCTTATCCATTCTGATTCAGTTCAGTGAGCACACACCCCCTACCCACCCCCAGTGGGTTTCAGTTGAGGCTTAGCCCCAGCTCCAGCCTACACGCTCCACCGAGCTAAGCCCAGCTTATCCAGTTCCTGTTCCCACCTTCGCGCACCACCGAGCCAAGCCCAGCTACCAGTTAATCCTTCAAGGCAGTACTTAAGCAGCATCCAGCAACAGAGTCCAGCATTCTCCTGAAGACGATCTGAGCATACTGATCGAAACGTTGAGTCGTTAACCACCGGTTCTTTTCAGAACCTACACTACTCAAAAGAGATTCCACATGGTGTTACCGCAAGCCTTACTTAGTTAGATATGTATGACTTATGTTGTAAAATTGACTATTTTCATTCTCCATTTCCATCTAGCTTTGGAAACAAATTAAGAGGCAGCAACAAAACTAATTTGAAACGTGAGAGTTGAAAAATTACTAAGTTGGTCAAATTTTCTTGATGGATGGGACTTAAACATCGAGAACTACAAATTAGCTTAAGAGAAATGTTACTGTAAAAAAGGCATTTGGAAGTGTTAGAAGGACGGGACAACTTGTTCAATTGGAAAACTTTAGAAATGGCACATTATCTATTTGGGAACATACCTCTGCATACACACAACACTACGAATTAGATTTAGAACAATTTCAAAAGATAAAGAAAATCAGTGGAAATCATTACTTGAAGTTTGGAATTAATTTTAGAAACACAACATTGGCAAGTTTTTGAGGTACTAGACATCATTTACTTTGAAAAAACTTATGAAACGTAACAACAGTTCAAAAACAATTTGTCCAATGGAAAATAGTTAGATTGGGAAGTGTTTGAGAGTTAAAGCTACCTTGGACTAATTCATATAATTTAAGGGTTGGTGATAAGTCTCAAGTACAAATGGTTTGTCATAGAAGGAGTGCTGAAATGGATTATTTGAGCAGTTGCAAAGCTTGATTTCAACTATTAAATTGCTTTTACCCAGCATTCGTTGTTCTGTCCATAAAAGGTGCAGCTTTTAAGCATATTTTTGATAATTTTCCTGTAGTATCCCCAAGAGAAAAAATGACCTTATTATTTTCTTAGTCCTAAGAGGTGCGTTTTATATTTTCTTCATCTTTTGTTCCTGTGGAGCCAGTTGACCATAACCGCGAAATGGCCAAGAAGTTCTACTTTCTCCACTCGTGCTATACATTTACCCGCAGGGGTTAGGTTTGCCTTTTATAGTTTCTGCAAAGCTATTTCAGAGTTTAAATGTGACTTGACCAAGAACATCGCAAATTACTTTCACAAAAACTACATTAAAAATTTCTAGTATAAAAAAAGAACCCCTTGCGATCCCTGAAATATTGCCTAAAAGAATGTTCATTAAAAATCCGGACAGCTGAGGGGACAAATGTAAAAGACAATGCTCATCTTAATTTGTGTAGCCTTCTTATTTGGTCAATATACTTTGAAAATTACCAAAAGTCATTTTCGTTTAATGATTTGCTCACAGTCAAGGTTTTTAACCCCCTTTTCTGCAGCAATTGATTTAAGTGCATCAAGCAATGAAAGCATAAGTGTTATATATTACTATATTTTCATTCATACTTCCCGATGAATCCTGTTGATTGACACTGTCTTTCGCGATTAGTTTTGGAACAATTTGCTGGAAACATTCCATGTAGTTTAGGAAAAATTTTGAGTTAAAAAAACATTACATTGCCAAGATTTTGAAGGACTAGACATCATGTACCTTGAAAAAACCTAAGACACACAACAACAGCTTAAGGAACAAATTGTCAGTTGAAAATTAGACTAGTGTATGAGACTGGATAACTAGTACTTTGGGAAAAATATCAAAGACAAAACACCATCGATTGGGGTAAAAATGAGAGCTCAAAAATATAAATATATACATAAGAGCACCATTTCATAAAAAACAACATTTCTTGAGAGTTGAAGAATAAATGGGCTGGCAAGTTTCGAGGAACTGGATATCATGCTTCTTGAAAATTTAAGAGATGGCACAACTGGCTCAATTCAAGAAACAAGGCCAACAAACTATGCTCCCATTACCTTTGCAACAATTTTTAGATTTGGAAATTCCAGAGGCCTGTTTTGAGGAACTGGAAAACATGCTTTGGAAATGATTTCAAGGTAAGACTTTTGCTCTCATCTTTGGAGAGGAGTCTTGAAAACAATTTGAGAATTTTTTGTGCATGTGGTCAGCCAGTGTGGCTGAGATACAGGTATCAACATGTTAGGTATAGGATTTCAACAATAAGAAGAGTTCACTTTTTCAACATACCTCAGCCAAGAAAGGAGTGATGCATATCCAACCCAAAATATGACAAGCCAAGTTGACCTTGATAGTAACAACTGCTGATGAAGCTCATGTCCACGATGGATAATACTCTTTAACTAGTGTACACTCTACAAACAAAACGCGATACATTACGGTAATCATTTCATCAAATGTTGAATTGGGTAAAACATTGATTCTGAAAATGCTCAATCTTGAAACTGATCACTATGCAGCGCTCAACCCTTAAAAAAGATCCTCTAGACCAAAGAAAGATGACACACAAGTGGTTTACAACTGATTTTAGCAGTACCATATCAACTAGGATTGCAGCCCAGAAAAGGCACAATATTTGACGCAGAGACAAAATCCCCTTAGAAGTCAGTCAACTCCAACTTCGAACGATGGATTAAAGTGTTTGTAAAAGGTAGGAAGTGAACATTGTACGAAGTGTCTAAGTCGCTTCAAACATTGTAAAAGGTATGAAGTATCTTAGGTACAAACTCATCAAGGTACGAAGTGACCTGACAGTGATGTGTAGTAGTATGTCGCTAATCTTTGTGGCAAGCTGGCAAGCAATATAATTTCAAAAATCACTGCCTTAATTGTGTTTTGTACAGCTGTATGTAGCTATGCCTTGTGATGAAATTAAAGAGGCACAATCACTTCTCACACCATGTAGCTTGATCCTGATTCAAAAATCATTATATCACTTTTTTTATCTCTCTTGCAAAACTCAGGTCTAGTACACCTTTTCATGGCTGTTGTCAATGCAGGTCCCTGGCAACTATGTTCAATTTGAAATGTTACTTTATGCTGTAAAGTACACCTTTAAGCAAATCAACCATGGTTCAATGCATTAGCATGCAGGCTAAAAAATGAAGTTAAATATAAAGTAACAATCTGCATGAGGCATGCATTGCTAAACACTGCTATGCAGAATTGTTGGGTAACACAATAAAAGGATTACAGTTTCAAAGAACTGCTGAATTACACAATGGGTATAAGATGAAACAACTTACATATCCAGTCCAGTAATGAAGAGAGGCTGAATAATGTGAGTTCTGCAAACTTGTATGATGTTCCTTCAAGAAAGCCAGATGCCATGGGGTTGGGTTATCATTGATACAGAGGGAGCCAATAAAAACACAGCTGTTGGATTAGTTTGCTGGGTGTTGGAGAAATGAGCCCATCTTCTCTTTAAACTTGAACAATTGTGAGATTGCAAGACAACAATTGAAGAACAATATGAGATTACAAAATTTTTAAACTGGGAAGTTTTGAGGGACTGGACAAATAATGATGTACTCAAAAATTTGAGAGATGTGTCTCTAAACTCTTTATGGCAACAGTGGCCCTGAAGAATCTAATAAGACTAGCCAAATAATACTGTCTTCAAAAAACAGCTGCCTTAATTTTGTCTCCTATAACTGCATGCAACTATGCCTGGTAATGATATCATAGAGGCACTCAGTTTCTTTATAATGCAAAGTATACTTCCCTTTGTGCAACACAACCATGGTTTTTGTGATACCCAACAAGCTGCATGCTACATGTAATGCTAAACACTGCTACTGAGAATTACAAGCTAACACAAAGGAGGGATTAAAGTTTAAGAGAACAGCTGAATTACATAATAGAATTACACAGCCCCTGGAAACTACAGAAGTGCACAATGGAAGTACCCCGCTCTAGGAATGTCTGCATAACATTTTAAACTTTAACCCAAAACTGTAAATTGATTGAATTATATAAATACAACCCCCCCCCCAAAAAAAAAAAAAAACAAACCCCCAAACAAACAAGAAAAACCCACAAATATCATATGTACAGTGAAACAATACTTATTAACATTACATTCTGATTTCTTCAAAAGATTATTCCAATACTTCAGGTAATCAGCTCCTACATTTTTTGCTCCTTTGATTGCCTGAATATGAATTTTGTTAATGGCTGAAGAGTAAGTGCCCACCTCATAATTTACACTTCAGCTACCTTGGACTAATTCATATACTTTAAGGGATGGGAATAAGTCTCAAATATAAATGGTTTGTCATAGAAATAGCGCTGAAATGTTTACGCTCCCCAAAACTGCTGCTGCTTTGCATTCCTTTATCATGGTACAGTAGGCTTTTTCTTGCTTATTATTATGTTTATTACTTCCTTCTACAATAGGGAATGTACGGCAGTCTCATCCTTGTAAAAATAAGGCTCTAATTTCAACTTCTGAAGCTCTTAGTGTGAAAGGTTGATCAGTAGGCTAAATGGATGATTGGAGCAGTTGCTCAGCTTTTTGTTGTCTTGCTCGTATAAGTAGTGCTGCTTTCTCAGTATATTTTTGATAAATTTCCTGTAGTATCCCGAAAGACCCCAAATTACCTTAATACATTCTTAGTCTTAAGAAGTGCAGCTTAAAATTTCTTGATCTTTCTACCTGTGGGGCCAAATGACTGTAACCGACTTCATAGCTTAGAAATTCTACTTTCTCAACTGGTAACAGGGCTCAAATTTTTGGGGAAGATCCACAAGACGGCAGGTCTAGTTTTTACTAGACCAGAATTTAGTCACAAGACCAGAATCAAATTGAGAAGACAGTTTTAACATTTGAACTGTTTGTTAGACCAAACAATAAAAAAAGAGTTCTCTTTTAGTCTGGTGGGGAAGTAAACTCTGATACTCAGCAGATTTGAACGACATTTTCCAGGCTCAAACTCAACATTACATTACATTTTTTATATTTTTTTATACTGAATTGAAAAATAGAAGACCAGATGACTTGTCTGGCTGTTAGTTTACTGGCTCAACACTAAAATCACTTGCCTCGAGCCTGCGATCCAGTGAAACTTTCAAGCTCTGTTGTACCATACATTTACCCGGAGCGGTTATGTTTGCTCTTTGTAGTTTCTGCAAGAGTTCTTTCAGAGTTTCAATGTGGCTTGGCCAAGTTTTCTTTAAATTTGGCAAGGCCTAAAACCATAAATTTAAATTGTTCATGTATTTATTTGTTCATTTATATTTTTTGTGGCGCATGATACAGGGAAGATGGAAATTTTTCTAAACTGAACATCTAATTCGAGCCATTTTAGTAAATTCTACAGACATTAGAATTTTTTGCGAAGCAAATTTTTTCCGGCCCACTTTTTAAAATTGTTATTATTCATTAATAATAAATTTATTTAAATTTTGGCTGCCTCAAAAAGAATAATAATTGGGGGTGCCATCTGTGCCCCCCCCTGTTACAGGTCTGAATTAGAATGGCATCGATGAAATAAGCAACATACTGCATTCCCTGTAATAATGTTCACATTTTTCTTACGAATGTGGCTGTGCATTAGATAAGCCAAATGAAATCAAGTTAATGTGGTAGAGCCAATATGGGGTCAATTATGCCGTTTTATTCTTGTCATTCTGTCTCATTGGGACCAGCCAGTAATCTTTGCTTAAGTCAAATTTGGTAAAAATAATGACCTTTTGCTGGTTTAGGGAATATTTCTTCTTGGTTGGGTATTAGATCGGCATCAAATGTGGTGATTTTGTTGATTTTCTGGAAATGTATGCAGAAACGGTTAGTACCATCCTTCTTTCTGACAAGCACTGTGGGTGAATTCAAAGATTAAATTATACTAATTATCAACATGTTCTTAACTTCGAATCTATAGTTTCTTTGAGAGCATTTGGTATCTGGTATGGCTTACATAGCTTTGGTTTTTTGGTGGAAAGTTTAATACAATGCTCAGTTAAATTTGTATAGCTTTTTCGGTCGGTCAATATGCTTTGAAAATTATCAAAAGTCATTTTACTTTATTGGTTTGTTCAGATTCAAAGTTTTTTTACCTATTTTCAACAGCTATTGTTTTAAGCACATAAAGTGATGAAAGGATGATAAGTGTTATACAATGCTATAGTTTCATTCATATTTTGTGATGCATGCAGTGGCTGTTTGCATTTGATGATTGACACTGTTAAGTCTTTTACGAAGGTCGAGCACAAACTGATTTGTATTTTTTCTGTTTCAGCATTTTCTACTTTCCCAGTCCAAAGTTCTTTAAGTATAATCATGGGACCACATACAATCCTACAGTATAGGCGTTTGCAACGTGCAAATCCTCAGATACTTTGAGGGGTTTTGCATTTAACTGTGAAGAGACGTTTTAGCCTGTTTTTCAGTGTACCCTATAACCGTTTCACAAGGCTATTACATGCAGGATGATGGGGGTAGTTGTATGCTGCAGGACTAGCAATAACCTGCTTATCTCTTCCATGAGTTCTGAGGTGAAACGAGCAGCTTCATGAGTGAGAATCTCATTTGGAATACCAACACGAGAGACAACATTCCCCATTGCTTCTGCTACTCTCATTGTCTGTATACTAGGTAATGGATTTCTTCTGGGTATAATGATTCCTGTGTTCAGTCAATGTTCGGATTGGGCATACTAAATCTACAGCAACACTTTGAAATGGTGCATGAATGATCGGCCTTGAAACTATGGCCTTTGGTGACTCTGCCTTTTTCTGGCAAATGTTGCATGATTGGCAGCATTGTAAAATGTCTGAGTCAATCCCAGGAGAGTAAAAAAAAATACCCAAGACCTTGTCATTGTCTGCTTTGGACTTTGGTTTCCACCCAACACTGACCAATGATGTACATTTTTTAATCTGAATTCAAAATTTCTTTTGCTGGCACATAATTCACCGTGATCTAATTTGGAGATCAAAATTTGCGGCAAATCATTTAATGTATTCATCCACTTGTCACCCTATTGAACTAGATCATGGATGCATTTTAATTTCAAATCTTTAGCCTGTCCAATTTGAATCTCATCTTTGTCGATTTCAGGTAAACTATCAGGTAGGCCTACTTTTAGCTTTGTTAAGGGTTTATGCCCCTTGCTTGTTTGGCACAGCATTTATTTATTTCAGTTTCCTAGTTTGCAGATCTAACTTACTCTTGCATTCTGTTAGTTTCCCTTGTTTCAATTGTCTGTCTGAACTTGAGTTTGACTTTCTTTCGGAGAGTTACTTGGCAAAGTGGAGGAATGGAACAGTTGCTAAGCTTGATTTTAATGTTTCAATTGCTTTTACCAAGCATTGCGAAGCTTTAGAGGGTAGGCAAATTTTGAGAACAACACAGTACGAGCTTGGACACTTACAAAGCAGACATAACATCAGCTTTGAAACATTTTGAGTTGAACACATAAAATGGGTTTGAAAGTTTTTGCAGGCTGGGACAACATTGGTCTTGAAAAATGTTCAGAGATGGAACACTAGGTCTGATGAATAATCATCTGATTTTGAACTTTTTACAACATGGCCTGAAGAAGTTTTCAGAGATACTATAACATTGATTACAAACAAATTATAAGTTAACAACTCCTTAGATTCGGAAACTTGAGGGACTAAACAACTTTCACAGTGGAAATTTTTTTTAAAATGGTACATCAGCTTGGGAAAGAGTGTATGGTAGTGAGTTTGCTAATCAGAACAACCTGTGCCCCCATCTGGATATTGGAGTGTAGCAGTGAGTTTACTAACCAGCACAATCTGTGTCGTCATCAGCACACGTCACACGAATAACCTGCAGTGGTTGGAGTGTAGTAATGAGTTCACTAATCAGCAAAATATGAAACATGAAAATCTGCTTACAACTGATAACAGACTCATGGCACGACTTGTTAACTGGCTGTTTACAATCAATACTTCCATCATGATGTAGCTTTTATATGCAAGTTTTGAGGCAATACATGGTAGAAGATATGGTTTTTGGTTTTACAAGATGTATACTATTAATTGTTTGATTTTTTTCTCCAGTTTAAAGACAACTGTTTATGTTAAATGCTTGTTCTTATTCTTATTCATTAAACTCGAAGAGATATATGATAAACATTAATTCATAAAAGTAGTTGATCAGGTTTTGAGAATTCAGCATGAAATGGTTGCGTATTGAATATTTCCCAATATGACTGATACCAGAATCATTTTGTTACCAATTAAACTGCTTGGACGTAATTTGTTTAAACTCACATCAAGACAAGAATTATCATTTAAGATTGTAAAACTTCAAGTGGAGATTCACAAATGGATCAAAAATCAGTACGGTATCAACTTGGACTGGAGTCTAGAGAAGGCACAAAATTTGAATACAAGAACTGCTGTAAAAGGTAGGAAGTGTACATGGCACGAAGTGTACAGAGTGGCAAACTGGCCCTTAAGATAATCTCACGATCACTTCTCACACCATTTAGCTCAAACTTGATTCAAAACTCATTGGATCTGAGCAGCAAAGTACACTTCCCTTTATGCACATCGAACTTGGTTGAAGGCAACAGCAGGCTAAAAATTAGCTTAAATCTTAAGTAACAAGCTCTATGCTGCATGCATTGCTAAACACTGCTTTGAGGAATTACTGGGTAAAACAATTGAGGGATTAAAGTTTAAGACAACTGCTGAATTAAATAAATGGATTTTGATGAAAAAATTTACATACCCATTTCAGCAATGAAGAGAGCCTGCATTTTGTGAGTTCTGCAACCCTGTATGATGTTCCTTCAAGAGTCATCTGCAGTGCTATGAGTCAGATGCCATGGGGCTGGGCTATATTTGATCCAGAGAGAGCCATCGATTATAGGCAGAGGTTGGATTAGTTTGCTGGGTGTTTGAGGGATAAGCCCATCTACTCTGTAAACTTGAAAATATGAGAAATTGCAAAACATCTATTGAAGAACAATTTGAGAGTTGAAAAATTATTACATTTGGAAATTTTTAAGGGACTGGACAAAAAATTATGTACCTCAGGAAAATTTGAGAGACAGTACATTTTGGAAAACTATAGGAGTTAAAAATCAATTAGATTGGCAAGTGTTTAAGGGAAAGCACTGACTAGAGAAGAAATTTACAGTTCAAAAACAAAAATTTGCCAACCAGTTCCAATCAAACAATCAGCTCTTTGTTGTTCAAATAATCATTGCTATCAACAACACTAAATTCTACTATGTATCTAAACCCGAGAACTAAACAATTACCGTTCATTTGTTGTTGTGTGTCTATTATCTCTAAGTGGCACCACTGGCTCTGAAGAATCTAATAAGAGTAGACAAATAACACCATCTTCAAAAAATAGCTGCCTCATTTTGTCTCCTATAACTGCATGAAATTATGCCTGGTGACAATATTAGAGGAACACTATCTTCTCACACCATGTAGCTCGATCTTGATTCAAAATTTATCTGATCACTTTCTCGATCTCCCTCTCTTGCAATACTCCAGCCAAATACTGCTCAGCAACTATTGTGATTTGAATTGTTTCATTATGATGCAAAGTACACTTCCTTTTGTGCACCATAACTATGGTTTGAAGCAATAGCAGGCAAGCTGCATTCTACATGCATCATTAAACACTACCACAGAGCAATGCTTCACTCATCACTAAACTACTGGTTAACACAAAGGAGGGATTAAGGTTTCAGAGAACTGCTGAAATACATAATGGATTACATAGCCCCTGGGAACTGTTGGGTTCCAAATGGAAACAAAGTTTTTAGTGATAGCAGGCAAGCTGCATGCATCGGTAAACACTTCTATTGAGAGTTATTGGGTGGATCAAGGGTTACGATTTCACAGAGAATAAAAAGTTATGGTAGAAAAATGTTTCAGAATGTTTTTGAAGGCCATACAACATAAATTGTGGGAAAATTTTTAAAGATGGCATGATAAAGGTTCTTTAGCAATTCTGAGAGTTGAGATACCAAGTTTTTGAGGGACTGAATACAGGTGCTTTGGGCAAATTTAATAGATGTCACAACAGCAGTTTGTGTATCTTCACCAATGTTCTCACGTTCCATGATGGCAGCTTTACATCATCTGAGCTGGTAGCAGCAAAACCTGTCCAAGACACAACCGGCCTATGCAACCTAGACAAAAAATAAGTCATAAAAGACACTATCTTTCATATAAGAAAAATCCCCTTAAAGTTTCTAGTTTTTGAGAGACAGTCAAAAATGTGTTTGGGTAAATTTAAGGACAGCACAACATCAGCTTAAAAACAAATGAAAGTTGAGAAATCGTTAAACTGCCAAGCTTTGGAAGGGACTGGACAACAGCTGTGGAAAAATTAAAGAGTTGCCACGAAAATGGCTTAGAAACAATCTGAATGTTGAAAAATCAGGTTGGGAAGTTTTTGAGGAAGAAAACAACCAAGCTCAGACATTTTTACTGTTTACACAGCAGATAAGTAATGACATTTGAAAAATCATCAGGTTGGAAAATGTGGTAAACATTTTGGTATAAAGTTTTCATTGAATTTCCCTACAAAAAATCCCTCCATTTAAAAATTTTTTTAACACATATTTTCTGTAAATGTTTAACATTTTTCCCGATATTTAATTTGCAATTTTTTAATTAAAATTTCTTTTACCCAGTAGTTGCATTCCTACTTTCCTTATTTACTCCTTTGGCCTCATTCTTGTTCTGGTTTATCCATTCACTGCTGTCATCCTCAATGCTTGTCCTTTTAAAGTATATTATTTTCGATTCAACGATTTAGTTTGCAATTATCTACTGCACATTGGTACATGAGTAAAAATTAGGAAAACTTATCGTTTAAAGTAAAGTTCTAAGTAGGATTTGAAACTTTGCATGGTGGAAGTATATCTAAGAAGACGAGCAGAGCATACTGATCGAAACGTTGAGTCGTTAACCACCAGTTCTTTTCAGAACCAACATTACTCAAAAGAGATTTTCACATGGTGTTACCGCAAACCTCACTTAGTTAAAGTAAGGTTCTGTTCAGTATCGCCTACAACAACTTCTAAGGATGCTCTTGTGGTCTATCATGAAGTGATTAAACACTCTATTTCTATTTATACATCTTTTATCATGTACACCAAAGCCTTGATTCTTCTTCATATTTTGCTCAGCTGTGCCATCACTATCCTTCTTTGTGCATCTTTATCAACTCTTTTCATGTCATCATAGTCCATGCAGATACCAGCAAAACCTTTCCATGCCACACATCAGGGCAAGTCAAGTATGGCCGTTTATTTTGCTTCAAAATGTTTACGTCATTTAGTTGTTGTACAACTTACTCATATCTGCAATAATTTAAACATTGGTAATTGGCTATATTGACAAAATCTTAATTGAGAGTACGATTTGGGCATTTTAATCTTTGAAGTGGCAGCATGTGTACATGGCAGCTGCGTCTCGGAAAATTCAAGGTGATACTTTTCAAAATTAAGTAACTGTCAGTACCAAATTTAAAGTAACATTTATTTTTTTCATTTTCAAATGTAAGGACAAGAGTTTAGATTAAGGAGTTTTCTTTTCTTCAAAACTGTAAGAAAGGTTTTTGAGAACCAGCATGAACTGCTTATGAATATTGACTATTTCTCATGAAGACTGGTACCAGAACCACTTTGTTACAAATAAAATTGCTAGAAGGTAATTTGTGTAAAGTCACAGCGAGACAACAATTATTGTTTATGCTCTTGGAAACAATTTGAGTTTCACAAATGGCTAAAAATGAGTGAATTTCTCACAGCAAACAATAGTCAAACAAGTGAGAATAGATCAAAAGGGGGCATAATTGGTAATGTGGCAGACCTAAATCTTCCAACAAGAAGATCAAATATAGCTTCAAAAGAAATGGATAAAGATGCCAGACTTAAATTTTAGTTAGCAGTGAGTTACTAATCAGCACAAACTGTGACATCACATGCGTGACCTGCAGTTGTTGGAGTGCAGCACTGAGTTTACTAATCAGCACAACCCTTGCTATCCCAATCATAACCTGCAGTGGCTGGAGTGTAGCATTGAGTTTACTATTCAGCAACACCAGAGTAAAATGAAGCATGATGCATGCATCACTGAATGCAGCTACTGGGTAACAAACACAATGGAGGGATTAAGAATTCAGAGAACTGCTAAACTGCATAATAGGGTTACACAATGTAAGTACATGGATACTGGGTTACACAATGGGAGTGCATGGCTACTGGGTTATACAATGAGAGTACATGGCTACTGGGTTACACAATGGGTAAAAACAGGTCTGGAAAAATTGGGAGTTGAAAACTCAATAGATTGGTTAGTGTTTCAGGCACTGGACAATATGTACTTTTGGAAAAATGGAAAAAAGGCACAACATTGATTTGGACAAACTTGAGTTTTAAAAAACCCCAAAAGACAACAACTCATTAAATTTTGAACAAATGAGAGTTCAAAAATCATTAGATTGGAAAGTTTTCTAAAGAATGGCACAAACCTTTGAATTATTTTCTTAAAGACACAAAATCAGCTAGGGAACAATTTTAGAGTGATAGCTACATTGACGAGTGTCAATTACATCAATGGAGAGAGATATGCACTGAACAAGTTTTGTTTGATGAGACAAATTAGAGTTCAAGTTTAGTACAAGTAATTATGGGATAAAACTACAAGACTCACCCATTGTAAGGGAAGTTGACTGCACTGTATGTAGAAAAAAATGCTTACTTCGTCAGAAAAAATTGTTAAAAATAGGAGTGTGGCAGGAAGTTTACTAATCAGCACAGCCTGTGCCATCACAAGGATTACCTGCAGAGGTTGGAGTGCAGCAGTGAGGTTTTTTAAATCTGCTAACAAGTGATAAGAGATTTATGATATGTCTTGTTAACTTGCTGTTTGCAATTAATATTTAAGTTACAATAATGTAACTTTTATATGCAAGTTTTAAGGCAACACATGGTAGAGTATTGATATGGTTTTTGGTTTGCGTGAACGTTATGTGTTGTCCACTGTCTTTAAGTAAAATTACAAATCTGAAAACAACTCATGCTATAAAATTCGTATCTGCTGCAGCATAGAGTTGTGGATTGAGGAGTGGGAATGCCCATCATAATTTTCTTAACAATCTCACATAAGGGATAAGTAAACATTTGAAAGAGCTTGTCCTGCTAACTCCTAACTCCTCATTTTGTCAGTCTCCAGACGATGACTAGAGCAGCCTAGTCAAAGGATTGAGATCAAGTTTATGTCACTTGGAGATAGTGCAGATGAGTACAAATTTATGGTGGCAACGGTTGGAGAGGGGGTGATACTAGTACAGTCAACTCTCGTTATTATGAGCTTGAAAGATATGAGACGCCAGTTTATTTTTCACCAAACCCGAACTGTCCTAGCGTGTTTCTATGTCTTAAAATGCGGAAGATATGAGCACGATCATAACACAGATAATACAAGGTATTTTTGTGGCCCATGACAAAATAACTTGTTTTCATACTTTTGTATCAAGATCTGAAAAACATTGTTGTGTAACAAAAGCTACCATACTGGATAGTCAAGGTTTGGAAATTACATTTTTAATGCCAAACATTTTCGCTGGTAACCTATGATTGAAATGGTACATTCAGCATAGGTGCTCTGCAGTATCAAATCTGTCACATCATGGTCACATCAACGGCAAGTTTGACATCACTTGGCTAAGATTTTTATGTTAAGTTATACACAATTATAAATTTCTATGATCATAGTCGAGAAAAATTCATTGGGGGTTTTGGCCATCAGCCGAAACAACCTTTGTTTTCGTCAAGATTTTTATTTTGGGGGGGTTTCGGCCTGGTAGCCGAAACCACCTTTGATTTCATAAAGATTTTTTTTAATTTTTATTATTATTATTATTATTATTATTATTATTATTATTATTATTATTATTATTATTATTATTATTATTATTATTATTATTATGTATACAAAGGGGTTACTTGGGCGACATTTCAATGTTTCAAATAGTCATTAAGGAGACATTTCACTTTGGGAGACATTTTCAGGTCTCCCTTATTCTTTGATGGCTGTAATCTTGAAAACAAGCCGTGCCTTGCGGCTCTCTTTGGTGTAGCGTGTAGAGAATTTCCCGCCAAGAATAATGGATGGAACCACTCTTGTTTGTGGGTGTCTGTGTAATACATTTTTCATGTGTAAATTCATGGGCTTATTAGTGGAGTTGTTTTTCATTGACGTTTAGGAGACTTTAGTATTTTCTCAAATAATTAGAGAAGTTGCGATTATGTCTTTAAAAAATTCATATTTTCTGCATAATTGATGTACTCCCCACATGTTCTGCAAGTTTTTCCTAAGAAGACACCCTTTAAGACATTATTTTGGTATCGCCCAGTTCTTATTGGAGAAAAAAGTTTTTTTCGCTGGTCCCGTTTTATTATGTTCCTTGCCAACAACGCTACTCCAATGTGTGTGTTCCGTGCGCAGTATACCATCTAGCGCCGACACATGCTGTTTGGTGCATGCTGCATGCATGTACTGCTAGTGCTACACAGCCTGACAGCGGATGCACCCTGCCTGCTCCAACAGAGAAATACGACTAAAAATGGCAGGTGAGTACGCTGAATACCATTGTCGAACAGTTTATTTTAATATTTAAAGGTTATATGACCAGCTGAATTTTTCTGCAAAATGACTTAGAAATAGATTACTATAACAGGGTTAAAAACTAAAAAAAGTTATTTTTCACGTTACTGGTGAAGTAGTAATCACAACACTCTACGAGCCAAATCCTTCGACATGGCGGGTCCTGCGTTTTCTGCAAACAGCGTAAAGATAAAAGTTATCCAAAACTATATTAGATACTTAATTTTTACCCTAATATTCTTGATCACTTTGGTAGTTTCTCTGACAGTTATGGTAATCGTTTTATGCGTAAAGGTTTTTTGGTAATTATTTTATTTGAGAAAGTCACCACTGCTGGACAAACCAGACATTCTGGCTGCGGTTGTCATTGCGTTGTGCAGTGTTATGTGGAAAAAGGGTAGGTCTAGGCCTTGTGTAATAACTCTTCCATTACCCTGGTTAACAATTTAATATTCTAATAAGTCATGTGTAAGCAGTGTTGGAAAAATGTGGACATGTCTATCCCCTAGCAATTTTACTTTGTCTTTGTGACAAATTTAAGACTAGTACTACAAAAATAGTAAGTAGCAGGTCATCCCTCGCCTCTAGCATGTTTAGGCCATACCTGAACATGGGCATGGATTTTTAAAAAAATCAATTGAAGTCCCTTTAAAAGTTCCTTCCTAGTCACAGTCACAAACAATCGCATGTTGATGATTGAAGTTTGTATAGCTAGGCCATCAAACATGTAAACAAATTGTTCCATTTTAAAGTTTAAAACTTAGGGCCTAATGAAATTTAGTATTATATAGTTTGATAGGCCTAAGTTAGGCCTACTGAAAATGTCATTAGACCCCAATCTGTCATCACTAGGCCTGTCTCTATCACTTTGACTTAGTTACTATCACTTAGTCATCTAAAAAACCTCCATTTTTTATTTCAATTTTTTGCTTTATTAATTAAATAATTCATTTATTGGCATTTGATTTATTGCATGGATCTGGACACAAAATCATGAATCAAAATAATCATGATTGATAGTCTAGTCAATAATAAGATGTTTGTTTATGTGTTGACATTTAAGGACACTTTTTTTTCTCAACAGATTATAACTTGGAGTAGGTTGTCAATAATTATTACAGTTATGGTAAGTTTTGCTTAAAAACACAATCTATTCATGACAAATTCTTTTTGTGTTATAGGTTTTATCAGTTGTATGACGTACCCTATACCCCCGGGGTAGGTGCGTCAATGTCCTTAGGTGCGCTGAATTTCGCGTGTACAAAAACCCACCCTGAGTCAAAAATTTGACGCACCTGTCGCTGATTTTTACAGCTCTTTGGAACGATTTTTTGACACGCCTATCGCGGAAATTGACGCACCACTGACGGACCCAACAATGCACAGAATCGCCCATACTGCATGCACTGTATAAACTGATACACTTTTGTCTGGTTGTGGCCGCTGCGCGTGGTGCCAATTCGCCCCTCATACATAAACAGTATGTGTTTGCGCCCACACGTATTGACAATACACATTAGATTGGTTCCGTTGCACGGTGTTTTTTCGCCAAGAGAAGGCCAAGGGTTCTTAGTTGGGGGGGGGGGGGGCTCAGCAAAGTAATATTTGTAGTTTACTGCATTGTAGTCCTGCTTTTACACATCTTAATTATGCACAACTGGAACAAAGTTGAACAAAGGCAAAAACCTGAGTTAAAAAGTGGGAGGGGGGAGTAATTCTGTTTGTCAAGGGGACCCAAGTATGGTAAAGGGTGCGTGTTATCTTTAGACAAGCTGTTTTCATTTAAGCTTGTCAACTTTATAGGAATTAGTCAAATAATAAGCACTTTTGTTTTCACCACTTCACTTGGCAAAGTCTGGGGGGGGGGGTGATCCATTGCCCCCCCCCCCCCACTCCAAAAATGAAAAAGGGGAGGGTGTTATGTATATATACCCCCGCCCCCCGGGATTTACGCCTGTGATTTTGAATGTGTGTAGAAAACTATACTTGATTGCCAAGATTGCATGTGCTTGTCTGTCTTTACTTTGTGGTAACTATGGCATTTGTTATTAACTTGAAATCTTTGTCAATACGAGCCAGAGCTTTTTCAGTAACTTAGATCACATTCTCTCATTTCTCATAGAGACGAACACGCAACAGTACATCACCCAATAGTGACCTGGATACCCTTGTGAAGCAAGATCCACCATGTGGGTTTATTGTAAAACCCTCTGCAGAGAAAGGTAAATGTGTAGAACTTTGCTTTGTGTCCAATTAAATTAATTGGACACAAAGCATAGGTCTAATTTATTGGTGTATTAACATTAACAATATATTTTGTTTTCCTGCATTTGAAACTAATTGAATGCTATTACAATAATTATTTAAACCATGTAACTGCTCTTATAAAGAAGGCTTCTTTGAGTACTTAATTATTCAAAGAAAGTTTTAACTGGTGTTATTCACCATCTCACTTGGCCATTGGGACCAAACATGTTAAATTGATTTATGTTGATTGGATAAAAAGTTGAAAAAGAGTCACTTTTGCTGAATCCCCAAGTTACAATGTATCTAATAACTGTTCGTAAAGATAACAAACAGTTTGTAACTCAAATTCAAAATTTTAAATGTATTTCCCTGAAACCCTGCTCTTTAAAAAAAAAAAACTTAACAACTTCATAAATCATCAAAGTTTTATTCTTATAGAATGGTATAAAAATAATAAGTCTTGTGCGCGGAAGCTATCAATTTCTTTCTTCTACAGTAACATTGTATTTGATTCTGATTTTGATACTTTAGGTATGGGAGTGTTTGCTACACAGCAATTTTCACCAGGAATACCATTATACATATATGGAGGAGAGCTGATCTCAAGGGATGAAGGGGAGATTAGGGAGATAGAGAGAGAAAGCGTATTCCGTTACTTTTTCCAATTTAAAGGAAAAGAATTCTGGTATGCATTAAATTAAATGACTTCTAGATTTTTGTTTATACATTTCATCACAGATTAATTGTTACTGAACTGTCACATAGGCAACAATCATAAGCTGTACAAACATTGCTATATCTAAAATCAGAGCTTCTGGCAAATCTTCGGACGTCAATGCAGGGCAAAACACAATTTTTAGCCATTTCCCCACATGCAATTATTACGTCTATCAAAAACTCTTGTTACACAATGCATTTGTTTTATATCTTTATAATATTGACAAATTCATTGAAGTATGGCTTTTTTTTTTTAAGACAGAAAAAATGTAAACAATAAAACTTGTTATATCTTGATGCAATGTATGTTCGGTACTGTAATAGTGTGTTTAAGGTGTTACTGATTCAAACAAGGAGAGACAACAAATGCAAAATACTGTGGTTAAAATACAGACAGTCATATTTTTAGACTAAAAATAGTAGGTTCTCAATAAAATGCACCACTAGTCTTGAAAGTAAAATTTGTATGATTTGGAGGTATTTCCATCCAGATCAATCGCTTACCCATGATTTTTAGGGAACATAATACTATTTTTCTAAAGTGCTTGAACTTAGTGTTAAATGTTAGGACAGTAATGAACAATTGTTTTTCCTTTGTTGCAGTTATGATGCAACAACACCATCATGCTTTAAACTTGGGCGCTTAACAAATCATGGTGATCTAAGAAGGAACCAAAATGCAAGAATGAAAGTTCTAGATGTGAATGATCGGCCTGTGTTGTGTTTGTTTGCACTCAAGTGCATACTGCCAGGAGAAGAGATACTATATGACTATGGGATTAAAGAGCTTCCTTGGCGTCAACACAAAGGTATATCTACTTTTTCATGTTAAACAAGAATGTGATGAGCACTTCACAATTCTTTATTCTTCCCAATGTAAAAGGTTTTGCATTTTACACAATTGCCAAATTCTACAAAACATTTTTACATTTTGTTTTTTCCCCCCTTGCCTTTCACATGCCTAGTTATATTATGAAGAAAAAATGTACTTTGGACAAAACACTACATTTTTGAAACTTTGTGATTTTCTCACCTTGTTCAAACATGAATTGAACTTTAGTCATGTTGCACATCCATTGTGTTTGTATTGACCCTCTTTTTTCCTTTACCCCTTTTTTCTTTCATTAACCATAGCAAGTGGAAAGCATAAGAAGAAAAGAAGCGACCAAACAAAAAGGAAAAGGCAGAAGTTGGATAACACAGTTGTAGGTGTTTGTGGGGGCTTTTTGTCTGACAAAGGAGAAAATTCTTCATCTGTTATTGGTGCTGCTTTTTCTTCTGACAATGGAGGCATTACTACAACTAGCATTATTGGTGGTCCTTCATCTGACAATGGAAGAAGTTCTATATATTGCAATGATGGTGGTTCTTCATCTGACAATAGAGGAAGTTCTATATCTTGCAATGATGGTGGTTCTTCATCTGACAATGGAGGAAGTTCTACATCTGGCATTGATGGTGGTTCTTCATCTGACAATGGAGGAAGTTCTACATCTGGCATTGATGGTGGTTCTTCATCTGACAATGGAGGAACTTCTACATCTGGTTTTGATGCTGCTCCTTCATCTGACAATGGAGGATTTTCTACATTTGGTGTTGATGCTGCTCCTTCATCTGACAATGGAGGAATTTCTACATCTAGTGTTGATGGTGGTTCTTCATCTGACAATGGAGGAATTTCTACATCTGGTGTTGATGCTGCTCCTTCATCTGAAAAAGGAGGAAGTTCTACATCTTGCATTAATGGTGGTTCTTCATCTGACATCGGAGGAATTTCTAAATCTGGTGTTGATGCTGCTCCTTCATCTGACAATGGAGGAATTTCTACATCTAGTGTTGATGGTGCGCCTTCATCTGACAATGGTAGAAGTTCTACATCTTGCATTGATGGTAGTTCTTCATCTGACAATGGAAGAAGTTCTACATCTTGCATTGATGGTGGTTCTTCATCTGACAATGGAGGCATTTCTACATCTGGTGTTGATGCTGCTCCTTCATCAGACAATGGAGGAAGTTCTACATCTTGCATTGATGGTGGTTCTTCATCTGACAATGGAGGAATTTCTACATCTGGTGTTGATGCTGCTCCTTCATCTGACAATAGAGGAAGTTCTACATTTGGCATTGATGGTGGTTCTTCATCTGACAATGGAGGAACTTCTACATCTGGTTTTGATGCTGCTCCTTCATCTGACAATGGAGGATTTTCTACATTTGGTGTTGATGCTGCTCCTTCATCTGACAATGGAGGAATTTCTACATCTAGTGTTGATGGTGGTTCTTCATCTGACAATGGAGGAATTTCTACATCTGGTGTTGATGCTGCTCCTTCATCTGACAATGGAGGAAGTTCTACATCTTGCATTGATGGTGGTTCTTCATCTGACAATGGAGGAATTTCTACATCTGGTGTTGATGCTGCTTCTTCATCAGACAATGGAGGAATTTCTACATCTAGTGTTGATGATGCGCCTTCATCTGACAATGGAGGAAGTTCTACATCTTGCATTGATGGTAGTTCTTCATCTGACAATGGAGGAATTTCTACATCTAGTGTTGATGGTGTGCCTTCATCTGACAATGGAGGAAGTTTTACATCTTGCATTGATGGTGGTTCTTCATCTGACAATGGAGGAATTTCTACATCTGGTGTTGATGCTGCTCCTTCATCAGACAATGGAGGAAGTTCTACATCTTGCATTGATGGTGGTTCTTCATCTGACAATGGAGGAATTTCTACATCTGGTGTTGATGCTGCTCCTTCATCTGACAATGGAGGAAGTTCTACATCTGGCATTGATGGTGGTTCTTCATCTGACAATGGAGGAATTTCTACATCTGGTGTTGATGCTGCTCCTTCATCTGACAATGGAGGAATTTCTACATCTGGCATTGATGGTGGTTCTTCATCTGACAATGGAGGAATTCCTACATCTGGCATTGATGGTGGTTCTTCATCTGACAATGGAGGAATTTCTACATCTGGTGTTGATGGTGGTTTTTTATCTGCCAATGGTGGAAGTTCCATGTCTTGCATTGATGGTGGTTCTTCATCTGCCAATAGAAGAAGTTCATCTCACCCTGATAGAAGTTCTTCATCTCCTAATGCTGGTATTTTCTCTCAGGATGTCATTCCTGTAGTGGGACCAAATAAAGATGCTTTAGCTGGCTTATTTAACTTGTTGTTATCTGGATATACTTCAGATGATGATGAAGGGATTTCTGCAACATTTCCCAGGATCTCTGCATCTGATGTTTTAAAGAGTTCTTCTTCTAGTAATGGAGGGAGTTTTTCCTCAGGTGATAGAGGGAGTTCCTTATCTGGTGTTTGCAGAAGTTATGCATCTGATGGTTTGAGGAGTTCTTCAGTATATTGTCAGGAATGTGCTTCCACTGGTGGAGAGAGTTCTTCACCTGTCATTTGTAGCACAGATGCATCTGACATTTTAAGGTCATCGAGTGATAAAGGGTGTTCCTCATCTGCAATTTGCAAAAGTTCTGCAATTGATGTTTTAAGATCTCATTCTGGTGATGTGGAGAGTTCTTCTGACGTAGGAGGGCCTCCAGTTTCTTGCAGCACTGAAAGTTCATCATCTAATGAAGGGATTTCAATTGTTAATACAAAGGATTCAGTCATTCGTGTCCAAGGGGGTTTTTCACCTGGTAGTGTTGGTAATCATTTTATGACAACTCATGAAGAAAGAAGTAATGACACCGATTTTGTTAGTGAGTCTGAAGACGATCTTTCTGATGCTACGTACTATTGCAGCACAAATGACAGCCAGTCATCAGATGATTCAGAGGTTATGATCAACAGGAAAAAAGTCCGGCAAAGAAGCAATGAGCGATTTGAATGTCTTCACAACCTGTGTCCAAAATTAGCCACATGGGGTTCACAAAAATCGTTGTCTGCTGTTGCACTCGATTCTTCATCGTTGTTAAATGCAGGAGGTGTTTGTGGAAACTCATCATCTGATGCTGCAGGATGTTCTTCTTCTGATGATACTGCAAAATCATCTTGTGACAGTGGGAATTATTCATCTGGTTTTAGTAGCAGTCACTCAAGTGTGTCTTTATATGGTGATGGTTGGGACAGTTGCGATGCTGACTCCGTTGTGTTTCCACTGGTGTGTGAGAGGAAAGTGCAAGTTGTTCAGCCAAGTAGTAAGGCACAGGAAAAGAGATATTTGAAACCTATTAGAAGGTGCCCATTTTGCAGATTAAACTTTGTAGAGAAGCTGTCGCGACATATCATGAAGGTCCACAAATCAATCAAAAGAGTATCTGATGCTATGAAACTTCCCAAGAAGGAAATGCTTGACATATTTGTTATTTTCAAGAAGGAAGGTATCCTACAGGTTAATAAGGAGCAAATGAAAACAGAATTACCAAGTTATCAACGAGAAAGAATCACAGCATCAGAGGACCAGTTGGTAGTCTGTGGCATCTGTAGTGGTTTCTACTCGAAGAAATGCTTTAAAAAGCACAAACAGAGATGTCAAGGTGACTCCCATTCAGAGGCTTGTTCAGTTCCACTCTCATTGATGTTAAGTCAATCCAACACAAGTAATACTTCAGATACCTTTAGAAGAGAGATCCTGTGTAAATTCCGTCAAAATGAGATTGGTGAAACTGCAAGAACCGACCCTGTCATAGTGACTGTTGGAAATCGGCTATGGGAAAAAGGTCAAAGTAAAAAGGATAAGACTACCGAGGTCCGCAAGTCAGTTATGTCAGACATGAGAAGACTAGCCAGCCTGTATATAATTTTTCAGGAACAGCACAAAATGCACTCAATCACACCCTTAGATAGCAATACTGCAGCTGATATGTTTCATCGCAAGAATTTTGAGGTTCTTCGTGAAGCTATACTTCTGTACACGACTCACTTGGACTCTGCAGAACTGAAAAGTGGCTTAAAATCAGCTGTCTACTATCTAGTGAAAAAAGCTTGTAAAATCATCAAGGCTACACATCTTGTTGCTGGGAGAGACGAAGAAGCCACTGAAATTGACAAATTTGCCGCTGTACTGGGTCTTAACTATGAATTCTTGTTTGGCGATGCTGTGTATCAAATCAATAAGAACAGGCAAAAGAATTTGAGAAAGCCAGGAGAATTGCCACTTGAAACCGACGTCAAGAAAATCAGGATTCACACAATAGGAAAGGTGAGGGAAATGGTATCTGACCCGTACCTCATCTGGGATTCACACAACTTCAACATCCTAAGGGATTTAACTGTTGCAAGACTGACTCTCTTCAATGCTCGGAGAGGAGGAGAGCCATCACGCTTGAAACTCGCTGAATGGAAAGAAGCTGACACAGATAGTTGGATTGACAAACAAAGGGCTGAAAGGCTTGAAGATCCTCTCGAAAAACGCCTCCTTGACAACCTTAAAGTAACTTACCAGACAGGTAAGGGGAATAACCATTTAGTCCCGGTCTTGTTCCCATCTGACACTGTTGAAGCACTGAAGAAATTGACAAATGACGAAGTTCGTAAATCAGCAGGAGTACGAGATGACAATACGTATGTATTTGCCTGTGTTAATGGCTCAGCGACTCATGTCACTGGATGGCATGCCTTAAGCAAGATATGCGCCAATGCTGACATCAGTTGCAAGTCTAGACTGACTGCTACAAAGAACAGACACAGAATAAGTACATTATACGCTGCATTGGAACTACCAGAAAGTGATCGGGACCTGTTTTTTAAGCATATGGGACATTCAAGCCTCATCAATAACAACATATATCAGGCACCTCCTGCAATTATGGAAGTCATCAAAGTCGGAAAGCAGCTACAGTTGATAGATGCTGGTAATTACTTTTTCACTTCTGTTTTAAAATCTATTGGAACATTTTCAGCACAGTCTTTACATGCCTTTATTTAGTTGACCCATTTTTAAAAATAGTTCTATTGTTTAAAACTAAAATACAATTTGTTTGCGGACACAAAAAATATGCATGTGTGGCAATTATGCCCATCATATGAGTTATTCAAAAAAAAGTTGCTATTGATAAGTCATTGCATCACACACTTGCATATCGGCTGCAAGCCCAAAGTTTTGTGGTTATTCTGTCTCCAGTGTGGCATAGCATTCAAATGTATTTTTTATGACACAAGCTTTAATTCTCAGACCAAATGTCTTGAAGAATTGTGTAAAAGCTAAGTCTCTGAAGGGCTTTAGTGTAGCCTGTTTTTGTGAAGTTGGTTGTGGTTAAAGTGGAATTACATCATACTTCCACAGCATCATAATTGCAAATAATATTTGTGTTTTATGAACTGTGTGTTTCTTTACTTGTTAAAAGAGGAAGTGTTTGCTGAAAGCTGAAATGTTAGTTAGCCTATACATATGTGAAATTAAAGCTTTAAAAATGTTATCTTTATTCAGGCCAAGAAATGGATGATGATGATGAGCCTCTTGCTGCTCTAGTTAGTAAGTATTCTTTTGATATTGTTAAACTTTTAAATCTTGTGTTAGAAAAGCTCTTGTAAACCAATCAGACCCTGATGGGCCCCATTTCACAGAGGTGCTTATAAGCACAAAAAGTAGCTAAGCAGGAAAAGTTTGCAAGTACCAGAATAAGGTTACCCAGCATAAATACAATGTCACATGTACCATCTGTGACATAAGTGTCCACCTTAGTTTTGCTTAGCAGAAGATTCTTTAACAATACTTTCTCTTTAACATGTGTAAGCAGCTCTGTCAAATTTGGCCCTGTTATTTCCACTAATGTGGCCTCGATTTCACAAAAAGATTTATCATAAGATGAGGTGGTAACATTGCTGCAGTGATTTGTATTGTAACATCACATATTGTTTAGCTGTGATGAAATCAATATTGTACTTCTATGTGAAATCAGTCCCAGGGATCATTGGTAGTTAGTCTTGAGCAATAATTATGTCCTGATTCCTGATAACTAAAAAGGTGGTCATGCAAAGTAGAAATAAATGTAATGTGTTTGATGTTATATTTATTTAGGCCAAGAAATCGATGATCACATGTCAGCTGATGATGTGCCCAACAAAGAGTTTGCCTCTACTGTAGTTGGTAAGTATTATTTTGAAACCCAACAACTTTTACACAATGAGACTTATTAGACCTATCCATGGTTCAGGTAACTGTTAATCTCTGCCTCAATGTGCATGTAACCAAGGGACCTGTTATTATTTGCTTTTCAAGTGGATCCACACAGTTTCATATTGATTCACAATTATATTTGTTTTGTTTTAAATACTCTTCTTCAAAATGTATTATTGTATTTTATCTTCCCTGAACATTGGACCAAGTACCTTGAACATTGACCTAAATGAAAACAAGACTAGGGGCATCATTCCAATATCCAATGTACATGGAATTCTCCCTTTTTGAGCTGCAGTGGCGGGTTCAGAAAGGAACTGTTTATGTCTTGTCATATTCCCAATATTTGATCCTGTGTTGAACAATGTATATACTTTGTATTTCAGATGATAGTAAAAAGCCAGAGTCGGCATCTGCTTTAAATGGTGAGTGTAAATTGCTTTAAGTACAAAACTAAGCCCCCCAAAATAGTCTAGAAAATCTATCTATCTATATATATATTTATCTGAAAAATGTTGTGATGTTATAGAGCACCAGAATTGTAGGGTTAGCCTAGAGCTATTGTAAACTTTTAAATGGCCTGAAAAAATTTTTAAACTAGAATTGAGAGCCAGGCTGTGTAGCTAATTTAACAGGGAACAACATTGTTATGACATTGCCTTCACTGTGTAATGACCTGGTTATTTGCTGTCTGCTGTTAATGATCCGAGCTGAAAGAGAGGAACATTAATTAATAGCAGTCAGATCTTATGGTCATTACTAGGCAGTGAAGACTGGGTCGTAACACTGTTAATCCCATAAATACATATCTTTACCGAAACAAAGTAAAAGAAATAGAAGAATTTGTTGTTTTTATTTGATAATATAATTAGAATTGCTCTATTTATGTTCCAGAGCCATTCTTAGAGCTGTTTAACTTCTGTATGGCATGTAATCTCTTACATGCATGTTCTTATTAATTCCATATATATGGAAACACTTAGGTTTGCGCTCAGCTTCATGCTTAAAAATACATTTTGGTTGTTTAAAGCCAGCGGCGTAGCTAGAGGGGGCACAACCCCCCATGAAAAATCGTCGCCCCCCCCCCCCACCCACCCCATCGCCCCCCACTGGAAATCTGATAAACGTGGAAAAACAAAAGACAAATACGAAATTGTGTGCGGCCAGCCCCCCCCCCCCCCCCCCCCCCCAGTCGTCCCCTATAGGGAGAGTCCTGGCTGCTGTCCTACGCCGCTGTTTAAAGGACCACCTACTTTACATTGATACATTGCCTACATGCGGTATGCATTTGCACATATGCACACACAAAAAACTTGGTTGGATAGTTTTCTGCACAATATGCATCATACTTACAAATGCTTGTCTAGAGCCATTTATTTTCTGGTTCACTAAGTGGGCCTTTGCATCACATGTTAATACACCGCTTGTGACCCCTTTTTGACCAATCAGAGTGGTTAAATATCCAAGGTATTTATTACTTGTATTTTTTGCTGGTTTACTTCATAATGCAGATGATCAAGTCCTACAACCAGCTTTGAATGGTAAGTACAAGGTTAAGTTTTCACTATTCAATCAAAGAAAAATGAAGAGAAAACATTTCTCTTAATATTTTGAATATAAATTATTACATATCTGCACTGAGCTTACACATTGTTTGCTAAATATGTATATTTGCCTTGAATATGTATGCTTCTAACACACTCAAAGTTTATGCTTTATAGGAAAGGCACACTACAATTATGAGAAGACTACAAAATTATAATTGCAAAATTAAAAGAAACTTTTCACTTTCTATCAGTAACAGGACATAGTTCTTAAAGACTCTTATTGTAATCATACTAACTTGTACTCTTTGAATTTTGTAGGTTCATGTGTGGCTCCTGGGAACTCTAAGAACATGAAGAAAGGTAACGTAACAGTATTATTAGGCATACATGTGCCAATTCTAGCATAACACTGATGCTGCACTACTCGATTCAGCATAGAGACAACACTTTTTGTAACCTTTTCTTCATTGCCATTTGTAAAGGGAAGACTATTATTACTTTTAGCTTCATGCAGGGTAAATTACAAAGACAGTTAAAAGTACTCAAATATTTACTGCTTTGCTTGCTATGGTTAAAACTGTGACTCCTGAGATGATCGCAGGCGCATTTTGTTTTTCACGAGGTGAACTCAAGGGAAAACGGAATATGCCGGAGATCATCAAGTGATTGGAGTCAAAGTTTTTATCTAAGCGTGAGTCAGTCAATATATATGTTGTTGTTTACCACCTCTTACATTTGTGCGTAATGTATCAGACCTGCATGATACAATAAATTAATTTCAACCAACAAATGGCTTTTAGACATGTTTTTTCCATCAGTGTTTTTCTTGGGAATCAAGAACTATGAAACATTGTACATTTTAAATTGAAAATTTGAATGAGTGGGGTGGCAAGGGTTCAAAGTGGCTACTAATGTCTTCTCCCTCTGAAGCAATTTCAATACATGCAGGATATCAACATTTATAAAGGAAGCTGCTGTTGCTATTGATAGGCGAGTACATGTAGTGTAGCATCTGTGTAAGGGCTGAATTATATTAGAAAATATACCCCATACTGAGGAACAACGTAGTGCCTCACTAAAGCAGCATTTTCAACCACTGGTCTCCAAAATCAAGTAACATTAAGTACACACAATTTTTGCACAATATCCTATTATACAGTGTGTACAGTTTCCTATTATTTTGAATGCAAACTGATTTGTGGTTTCTTTTGATCATCCACCCACTAATTTGAGGAAAACATTAAACAAATAGCCTAAATAAAATAAATACAGAATATTTTGAATGCTGAAGTATCTTAATGGCCATGTATTATTTTTATTACATTTAGGGAGAAGAAAACATACATTCTGGAATCATGAGGATGGACACAAAGTGGTTGAATACTTCAAAGACATAATTAAAGCGGAGTCAAAGCAAACCATACCAAGTAAGTATAAGTTATAAATTTAAAAAAATTTGGATCAGTGTTGATTAAAAATGCATGCAGGGTGGACAGTGGAAACCGTTTGAAACATTGTGTACAATGTGTGAGGTATGAGGTTTGCAATTGAACAGATGTTATCTAATTTTGGTTTTACCCTTACACGGATGTGTGTTAGCACTGTATACTCACAGGCATATTACTCGGGTGGGATTCAGATCCCCAACCTTTGCAATTCAGTACTTGCTGATAATAATACAGGATTTGAACTGGCCCCTCGTCTCCGGACTCGCTTGGTGGTCTAATGGTTAAGACATCTGCTCTAGTCATGCGGGAATTGTGGGTTCGAAATCCACCCGAGTTACTTGTGGATTTTCCGCAGGACTCGAAAGCACCGAGTATAACAGTGCTTATCACGCATCAGTGTATGGTAAAACAAAACTTATACTGTGTAAAATAGTCTTTTAAATGATGCAGGACTGATGAGATCTGGTTTTTGCTTCGCCTTGTGAAATGGTATAGACTAGACTTCATCTCATGATTAAGTTATGGAACAACAAACTCACATGCAACCATGTGATAGTATCTTATTGTGGAACCAAACTGCATCTTACGGCACATAACCTGCCAACATGATTTTTGTTTTTATGATTTTTGTTTTCTCTTCCATCTTTTGCATAAAGGAAAATACCAAGTAGAAGCGTTCTTGCAGGTAAACAAAATGGAGCATGACTGGACAACTGTAAGGACAAAAGTCATGAACGAAAGAGCAAAATGGCAAAGAATAGTTGACAAAAGAATGAACAACATGAATGCAGAGACTATGTAGTAAGACATAAAATGACAGGTATGATACAGTTATATAGCAACCCTATGTATTGCCTTTAATCATACCCTCAGCAAGGGTATGACCAAGGCTGCCCTTTGACTCAGGGTAGTGACCTTTTTATGAGAGAAAAAACTAACTTTCCTAGAAAAGTCATGTTCATACTGTTTGATTTAGGTTTAAATGTGATACACATACTGACTGTGAAGCCACTAAGCAGTGGACTTCGAGAGATAATGTCTGGATGAATAAGTGCCATATAAAATATGAGAGTCTGCTATATTGCAGCTATATTGGTTGTTTATGACTCACGCATGCCATTGTCTAATGGGCAGGTTTCGCGGAACTATCTATTGAACACTCAAAATTGAGTAAAATAATGATGGCCATGACACATTTCAAGAGGCAGTTTAGGGATAAGGTGATATCTTTAAACTGTTTTTTAAGCTTTATTTTTGTCTAAAGAAAGACAAATAAAAAAGCGTTATGATAGCATTTGCTTTCATTTTCTGAAAACAAGCATCTTGGAGGGAGGTTCTGATTGTTTGAGTAAATTGTTGACGGCCATAAGAATATTTCAAGAGTCAATGTAAAGATAAGGTGACACTTTTGAATTGTTCAATACATTTAATTTGAGTCTAAAGAAAGACAATAAGAAAAGTCTTATGACAGCAGTTTCTTTTGTTTTATGACAACAAGCATCTTGCTAAAAACATAATTAATTTTGGTGGATCTGTGTGATCTAAGAAATAAGAGTCAACTCCTTTTGGGAAAGCAAGTTGGTTGTTTGTTGGTTTTTTACTCTTAACAAAAATTCATATGGAACATTCATTTGTTGAACAAATGTAAACAAACAATCTTTGTGAGAAGTTTTTATGCTTTGAGTGAAATGTTGATGGCCATAAGAATATTTCAAAAGGCAGTTTATGGACAAGGTGACATCTTTAAACTGTTACAGTTTATTTTGGTCTAAAGAAAGACAATTTCAAAAAGTCTTATGACAGCATTTTCTCTCATTTTCTGACATCAAGCACCTTACTAAGTTTGTTCAGGATAGACCTGTGTTGTCTAATCTATACGAGTTAATTCAACTCTCTTTTGGGGAAGCAAGTTATTTTTTTTTTGATTTTTTTTATATATTTGCTTGCCCTTGGAAAGTTCAATTGTTGAACAAATGTTCAAAACACCTTCCTGGAGGGAGGTTCTGATTGTTTGAGTAAATTGTTGACGGCCATAAGAATATTTCAAGAGTCAATGTAAAGATAAGGTGACACCTTTGAATTGTTCAATACATTTATTTTGAGTCTAAAGAAAGACAATAAGAAAAGCCTTATGACAGCAGTTTCTTTTGCTTTATGACAACAAGCATCTTGCTAAAAACATAATTAATTTTGGTGGATCTGTGTGATCTAAGAAATATGAGTCAACTCCTTTTGGGAAAGCAAGTTGGTTGTTTGTTGGTTTTTTACTCTTAACAAAAATTCATATGGAACATTCATTTGTTGAACAAATGTAAACAAAAATCCTTGTGATAAGTTCTTATGATTTGAGTGAAATGTTGATGGCCAAGGTAACATCTTCATTTGTTGATAGTTATATATTTGTGTAATGAAAGACAACAAAGTCGAATTACAGCACCTTCAAAAGGTGTCAGGACAGTTTTCAATTGCTCACTTTATCTCAGTAACTTTTACAAGCCATTTTATTTCTAGGGAAAGCTTTGAACTTTAGAAATATCATAAACAAATATGACCCTGTAATAACCTTTGATGTTATGTTTAAACCTAAGTTTGATTGGAAGAAACTCACTTTTAGGCCATACATGGTTGATAAAGAATGACAAGTATTCAATCTTTCTGAAGCTTGATATTGAAGTCACTGACCAAGGTTTTGTTAATGCATAGAAATAACCTTATTTCTCAATGTTTAAACCTTAATTGTTGATAATGTTATATATCCATAGGAAGTCACTTCAGCAGAACATCACAAAATCTGAAGTGCATCACCACAAACTGATTAATTTCATAAATACAGAGTTTTAAACATTGATAGTCAGTCTTGACATTAACATCACATCAGGTTTAAAATAGGCAAATCTGCTGTTTACTTTGTCTTCATGGTTGTTATTAGAAATTTATCAAAATGTATCTTGTACCTTTTTGGCTTTCAAAAAAGCTAAATGTGATCAATGCTAATTGTGCCAATTGTGTTGAAGGTTAATTGATTGAAAAGTGTTGAAAATTTAATTGATTTCTGTGATTTGAAAAAAATTATTTCAGATGTTTAATGTTAATTAACAAATGCACACTTTCTTATGCAAAGCATTTAAAGTCAAAACATGTACACACTCGCTTAAACTTTAAAGAAAAATAATCTTCATTCAGTTGTTAAATGTGTCTCGTAAATGCATGGATTGATATTTCAGTAGTTATGACAATGTCTCCCAAAGTATAATTTGATAACTACTAAATGTCTCCCGAAAGTGAATCTTCGTTCAGTTATAAAATGTGTCTCCCAAATGCATGGATTGATATTTCAGTAGTTATGATAATGTCTCCCAAAGTTTACTTTGATAACTACTAAATGTCTCCCCAAAGTAAATCTTCATTCAGTTATTAAATGTGTCAAAATGCATCTTACTGTTGAAAGAGTTACTTCAGATTACTTTAGATCCAAAGCATGTACACACATATGCTGAAATTATGAGGAAAATAATATTCCCAGTCTAAGACAATAGGACAATTAACTGTAATAGACATGTAGTCACATAGTTCATGAATGCTCTACGTTTTGGGGAGAGAGTTTTTCAAGATCCTGGGGCTCGACCTTTGAGAATGGGTGAGTACATTGTACGATCCTGGGGTCTCTTGGGTCGGGATGGGTGACTGGAATCGATTGATCCATGACTTGGAAGTAATTTATGTATGACTGTGACCATTGGAATCGTTAATAAGCATGTCCCCAAAGTATATATTGAAAGTCAACATTTCAGAATCAACTTGAATGACAACCAGCACATTACTCGTCCCAACTTCAGTTACTGACCTGAAGAATTGTTCACCCAAATCCGATCAATAAAGAGTGTCAATGCCAGAGTCAATTGCAATAAATTCCATCTTTTTGTCCCATAGATTTGTAATTCCTACATATCACAAATATAGTTTTGTGGTTTCCAATAAGTTTTGCCCCCATTAATTACATTAACCTTTGGGTTGGCAGGTCACAGTTCAGTATTATAACACTCTTGAGGCTACAGTACAAGTTTAACCATTGCGCAACCGTACAAGACTGCACTACCGTTAAAAGACTACATTGAACTATCATCTTATTGGAAATAGATGTGTGGTAATTAGAACGATAAGAACATTTATATGCTTGCAATTAACTGTAATAGACATGCAGTCACATAGTTCATGAATGCTCTAAGTTTTTGGGGGAGAGATTTTCAAGATCCTGGGGCTCGACCTTTGAGAATGGGTGAGTACATTGTACGATCCTGGGGTCTCTTGGGTCGGGATGGGTGACTGGAATCGATTGATCCATGACTTAGAAGTAATTTATGTATGACTGTGATCGATGGAATCGTTAATAAGCATGTCTCCTAAAGTATATATTAAATATTACTAAATGTCTCCCCAAAGTATATCTTCATTCAGTTATTAAATGTGTCTCCCAAATTCAGTAGTTATGATAATGTCTCCCAAAGTATAATTTGATAACTACTAAATGTCTCCCAAAGTAAATCTTCATTCAGTTATTAAATGTGTCTCCCAAATGTATGGATTTATATTTCAGTAGTTATGACAATGTCTCGTAAAAGTTAGAACACATTTTTTGATTTGTGTCCTTGACGATCATACATCTACCCAAATAGTTATTCGATCTTCAAAGTGTCTTTTAAAATGTACAATCTCCAAAAATATATTAAAGTTGTATGTTCTATTGTTGTTACTAAGATACCTTCAAATAAGTCTCCAAATAAAAAACGTTGCCTAAAAAAATAAAATAAAATATTTTGCCTATATTTTAATTAAAACAGCGCCAAATCTTCAAGATCGTTCGGCGGTTGAATTAACAACAGTTTGCTTAGGACCTATGTTTACAGCGACATGCATCGTGGTTTAGAACATATGAAACAAATAGTGCACATGGGATGGGAGTCTGCTTTATAAGCATATTGGGAGTAGGATCAACACTCTACCCAGGGGTAGTGCTCATCAGAACTTTTTCCCACTCACTCGTCATGAATGTTTTTGTCTTCACACTTACTCTACTGGTAACAATTAATAAAATAAAGCAACATGTTTAGCCCCGGCCTGTGATATTTCCTAGGCTTATCGTTAGATTTGCAGTTCACATTTGGAGTATTACTCTCCTTTCCCAATACCTACTGTAGTGAGTGATTCATAGCTACAATTTTAATTTAGTTTAAATATCGATGGGAATCGGAAGTGGGTGTCTTCAACATTTCTAGATAAATCCCCTTTTCATAATTTTTTTTTTAATATTAAAGAACCTTTCCAAAATTCCATAGAGCAGTTGTTGATTCCATCATGCAGATAAATTGTACAGACCCCACAACCAATTTAATATAAAACTATCGTCTTAATAACAATGGCAAACTTGCGTACTTAAGGAGACGTCTCCTAAAAACCAAACTGTAATGTCTGCTGAAGGTCCCTCACAGAGTAAAAATTCAGTTGAGAGACAAAAATAACTACATCAAATTGTTATATTTGGGAGTGATGACCTTATTGTAGAATTGTTTCTGCATTATTTAAGGTATCAAGACCCTTAATTATTTAAGAGTTAAAACATCACTGTTTCATGCCTGTGTTGCTCAAAATTAAATGAAAAGTGAGTTGTCTCCCAAAGGTGTTTAAAAAAATGAAGTCTCCTAAATATGTGAATTACGGTTATTATTATTATTATTATTATTATTATTATTATTATAATTATTATTATTAGCTGTTTTGCAGCGTAGCGCAGCGAAACAGCTCTTGTTTTCGTTACAGTTTTTGTATTTATTTTTAGCTGTTTCACAGCAAAGCGCAGCGAAACAGCTCTTGTTTTCGTTAAAGTTTTTTATTAGCTGTTTCGTTGCAGAGCGAGTGCAGCGAATCAGCTCTTGTTTTTGTTAAAGTTTTTTTTAATTTTTTATTTATTTGTATGTTTCAGCCAAAAACGTTATTTTGCAACGTTTCCAATGAGCAATTGCAATAAAACTTTCAGTGATGAAAGGTATTGGTGCAATATTAAACCTACAACTGTGATGTCATGATGACATCATCACCTGTCACGTGACGTCATCTTAAAGTTTCCTTTTTTTTAATATTTGAAAATCTATATCAAACCACAAGAGACCGTAGGTTTCTGTTTGCGGGATTGGTTGGGGATAAATTAGGTCTTCATTTTATTCAGTGTGCGTGACCTCACATGACCTCTACTTCCGGTCGAAACAGGAAGTGCCTCGTAAATTCAAAAGTGGAAATAGTTATGAAGTTGCTTTCAACGATGTTGTTGTCTGGCTAGGGTGGGCAATTACAAAAAAATACCGATGCGTCACAACACACAAGAGCGCCCTCTAGCGGCAGGTTGAAAACTGATCAAAATGGACTTTTTGAAGATGTGTGTGGTGAAGTTTTGTGTAATCACTTCAAAATTTACACACATGTTGATCAGCCGTCAGGCAGCCATCATGTGTGAAGTTTCAGATCAATGACGTCATCGGGGGTCACGTGATGCGGCATTAAAGGTGCCTTTTTTGAAGTCGTATATCTCCCGAAGTATTAGTGCGATCATGTTGAAACTTGGTAGGTTGTTAGATATTGGCAAGTTCTTGTAAATTTTGAAATGACGTCATGATGACTTCATCACATGATTTTTATTTTTTTATTTTTTTTTTGCACCTTTTAGTCATAAATTGCTAACAAAACGTGGTATAATCCAAATTCTTTTTTGAACAGGCTTGATACATCATAACTGCTTTGAATACTTAACTGCTTCTTCTTTCCGAAAATTCTCATAACATTTACACGTACAAATTTGTGAGCGTTCGTTCTCAGGAACTACAGTCTTAAAAGACACAAACAATACATCAAATGAAAGCCTGTGCTCTAACTTAGATCAAGCAGTAGTTCGACCGAGGCAGGGTTCTCCCCACGTACAAGCTAGCGTATCGGCCCGATACGCAATTTTTTTGGGCCGATACACCGGCAAAAAGGCCGAGCACATTTTTTTCCGCCCGATACGCTTTTCAATTTTTGAATACCTTTTTTCATTGACCGCAGCAAACGGTCATACTATCACAGTCTCTGTCCAGTGCCTTGGCCAACGTAATTTATAATCCATCGGTAATGTTTTCTTCGTGTGTGTCTTTGATCTATGTTACGATATGCCGTCCCGGCCGCTGAAATCAATCACGATCACATACAGAAAACAACACATTCCTGTCCATTACGTGTGTGTGTAGCGAACGATCGAGAAAGCATGCACACATGTTAGTTAACTGTTTCCCTTCGATGCCGCGTGCACCTTTTTCCGAAGACGGTTACCAGCGAAACCATGCTCATTCTCGACCCCAAAAGAGCAAGCACGTTGATCGCTCAATCCCACATGCGTAATCTGTACTACAAAAAACATGTGCATACATGTTTAGAGCGGTGTTAGAGCTAGTCTTGGTTCAAGCCAACGTCCGACGGTGTGGCTATTGAACTTGAAGTGAGTTCGTGCGCCGATCAAACGCAGGGTTCCGAATCAAAAACTTTTTAAAAAGGAAGAAGGGAGTGGACCCCTAATGGTACAACCATTTGGCTGAGCGTGACTCCAGATGATAAAGGTTTATTTCTAGATAATGCTCCATTATTTGTTTTATTTATTGATATTAAATATATTATTTTATTATGTTTTATATTAATTGGGGCTTATTTTGACTTCTTTTTAATTTACAGAGAATCTTATTTTCAGTGTAGACTGAAAATAAATCAGAATAAATCAGTTGAAATGGGTTCACCACCAGTAGGGGAACCCCTGGCCATTTTTTTTTAAATGAAACATCTATTTATGCTATAATTAATAAAAATGACTGATGGTCACACATTTATATTCATTTATTTCGTTACTCAACATAGAACATTGAAACCAAACCAATGGTAATCAGATGATGTAAACTGTGTAAGTCAACAATAAAATTTTGTAAAAGTAGCCATTTCAAAGGCTCTAAAATGCACCAGAATGCAGCAGAGAGCATCTAGAACTTCAAATTTTCCCGGAGCCCTTAAGCTGGCCCCGGACCCCACGCCACAAGGGGCTTCGCGCTTCGTGCTTGCATGCTTGGATTGTAACTTAGCCAGATTGAATAGCCCCACAGTTTTAAAAAATCCTGGGGAGAACCCTGTGAGGGTTTTTAATCCGGTATTAACTATTTAAAAACACGTACCGTCAACAAAGCACGATCGTCGTGTGTGTGTACATTGCACGTAATTCACGCTGCACATCGCATACGGTCTCCACACCACACAGCCATTGCTTCCCACGCTAGGCATTGTTACACGCTGCATACGGCCAGACCCACAGTCCACACGCGTGCCATCGTTCGACCTTTGTACCGTTCATTTTGGTTCGCTGCTTCGCTTCTACAGTTAACGGTGAACCTGTATAGCACCCTCTTGCTTGTGGAGAGTCCTCGAACTATTAAATAAAGAAGTGTTTTGGGATATCATAAGTACGGGTTCATTCTCATGCAATTTCATTTAATTCTCCCACCACAATTTATTTCAAGGTCTGTGCGGTATAGCTTATTAATAGATTTAGCCTTACCTTGGTAGTTTATTATTTACAATTTATTATTTAAAACTTTATATCAGCTGAACCATACGTAAAAGAGTTATAATTTTTTGTAACATGTTATTTCCCCCACCCGTACAAAAGTTATTGCATATCACAGTTAACTATTATGTCAACATGGCATCAGAATAAATCACATGTTACTTTGTAATCTTTAAGCTTTTTTTGGACTTAAAACACATGTAACATTATAGTTTGTAACGTGACTGCACATCAACTTTTCCTTTTGATTCAAACAGGTCTCTGTGTTTAAAAAAACCTTCAAACATTGTGCGGCGCTTTTTGCAATTTTTGCATTTATTTTAACTTTATTTTCTATGTTAATTTTGGAATCTCTGCAAGACCCAAGCTTACAACGCCCTCTATGAATGTGTATACAACACACGCTGACCTTTCCTTCCAGTCCAAACAGGAAATTCAAATTAAAACAAATCATATCTCCTGAACCGCATGTCTTAGAGTTATAATAATAATAATAGTAATAAATAATAAACATTTTTTTGATATTATGACACGTGATTTTGTCCATAAAGTGATGATATTTTCTCTTTTTGTTCCAACAACGGCCGAAACCCCAGTGTTTGTTCGTTACAAACTCATTTCTAGTTTTTCTCTATTATTATTCTTCTTTCCAAAAAAGTCTCATAGCATTTACACTTGAAATTTGTTAGCGTTCGATCTCAGGGACGAGTCGACACAAACAATACATCAAATGAAAGCCTGTGATCTAACTTAGATCAAGCAGCAGTTCGACTGAGGGTTTTTAATCATCTGTTGACGATATTAACGATTTAAAAACACGTATCGTCAACCCAGCAAGATCGCCGTGTGTGTACATTGCACGTAATTCACGCTGTACATCGCATACGACCATCACTTCACACAGCCATTGCTTCCCACGCTAGGCATCGTAACACGCTGCATACGGCCAGACCCACACAGCCCATTGTCCACTTGCATGGCATCGTTTGACCTTTGTACCTTTCATTTTGGCTCACTACTTCACTTCTACAGTTAATGGTGCACCTATATAGCGCCCTCTTGCTCGTGGAGAGTCCTCGAACTATTAAATACGGAAGCGTTTTGGGATATTAGTAGCAGTGTGTTGTCGCGCAATTTCATTGCATTCTCCCACCACAATTTATTTCAAGGTCTGTGCGGTATAGCTTAATAATAACTTTAGCATTGGCATGGTAGTTTATCATTTACAATTTATTATTTAAAACTTTATATCGTCTGAACCATAACGTAAAAGAGAGATAATTTTTGTACCGTCTTGTAGCTTATAACAAAGTTCATAAGAAAAACGTGTTTTCATCATCGTGATATCATCAGGTGTCAAATTAATTATTACATTAATTCAACATTGACAACAAAGCCGAAACCCCAGTGTTTGTTCGTTACAAACTCGTTTCTAGTTTATCATTGATTTGTTTGTGTACAAGATGCTCATATGAGCAGTACTAGGAAGCAAAACGTTCCGTTGTGCTTAGACATGTGTGTTGTGCATGCACTATGACGACATGTGTATACATGTACATGTAGGAGTGCGCTGCGTTTTAGATGAGGTTCGGATAACCTGTGGAAAACAGGCCTGTACGTCTAGCGGACCTTGTACTAACAAGTCTCGACTCTAGTCTGGGAGACCTTAATCTAACACCAACAGAACAGGTTGGAGATGCAGTGCTTACCATCTGTAGTTAAGAGATGCGGCTCCACTTGGAAGAAATTGTTGGATATTTCCTTCATAAAGCGATGTTGGTGAGCGAGTACAGAAAATCAACCTGAGCACACAAACAAAAATTAATTTAAACCATTTTAACGTAAGACAAGGTTTAATCCTGAGCTGTTTGCTGAAAACAAAATTATATTTTGTCGGGATAAAGAGGGAGGCTGACACACCCTTAAAGCATGATGAGATTGCACCATTAGAAAATGTGGGGTGTTGAAATTGCACTTTTGCTTCCCAAGTCTTCCTCGGGGCATAACTAAGTAAACACAATCCCACTGAGTTAATCTTGATATAATAATGAGCAATTATGCTCCACTGGACCAGAAAGTGATCATGTTCATTCCAGCAACAGGATAAATCAGGGAGAAACAGGTTGGTCCAAAACAATATTTCTTGGCTGTTTCTTTATCATCTTTTGTTTAGTTGAAAATGGCATCAACTGAACATTACATGTGTACATGTATTAATCTTCTTCAGTCTTTAATATAAGGGCATTGCCAGTGTGGTGTGACAAATTTAAGTGTTTCTTGTTTTTATTAACTTTCAAAGCCCTGAGTGACATATCATCCATGATATCCCAAACAGGACCATTCCACATATCCAAGATGGGGGGGGGGGGGTCAGTTCCCAGAGTTATTAAAAAAAAATATTATGGGCTGAGAAATTTGTTCCTGGCACACAATCTACACATAATTTGCTATACCACTGCACATCAACACAAAGCTACCAAGATCTACCCCTTCAGATAAGTGGAACAATCTGTTCAGCTGCCTGTTCTCTGTAACAGGCTTGACTTTGTGGACTGGTTGTGCAAGGCCACCACCCCCTCAGCCAGACAAACTGTCTCCGCTTTGTGGGAGGGAAACACTCCTGTCACTCACCACTGGCAACATCCAACAGTTAGTGAGTTTCTGGGGACCTCCCTCATAGACCATGAATTAATTAAGAACGCGTTCACATGCGTGGCTGCACAGAGTCGTTCCAAGCCCCCTTGCAACCTTTGGATTTGCGCTCTAGTGATCATTAGGTACCCTCATTACCGAACTCATTTCCTTTGTTACACAGTGAGTCTCCCACAAGAATGGCAAATTCTAGAAGAATGCGTGATAATGCGTGACACTGGGCTGGTTTTCTTTTTTTAAAAGCTTGCTTGCATAGGAACTTGTCGGAACGCAGCCGTGCCATGACATAATTTATCCATGGTCCCTAATTAAGGGGTTTACTCATACAAATGTTGTCCTTTACTACTAGTAACCATGGTTCATTCAAGCAGCCAAAAGGTGCCATAGTAAGGCCATTCTTATCAGGTTGTTTATATGTTTACAGTTGATAGGGATCTGTATCACTTAGGGCACTCACTTTGGAACCTGAGTGGACCCATTAGCTGAGTAGGGTTACTGGCTAATGAAAACAAACCAGCTGTGAGTGTCAAACTTATGATTGTTTTGTTGTGGTGTGTCTCTAATCTCTATGTGGCAAACTGGCCAAATAATATTGTCTTCAATAAAGTGGCTGCTTTAATTCTGTCTGCTACAGCTGTATGTCGCTATGCCTGGTAATGGTATCACAGAGGCACGATCACATCTCACATCATGTAGCTTGATCTTGATTAAAAAAGAGAAAGTTCAAGATCCACTCGTGACAAATTTGAGAGCTGAAATATCATAAGATTTACAAACTTTGAGGGACTACACAACAAAGCTTCAAGAGAAACCATAAACAGTACAACATGGGCTCTAGAAAAATTTGAGAAAAAAAAATTATTAGGCAAGTTTCTAAGGGACAGGATAAGTTTTGGCACAATGTCAACATGGGACCAAGTTGCAGTAAAAAAAAACAACAACAAAAAAACGTTGCAATGTTTTTGAGCACAACATCAGCTTGAAAACAAACTGAACTTTGAGCAACTGGGCAACATAAGATCAAAAATCTGAATTCTCGGGAAGCTTTGGAGGAAGAACACAACTTGAGCTTGGAAATTTTTACTGGTGGCATAACATACACCAGCTCAGGACTGATAATGATAGCTGAAAAATCATCATGTTGGAAAAAGTGGTTTACATTTCCATACAATTTCGGTTAAATGTTCATATAAATTTTGCTTAAACCTTTACAAATATTTTCTTAAAATCTTAATCATATTTTCCTTTCACTATCTACATTTTGTCTTTAAATTATTCTACAAACTACCACTCTTTAGGATCTTTCTTTTTAAACAGTAATTGCAATCCTACTTTACTTATTTATTTCCAAAATATTCATTCAATAAATTCTTTATTCCTTTTTCGTCCTACTCTGCTTTAATGGTAATACACTTCCGGCCCCTTCATTGACCTCGTTCCAGTTCTAGTCTATCCATTCATTGCTGTGATCTTCAACACTTGTCCTTTTGAATTACTTTTTTTCATTCAACAATTAATGTTTGCAATTTATTAACTACTTCACAACGGTGTATTTGTACAAATAAAGAATTATTCCTCGTATAAAATAAAGTTGATGTTTATTGTTTAGTAACGCCCACAACAACTTCTAAGGGAGCTTTCTTGGTTGCGACCAGTCATGAAGTGATTAATTACTCTATATCTATTTTTATGCTTTTTACCATATTTTGCTCTCCTGTGCCATCACTTTCCTTCTCTGAGCATCTTTGTCGTCTCTCTTCATGTCATCATCGTCCATGTTAGTTTGAGCAAGACTTATCCTTGCCACACCATCAGGACAGCCTAATCAAAGTAAAGTCAAATATGGCTGTTTATTTTGCTTCAAACTGTTAATGACATTTAGTTGTTGTACCAGTCATATCTGTAATAATGTAGGCATTAGTAATTGGCTTCACTGGTCAAATCTGCATTGAGATTATGCCTTGGGCATCTTTGAAGTGGCAGTCTTAAGGGTCACTATCTTTTAGCATGTGTAAATGGCCGCTGCGTCTAAAATAATTTCAGTATATGCGTGTCGTGGCCGAGCGGTTAGAGCATCGGACTCAAGTTCTTGTTGCTGAGTCAACAGGGTGTGGGTTCCAATCCCGGTCAAGACACTTGTGTCCTTGAGCAAGACACTTAACTATAATTGCTTCTCATCACCCACCCAGGGGTAAATGTGTACCTGTGAGGGCAGAGATGGTTCTTGTGATTGATTTAGCTTAGTGCGCTACATATTTGGCAGCACAGGCTGTATACTCCCAAGAGAGCTTGAGATAGTTTAAGGAATGAAATAAACGGCCCAGTGACCAGGGGTAATAATGTTGAAGCGCCATGAGCGTCACTGAGTGACGGATTTGAGCGCTATATAAGAAGCCACTATTATTATTAGGTGTTCGGGCGATCCGCCCGGAACACCTCTTGTTTTTATTTGTTTTTTTTGTTTTTTTAAATACTTCTTCTTCTTCTTTTCCCCCAACTTTGTCCGTTAAAAAAGACACACTTCCTTAGCTCGCATAAACTTGAAACTTCACACTTAGTTAGATATTCATTAGTAGATGACACCGCTGCAGTGATGTCATGATGACATCATCGGGTGTTGAAATACATTAAATCAAAGTTTAATACTTGTAAAAAATCATAACTCATGAACCACATGTTGGATTTTCACAATCTACACATCATCGGATTGGTCGTTAAAAGTTCAACAAACGCTACACACAACATGACCCCATTTGACCTTGGCTTCCGGTTCAAACCGAAAGTTGAAAGTTTGACAAATTCATATCTCAACAACTACGTAATATTTTAACATGAATTTTGCATGAGGTTATAGATGAGTTATCCTCCCGAAACTTTTGCACAGAGATTATAGCATTTTATTATAATAATAATAATAAATAATAAACTGGCATTTATATAGCGCTCTTACAAGAGATCACAGCGCTGTACAAAACAATAAAAAAATCTTTGCATCTGGTCAAAACCGGGCGTCAAAGTGCTCGTGTCTGTTGACTTTCATTGCATGACACTGCACGATAGTGTAGGCCAACACAAACATACGCCGACACTGTAACCAAACGAAAAGAACTGCCAGTCAATACACGTGTCACAGACCAAGGTAATGCCATGTGCGCCTTCTCTGAAGTGACGTGATCCATTCATGCAGTGTATTGACACACCACGGGTCACCGTACTTACAACGTGGTGCAATCTTATCAATGGCGTACTACCTATACCAAATAGATCTGAATTCCGTTCATATTCAGCGTCTAATATTTCCCCTATTCGCCCTTCTCGTGGCTTAATGATCAAAATGGAATATAGACGAAGTTTCGCTGAGATGGCCACCTACTTTAGTGATTCATATGACTATTAATTATGTGCGAAAATGCAAGCAAAAAAAGACGAACTTTGGTAAAGTTTTGATCACACTCTGAGAAGGAAGGATGTGTCATCGGATCGTGAAGGGTGTTTCGGACCCTCCTCACGGCATGTGTTTATCGTTGCTACAAGGGACTAAAATGGTACGTTTTTGTGTGAACATCATTGCTTATTAACCCGTGCGCCATGTGTGCTTCCGTACCAATGTCGAGTTTACTCGACAAAAAAAGTTGCGGCCTTTGAGACCCTGTATTTATTTTGTTTGGCGCCCTCTGTTGTTGACCCTTACATAGACGGGTAGCTTGTTTATTGAGCTTTCCAATGGTGTGTATTGTATAGGGGGTCGCCATTACGATTTTCCGAGAAAAACTTCGTTGTGTGCTGCAGTATTTCCAGATTTCACGCTTCCGTTTTCCCGACAAAAAATCACCATCATGGCTGTTAGTGACCCGTAGGTTTTGTTTAAAATATTTGTCGTTAGTGACTATGAATTGGACTTGAAAATATGTGAAGAAGAACCTAGTGAAGATTTGGATGAAACTCGTGATGTTTCGTCGCAAGGTATGTTCAATGATGGCAGTGATCCTGACAATATACCGGTAGCTGGACCGAGCACTGCAACCCTTCAACGCCGTGGGCATGGGCATGGGCTCGGCGGGCCTCGACCCATTCTTGCCGATCGAGGTGCGAAGGACATGAAGATAATATATAAAAATTTGACATCATATGAAAGATCATTTCATTAACTACAAATTGTATGCACAAATTTTTTCCACAAAAATGTCTTCACACAGAAAATCAAGATTGAAAAAAGTGAACACTGCACTTCGCTTTTTGTGTGAAAAAATGCGGTACACAGCAGTGTGACCCCTGTAAACAATGCGGTATTGAAAGGGTTAAAATGATTATTTTATATAATGCACAATTACGTTATAAAGTGTATCCTGTATCATCAAGTGGTGACGGTGGTGAGATGTTTTTAAAACTAAGAAATGTTTAGTATGAACGTCGAAGAGATATAATTGGGCAATGGGGGATTGTCATGATTGTTGGCTGTGTCACTAAAGTCAGAAAATGGTCAGACCGATGAATGTTTTCCGTCAACTTCGTATTATGACATACTGTTTGAAAACCCTTTGATAAAGTTTCCACTAATAAGGTTTCGTTTATAAGTCGTTCACATCAAAAACAGGATGTGCACCTTCCACTGTTTTTTTCTTGCGTCATTTCCTTACTCTGATGTTGTATTGTTAATATGCTAAGTGTTTGATGCACCCTACCGGTAGAAATAGTTATTAACTCATTACTAATATTTTATTAGTCAAAATTCACTAGAGGCTTAAATTTGCCGTCTTCATGACTTGACTTTATCTTGCATAATTATTAAAAACAAGTGTCTTTTCTTTCAATATTATAAATTTATTAAACCGTTCTGTATGAGATTTAAAACCAATAGCTCATACCATGCTCGACTTATTTTGACGACATCATCATCAGTGCATATGTATTGAACAATTAAAGTATCATGCACCTATACATAATGAGAAGCCAAATCACAGTATTTGAAAACCTGTTAAAACTTTTAAGAATTGTAACTTAATAATGTCAACATGATTTGCATAGTCAGATTTAACAATCAATAAAGAATCAAATTTCCATTGAAAAATCAATAAACTTAGTGAGTGGCATACAAAATAATTGCACTTGTGAGTAATTCAAAGGCTCGTTTCAAGATCTGCAGCCAAGAAAAAGGGGATGGGGGAAATGTTCCTCTGTATGACTATGACTTGAAAATGGACCCTTTGTTTTTCACTTGGCACATATAAAAAATACCTATGTCTTGATAACAACTTTTCTAACTTCATAATGACGTCATCAGTTTTCAAATAACAAAGATCTTCAAAAACATATCTATCATGATTTTTAAGCATGCGCACTTTTGTGTTTATCCTTTCTCCATGGTATAACTGAGTGTTATTTACATCATTTGATCAGGCTTCCTGTCCAAACGAAAGTTAAATTCACAAGCCCCTAATAGTAAACAGTTAAGTTTTATTAATATTTACATGAAAAACGTCGCATATTGGTAATATAGGCGTGGCTTGTAGAGCTCAATCCATTAAGTATTGGCGTTAGCACTTATTTCTTGGTAAACTAGGGTATTAACGTAAGAGATTTACAATTTACTTTCTGTGAAATTTGAAAAGCTGCAAACAATCTTTTTCATCAATTCAAATGTTCTGACATCAACACAATTACACAGACACCGACGATACCCGAACACCTAGTGTTTGTTTCAACAAACACTAAATCTCTAGTTATTATTATTATATGTAAGCAAAGCGTTGTGTTTCAACACTTGACTGAGAAGAGTCAACTATCTCAACACACCTCAGACAAGGAGGGAGTAATGCATATCCATCCAAACCATGACATTCCAAATTGACCTTGAAAGAAGCACCTGCTGATGATTAAGGAGGATCTTTGCCCATGATGGATACTGCTCTACAATCGGTGAATAATCTGGAAACAAAATATGATACTCTGTTGTAAATATTTTATCAGATGTCAAATCAAGGAAAATACCTATTTGAAAATGCTCCGTCTCAAAACCGACCACTATGCAGGGCTCAACACTTACGAGAATCTCCACTAGACATGAACTTGATATGATTGCAATAAAGGTGCAACATTCTATGTTGACTTTGACAAAAGTATAATTATGTTGATTGTCAAAATATTTCTTAGAGTTTACTTACTCTTCATAACCACTGCTTAACATGACAATGCAAGTAAATAATACAGATAATTCAATTGGTTTCACAGTGTTCTAATTTACAAACTTCCATAGTGCATGTTAAATTTACATAAAATTGTTTACTGGCTCACAGCTCGCCCAGTTATTTACATAACTTTCTTAATATTTAATTAATTGACTCCTTCATTTAAAGTCGCAAAGCTTTATGTACAATTACAATAATTATTCATTGCTGACTTTTATGTTTAAATTCAGTTGCAAATCACATAAATTTAAACCATCACTTTGTACATTCCTAATGTTCATAACTATTATAATCACATATGACTCTCAACTTTACCATGCAATTCTTAGAATTAACCAATCGTGCACTTACACTTGTTATGTTGCGGTGTGTTTCTAATCTCTATGTGGCAACACTGGCCCTGAAGATAATCTCTAGTAAGACTAGACAAGTAATACAAAATTGTCTTTTAGTAAAAAATGCTGCCTAAATTTGGTGTCTTATAGCTGCATGTAGCTATGCCTGGTGATGATATCATAGAGAAAGGCATGATCACTTCTCAAATCATGTAGCTCGATCTTGATTCAAAAAACATCTGATCGCTTTCTCTCACACTCTCTCTCTTGCAATACTCAAGCCTAGTACACCTGTTCATGACTGTTGTCAGCGCAGCTCCCTAGCAACTTTTGTAAATTTGAATTGCTTCTTTATGATGCAAAGTTCATGCAGGACAACCATGGTTCTATACAATAGCAGACTAGCTGCATGCTGCATGCTGCATGCATGGCTAAACGCCACTACAGAGAATTACTGAATAAAACAATGGGGGATTATGGTTTCAGAGAACTGCTGAATTTTAAAGGGATTACCCAGCTACTGGGAAGTTCTGGGTTACACAATGGAAGTACCTGGCTACTGTGTTACACAATGTAGGACCTACAGTTTTGATGTAAAACATCCCAGCTGGAATACATGCAAAGTTTCAGCTTGTTGCCAAAGTTGTCCTGTGCATATAAACCTTGTAAAACATTACCTTTGTAGTGATATTGTAGAATTGATTTGTTGAAGACGTCCTTATATATTTTATCCATATATGACCTTCCAAAACCGATGCAAAAAAACATTTGATTGCTCCTTGCTGATATGTAATAAGTGGTCAAAATTGGTACTCAATAAAAAAATGTTAATGCTGTCATCATGACATCACTGCAAATATTAGAAGACAATATAGTTGTCTAACAATACACCAAGTTTCAACTTAGTTGGACGTGTGGTTCAGTGGATACAGGGCTTCCAAAAATGCACAATTAGGGCAATACCACGTGACACATGGAGACGTCATTAATCTATGACTCTACACATAAGTTGACTGCATGAAAGTCATAATATAATGTATCTGTTCACAATTATCTTGAACTGGAATAGATTGCAAGATGGTGAAAAACAAGATACAGGTAGGAAGATCCAAAAAGTAGTAGTCCAAGGAAAAATTAAGCTAGCAGAATATCAATATCTCATAGTATTGGCCTTTAGATCAAAATGGACGAATTGTTTTTGATCCACTACAAGGTCAATTTGCACTGCTGTGTCTAACACATGCACAACCATGCTAAGGTTTAGCCTGCAATAGTCAAGAGGGATTGGATGAAAGTGCATAGTGAACAGTAACTTTCAATGGTTTAGAATTATGAGTGGCATAATATGACCAACTATCCTCCAATCAAATGACAAGGATCTACTTGTAACTGAGCAAGGTTTTGACATTGTAGCTCTGACAGAGACTTGGCTCAAACCAGATGATGATCTCAATGCTAGGGAAGCCACACCTAGGGGCTACTCATTTGTCCATGTTCCTCGAGATAAAAGACCTGGTGGAGGTGTCGGATTGCTGTATAGGTCCGATCTTCGAGTGAAGACAGAAGAGCCTCAGAAGTTTGGTTCTTTCGAGGCTTTACACGCACAAGTAACAGATGATCACAGTTCATTGTGATTGGTCATCATATATCGCTCCGAGAGTAGCAGTGAGACTGGTCAACATGTGCCTTTCACATCGTTTCTTGATGACTTCAGTAAATTGATTGACTATTACCTTCTCCACCCTTCCAAACTTTTGATCATGGGCGATTTCAACATCTGGATGGATGATTTAACGGCTGTTAATACTGTGCTGTTCAAGGAGTTGCTATCTTCGTATGGTATGACTCAGTATGTGTCCACCCAGACACATCGTCTTGGCCATACACTGGACCTGCTGATAACTCGCGATGGTGACAATGTTATCTCTGACATATCAGTCCATCCAGGTTTGTCTGACCATTTTGCTGTCACCTGCAGGCGGTCATTGCAGAAACCAATGTATCAAAGAAGACAGTTACCACGCGTAATTTCAAGGGAATGGACCGTGACCTCTTTCAGCAACGCGTTTCTGAGGCTCTGTCTTCAATTGATGTCGAGAACATGGATCTTTCTAGATCGGTTGAAGAGTACGAACGTTCTCTGTGTGGTATTTAAGCTTGATGCCTTAGCACCTCTGAAGACAAGGAGCTTGAAACAAAGAGAGAAATCTCCATGGTACAATGAAGAAATTCGGGCTGCAAAGAAAGTGAGACGAAGATTGGAAAGAAAGTGGAGAAGGTGTAGATCCATCGAAGAAAGAAAACTTCAACATAAGAAATACCTAGAACAATGCCGGAGTGTTGTTATTAAGCTCATAAAGAATGCAAAAAGACAGTTCTATTCATCGACTGTTGACAGCTGTTCTTCAGATCAGAAAGCTTTGTTCACCATCATTGATGAGCTCCTTCAGAAGAAAAGGGATCCTATTACCTCAAAGTCCATCTGAGGGGTTATTGGCCAACAGTTTCTAAGAGCATTTCATGAGCAAGACTAACGCGATTCGTGATTCGTTGGTGCAATTTCTAGAGATCGGTGAAAAGCCTACACCTAGAGTACCATATATGGCCAGCTTTGATGTAGCATCCGAGGATGAAGTCGAGAAAATCATCAAACGATCGCTGTCAAGCTCTTGTCAACAAGACCCTATCCCAACATGGCTGATCAAGGAACATGTTCATGCTTTTGTGCCTTTCGTTACGAAGTTGGTCAATAGGTCTTTCACTATGGCTGTTTTTCCGAAGAACTTGAAGCATGCCATCATCAGGCCCTTACTAAAGAAGCCTAACCTGGATAAGGAGAAACTGGAAAGCTACAGACCAGTAGCTAACTTGAAATTCTTAGGAAAAGTGGTCGAGAGAGCAGCTGCTGCACGCATTCTTAGATGTGTAGCTGACCAGTCACTTCAGGAACCTTTCCAATCAGCCTACAGAAAGAACCATTCAGTTGAGACAGCCGTCTTGCGAGTGAGTAATGACATCTTACGGGCCATGGATAGGGGTATGCTGACAGGACTAGTTCTACTGGATTTGAGCTCAGCATTCGACACGGTAGATCATCGTGTCCTACTACAGAGACTACAAGAAGTTGGTATCGGAGGTTCGGCTTTGAGTTGGTGTCAGTCATACCTTGATGATCGCACTCAGGCTGTTCGCATTGGTGAGGATGACGTTTCAGACCCAGTCTCTCTCAACTGTTCTGTGCCTCACGGTTCAGTGCTCGGTCCGCAACTGTTTTCTTTGTATATTTTACCGATTTGTGAGATTATCAACACGCATAATTTAATGTATCACACATACGCTGATGATATTCAGCTGTATTCATCATGCCTGCCTAATCAAACTGATGTGGACAACACCCTTGCCAGATTTGAGTCCTGTATAACAGAGATCTCCAAATGGATGGGACAGAACTACTTAAAAATTAATCAGGCGAAGACCGAATTTATCTTCTTCGGTTCTTCTCAACAGATAAAGAAGGTCATCATTCCCCATCTCACAGTTGGTGAGGCGCGTGTTCGTCCGGTTTCCAAAGTACGTTCTCTCGGTCTGACACTTGATTCCAACATGTCAATGGAACCCCAAATCTCTAGTTGCATCCGATCATCATTTTATCACATTAGGAACATTCGTCGGATCCGGAATTACCTGACTCCTCATGCCACGAAACAGGCAGTCCATGCACTCCTCACATCACGATTGGACATGTACAATAGTACCCTGAATGGACTGCCCGACACTCTCATCAAACGACTGCAGAAGGTCCAAAATTCTGCGGCTCGGCTTGTCACCCGATCAAAGCCATCTGATCATTTCACCCCTGTTCTCGAGCATCTACACTGGCTGCCTGTGAAGCAAAGACTCAAGTACAAGGTACTTTCCCTGGTTTTTAAAATCAGAACCAACCAGACACCAGTGTACTTGTCGGATCTACTGGTGGAAAAGAGATCTTCTAGACTTGGTCTACGTTCAGGAAATGTCCACCAGCTCCAGGAAGCTCGAACGAGGAGGTCTTGGGGTGACAGGTCTTTCTCTGCAGCTGCCCCGCGTTTGTGGAAGGCACTTCCTGCATACGTCAAATCTAGCAAAACTACAGAACTGTTCCACAAGAATCTGAAAACATACCTCATGAAGGAATCCAGCGATTAACTGTCATTTCCATACTTGTCATTATTTTGTTTAATTACTGTTTCTAGTTTTTTCTTGTGCGCCTTGGGTGCCATTATAGGCAGATATGTGCGCTTTATAAATCTTTAATTATTATTAGCTGTTCCGACGTAGCAGTTGGAACAGCTATTTTTTTCGTTAGGATTTTTATTTGTTCTTCTTATTATTATTCTTCGTTTCCACCAAACTGCTATAGGTTTAACCAAGGCATTTTGTTACGTCCAAAAGTCATACTTGGCTTAGTATAAAAGAGTCAGATCCTATATCATATTAAAGCTTAGGTTTTGAAATTTTAGTTAACTGTAATAAACTTAACTTAATTAATTAATGTACTTAGTTATAATGACATGAATATTTAATTAGCCAATCTTTAGACCACCATATCTCAAAAAGTATACGTCCGATCGTTAAACTGTTTTCGATTTTATACTTCTTGGATACTGTATAATTGTTTGCTGGCCTAAAATGTCGGACGACGTCACCATGACGTCATTTATTGCGCGTTTTCGTTCTGTGTACAAAACACATGGCGCTGAAAGTGTAAATGTTTCGACAGTCAAAAACAAATAATTTTCAAAACTAGTTAATTGTTAGTTTCCTTAATTACATAAACTGTTTTGAAAAGTTAATTGCTTTTAATAAGAGATGTTCCTGGTCATTAAAACTAATCCAAGTGCAATCTTTTCCACGATAATTAACAATTAAGTGACAAATCGGACACCATGGCTAGCATTTTGATTGCGCAATCACGGCAAGGCGTTGGAGATTTCCTTGATATTGGATTCCTAACCGGTAGAGGACCCATTGCTTTGTGCACAACCCATTCGATTTGTACATGGGCAACACATGTACATGTAACTCCTACGTAGGGTTAGGGTTTTCGTCAGAATGCAGAATTACTCTCGCCTAAAATCCCATAGCAATTGTACACGTTTTTTCGTTAAGCCTTATATTCTAAAGCGTAAAGATGAAAGAGTTATATCATATATCGAACTGAAGCTTAGAACATAAGCTTAACTCTAAATGTAAGTTTTTAAAAAATTCTTAATTAATTAGCCACGTGATCTTCATGTGAGTATTTAATTAGTTAATCTTTGCAGCACCATATCTCCAGAAGTGCACAACCGATTTATAAACTTTTTTCAGTTATAGACTACTTGGGCATTGAAGATTAGCCTTGGGGATTCGTGACCCCATAGTAACCTTTACTTCGGGGTCAACCGGAAAAGGGATCATATCTCAAGTACTACACAACCGATTTTCAAACTTTTTTCAGTTATAGACTCCTTGGGCATTGAAGATTAGCCTTGGGTAATCGTGACCCATGTTGTCCTTTACTTCGGGATCAACCGGAAGTGGGACCATATCTCAAGAACTACACAACCGATTTTCATTTTTTTTTCAGTTATAGACTACTTGGGCATTGGAGATTAGCCTTAGGAAATCGTGACCCAATGTTGAACTTTACTTCGGGGTCAACCGGAAGTGGGACAATATCTCAAGAACTACACAACCGATTTTCAAACTTTTTTTCAGTTATAGACTCCTTGGGCATTGGAGATTAGCCTTGGGTAATTGTGACCCCATGTTGACCTTTACTTCCGGGTCAACCGGAAGTGGGACCATATCTCAAGAGCTACACAACCGATCTTCGATTTCTTTTAAGTTATAGATCCTTTGAGCATTAAAGATTGGAATTGGGTTTACCTTGACCCCATGTTGACCTTTACTTCCGGCTCAACCGGAAGTAGGACTATATCTCATAAACAACACAGCAATTTTCAAACTTTTTTCAAACGTGATCTTCATGTGAATATTTAATTAGTTAGTCTTTGCAGCATCATATCTCCAGAAGTACACAACAAAACGGAACAGCTTTGTGTTTGTTCACAAACACCTAATGTCTAGTTATTATTATTATTACTTGTACTTGAACATTACATAAAATACTTTGTGACATGCCTGTATGGCAAACTAACTATGTCAACCATACAGCTAAACTGGCAGTGGGCAATTGCAGATATGATCAGAAAGCTAAATACCAACACAGTATTCTCTGGGTTATATTTCCATGACCAAAACCAGTGCCCAGTTTAACTTTAAGCACAACTTACAAAGCAATTTTGCTTGCCACTAAAAGGTTACAAGTCCATTACTTTGTCATGCGTACCAATTGTGGCTGGTTTCCTGCTAAGTTTTTCTCAGCTTAAGTTTGCGGCTTAACCATGAAATTGGTCCCAGTTATGATGTTTACCTCTAGCTATGACCAACTCAATCTACACCCAATCTTTTGCACATCTTAACTGTCAAAGCGTACATTTTCAAACTTACTTTTTTTCATGCTTTAAAATGAGACTTACAAAAACTAACCCTGGCTATCAGGACACAATTTCATGGAACTGCCTTAAGCAGGAATATTGCTCAACAATATGTTGCTCAGCGAAAATAAACAAGATATTAGTCACTGATGGAAGGTATATGTGACATGGTATTTACAAATCTCCAACCTCACATTAAAATGGTGCAAATTGCTGTTGTATTCGATAACCTTCCTGTGCCAATGTTCAAAATATCAGATGACATCATTCTAAGAAAAATGGGTATGTAAACTTTTGTGAGGGGACATTTGGTTTACTCCTGACTTTCAATTTCAATCAATCATATTGTCTGGTTGTAAGTCAAAGTTATAGGTCAGTTATCTTCAACAATTACTCTGACTTTAGCTCTTTAAAATCCAGGGGGCAATGTGTTTTTCCCCAAAAAACATGGTTGAGAACCACATTAATGACTGTTACTGTATACTGATATCACTTGAATTGGGGATATTAAATACTCCACACTTAAAGGGTGAAGTTTCATACCTAAAACTTTAACATTCAAACTGAATGCGATGGATGGAAAGACGAACGGAATTTGGCATTTCATAGGCTCACTAAGCTTTGCAGCTTGCCAAAAGGAGGTCTAAAAAGGAGAACACAATGAAATACTTTTAAACCATGAATTCTAAACATGAGCTAATTTTCTCAAACAATGAACAAGCACAAAAATACTACATCCCGTAGGGAGACATTCAACAAGACAAAAAAAATCACAAAAAGTAAATCCTAATCATTCTTAAAAGCTGGTGAAACAGGGAGCACACACCAACCATACTTCATAACCACCTTGGCTAATTAGGCACCCTGTCCAGCTTTGATAGTCTACTCAACGGCCTTACAAGTATCGAACCAAGCATGATGTACAGTGCAAAAAATCATCCTTGGATAAACCAATAACTTTCCAGCTGCACGACTAAATCAATTCAATTTTGCCAATCTTTTACATCTTTATCTAAGCAGTTACTGTGACAAAATAAAAGATATAAATTTCTGCCCCCAAAACTGAAACTGTTCTGACGCTTCAAGCAGATGCATAATTGGCTAAGGTGACAAAATTGCACTATCTGCACAACAACTGATAAACAAAAGTAAACATCAAAGTCAAGTGATTGCGTTGGCAACCAGCCAATTGCCATGGGACAATCATTCTGTTTCAAAGTTGGACACAACGCAAAAGTGACTGCGTATGGCAACCACAGACTAAAGACATTTTTGGGTTGAATGGTGTACAATGTTAATCAATAACAGGTTAGCCTGAAGTGTGCAACCACATTGCAAATACACCATGGTCTTACAAATAGAGAGAGTATTACAAAACATGTTTTCAGTTTCTACTTTCACCATGTATGTAGAACAGCAATGAGAAGTATGTCTTTTAAACAAGTAGTATTCTAAAACGTAGGCTGCAATACATGTACAGTTATCTTACAAAAGTTGACCCCAAGAGGCTCAAATCTATGAAACCTAATGTACATTTTTTTACAGAACTCAGAAAAGCACTGAGTATACAGTCCTTTAACACATCAAACTAAACTACTCAGTAAAGATCAGAGTAGACTGTCATAACAACAAGATACTGTGGGTTTCAACTGAACTACCCAGAGAAGATCAAAATAGACTATCGTGGGTAATACAGTCGACTCTCATTAATACGAGCTCGGAAGATACGAGACGCCGGTTTATTCAAGGTATTTCACTGGTCCCGGACTGTCCCATGCGTGTTTCTATGTCTTAAAAGACGGAAGATACAAGCATGGTCGTAACGAAAATACAAGGTATTTTTGCGGCCCCATGATAACAAAATGTATTGTTTTTCATACTTTTGTAGCGAGATCTGAAAAATATTGTTGCGTGAAAGCTTACCGTTCAGTCAAGGTTCGGAAATTACATTCTTGTTGCCAAACTATTTATCGGATCGGACCGGCTGCGCGGTTCTGTCCGATCTGAAAATCAGAAACATTTCGCTGGTAACCTATATGCTTAAAATGCTAATTCGCTTCCACACTGACGGCTACCAGCGAAAACAACATTCAGCATAGGCGCTATGCGGTATCGAATCTGTCACATCATGGTCACATGAACGGCAAGTTTGACATGAATTTGTTATGATTTTTATCTTGAGTTATACAAAATGTAAAATTTCTATGATCATAGTCAACAAAAATGCATTTATCATTGATATTTTTGTGTACAGGATGCTCGTAAGAACTGTACTAGGAAGCAAACTGCTCCGTTCTAGCCTAGAGACCTGTGTGCAGTGCATGCACTATGACGACATGTGTATACATGTACGTGTAAATAGTGCTCTGCGTTTAAGACGAGGTTCGGATAATACGAGGAAAACGGGCCAGTCCCGCGGACCTCGTATTAACGAGAGTCGAGTGTTCATTTAAATCATTCATCAAACTTACTTTTGAAACATGATACTGATGGGAAAAATGTATACATGTATCATGTATTTGATGACTATTCTATTTTGGGGGGTAAGACAATAAAGTTGAACTTACCAAGAAAATGTGTGTACTACAAATTAGTCAGCCCATTCCTGATGTCTACCCACGTCCTTTCTATTCTTTGGTTAAAGCAGCTCCTAACACGAATCACATTTCCCCTGCTGAAACCAGGCATTAGCTCCAAGATTTGAGCAACGTCCCCATTTTAACATCTTCGGACCAACCAAACTCATGAGGGCATACCTTCAAAAGGAGAAAAAAAAATTGCTTATGTATCATTCTTAAACAAAAAGACCTAAAGTTGTGTGAGATAAAATTATTTAGTTGACTTCAATAATGGGACTTGAACCGACGACCTCCAGATTAATGTGCCAGTGCTCTACCAACTCAGGTGTCTAGCTTTCATGTTGGTGGTCTCTCTATGTTGTCAATATCTTTGGTCAGGGGTACCACACACAAATGAGTTGTATTTATATCAAAATTCAAACATTTCAAGTGCAAAAATAAAATGCCAATACCATTTAAGGAGCACGCTGCCTTCCAATTGGGTTCTCTGAGGCTAAAAAGCATTCGATTTAAACTAAATATAGTTAGAAAGATGTTTTTAAAAGTAGAATATTAGGATTAATACACATCTCTCAATATTGTGTGGTTCTCCCTTAATGAAGTCCAAATTCAAGCCATTTGGTCAATTTGTTCGCGCTTTTTTGTGTGTGTGCACACATTGTTAAAATTTTGGATGGACTTTTTCTTCTTCTTTTTTGATTTTGGGGGAATTTTGTTTTATTTACCCTCCCTTTCCCTTGGAGACTTTTCCAAAATTAGCCCCTTCATCAGAACTAGATGACATTACTAGATGCATCCATGTTTCCAGGGTACCCCACACCCTAAACTTTCCACACAAAATGGTGTCCATCCGCCTAAATGACCACACAGGACGGTGCACACTCTTTGCTCTTTGATGTATACTGTGCCAAGCAAGGTGCATGCTGGCTCACCAAACCTAGGGTTTGTCTGCCTGTGCAGTCCATGCATATGCCATTACACACAGAATTGTCCATGCATACTTTATTTGCATGACATCGGGAAGTAAAATAGTATACCATGCGTATATATTTGCATACTTTAGGATTCTTCACCTGGGGTAGAACTTTATCAATCTAGATTACTCCCATTCTTGGAGGGGGGGGATCAATTATCAGTACAAAAAGAAAATTTTCAAATAGACTGTATTTACAGGATAAAGTCATCTCTTATGAAAACCTCCATCACTTAAATGTGTCACATCAGTGAATCATTACCCCCAACATAGCGTAGCAAAACGCTACACAAAATGTATCAGTTGCTACTCAAAAATCATCATTTGCTATTCAATAGAATTCAGTGAACACAAATCGCATCCAGGGGCTGATGTCACAAAGAGCTAAATTGGTTTTTACTGTGTAAGGATCTTAATTGCTAAGTACTGTAAACTGTGAGGTCACAACACAAATCACTATGGCAATATTGATAACTCATCTTTAGATGAGTCCGAGTACTTTGTGAAATCAACCCCTCTAAATATTTCACTATGCAAAAATGCTTGAAACAAATCGTTCCCTGAACAATCACCTGGTCTAACTGTGTGTATGTTGGACCATAGAGAAAGGAAGATGTGGGTCCTTCCACAATAGTTAGACCAGAGAGAGAACGAACGTCTGTAAAGAAAACAAAAGGCCTGAATGGATTTATTGTGGAGTTTTTTACTATTTACTTCCCAGTTTACCATCTTTTGTGTTTTCTTTCGTTCTGTAGATTGTGCACTGAAGATTAAGCTGCTCAATTGCAGACTGTGCAAACCCCAAGATTGCACTTCACCAGCATTGACTCACAACAGAAACTAAGCATGATCCAATTTGGACATTGATTCAAATTTGTTGCCAAAATTCTTCTGTTTTTTACATCAATAAATATATCTGACACAATCAGACCAGCCCCCGATTTCACGAAGCGCTGCGACGCGTCGTAAACGCAAGATACGACCGGTTACACGTTTTAAGTTGCGATGAGTATAAAAACGATTTCATCAAAGTTACGATGCGTTGGATACGTCGCAAGTTCCTTGACTACGAGGAAGAACACGTCGTAAGTTACGACTACCCAAAGGGTCGTCTTAAGAAAGCGATGTTTCATGTGATAACACGCAAATGCTTGCAAAGTGGCGTTGATGCTGCTTGCTAATCGAGAAGCCGGAAGAGCGTTGAGTCAGAGAGAGACTGTTTCGCGACCGAACTAAGGCCGTGTCCCAAACGGCGACTTCGGCTACAGCTACAGCTAGATCAGCGCGTCTGCCACTGTTGAAAAATAGGCAGAAGCGCGCGATCTAGCCGTAGCTGTAGCCGAAGCCGCCGTTTCGGACACGGCCTAACCCTCTTGACAGTCTAACTGATGATGAAATATTTCGTCGGTATATATTTACGAAACAAGGTATTTATCACATCATCGAGAGGGTTTATGGAGCGTTGAACGTGTCACAAGGGTAAGCTTTTAAAATATTCAATGCTGGCCCCTACTATTTTATTGGGTAAAATTTTCATTAGACCTAAATAAAATAATAATTGGGTGATGGGGGGGGGGGGGGTTGCAACAGATTAACCGTTTCTTGATTGACAAAAGATCGTGATTTTACGTCTATTGCTACAATCTTGTGGATTATAACCTTTCCCATTTTATGTAACCGCTTTTTAACCATGGTTAAACAACCCAGAGCGATCTTAGCCTTCAGTCAAGGCCCGGGCAGCTGCCGCCCGGATAGTGATACACAAACAGCGCAACCACTAACTAGCACGAAAAAGACTAGTGCGAGCAGCGAATTCTGCCATTTTGAATGAACTACATGTATACACGACTGTTTTATGACCAAGTTGTATACAACACAAAACAGCCACACAACTTTTGCAGTTCATCCTCGTCCAAAGGGTTGTTTTTATTAAGACTGAAAATGGTTTTGAGTTGCGACTCGTCATGCTTACGACGTGTATGGTGAAACGGAATTTAGAACTCGTCGCAGCCGCGACGTGTCTTAGGTTTGCGATGCATCGCAAACCATACGATGCATCGCTTCTTGCGATGAGTTTCGTGAAATCGGGGGCAGGGTCATTTCACCAGGTTGGGACATTTCACCTGTGTGTGTTAAAGTGTTATTTAAAGTTTAAACATAACAAATAAAACTAGAAACGAGTTTGTAACGAACAAACACTGGGGTTTCGGCTTTGTTGTCAATGTTGAATTAATGTAATAATTAATTTGACACCTGATGACATCACGATGATGTACACACACGGCGATCTTGCTGGGTTGACGATACGTGTTTTTAAATCGTAAATATCGTCAACAGATGATTAAAAACCCTCGATCGATCTGCTGCTTGATCTAAGTTAGAGCACAGGCTTTCATTTGATGTATTGTTTGTGTCTTTTAAGACTGTAGTTCCTGAGATCGAACGCTAACAAATTTCACGTGTAAATGCTGAGACTTTTCGGAAAGAAGTATAATAATAAAAGTGAAATAAAATAACAATCTCGACGAAAACAAAGGTAGTTTTGGCGTAACATGGACATGTTTCAGTGTTTCAGTGTTATGACTGAGTTTTTATGATTTTTCAGTCTCTCAACACTCACATACATAGTTATGCAAACTCACTTTGCCTGCTAATTACATGACACACAATGCATGCATCAAGTAAAACATTTGTTACAGCAGTCAGTGATTTAATACAACAGAAATAGAAAAACTAAACAAAGTGCGTGCAGATGTAACAAAGACGCCAAAATGTCACAACACTACAGTGTCTCTGTTACACCTAACTGTTTTTTAATCCTTCCTTTAGTATTCACCTACTACTGCAAATATTTTTCTGCATTATGTCTCTTGTAATTAGTACACAAAGTTAGTTTGCATAACTGTCCATTAGAGTGTTTAAAAAGGCTGGAAAATAAATACTGGATGTAACAATTGGACACAGTGTCCACTTTAAGTCTAAATGATATATTTGTTTAAATATTTTTGTTAAATTACATTTAAACAGTTGAAAACTTAACCAAATACTTCCACACTCATAGGGGAATATTACATGTACATGAGAAAATTGAGTAAAATGCAAGGACAAAAATAACTTTATCATTTGTCTGCACTGTAGTTTTGGGTTTTTTGTCGCCGGGTTTTTCCACTAGCACTTCTGTTGAAGATACTTGTATAAAGTCTGACATTCGCTGGTGAGAAAGAGAGTCCACATCCATGCCAGCACTTCTGACTTTTCTGAAGTTTGTGTCCTTTTCGAAGTTTCTGACAGTTTAATGAATTGGAGTATGGGTTTGCAAAAGAGGGCACGCTACTGATTCAGAATAGAATCCACCGAGCCTGAACTGTCAAACAGGTGATGTTACTTTTCTCATCATAGCCCCATAGAAAGGGCCAATCCACTTCTTATCCTTGGCCCCAGCACCATTACAAATACAATCCTATATCTTTGCCCACTGTAAATTTTAATCAGCGGGCGTTCTCAATTATGAAACTTACTGATTGAATGCTACTGTACTTAAGTTGTAGATAGCCCTACTGTTGGAATTTGTGCAAAAACATCATCTACCTTTCTCAAAGCATTTATTAGGTCTCGAGACGACGATAGCGGAACGAACCTCGTAGTTCTAGGAGTAGTGCATGGTAGTCAGTGCATAGTCAGTGTCACCTGGTCAGAGTGGTGGCAGAATAAAATGAGCGCTGTAAAAATCATTTTATAACACTTACCTTCGAATGACCAACATAATTCGGGTTTGCAAGACTTTGCACATAATGTTCTCAAATCATCATTCTGTACGTGAACAGTCGCCATTTTCAAGACAATTTAACAGTTGCCAGAACCCAACACATGCAGCATTCACCTACCGAGTACAAGACCCGCGCTTTTCGTTTTGATATGTCACAATTTTTCCCAACGAGAGGGCGCTATCATCCAAGACGGGTCACTCCTGGGCAAATTCGAGCAGCGACCATTTGTCAACCACTAGTCAATGTTCCATGGTTACCTATGCATGAAATACATCCTGGGTACCAGGCAAAATCGGCAAATGGTCGACAATAGTCAACTATAGTCCCTTGCTCGAACTTGCTCCCTGCAATACGAACCGGCACGCCCCCGCCACGCCCACAACATACCTCTCTGTTAAGGTTACGCGGGAAAACTTGCTGGTTATTACATGTTGCTGCAACCTCTGGTATAATTCGGGACAAAAAGTGATTTTTATTGTCTATGAAACGATGTAGTATGTACCACTTATGCCTTTTTTATTTAACTTAACCCCGGAAATGTGCTGTAGGCCCATTATTTCAGAAAATACTGAAACATTGGGAGGTTTCATAAGCAGGTATGGTCAAACAAAAACACACCTCAGTCAAAACGAAACTATAAACATACGCCATATTTACAGAGGGGCTCTAAGGTCAAATTCAGTTTTGTTATTCACTCATTTTCCTGATAGAGACCTTTTTAGGAAAATGGGAAAACCTCAGGTAAAAATGGTTTAAATTTCCTCTGTGATTGGTACCATTAAAGTGCAATTTTAGTCCAAATCTAAAAACGATGCAGTAGGCACAACAAATGCCTTTTTAATCTTTTGCTGATGAGCTTCTAATTAAGTCGACTTGATAATGTAGTTCTTCATATTGCTCCCAACATTTTTAATACTTATACTGTTATTAAAAAAGGGGCTGGCCTACATTTTTTTCTTCCAGCTCCAGTTCACGTCATTGATTTGAAATGGCAAAAGATGTCTCGTCAAAACAGTGACAAGAATTTTCATGCATATTCACATTTTCAATGTGCACCTGTTTGGGTCACCAATGCTAAATAACGAGAAAACAATAAGCAACTTCTTTTAAATTGTATTGTTATGTTTTATTGGATTTTTCCTAAAAGTATAAAAATTGTAAAAGGTTTTATGAAAATAAACGGGTTTGATAGATTGAATATTGAAATCCTACTGTATTAAAATGAGTTTAATCTTTCTGTATAGTGGAAGAAATATATATTGTGGTTTATTACTTAAAATATATAACATTTAAAATGGATTAAAGTTATCTAACAACTTCCTACTCTGAAAAAAATATATGTAACAAAACCAAGCAAACAAAAAACTAAACAAAAACAAAAACCCCAGCAAATACGAAAGTACTCTTCGTATTTGTTTAGCTCACAGATATTTGCAGGTTTTAAAAAATCAAAATGGGGGGGGGGGGAAGGGATGCTATTTTTTATTACAATCTGAAAAGGGTAAGCCTCGCAGTTTTTACACACAATCCCAAGGGGGTAAGCCTTGCAGATGTTACTCAAAATCCCAAGGGGGGGGGGAAGTAGCCTATCAGTTTTTACTTAAGATCACAAGGGGTCGGCCTTGCAGTTTTTACTCAAAATCACAATGGGTGGACCTTGCAGTTTTTACAGAAACCCAAAAGGGGAAACCATTGCAGTTTCTACACAGAATCACAAGGCGTAAACCTTTTGCAAGTTTTACTCAAATCCATATGATTCAACCCTTAGAGATTTTACACAAAATCATAAGGGTTTTGCAGCTGTGCAGTTTCTACAAAGTCACAAGGGGGTAAGCCTCACTTTTAAAAAGCTTACGGGGGTAAACCTTTTTTTTTACAAAAAACAGGAGAGGTAAGCCTTGCAGTCTCAATATAATAAGTAATAATGAATTGTAGAGATCATTTCATTAAAAAAATTATGGGTGTCTAATAACAGTATCACATGTTCAATCTTGGAGACAGCGGCAAGTCATGAGGCCTCAGATTGCATACCAGTTGATAACGTGTAGCTTAACATCAAGCTCTTGGCCCTTCACTTGTGGTAGCGGTTTAACATATGGCTTCGTAACCTTAACAAATAAACAAACCCACACAGAAAGAAAATATTATTTCGTGGACATCTACTCTAAAAATAATAGGGTCAAACAATCAGGGATGAAATTGTAAGAAATCAAAAGATCAAAAATTGAATGTGAGCACTGAGTGGCAAAATTTTAGTTCACATAACTGCCCACCTCGTCTTCATAATATCATTTTATATGTTAGCAATTGGCCTGCAAAAACAAACAGACTAAGAAAGAAAACAATCTTACACTGAAACAGAAAAACAATTCTTTCGTTTAGTCCAAGGTATCCTCAATGTTATAATTTAATTAAAATAAAACCTACACTCTCAAGTTTCTGATGTACAGAGCGGCGCCGACCGTGCCGTCCGAGGCTTTAGAGTAGTGAAAACCCATGATATACACAGATTTAGTGTGTGCACCAGCAGCAACGATCTTAAACTTTCACAGCATTTCTTTTCCACAGAACATGCACTGATGAATAGTCTTGGTTATCATGTCGCTTACAAGTGTTTTTTTATTTTAAAAAAATTTTTATCGCATAATGCACTATTAGATAATCATTGTTATACACTAGATTTATGTGTCTCCTACATAAAAGAAAAATTGATGATTTGTGAGACAGAAGTTATCACATTTCCGAGTTCAGTTGAATAAAAAAGGGTTGCTACAAACATGTGGAGAAAAAAAAAACTTACATAACTAGTTGTATGTGATCGATTGCCCACTGATCCTTCCCTGGACCATCGTGCTGTGGCTGCCACCAACGGAACCTGACAGCTCTTCCCTTTGCCCTCTCAGGCAGGCTGTAGGACAATCTCTGTGCCCGCTGGTAGTCTGCTGGGTCATGTAATTCTATCAGGTGCCAGTCGATGCCGTTGTTAGCTGTGTATTGCAGGAGGATGGCCTTGTTCTTGGTGTGTGGGGATGTGAGGTTGACAGAACAGCTTGGGTTATCCAGGGTGGTGCTGCCGATTTGCAGGACGAACATGAGGTCACTGAAACATCAAGTTACCATCATCACAACTTAATGAACAAATTCTTTGCAAGTCTAAACTAAGTTTTCTAAATATTTTTAAAGCATGCAGAAAACGTTGATAATTGTCAAAGACCAGTATCCCCTCTTTATGTGACCCAACATATTCATGAATTAACAAACCTGTGAAAGTACATGTAATAAGTAATCGAAGCAACAAGAAAATAGTGAAAAACCCTTTCACATGTTTTCACTGTTTTCAAACATCACTTTTGAACTTGTCCTAACTATTTGTGTTACTCATTTCGCAAAAACTATAGCATTTCAAGAAAAAATATTTACAGGGAAGTGTTCCACCATGACCATCTTTAGAGCAAAGCTTTGTGCAAACATGAATATTAATATACTCAACCTTACTGTGCACACCTTTTCACATAACATTAGAGATTGATTTACCTATTCCGTGTGGTATCGAGCTCCACGGTGACAGCCTCTCTCACCCCACACAGACTGAAATACAGAGACTTGCCATGAGCGTGGGGTACAAGAGCACCACAACCTACCCCCAACCGACCTCCTCTCACTGACGCCCAGGTACGCTGTGAAATACCTCCCTCGAAGTTGTCATTCAAGCGGTAGGGCAAGAGTCGCATGGGGATGCAATCGACACCTGTAGAAGGAAGAGGAAGGTGAGGTTGAGACACTGTATTACGTTGATTGTTCAGCAAAGATAGTCACAGCCCAATTCATCAGTGATCGATACTGGATTGTGTATTAATAGTTTCTATTAGCACACCCTCTTATGGCCTCCTATGACAAAAACATTGCATCTCATAAAATAGCACTTACGTTATGCGTAAGTCAAAATGTCATATATCGCTTAAAATAGCCTGGATATACACAAAACACTATGCATCAAAATACACTGTCTTTGCACACAGCAGTTTTGGGCAAAAACAATGTTTTTGCACTGACTTGACAGTACTGCATTTTGACCTTATTTTGACCAATTAGGGGGTACTGACCTACATACTGAGGGTCACAATGACATCGTCCATCAGATCCACACGACCCGTGTCCATTGCACATATTGGGACATCTAACACCTATGTACACATCATCGATGGACCACATTGGGGCCATATGACCAGCAGAATGTTGGACCCATCGAAACTGGGTGGAGCTGGAAGAGAACAAGTTAACAGTTTTAATGTACATTACTTAATCTAATACAATTGCATGTCAAGATGATGCTAATGTTTATTGTCAACAGACTATTACGCCCAGTGCATGGTAAACATCGGAGGCCTAATGTGCATATTGATCTTGTCAGGTATGTGATGGGCTGTTGGGAAAAAACCTGAACTGTGAATGCAAAGTGCAAAAAATTGCTAGTGCGAGGCGTACTCATAAATACATTTATCTTTGGTTTTAAAAGCCCTACTCTGTAATCTGTGGCATTCTATTTGGTTTTATCTTTATGTTCTTATGAATTTAATGTTGACTTAAAAACATTTTGTTTGTTTTTTGTTGGTTTTTTTTTTTGGGGGGGGGGTTAAAAAAAAAGGATTTCCGGGAAAAAACCCAGAGAAATCAAATCACTGCCATGTGCAGATAAGTGATGGATGATGGAGAATAAACAACACACCTTGAAACTGTTTCCAGCGGCAGAGCATACATCATTCTCTTCCACACACCATGCTGATTAGCAGTGAAGACGCTTCCTCCATCATACACTCTGGGAGTGCATCTATTCTGGTCCCCATCATCAGGCAGACAGCTGGGCTTCAGGAGAGTCCAGCGAGGAATGGCCGGATCCGTGTTGTATTCTAAATTGATTGGGTAGTCAGTGATACAGGAAGGGGACGTATCTTGACAGCCCACTACGATCTGGGACGTTGGGAGGGAGAGAGAGAGAAAACTGTTACTGCAAGACAAGTGGTTGAGAGCTCCAGAATCAAGCTCTGGTGTTTCTGATCAGCAGAGTGTGGGTTTGGCGGTTCATTTTATACACCTTCTGCTGAGCTTGGACTGCAGTGAAAGCGCACAATTTCACTGGGACCAGCGTCGTCTGCTTGCTGAAGTAATGTTTCTAGACGTCTTCAGCGCATTGTTTTTGTGTGTAAAAATGTACAATGAAGCCAGACTAAAATGCGCCCTCTAACATTGGGAATTGTTTTGTTGGTCCCCAGACTTCTTTATTGCTTTGCGTGTATTAATCTACAATGAAACCAGACTTTAGTGCATCCTTTAAGGTTAGGAAATTTTGTCAGAATTCCAATGTTAGAAAAGTTGGTTAAGACACCTTTCCCCTCAAATTTTAAGAATAGAAACTTTAGATGTTCATAAGTACCATCGGTGGCGCTTTTAATTTCAAAACACAATACAAAACATTATGCAGGATTTGTATTAAAGTTTCAACTTGTTTTCAGAAAGTCACTTTGGAGAGTTCTTTGGATATAAAGTTTCAAACTGATGTCCCGATCTGAGTACGGAAACTTTCCTGTCCCATCCCCAGGTGCCCCCAAGAAAAAATCCAGATACATGCACATGAAGGCCTAGGGCCCCCTCCCCCCAAAAGACCAACCCCTCTCCCCCTGGATAAAAACATTGGTTATGTCGCTGCTTAAATGGAAAATTGATTAGAACTAGTTGAACCCGGCGGGGGAGGAAACAGCCACTCCAAATTTCCGCTACTTTTGCATGTGAATAATATGCTATTTTTGTTAATTATGTGAAAGCATCTGGCTGTTTATAAAATAATTTCACAGGAAAGGATTACGGAAAGAAGGGGAAGGAGGGATTGGGGAATGGAATTGCAGTTTTGTAAAACATTAATTTTATTTATTACAATATTTTGCCACAACAAATGGATTCAATTTCTTTTTGGAAGCTGTGTGGCTCATAAAAGAGCCACTTGTTTTGTCCTCAGTTTTTCGTCTATTAATCAGCCTCTCCCTCAGGTGCCGCTTCAAACCTGTGAGCAAGACGATTAGTGTCTGTCTCTGTCTGCCCCACTCTGGAATACTTTTTTGGCATGTGAAAACTTTTGCGCACACGCACCCTCAATATTCATAGCAAGTTCACCACGTTTGTTCATGCTTCAAGCTCGGTATTCATTGGTATTGATTATTTACAATAGTTGAAGAAATATCACCAAGTACATTATCAACATGATCACTTTTTATAAAAAAAAAATTCAGTATCGATACCAAACTATCACTAATCTAATGTTTTACTTCAGTTGATGAGAAAGTTGATCGGAGTTGCTATGCATTTCCCGCCTACGAAAACATGCTCACACGTCAATCAGAACAACGTTTACAAGGGAAGTGTGGGTATTCTTTTTATTTTCTTGAATAATTCTCCTGTGGATATATTTGTTATTTGTGGACCCATCAAAAATATAGTTATAGACATGAAGAATACAAACAAACTTCAGCTTTTAAATCAGGTAAAAGTTTAAAAACAGTGACTTCTTGTTGCGATTTCCAGTAGGCTTTTCCATTGTCCAAATTAATCCTTCACGGATTAATTAATGTGGTGGGTTTGAGTCCTGGTCATGGTACCTGTATCCTTAAGCAAGATACTTCACCATAATTTATTTGTCCTTTGGATGGGACATTAAACCATAGATCCTGTGTTCCAGGATTGGTAGTGCATTCACGTTGTCCGACATTCATTATTACTTGGCTCATGAATGTGCACCAAGTCGAAGTCGAGCTAATCTTACTTATGAATATGGATATTTCTCAACAGCCAACCGCACATTGCTACTATTGGTTAGCTTGGACTTTGGAACTGCTGTATATGCACAACATGTCTATCACAACACATTGTGTACACATTGTGTACACCGTGTGTTGATGTACATAGATGAAAAATATATATCCCACATTTTTCTGTATAGGTGTTTGTATATTTAATAATTACACACAAAATCTTACCCAAAACACACCTTCATAAAAATAAATCTTTGAAACTGACCTTAAACTGCAGCATATAATTCCTGTCAATGATGAGCTGACGTGTGATAACAAAGTTGTCCCGCTGGTTGTATCGTTGATTGGACCAATAGAGGGCGCTGTCTCCATTGAGGCACACACCGTTTTGTACATGTCCATAGGGATGGAATTCCCACAGATTCTCGCTAAGTCCCATGTCAAAGGACTCGGAGAGATGGCTGGGGTTGATTTCAGAGCCACCTGTACAGGGCAATTAACATTGACTATTTATAAATACTGGGACAGTTTATCCATTCTGATTGGCTAAGAGGTCATTATGTGGCCATGCTTAAATGTGCAATTTAAACAAAGTTAGAAGTGATTGAACATGACCTGACCTTATAAAGTAAAAAGAGGGCACTATTGCAGATTTTACCGCCCAATTTACGTTGGTAGGTCGCTTATTTATATTGATAGTCAGTCAGACATGATTATCCAGTCACAAATTATCTGATATTCTTGATGATGTTTTTAGATTGAATTGGGCTCAATCTTTTGCCAGAAAGAGAGTTAAAATAAAATGAGGTAAATCAAATAGCAATAACGTAGAACTTGTTGTACTTTACATGGGATGTAACTGATGGTGACGGCGATGTGCAGAGGTGCCATTCGCTGCCAAATCATACCAGAAACACAGGGGCAAGCCCCTTCTCTTTCACGATGAGTGTTCTGGGTTCTATTACGTGCATTACCCAGCACATGGAACCTACGTCTTTTCCCATGAAATATGTAAATTGCACAATGCACGTGCACACTAACACTATGTTGGCAAAAAGGTGGAACATCGTGCCTGTTAGGGGCGTGACGCATTCTCATTTGTGCATCTGCACAACTCTACAATGCTTGCCAAGCAATAGTGTCTGTCCGCATGTAATTAGCATATTTCGTGGGAAAGGCTTATTATGGTTAAAAGTGCCATGCTGAGATACCTGAAAGTGCCATGGTGAAGTACCTGACAGTGCTATGCTGAAGTGCCAAGACCGGAATCGAAACCCAAACTCTGCTGCCTACGACACCATAGCTAGAAGCCAGTGAAATAGACTGCCTGGCCATATTCCATACATTGACCTCTTTATCTTTAAAGCACCCCAGGCATTTTTGACCTTTGAAATTGACATAACTTTACAAAGAGCCAGCATGAGGCAAGGGTAAAGCCATCCAAATTTGGCGGCTACAGTGATGTCCTACACTTCAACATATCATGACCCAAAATCTAGCAGCAGCTGTCGCTGTAGCCTGTAGTTAGGACACAGCCTATGCCTGCAAACTAACTGACTGAACTGAACAGAACCGAGCAGTGGGATGACATGAATGCAAAAAGCTTAAAAGTTATAGAATTCCTCACCAATATGAATATTATCCAAAGCCCATTGAGCTTGTTGCCCTTGCCTGAGTGGCTGCCACCAGCGTAGCCTTGTAGCCTGGCTACATGCCTCAGGGGGTAGGGTCAGATAGTCATGTCGGGGCATACTGTAGCGTTTGAAGTATAACTCATGTAACAATGTCCATGTAATGCCTGAGAGACAGAAACAAACTTACATGTATTAGTAAGTGTTGTAAAATCGTTGTTGCACATGGAGGGCTCAATAAGTCATGCAACATGTAAATGTATATTTGTCTTTTTCTTAGTTGTAATCAGTGAGCTTTCTGATGGAAATATTTCTCTGGAGGATTGGTACTGGTATAAACTTTAGAATCAGTGAGCTTTGAGATGGAAACATTTCTCTGGAGGATCGGTACTGGTATGAACTTTAGAATCGGTGAACTTTCGGAGGGAAATATTTCTCAGAAGGATTGGTACTGGTATGAACTTTAGAATCAGTGAGCTTTCAGACTGAAACTAGAAATGTTTTCTTTGATAATTAACTAATCCTGTATACATTGTCTTTTACAAATGACAGTTTTTAAAAGGGATGTGATCTATAAATCTCACGTTTATAATATTTTAAAATGTTGTCAATTTTTTTTACAGCTATAATAGGCCTCTAAGGGTAGATTTAAATTAAGTTTGGAAAAGAGAGAGTGGAGGGAAGTGGCAAGAGCATGGGGATCCATGTTGGAAAAAGTAGGTATACATAATTAACTTAACCATTTTTCAGGGGGGGGGCGGATGTGTTATCCTCAATTCCAGACATTCTTCCTCATGTTGTACAAACGAGGATTTCGAGACATCCATATAGGCTGCCAGCATTATTTACCATTTTATGAGAACATTTGTTGTCTATACTTTGTTTAATCAGGGTTGCATTGTGACAACAATTTTCTAAAAAATAAAGTATTCCGCAAGTTCAGAAAAATAAATCCTGTTCCTGGGTGCAAACGGAAAAGTTTTGGAAATCCTGGTGGTTTCATCTGTCATTCTAATTCATAATTTTTTACTATCCCCAAATTTACTTTAATTGATTTAGCATTCTATTGAATTTGATTCTACTTTTTGAAATTTTTGAATACAAAATGTTGATGATAAAAAAACATTTTTAAGCAAGCATTTCCTACCTCCATTGATTGAGTACTGCATAAGAACACTTTCTGATCTGTTTACCGGTGTCTTGCATGATGGCACATTGAATGGACTCCCAATCACTGCATCGTACTGCACAAAACTACCGTAAGTTGAAATGAAAGATAGATAGAGAGATAAATAACAACATTTATTTGAGGATTGTCATTGCAGCAAGAAGGATAAACTGCCAAAATTTTAACATTTAAAAGTAAACTCAATAAGCCATCCTTAGGTCGACCCTTACAATGATACCAAACAGTCGGTGACCGACGTTTCAGGATGATTCTGTGCCTGAGCTAAGACCGCTGGGAACATTTGTTACGATTGTTTGCAACCTAAGAATAACTGAGTATGATGATGGTAAGATAATAGGCATCAGTAGTTGTCAGAATGAAATCAACAGTCGCAAGAGTAGGAAAATTCCAACTTGTGCTACATGTTCCAGACAGGTGGGAATCAATTGCAGTCGACCTGTGTGGTTGTGATGTTGTGCATCCATATAAGTTGCTGTTGCCATATAAGTAAGAAACAAAATGAAAGCCACTGAAGGAACTAGCAAATCACATTACAAACAGTATATACTTCAATTTGGTTAAATAAACACTTTGTCTCAAAACTTTGTGTCCAAATGTACACCGCCATGTTTAAAAAGTCATGTGATTGCACTTCTGTCTATGTCACAAAATCACTGAGCTGATGGATCATGAGTGACATGGTTTGTTCAGGGTGTCTCTTGTTTTATGACATTCACCTGATTTCTCTGTAAAAAGTGACCTGAGCATCAATTGTCTGCTTGTGCTGACAGTTCCGTCACAGCGCAAGCAAATCGCAGATCAACCCGAGGACGGCTTCAATTGCAATCATTTTATAACTCATCAAACAAAAACAACAGAAATATGAATAGAACGACAACACAATGAAAAGAACAACAGATCAACAGGCCACAGCGGCAAGACACATGCACAAACAAACAAATCAACCCACCCCAAAAAAATAAAATAATAAAAAATTAATAATAATAATAATAATAACTAGACATTAAGTGTTTGTGAACAAACACAAAGCTGTTCCGTTTTGTTGTGCTTTGATTCAATGATCCAGACATTTAAAGTGAGCCTAAGTTCAAAATTGAACGATATGGTTCCACTTCCGGTTGAGCCGGAAGTAAAGGTCAACATGGGGTTACGTAACCCAAAGCTTATCTTCAATGCTCAAAGGGTTTATAACTGAAAAAAAAGAAAATCGGCTGTGTTGTTCTTGAGATATGGTCCCACTTCCGGTTGACCCAGAGGTAAGGGTCAACATTGGGTCACGGTAACACAAGGCTTATCTTCAATGCTCAAAGAGTCTACCACTGAAAGAAAAAATGAAAATGCGTTGTGAAGTTCTTGAGAAATGTTTCCACTTCCGGTTGACCCGGAAGTAAAGGTCAACATGGGGTCACGGTAACCCAAGTTCAATCTTTAATGCTCAAAGGGTTTAAAAACTGAAAACAATTCAAATCGGCTGTGTAGTTCTTGAGATATGGTCCCACTTCCGGTTGACCCGGAAGTAAAGGTTAACATGGGGTCACGGTAACCCAAGTTCAATTTCCAATGCTCAAGGGGTTTATAACTGAAAATAAATTGAAAATCGGGTGTGAAGTTCTTCAGATATGGTCCCACTTCCGGGTGACCCGTCAGTAAAGGTCAACACGGGGTCACAGTAACCCAAGTTCAATTTTCAATGCTCAAGGAGTCTTTAACTGAAAAAAGGTTTGAAAATCGGTTGTGTAGTTCTAAAGATATGTTTCCACATCCGGTTGACCCCGAAGTAAAGGTCAACATGGGGTCACAGTTTCCTAAGGCTAATCTCCAATGCCCAAGGAGTCTATAACTGAAAACAGTTTGAAAATCGGCCGTGTACTTCTTGAGATATGGTGCTGCAAAGATTAACTAATTAAATATTCAAATGAAGATCACGTGGTTAATCAATTAAGAATTTTACAAAAATCTACATTTAGAGTTAAGCTTATGTTCTAAGCTTCAATTCGATTCATGAGAACTCTTTCATCTGTACGCTTTAGAATATTAGGAATAAAGAAAAAACGTGTACAAACGCTGAGGAATTTTAGGAGGAAACAGAATAATTCTGCATTCTCACGAAAACCCTAAACCTACGTAGAAATCTAAATGTATTGGTTGTGTACAAATCCATTAGAGTATGTACAAAGTAATGAGTCCAATACTCTGTTAGAAATCAAATAAAAAGCTGCGCACTTCGCGACAATGTCGTAGACTCTTCTCAAGTAAGTCCTCAACTCATGTAGGTCCACACAGTATTGCATGAAGCATAGACAAGGTTAAAAAAAATCGAGAGTGACTGCATTCAGTTTGTGAAGTACTACGTTGTACCACTACGCCAAGATTTTCATCTATTCGTTAATTATAGACGTACCTTGATTGCTTTTAATGGACTGAAACATCTCTCATTAAAATCAGTTAATTTTTCAACAAAGAATATGAAATTCAGGAAACGAACAGATAACTTATTTTGCAGTTATTGTGTTTTTGACTAGTAAAACGTTTTCAATTTTAGCGCCATATGTTTTGTACACAGAAAACAAAACGCGCAAACGTATGACGTCATGATGACGTGACTGACAATTTTAGGCTGGAATGCCATCTACAATTCAAGACAAGTCCATAACCGATAAAGTTTAAGTATTGGATGTATACTTCTTGAGATATGGTGCTAACAAGGTTGGCTAATTAAATATTCACCTCGCTAAAACTAGGCTAATTAATTAAGAATTTTATTTTTTTTTACATTGAGGTTTAAGTTTATGTTCTAAGCTTCAATTTGGTATATAATTTAAATCTTTCGTATTTACCCTCTAGGATATAAGGTTTAAACAAAAAACGTGTACAATTGCTATGGGATTTAGGTGGAAACAAAGAATAATAATAATAAAAATTTTGACGAAAACAATACCTGTTCCGACTGTAGGTCGGAACAGCTAATAAGTATAATTTTTTTTATAATAAACAACCAAACAGTTTCCAAACATCTGAGTGAGCATCATCTCATACATACAAACACCCCACACAAGCTGAAACATAATTTAGTTATAAACAATTGTCATATAGCCTGATAATAAGTCTGAGATAACTGTGCATTGCATTGCAGAATTGTATTAAAGTTTTCAGGCACACAGCACATTCAACAAGTAATTTTTTACTTGTTGAATGTGCTGTGAAGCACACCTTTCAAAATTTTTGACATTTTGTTTTTCTTAATAAAACTATTTTGATGGTACATTCTGCATTTAAGAGGTCAACTACAGATTCCTGGGAACACTTAACTATATTCAATTCAGATTGAAAGAAATGAAAATTGGGCCCAGATGAAACCATGATATCTATGTAGAGTAACACCCAGAATAGACAATACTGGAGGCTGTAGGAAAAGGGCAGCAACAGGGGGATGGTGCTAGCCTTTAAACAAGAGCTGAGAAAGAAGGATGGCTTCATCAAACTGCCTTACCTGGCATCTCTTAGATCCAAATCCACTGTTTCAAGCATCCGTAGACCACTAGTACCACCAAAGTAAAGAGATCTACCCTCACTGACTGTGCCACAGCTATCATCATGGGGCAAGGCGGTCCTTCCACCTAGCACCAAACCCCAGACTGATCTATCAACATCCACACTCAGAAAACTCTCTTTGACAACATTCTAGAAAAACAAAGTTTTATTTATTTGAGGCAGATTGATTGATTTAGAGGTGTGCATACATAACAGTCTTGGGTCTTTACAACAGCAGAATAACAGACTCCACAAAGCAATGTCAGAAGGAACAATAGACCCCACAGTGAAGTTTCTCAGAAAAAGGACAATAGGTTGAACAATGCAGGACCCAACAAACCTAATCTTTATGAATCTGTGACTGAGTGGATCGAGTTTTTTTCTTTCTTCATGATTTTCATAAATGTACAACGTAAGCGGTAATTTTTTTCGATTACTGTTATCAAAAATGAGAAAATGTTAGACCTTTATCTGTATTTTTTGGTAGACAAAAATTGCTGTAATTTTGTTCCTCTAACTGTATGCCTGGGAGAAGGACCTAAGGAGAAAGGGCGTAGGCAATTAATGTGCCAATTTGTGTTTCAAGAAAAATGAAAGTTTTATCCATTTTCTGCCATTCATATTGACTTAAAATCATTAACGGAAGATTCAATCCTGCATGGGATTGGGAAAACATGTCTTTGCGAGTAATTCTAGCAGCAAAACACTGTATTACTCATGCCCTTTTGTTACAGGGACAAAAAATAATTTGTGTGCCTGGAAAATAAAGTAGAGCCTTATGCCCTTCTTCCAGGCACTCGACGATATATAAAGCAGTGATGCTCTTTGATCTATGCCAGAAGAACTGAGGATATTGTTCCCAGAAACTTCTTGAAATCTAAAACCCCAGATTTTCCCGAAGGGTGGAAATCCCATCGTTTTGACATACCCTCCTAAAATTTGGATCCTAGTTAAAGACCTTTTTTCTAAGCAAGTACTCTCAACAGTGTTATATAACTCCATACTCCCCTGACAAAGAGATTTGTCAATAATTGATTCATAAAATGTATCTCAAGTTATAAACCACTAGGGAAACTGTAACTGGGTAAAATTGAAATAATTTGGGGTTGCACAAAGAAAAATTTACTAGAGTGTCACAATGCATATTACATTTTGCCTTTATTTTCACTTACCTGTGGACAAAATGAGTTAGTCGAAAGTAAATCTTACCTTTTGAACTAAATGGAGCAACCTTATTTGCATATTCTCCCAACTAGTTCTGACTCCCAAGTGGAATGTGATCAGGCCATGGACTTCCAATGTACTTCTTTGTTTGCATGTGACTTTTGGTAAACCACATTCTTTTGTTGTAAAGTGTATACCTGCACTACTTTGGTTCTATAGTGTAGTTCTTTGGATAGGTATTTTATAAAGTATATAGGGCTGCAGAACCTAGTTTGTAATTGTCTCCTTATTGTAGCATAATTAATGTAGAAGGAAACAGTCCCATAATGAGTTATTATATAAGAGGGGTGCGGTTCAGTACAAAGAATGAGTGAAAACCAGCGAGGGAGTTACAGTATGTAGATGAAATGTGAGTTTCAGTGTGAACCAAAATCTGAGAGTGAGAGGTTGTGAGAGGGACTGCTAGCCACTGACCATCCGACAGTAGATTTGTGCGTCAGTTGACACAGATTACAGATGTCAAAGCCTTTGCCCAGTAGATACTGCAACTGGGGCAAATCAAAATCTGCATGCGGCATACTGGCCGTATAGTACACATGTATGGAGGCAGCACGACCCAACCAGCACAACTTTATAGTGACGGACGTCGCATTGGAAATCCATGGCCGTTGATAACGGGAGAGTTTGACGGAAGAGAGGACAGATACCTACCAAGAGACGGGGTAAAGACTGTTGAACGGACTGGAGAGCCGTCATTGCCAGACTGAGTATGCTCGGCAGAGAAAGAGCAGGCTCCAAGACAGAGAGCACAACTCGCAGTCTACTCCCCAAACCAATTACAGTTATCGGCAGAGTATCATTTTTTTTTTATGAACAATTCAGTTTATGTATGAATGTTGCGAGGTGCCAGCCAGTACAAACACGAACGTTAAAAACCGAGAGTAGTTTTATGTACTGTATGGGTTGCAGAGACAACCTTATTAATTTATCAGAAACAAGTCATTTGGCCTCGACTTGACTATGAAAAAGGTTTAGCTTACCCTTGCCCCTAGACTCTCCTCACAAGCAGAGCCATAAAATCCCTCATCACACACACACTGTGGGTAGTCGCAAAGACCATGACCACTGCACATGAGCGGGCAAGCTGGCCCAATGGAGACATAATCCAGTGCCCACTGTTGGGACAGGGAGCCGGGGAAAACCTGCTGGTACCATCGGAAACGAGTACTCCTAAATAATGAGATTAAATGCATTTTAGTGGTTTCAAATTATTTTGGAAATTTTTTCCAATGAAAAATATTTCCAATGAAAAAAGATATTTGGCTGGGTGCAAATTGCTAGAAGAGATGTGATGTCCCATGCCAAAATCAAATTCTAAATTAAGAATTGTCTTTAACATTCTATTTGTTTAGAAATACTTACTTTATGGGCATAATTACAAGTTATTATTCTCCAAAATCTTGAGGTAAATTTAACAAGCCCCCCCCCCTCGGAGTTTTTTAAGCTTCTTCAAAATGAAGTTGATCATAAGGAAAAAAATACATTGCAGACCTCAACATGATTTTCAACCAACTGTAGTTTATTTTGGGGGCAAATGTAAACTATTATAAGTGTAAAAAAACCAAACTGATGTTACCAAACATTTCAGTGTAGTGGTCTGAATATTGACCCAATTCACCTGACGTCAGCGCTATATTGGTTGCACCATATTGGGAGCCAAATTTTCTGTCTGCTGATGTGCAGTGTCATTTTAGGCAAAGCGCGCATGTTCAGACGCCTACAATATCTCAAAAAATGGCAGACCATGGTCACACTCGGCTGTGTGTAACATAAATAATAATAATAATAATAATAATAATAATAATAATAATATAATGCAGTTCTTAAATAGCGCTTTATCGCACCTAAGGGCGTCTCAAAGCACTCATTGTTTTTTCTACAAGCTATGCAGGGCTATGTTCAAAATATAAGACCAATTTATTTACATAGCACCATGTAACGGTTTACAAGGTGCTGTGGCACAATCTGCAGCCAACCCTGCCAGAAATCACCAGGGAAAATCCCTTCTCTTAACGGTAAGTTTGCTGGGCTCTTATGTGATTTACACAACATATGGGGCCTATGGCTTTACGTCCCATCCAAAGGACAAAACAACTACATTAAGTGTCTTGCTTAAGGACATAAGTATCAAGACCAGGACTCAAACCCACATCTTTTCTGTTGATTAGAAACACCAGAGCTTGCCATCAGTGCTAAGGGGGCAATACCTTGATATAGCAGTGTCAGGCAGGGGTATGATGACCCTCCTCCATCCAAGGTGAACGTAGTATGA